>JANRMT010062806.1:114053307-114094141 GCA_026402145.1 Polypterus bichir lapradei | reverse complement strand
TATTACTACAAATGTTTGGTGTGCGCCATCTGTTGGAATGACAAATGTGATGCATTATGTTACTACAAATGTTTATGATGCACTCTCTGTTGGAATGACAAATGCAATGCATTTTATTACTACAAATGTTTGTGGGGCGCCATCTGTTGAAATGACAAATGCAAAGCATTTTACTACTTCAAATGTTTGGTGTGTGCCATCCGTTGGAAGGACAAATGCGATGCATTTTATTAGTAAAAATGTTTATAATGCTCTCTCTGTTGGAATGACAAATGCTATGTATTTTATCACTATAACTTTTTGTGGTGCACCATCTGTTGGAATGACAAATGCGATGCATTTAATTACTACAAATATTTGTGGTGTGCCATCTGTTGGAAGGACAAATGCAATGCATTTTATTACAAAATTTATTCCAAGAGATGGTGCACTGCTAACGTTAACACTAAGGTCTACGTTGATTACTTAGATTTCAAACAGGTAGCCCAGCTGGTATAAAAAAAAAGTATAATATATTAGCTTCCAGAACCACATAAATTCCACAGCTTTTGGAAAGAACTATTTACTAAAAATCTTTAACTTTCTGTCCATCTGTACAAAGGTGTGGAGATCCTTTTAAAAATGCTGCAACACGTGCTCAGGTTTCATCAGCCCATTATTTACAGCCAAAAACCTAAAAAAGGACTCTATTTCTCTTAATTTTATATCAGCCTTATGAAAGTGTGCATTATTGTATTTTTTTGAATACAATTTAAGCATTATTTTCCTACTCTTTATTATCCATATTCACATTCATTATTATTTATTATTCATTATTTTTCTTATTGAATTTTAACTGTTTATTGTATCTAATTTTTGTTGTGTTTGCATGTAACTACTTCTTTGACATCAACTTGCAAAGCACTTTCAGCCCCATTGTTTGCCTGCAAATGTGCTACAGAAATAGATATTGTTGTTGTTGTCAACAAAAGGGGCGGTTCTTTATGCAAAATATCACACTTTATGCAAATATAGGACATGTGTGTGCATAAAACTTGTGTATTTGAAGTTAAATTAGTTTAAATTAGATATATAAAGTAGACATCCAAATGAGTTGATTTTTGGAGTGACTGTGACAATGC
This sequence comes from Polypterus bichir lapradei, assembly GCA_026402145.1. Lineage (NCBI taxonomy): Eukaryota > Metazoa > Chordata > Cladistia > Polypteriformes > Polypteridae > Polypterus > Polypterus bichir. The sequence continues at coordinate 114,093,020 of JANRMT010062806.1, read as the reverse complement.
AAGTCTTTATCTCAGTAAAGAATATAAAAAATTCACATGTTCAGCTCAAAAACAGCAATGACGATTCCAGTGTCAAGACATTTTTTGATCACACATACCCAAAAAAAATCAAAAAAATTAAGTACATTTTGTCAGCAGCATGGACAGAATCTAGGTGGAGTTTGCAGTTTGCCCACATCTGTTGTTGGGTGCCCCCTGCTTACACAAGCTAAAGCTTAACTGGGAAACCTGAACGGACCTAAACATGTGAAGGACTGGCGTCCCATTCAGAGCTGGACCCGGTCCTGCATCCAGTGTTGTTGACACAGCCTTCAACTCCTCATAAGTGTAGAAGGAGGATGGATAACTTACAAAATGAGGAGAGCTGCTTTATCCGTGGTGTATTTATAAGACAGTTCAAATGGGAGGCACAAGGTAAACATTTCTCTATCATGTCTGATAATTCAAAAAAAAAAAATCAATAAGCAGGTATTCATAAAAAGCAAGAAAAAAAAAAATCACAATGACAATGACCTTTGAACTGAAGTGAAAAGCCGCACCGTCCGTATGTGAAGGGACACAACTAAAACATAGCGTCTTTCAGTCTTTGTCTAATATTAGCACCATATTTTAAGCAAGAAGTACAATATTTTAAAAAGTCATAAGAACAACAGAGCGCCACTGTGGTTAGTCTTGCTGCCTCGTAGCTCGTGAGTCTGGGCTCAAATCAAAGTCCAGGCACTGACTATGCGCACAGCCTCCCCATCTCTAGGTGCATTTGCACTGTCTGCTTCTCTCCTCGCCTCCTGCAGCCATGTTTGTGAGGCTAACTTTAAGTTGATCCCCTGTATGTGTGCGCAATGCCCTGTACCCTTAATTAAGCCTTTATAGTCAGGAAAGGCATCCGGCCATAAAAACTCAAGGAGAAAACCTTTACTGGAGATGTCTAGGCAACAGAAATAGCTAACCCATATAAAAATGGAAATAGCTACAGAAGAAGAGCAAGAACAAGAACAAGAAGAGCAGCAAGAACAAGAGGAAGAGCAACAAGAATAAGAACAAGAAGAAGAGCAGCAAGAACAAAAGGAACAGCAGCAAGAACAAGAAGAGCAACAAGAAGAATAGCAGCAAGAACAAGAAGAAGAGCAACAAGAACAAGAAGAAGAAGAAGAGCAGTAAGAACAAGAACAAGAAGAACAAGAAGAGGAGCAAGAGCAAGAATAAGATCAAGATCAAGAATAACAGCAAGAGCTAGAAGAAGAACAGCAAGAACAAGAAGAAGAGCAGCAAGAACAAGAGGAAGAAGAAGAGCAGTAAGAACAAGAACAAGAAGCAGAGCAGCAAGAACAAGAGGAAGAGTAACAAGAACAAGAAGAGCAGCAAGAACAAGAAGAATAGCAGCAAGAACAAGAAGAACAAGAACAAGAGCAAGAATAAGATCAAGATCAAGAATAATAGCAAGAACTAGAAGAAGAACAGCAAGAACAAGAAGAGTAGCAAGAACAAGAAGAACAGCAGCAAGAACAAGAGGAAGAGCAACAAGAACAAGAGGAAGAAGAAGAGCAGCAAGAACAAGAGGAAGAGCAACAAGAACAAGAAGAACAAGAACAAGAAGAGCAAGAGCAAGAATAAGATCAAGATTAAGAAGAAGAACAGCAAGAACAAGAAGAGTAGCAAGAACAAGAAGAAGAGCAGCAAGAGCAAAAGGAAGAGCAACAAGAACAAGAAGAGCAGCAAGAACAAGAACAAGAAGAGCAAGAGCAAGAAGAGGAGCAAGAGCAAGAATAAGATCAAGATCAAGAATAACAGCAAGAGCTAGAAGAAGAACAGCAAGAACAAGAAGAAGAGCAGCAAGAACAAGAGGAAGAAGAAGAGCAGTAAGAACAAGAACAAGAAGCAGAGCAGCAAGAACAAGAGGAAGAGTAACAAGAACAAGAAGAGCAGCAAGAACAAGAAGAATAGCAGCAAGAACAAGAAGAACAAGAACAAGAGCAAGAATAAGATCAAGATCAAGAATAATAGCAAGAACTAGAAGAAGAACAGCAAGAACAAGAAGAGTAGCAAGAACAAGAAGAACAGCAGCAAGAACAAGAGGAAGAGCAACAAGAACAAGAGGAAGAAGAAGAGCAGCAAGAACAAGAGGAAGAGCAACAAGAACAAGAAGAACAAGAACAAGAAGAGCAAGAGCAAGAATAAGATCAAGATTAAGAAGAAGAACAGCAAGAACAAGAAGAGTAGCAAGAACAAGAAGAAGAGCAGCAAGAACAAGAACAAGAGCCATTGTTATCAGGTGTAGAGACTACAGTGAAACTCACGATTCCTGCCTTACATTCAGTGCATATGAGATGATTCAGACACTCCATAATCCTGAATAAAAGTCTTTTCCCACCACAGGAACTTTGATCTCAGGAACCAATGAGCTCCTATACAGTGCGATGTAGGCCCAGGGTCACTTGTGGTCCCTTGCCACTTTTGTATGTTGTGTTCCCACTGCACAACAGGCACTGTAACCTTTATGCAGAATATGTGACGTGCAAAGAAGAATGATGTGGTGGAAAGTGCAGTGTGACCAGGAGTTCATGGGGACTCCTGCACTTTATTGCTCCGGAGTGATCATGATTTCACAGGGAGATTATTGCTTCGATGCAGTGCACTAGGGAGGTGGCTATGAAGGCAAATGCAGTGTGATGTTTGGCATGATCTGGAGTTCATGGGGGACCCCCTATGGACCTTATTGGTTCAAAGCAAATGTGACCTCATGGGGGAAATTATTGCTTCGATGCAGTGCATGGTGCAGTGTGCCAGGAAGGCGGCTATGAAGAGTGCAAAGTGTGGCATGATCGGGAGTTTATGGGGGACACCGGACCTTATTGACTCAAAGCAGTTGTGACTTCATGGGGGAGATTATTGCTTCGAGGCAGCACACTAGGGAGGTGGCTATAAAGAGTGATGTGGTGCGAAGTGAGGTGTGATCGGGAGTTTGAGGGGGTACCCCTGCAGCTTATTGCTTTGAAGTAATCATGATTTCAAGGCAGAGTCTATTGCTTCAATAGGCGCACCAAGGAGGCAGCTATGAAGAGTGATGTGGTGTAAAGTGCGGTTTGATCAGGAGTTCATGGGGGACCCCCAGACTTTATTGTTTAGAAGCAATCGTGGCTTCACGGTGAAGTGATTATTGCTTTGATGCAGTGCACGGTGTGGCACAGTAGGGAAGTGGCCGTGAAGAGCGATGCAGGGTGAAGTGCAATATGAGTGGTAGCTCAGGGGGGCCCCCCAAACCGTATTGCTATGAAGCAATCATGATTTCAATGGGGAAATTATTGCTACAATGCTGCATGAGCACACACACCCCCGGAGATTGAGCCAGCCATTCAATCATTTAAAACGGACTCCTGATTGTTTAGCCGTGGATCTGCCATTCCACAATCTTCAAATAGAAAAACTGTAATGAAAGCCCAGGTGTCAGTAAGCACAGCTTCCTACACCATGAAAGAGAACTGAAACTGAAGAAAATTCTGTCTGTCAGGGATAGGAAGACAGAATCAGAAGACAAATTTGTGAGAGTCAACAGTTCGCGTGAGGGGCGCCTAACAGGACAGCAGTCGAAGTAAGCAAGTGTCACCACTTTCAACTGTGAAGAGAAGACAGGTCGAGTGACAGTAAGAAAGCCATTGCTAAAAATGCAAAATGAGAAAAAGACACTTGGCTGGGCCTCAGCGAACTCTGACGTTAAAGCACTGAGCAAATAAACAATGAAGCTGTTGTCCTTTGAGGTGCCTTTCAGACAAGCTGTCGACTGTCAGAAACTCATCTGTTGCTGTCAGAGTTTCCTTCGGTTTCCGAGTTCCTTTTAATGGCATAGGAAGCTGCACCTGCGGTTATATTGGCTTTCTTTGCAATTTCTCTAAAACGAGAGACCTACACTTTTAAGGGCTGTAACGGTCAGTCTGCCTTTGTTAACTGCCTTTTTTCTCACCATTGTGATAGCAGTAGACAGAGCAATATCATCCAGATACTGCTTCAGAGGGTGTAGCAACTTAGTTTGTTCCAACGTCGCTTTTAAACAGCTAGACAGTTTGTAAGGAATCATCAATAGTTGGGACACCTGTAGGAATTGTTTGCATCAGCTTGATGCAACTTGAAGTGTTTAAAAGGTCGATAAAAACTGTAAAAATGGGGGTGTTGTAAAACTTCTGACTGGTAGCATATGTGAATCTCTCTACTCTCGCCATCTCTTGACCTTTATATTGCAATCTGGTCACCAATCTTCACCCATTTTGTTTTGGCTATCCTTATATTTAATCCCTAGTTCCTCCGATTCCGATCCGAATACTCTCAATTTATACCCGCTGCCAGAAGCGCCGTATCGTCCGCATAGTCAAGATCTCTTCCTGCTGACTGCCAATATCTAGTACCACCACTATTATCTACGCTAGGGGTCCTCGAACTCAGCCCAGGGGACCCACTGTGGCTGCAGGTTTTTATTCCAACTAGCTCCATAATCAGAGACAACTCCTGATAACTCTTTAACTTTAATTAGCTGGTATTTTTTTTCTCTTATTCTACATTCAGAAAAGCACAGCAGCTCGATTTTTACATTTAGAAATATTCCTGCTTTTGCTGCAGATTTAAATGCTTAACTCTCTTTTGTTGATTTCCTTATATTTTGCCATTTCTCTGTGCAGTTTTCCCCCTTCGCCTTATCTTAATAATGACAATTAAAAACGAGCAGAGCAGGGCAGACACCCAGGCAAACAACACCAAACCAAGTGTCTGACCCACTAGTTAGTAAATAATGGCTTACTAAACAATTAGAACACCTGGGAAAGTAAAATGTAAATATCGTTAAAAAGAAAAAATAAATACATTATGCCCATATAACTGCTTGGTACATTTTAATATCTTTTTTTTTTTAACCAAACTTAGTTTTCTAATAGTGGCATGGTGGCGCAGTGGCTAGTGCTGCTGCCTCGCAGTTAGAAGAGCCGGGTTTTGCTTCCCGGGTCCTCCCTGAGTGGAGTTTGCATGTTCTCCCCGTGTCTGCAAGGGTTTCCTCCAGGTGCTCTGGTGTGTGTATGTGTGTGTGTGCGCGCCCTGCGGTGGGTTGGCACCTTCCCCAGGGTTTGTTTCCTGCCTTGCACCCTGTGTTGGCTGGGATTGGCTCCAGAAGACCCCCGTGACCCTGTAGTTAGGATATAGCGGGTGGGATAATGGATGGATGGATAGTTTTCTAATTTCTATATTGTACCCAAAACACAGAACTTGGTAAATAACACATCACTTAATTAGCCCAGGAGTCCAATTAAAAACAGAAGCTGGTTGGAACAAAAACCTGCAGCCACACACAGGGGGTCCCCCAGGAGCAAGTTTGGGAAGCACTGATCTGTTTCACCAACTCCCTCAGGCCATGGTCCAGTGCCAAGATGAACAGACATGGTGACAGAATACATCCTTGTCTCAACTCCAAACCACTGAGACCTCTCTTTTATAATTCTCATGTACACTTCTGTGTTTGTAAATTTTATGTATTGTTATTTATTTTACTGAGGGCCTAAAAAGACAACACCATCACATGTAAAAGGTCCAGCATAAGATCATTCAATCCATAAGAAGTCACAGAGAAGACCCACATGATGTGCCTTCATTGAAACGGACTGACAGTAAGTGCTAACCATACGGCAGAAGCGGCATCAGTACCACTGGGTACAGAAGATGCAATTCTCCTTCTTCTTCTTCTTCTTTCTGCTGCTCCAGTTAGTATTGCCACAGCGGATCATCTTCTTCCATATCTTTCTGTCCTCATCATCTTGCTCTGTCACACTCATCACCTGCATGTCCTCTCTCACCACATCCATAAACCTTCTCTAAGGCCTTCCTTTTGCCCGGCAGCTCTACCCTTAGCATCCTTCTCCCAATATACCCCTCATCTCTCCTATGCTGATGTCCAAACCAACATAATCTCACCTCTCTGACTTTGTATTACAACCGTCCAACCTGAGCTGACCCTCTAATGTCCTCATTTCTAATCCTATCCATCCTCATCACACCCAATGCAAATCTTAGCATCTTTAACTCTGCCACCTCCAGCTCTGTCTCCTACTTTCTGGCCAGTGCCACCGTCTCCAGCCCATATAACATAGCTGGTCTCACTACTGCCCTGTAGACCTTCCCTGTCACTCTTGCTGATACCTGTCTGTCACCAATCACTCCAGACACTCTTCTCCACCCATTCCACCCTGCCTGGACTCTCTTCTTCACTTCTCTTCCACAATCCCCATTACTCTGTACTGTTGATCCCAAGTATTTAAACTCATCCACCTTCGCCAACTCTACTCCTTACATCCTCACCACTCCTCTGACCTCCCTTTCATTCACACACATGCATTCTGTCTGCCTTGGTGGTCCTACTGACCTTCATTCCTCTCCTCTCCTCTCCACAGCATATCTTCTCCTCTCCAGGGCCTCCTCAACCTGCTCCCTAATTCTGAAGGCTTTGTGCCACATATTCATGCATATCAGAAACAAGACAAGAAATAACAAATGAGTTCAGTTCCAGCCAAAAGAGATCAGTCACAATGAAAGGCTGACGTCACTGTGGCCCTCCATGGGCTTAAACTGCCCAAGCGCAGGTGCATAGAAGGACTGAGACAGACAGATGATGTTACATACAGCGCCCTCCATAATGGAACAAAGACACATTTCTCTTTGGTTTCCCCCTCTGCTCCACAGTTTAAAATGACAAATCAAACAATTCAGACATTGTGATTAAAGTGCACATTGCAGACTTTCATTTAAGGGGATTTGCAGACAGTTTGGTCCCACAGCATTTGTTCTACATGATCCCCCCATTTCAGGGCACCATAATGTTTGGGACACAGCAATGGCAGGTCTATTAAAGCTGTCATATTTAAGACTTTATGAATCGCAGACTTCAAGCAGATATGCGATAGACATCACCAGGTGCTGAGGGTCTTCTCTGGTGATGCTTTGCCATCTTCAGCTTTTGCTTATTTTGGGGGCTTGTCTCCTTAAGTTTTCTCTTCAGCATATGGAAGGCCTGCTAAGTTGGATTTCAATTGGGTGACTGGCTAGGCCATTCCAGACTTTTCCATTTTTTAGCTTTGATAAACTCCTGTGTGGCCTCAGCAGTATGTTATCTTGTTGTAGTGAGTTTGGAATCATCTACTGAACTTGAGCAGATCAGATGATTCTACACCCCTCAGGATTCATTGTGCCTCTGCTGTCAGCAGTTCCATCATCAATGAAGAGATGTGTGCCAGGACCTGTGGCAGCCATACATGCCCAAGCCATAACACCCCCAGTACTGCCATGTTTAACAGAAGAGGTGGTCTGCTTTGGATCTTAGGCCGTTCCTTTTGGTCTCCACATTCTGCTCTTACCATCACTCTGATGAGGTTCATCTTTGTCTCGTTTGTCCGTAAGACTTCTTCCCAGAACTCTGCAGGCTCTCTGAAGTCCTTTTTCACAAACTGTAATCTGGCCATCCTGTTTATGTGGTTTCCAACATGCAGTGTGGTCTCTGTATTTCTATTCATGAAGTCTTCTGCTGATAGTCGTCCCTGACACACACACATCGGCCCCCTGAAGTCTGTTTCTGGTCTGTCAGACAGGCGTTTAGGGCTTTTTCTTCACCATAGTGAGGTTTCTTCTGTCATCAGCAGTGGAGGTCTTTCTTGGCCTACCAGTATCTTTGTGATTATTGAGCCCACCAGTGTGTTCTTTCTTCTTCATGATATTCCAGACAGCTGACTTAGATCATCCTAAGGTTTAACTGATGTCTCCAATGGTTTTATTCTCAGTTTTCAGCCTCATGATGGCTTCTTTGACTTCCTTTGGCACAGCTCTTGTCCTCATGGTGAATGATGGCAACAATAGACTCCAAAGGGGAGAAGCAACTCCGAGGAGTCTTATTAAGCAAAGAAACCCACCCGAGGAATCCCAAACACCTGTGACGCCAACTGTCTCAAACTTTATGGTGTCCTAAAATGGGGGGACCGCGTAGACAAAGTGTGGTGGGACTAAAATGTCTGCAAATCCCCTCAAAGGAAAGTCAGCAATGTGTGCACATTAATCACAATGTCTGAACTGTTTGATTTGTCATTTTAAACTGTGGAGCAGAGAGGACAATCAAGGAGAAATGTGTCTTTATCCCAAACATTATGGCAGGCACTGTAGTTCTGGTCTGGATCTTTTATGAAAATATGAGACGTTGCCTTCAGAAAGTCTTCACATGCCCACTTTGTTCACATTTTGTCAATGCTGCAGCCCTGTGCTTAATTCATTTCAAGTTGTTTCTTCCTCTTCACCCTTCAACATTCAACACCCCAGATGGACAAACTGAAAACAGGATTTTAGAAGTGTTTGCAAATTTATTAGCAATAAAAATAACTGAAGCACCTCATTGACAGAAGAGTTCGGACCCTTTGTTATGATCCTTGAAACGTGGCTCAGGTACCCCCCCATTCTACTGATCATCACCGAGTCCACCTTTGGTCAGCTCGATTGATTGGACTGATTAGGAAAGGCTCACAGCCGTCTGCTGAAGGTCCCCACAGATGATCAGAAACCAAGCCGGCAGAGCTTAGGGACAGGATGGTGTCGAGGCACAGATCTGGGGTAGGTACGCCACAAAAAATGTCTGCAGCATTGAAGGTCCCTAACACCACAGTGGTCTCCATAATTCCTAAATGGAAGACGTCTGGAGTAACCGGGAGACTTCTTAGAGGTGGCCACTCTGCCAAACTGAGCAATCAAAAGAGAAGGGCCATGGTGACCAAGAGAGGTGACCAAGAACCAAATGGTCAAAGTGGCTGAGCTCCAGAGATGAGAGAAACTTCCAGAAGGACAACTGTCATTGCAACGCTCCACTGATCTTGGGTTTATAATGGAGAGGACAAATGGAAGCCCCTTATCAGTAAAAATACACATGGAAGGTGGCTGAGAGTTTGCAAAAAAGGCACCTAAAGGACCCAAAGACTGTCTGGTTTGATGAAATCAAACTTAGGGTTATGTCTGCCAATTCCAGTTCCATTGGTGTTGAGGGGCAGCATCTTGTTGGGGGGCTGGAGGAATGTTATGTTTCAGCAGAAGGGACTGGAAGAGGAGACAGCATTGAGAGAAAATCCAACAGAGCAAAGCACAGAGACATCCTGTCCTTTAATGAAAACCTGCTGCCGAGCGCTCTGGACCTCCGACTGGGCTGAAGGCTCACCTTCTAACAGGACAGGACAACACCACAAAACACAAAGCTAAGACAACACAGGAGGGGCTCTGTGAGCCAAACCCTTCAAGCCTTTCTGGAGAAACCTGAAAACAGCTAAAGAGCTGGAAAGGATCGGCAGAGAAGAACATCAGAGAATCCCCAAAGCTTGTAGTGTTACAGTACTGTGTGGCCAAGAAGACCAAGGGCCTTCCATGAACTACAGCACTGAGTACACGGGCGGAGCATGGGGGGGTCTCAGAGGGGTACTTCAGCTAGTTACTCTTCAGACATTTTCAGAAACTGAAATCCTGGTTTTGCTTTGTCATTCTAGGGTATCAGGTGTTTACCTGATGTGGAAAAAAAATAATTTAAAGATTTTATCATAAGGCTGCAGCAGAACAAAACATGAAAAACTGGGGGGCTCTGAATATTCACTAAAGGTGCTGGATATCAAAGTCTGACTTATCAGAGCAGGTGGCACACTTGTGAGGTGCTTAGTGCTGCGGCCTCAGGGGTCTTTAAGGCAGAGCTGGGACGGCTGGTAACCCCCCCCCGCCCCCCTCTCTGAAGGCAGCAGGTTTACTACATGACTGCATGGGGTCTTCCTACAAGCATCTCAATTCTGCTCACACATACTTAAAGTAAAGTAGGTAAAGTTAACTGGCAACATTAATATGGCTGGCTGTAACTTTGTTTGTGCCTGAATGTGCCTCGCTACTGGCACCTCATATGACATGGTGTGTGTATGAACAGATAGACAGTTGTGAAAGGCACTATATAATCAACAGATAGATAGATAGATAAGGCACTATATAATAGTTGTGAAATGCACTATATAATGTATAGATGCAAAAGACACTCTATGATAGATAGATAGATATTAAAGGCAATATATGATAGATAGATAGATAGATAGATAGATAGATATGAAAGGCAATATATGATAGATCAATAGATAGATGTGAAAGGCACTATATAATGACAGATAGATAGATAGATAGATAGATAGATAGATAGATAGATAGATAGATAGATAGATAGATAGATAGATATGAAAGCCACGATATAATAGATATGAAAGGGACTATATTATAGATGTGAAAGACATTATGTAATACATAGATAGATGTGAAAGGCCTATATAGCAAATAGACAGACAGATAAATAGATGGACATGTGAAAACCACCATATAACAGATGTGGAAGGCACCATATAATGGTGAAATGTGAAATGCACTATATGATGGATACTCGTAAATAGCACTTTACTTTATTCCTTTTGTTTCTGGAGTTTGCTTAATTCAAGACTGGAACCATGCCAGAAGAAATACCCATCTGTGCCCGTTTATGGGGGCCAGTTTCCATGACCGATAAACTTAACAGCAGATATGGGGTGAAGATGAAAAACTCCGCATAGACGTTGAGCAGTGTATTACTGAAACCCAGATCATTGGAGTTACGAGGCAGAAGCACTTACCACTGCGCCACCCTGCCTTCTCGATTTCTGACTTCTCAAGCTTCAAAATAACATCGAGATTAATATTAAATTGAAGGAGTATAGTTTATTAAAAATAAAACAATACTTTTTCTTGTTACCAGCAAAATAAGTCAAATATTACAATGCCTGAAAGTGAGTAACTATGCTATTTTACACATTAAAGTCACAGAGTGCAGCACTAAAATTATTCACCAGCTTAAGTGTGGCTATTCAGTTAACACTTTCTAATTGAATTAAAGCGCATTTTAAAAACTACTTGATACAAATATGCTTTTACACAACGATTTGTTTGTTTCTAATCATTACCAACCGCGGACTTCTTTGTTGCCTTGCCGCTTCAATTCAGCAAAATCTGAATTCAACTCCAATGTCCAAAGCAACTCTCACAAACAGCGCACTTTAGAAACAAAACTACGATTTAAAAAAAAAAAATCATAATAGATATCGCGATTTGACAAGCGGGATCTTGTTTAAACAGAAATGCGCCAATCCTTTAACCAGTTACAAAAAACAAATCCTGCAAAATGCTTTATTTGACGGCCGAGCAGAAAAAAATGCAACAAATCCACCAACCTGAGATGAGCACGATCACAAGTTGCAGGAACATTTTGCGCCGTTTCCGCGGATCATCCTATCCGAGCACCGGAGACATCACGCCAAAGCACCTGTAATGTGCACATGTCCAAGAGCCTTCACTCTTGTGCTTTCGGACCAGCGCTAAGAGAAAAGAAAAGCGGTTAACTCGTGCGGTATTATGGGACTTGTAGTTCACGTAACGGAAGCTACCACCTACCGTTAAGCCTAGAAGAAGGGTACCTACAGAGAGTATGAGTAATTTGTGCATTATTACAAGTAAATTTCATGAGTTATTAGTGTTGCTATTACTATGAATGTAAATTTATTTCACCTAAATGCTGAAAAGGATAAAGGCAAAGACAGGCTGATTGTTAAAGTGCTACAGTAGCTGCGCTAACTGTGGTGGAGGAAATCTGTCGGCCACAGAACGAGTACAATCAAGGTAAGGAGCTAAGGAGCTAGAGGTAAGGATAGATAGATAGATAGATAGATATAGAAGGCACTATATAATAGATAGATAGATAGGAAAAGCACTATATAATCAATAGATAAACAGAGTTTTGCCCCCTTCGTCCGTCTTACCACTATGGGAAGCAGAGCATTCAGTTGCTCTGCTCCCCAGCTTTGGAACTCACTACCACCTGAGCTTAGAAATATTGAATCATTTTCACTTTTTCAAATCTAAACTTAAAACTCATTTCTTTAAGACTGATTTTTCTCTTTGATTACAATTGCTCTGTCTGATTTTAACTTCTGTATTTTACTTTTGTTTATAATCTGTGTTTTGTCTGTTATTCGGTGTCCTTGAGTGTTTAGAAAGGCGCCTATAAATAAATAAAATGTATTATTATTATTATTATTATTATTATTATAGATAGATAGATAGATAGATAGGAAAGGCAGTATATAACATATAGATAGGTAGGAAAAGTACTATATAATCGATCAATAGATATATAGATATGAAAGGCACTATATAATAGATGTGAAAGACACTATATAATACATAAATGTGAAAGGCAAGATAGATAGATAGATAGATAGATAGATAGATAGATAGATAGATAGATAAGGCACTATATGATAGATAGATAGATAGATAGATAGATAGATAGATAGATAGATAGATAGATAGGAAAAGCACTATATAGCAGATAGATAGATAGAAAGGAAAGGCACTATATAGGAGATAAATAGATAGAAAAGGCACTATATAATCGATCAATAGATAGATAGATGGATATGAAAGCCACTATATAATAGATGTGAAAGGCACTATATGATTAGTAGATAGATAGGAAAGGTACTATATAATCAATAGTTAGATAGAAATGAAAGGCACTATATAAAAGATAGATAGACAGACAGACAGATCTCTCATTCATTTAAGTATGGAAGTATTCAGACCCTTAATTCAGTGCTTTCTAGAAGTCCGTTTGGTAGCATTTTCAGCTTCAGGTCCTCTTGGTTAAGTCTCTAAAACCTTTGCACACCTGATTTGAGCAGTTTGATCCCATTTTTCCTAGCAGATCTTCTCAATCCATTAAACTGGATGGGATGCATCTGTGAGATAAGTGGTTCATGACGTAGAAAAGGTTTTAAATAAATAATCAACATCCTGAGAGCATGAAGGCTCAGAGCGGGTGCATATACAGTATAATTGCGGTGCTTGGCTGATTGCGTGCTCACATGTAAAGGGAGGATCACTTCTGCGCCAAATCAAGCTCATATAAGAGGAGCCCACATGGCTGAGGGGGACAGAAACAGAAAAAGAAAAAGGAAAAAGACGGAGAGAAAAGAAAGAAATCAAGATTGGAACAGAAAAAGAACAGAAAAGAGAGCTGGAGTGACCTAAGGCTTGTAGGGGGCTCCAGCGTAAGGCCCAGGAGTGGCAGCAGGAGATGAAGGAGTGAGGCTCAGCGTGGCACCCTGTGAAGAAGGTTGGCTACACCTGTCAGTTAGGCGTCTCCCTGGCTGGAAGATCCTGTGCAGGGTAAGAAGAGGAGAGATCGGTTTTAGAAGAATGCGCCAACATTCTTGTGAGTTTTTAAAGGACTGTTCCCAGCCTGTGACTTACACTGCCATCTTCTGGTCTCTCCAGAGGTAGGGTTTAGCTCTGGGCTTTGTCACTCAGTGACTTGTCCTGAAGCCGCTCCAGCGTTGTCCTGACTGTGCGCTTTGGGACTTTGTCATGGTAAAAGGTGATCTGCCGCCTGTTTTCAGGGAGGTCTGCAAATTTATTAAAACCCCAAAAACTGAAATCGCTCCTTCATAGACGTTTACAGGCCCCTTGCTGTGTCTGTTTGAATTGTGCTCAAGTGCGTCCTGAGCAGTAAGAAACCATGCGGTTCTTCTATAGGATCAGCAAAGAGCTCTTTGAAATATGTCAGGATGTTTGCCTTGACGTTTATGATAATGAAATTTTGAAAAGGTTTCAATTAATTAATAACCTTTAAGCTAACTGCTTCACAAATATTTTCACATTAATTTGGAGTTTGATTGTTTGCAATGCGCTGCGTTGTGAAAATCCATCAGTTGAGCCCTTGGCCTTACTTCCATGCTTCTGTAACAGCGTGCTCAACATTTTTTAGTCACCCATGTCTGTGATTCTTAGAAAATCTCAATTTATGACATAACATTTGAATATTATGTGAGTGATTTAAGTACTTAAGTATACAAAGGCACAGATAAGTCACAGTGCCTTCAGAAAGCACTCAGAGCCCCTCACCTTTTACACATTTTCTTAGGCACTATATGATTAATAGATAGGTAGGAAAGGCACTATATAATCAATAGATAGATAGAAATGAAAGGCACTATATAAAAGATAGACAGACAGACAGACAGATCTCGTATTCATTTAAGTATGTAAGTATTCAGACCCTTTACTTAGTACTTACTGTAGTTGAAGCCCCCCTTGGCAGTGACTACAGCTTGGAGTCGACCCCCCCTGCCCCCCGCCAACCCCCAGCAAGATGCTGCCACCTCCATGCTTATGCTGCCTGGTTTCCTCCAGATGTGACACAAATTTTGGTTTCATCAGACCAGCGAATCTCGTTTCACACAGTCTGACAGTCCTTTACGTGCCATTTTACAAACTCCAAGCAGGCTTCCATATGTCATCTGGCCACTTTGCCATGAAGCTCAGATTATTGCAGTGTTGTAGTGCTGGCTGTGCTTCTGGAACTTTCTCCCATCAACACAACACACACAGGTATTCTGAAACTTGGTTCTTGGTCACCTCTGCCAGCAAAGCAGCGGGTCCAGATGGAGTATCACCACGACTGCTGAAGGCCTGTGCGTTGGAGCTGGGGAGTTCTCTACAGCACATCTTCAACCTGAGCCTGGAACAGGGGAGAGTCCTGAGGCTTTGGAAAACATCTTGTATCACCCCAGTCCCAAAGGTATCACGTTCTAATGAGCTGAATGACTTCCGGCCTGTCACTCTGACGTCACGTGTGATGAAGACCATGGAGCGGCTACTGCTTCACCACCTGAGGCCACAGGTCCGCCACGCCCTTGACCCTCTGCAGTTCGCATACCAGGAGAAGGTGGGAGCGGAGGATGCCATCATCTATATGCTACACCGATCCCTCTCCCACATGGACAAAGGCAGTGGTGCTGTAAGAATTATGTTTCTGGACTTCTCTAGCGTCTTCAACACCATCCAACCTCTGCTCCTTAGGGACAAGCTGACAGAGATGGGAGTAGACTCACACCTGGTGGCATGGATCGTGGACTATCTTACAGACAGACCTCAGTATGTGCGTCTTGGGAACTGCAGGTCACACATTGTAGTCAGCAGCACAGGAGCACCGCAGGGGACTGTACTTTCTCCGGTCTTGTTCAGCCAACATACATCGGACTTCCTATACAACTCGGAGTCCTGCCACGTGCAAAGATTCGCTGACGACACTGCTATCGTGGGCTGCATCAGGAGTGGGCAGGAGGAGGAGTATAGGAACCTAATCAAGGACTTTGTTAAATGGTGCGACTCAAACCACCTACACCTGAACACCAGCAAAACCAAGGAGCTGGTGGTGGATTTTAGGAGGACCAGGCCCCTCATGGACCCCGTGATCATCAGAGGTGATTGTGTGCAGACGGTACAGACCTATAAATACCTGGGAGTGCAGCTGGATGATAAATTGGACTGGACTGCCAATACTGATGCTCTGTGCAAGAGAGGACAGAGCCGACTATACTTCCTTAAAAGGCTGGCGTCCTTCAACATCTGCAACAAGATGCTGCAGATGTTCTATCAGACGGTTGTGGCGAGCGCCCTCTTCTACGCGGCGGTGTGCTGGGGAGGCAGCATAAAGAAGAGGGACGCCTCACCCCTGGACAAACTGGTGAGGAAGGCAGGCTCTATTGTAGGCATGGAGCTGGACAGTTTGACATCCGTGGTAGAGCGATGGGCGCTGAGCAGACTCCTGTCAATCATGGAGAATCCGCTGCATCCACTGAACAGGATCATCTCCAGGCCGAGGAGCAGCTTCAGAGACAGACTGCTGTCACCATCCTGCTCCACTGACAGACTGAGGAGATCGTTCCTCCACCACACTATGCGACTCTTCAATTCCACCTGGGGGGGTAAACGTTAACATTATACAAAGTTATTTTCTGTTATACCTGCATTTTTATCCCTCTTTAATTTAATATTGTTTTTTATCAGTATGCTGCTGGAGTATGTGAATTTCCCCTGAAGATTAATAAAGTATCTATCTATCTGTCTTACCAAGGCCTTTCTACCATGATGGCTCCATTTAACCAGGTGCCCAGCCCCAGGAGGAATTGTGCTTGTTTCAAATGTCTTCCATTATGAAGGTCACTGAGCTCTTGGGAACATTTTTTTTTTTTTTTGCAGTGTTTCCCAGGTCTGTGCTTCGAAATAATCCTGTCTTTAAACTCTGTAGACAATTTCTTTGACTTCATGGCTTGGTTTTTGTCAACTGCAGGATTTGCTGTGGAAAAGGTGTCTGTGTTTCCTAATCATGCCAGTCAACTGAATTGACCATAGGTGGGTTCCAAAGAAGGTGTAGAAACATCTCAGTGACGATCAATAACAGTTAAGTTCTGTATTTAGAATGCTGCCATCTGCTGGCAACAGTAAAATATAAGAGTAGGCCAAGTACTCGAGACCTCTGGGCCTCGGGACTACATAAGCACACAGTACTCAGCAGTGAACTGATAAAATGAAAACAAAATTGTGTGCATGTGTACATAGTTGGGTTATTCTCTAATGCAAAACAGTAAGAAAGAAATGGAAAAGTGTTTTGTTTTTTTTTTAGAAAAAGGGGGATATGGTATATTGTGAATTAACGTTTGAAATAAAGGTGTTATGAACCAGATAACCAAGGTAAATATATCAATAAATAAGGGGAGTGGTTAGTAACGGAGAGTAATGGAGACGGGCGTCTTTTGTAAAGTTTTGTTTCATGTGGTTTAATAAATGAAAAGCTTTTTCTGAGTTAATCATAAGCCTTGCACTGAATCATTTACGGAAGCTTCCAGAGCGACCTCCCTGGTTCTATTGTTTCTATCTTTCCACAGTATTCACATCTGTTGGTATGATGTTTCCTTATGCTACGAAGTGAACGGTTTAGACCAGTGTGATCAAATGAGAGTCTTGTTATCAATCGTTCACCATTTCTGTTTCTCCCTCTACATCTCATTTCTACCACTTTCCTCTGAAGTCTATAATGCCATAGCCCCTTCCTTTCTTCCTCCCATTGTTTTTGGCACATTTCCTTCATTTGTGTTACAATACTTCTCTCTTCTGATTTACTTTACTCAGAACAACTAAATATATTTGTTCGTATTTTGTGGATCCTTTAGCAATTGTATCTGCTGTTTCATTACCTATAATACCGATATGAGCAGGTATGGGGGGGGCCCCGCGGGGGGAGGGAGAAAAAAAGGTTACGGGGGGTCTCCCCACCCCCGGATTTGCCTTGCAGGCTCCTTTTTAAACCCTCCCTGACCGTAAGTGTTACATTCTCCTGCTCGAGGTGTGAAGTAAGCCCTTGACCGATAGGCTCGCGCGCACTCAAACATGAACGCGCGCTCAGCGAAGCGCACCCCAATCATCTGCACAGCTGCGCGTGCACATTCTCACGTGCACCTGTGCCCGTCTGGAGCCTGCATGATCCGAATTATTGATTTAATTAAAACCGTCTAACGCCACACACCTCCCTCATCACATCCTTGTGAAAAAGTAATCAGTTTTGTATAATTTGATATTAGTCTTTCCCATGGCTTGAGGTTAGGGATCTGCAGCGGTTCGAATTCTGTGAACGCCAGAAGCGACTCTACTCCATTGGGCCGTTAACCTGTAATTGCTCCGTTCTGGGTATGACAGGTCATCCTACTTGCAGGGGAAATGTGTGGGTTGTTGGCAGTGATATTTTCATAACGAAAACGAGAACTAGCACTAAAAATATTGTTTTTCGTTTTACACGCACGATAATTGAAATAAGGGCAAACAGAGAAACTAAAACTAAATAAAAATTAGTGATATGAGAACAAAAATTGAGTAAAAACGAAAAAACCAGTAATAGCATGTTCGTTCAATCCGGTTCAGTCGTGCAGGTGGGTTGTTTATCGGTCGCCCTGAGCGTTCAGTTACGTACGTTGCGCTGTTCACCCAGCGGCGGTCTCGTACCTTGGGCGTACTAACGTCACGTGGCGCATCTTCCGTAAAATACCGTTGCTTGTTTCTTGAGCACTTTTGGTTCGTCTGGTTGAAACAGTAAGCACGTGTGGCTGCTGAGTTTTGCACAGGTGTTTGCGGGTAGAAAGCGAGAAAGTAACGTGTGCTTTAATTTGAGCGCAGATGTCAATAACAGGAAATGTAGGTTGCGAGAAGAAGAAAAAGAATCTCGGAGTTTCAGTGCAGGACCAGCTGGATCGGTACTTAGTGGAAGGCCAGCACTTCTCTGGCACCAGGACTGCCCTTCAGTACTGGCAGCAGAAATCGTCAACATACAGTCTGCTGGCGACAGTGGCCGAGGACCTCGTCTGTGCACCTGCATCACAGGCGCTCGCCGAGCGAATATTTTCACTGTGTGACTATCTGTGCAACGGACGTCGTTGCAACATTAACAAATCTCTCGAAATGCGTTCTTATTTAAAGCTTAACAGCAACGTGCTTGGACAGACTGATTTCTTGGGTTGCAACGTTTGATCTTGCTGACTGTCCTCATTAGGCCACTTCATCTGTTTGATCATTGATCAGCTGTGTTTGACGGCATTATAAAAATGTGAGTGTATTTTGTTCGCTGAAACAACTTGCATTGAAATATGCGTAGGCCGGCGTTTATGGTGTTGCAACAGACAGAAAACTAAAATTGTACTATTATGTAAAAGGGACAGAACTAAATAAAATAAAAACAAAAAATTTAAACACAGGTAGTTGACTCCACTGAAAACTAGAACAAAATAAAAAAATAATTTTATAAAGTAAAATAAAAACTAAAACTACAATTAATATCAGAACTGAAATATCATTGGTTGTTGGCAGGACTGTCACTCCAGCCACCATAAAAAAAAAAAAAAAACCCAACTCTGTTCCAGTATGGTGCTGAGGTGTGGCCCGCTGCACTTGGGTCCCAATCCAGGTAGTTCTTGGCAAGGCGCTATCAGCGCATGCTCCCAACCTCTCTCTCTCTCTCTCGCTTTCACATGGCTGTCGAGGAATCCCAGGCCACGCCCCACTCTCATTTCAGATACATTGGTTGGTTTGCATGAACTGCTCATTTAAGGTCCTGCTACAGCATCTCTGTTGGGTCCAAGTCAGGACTTTGACTATAGGCAACTCCAAAAACTCTCATTTTGTTTCATCTGATTCTGTTATAGATTTGGTTTTGTGCTTTGGCTTGTAGTCGTCGTGCACAACACCATTACGCTTCAACCTCAGATGACAGAAGATGACCGGACATTCGGCTTATGGATATTCTGGTAATGTGCAGAATTCACGGTTCCCTCTATAATGGCAAGTCCACAAGATTGTAAGACAGCAGAAGCATCCCCATACCATCACATACGACCCCCGTGTTTTATTGTAGATTTGATGTTCTTATTGTAAAACTCTGCAGTTTCTTTTTCCGACGTTGCCATTGGATTTCTGTATTGGAACTTGCTTGATTTTGGAATCGTCTTTTGCAAGCATTGAATGCCTTTTGCCCTCGTCGGAGCTTTACATTGTAACAGAGCTTTTTATGAAATCTTTATTATGTAAAGATCCTGATTTTTCCCTAAAGTAAGTCCAGATAATATATAAAACAATGAATGCGGTTCAAAACCCCGTCAATTAAATAACATACAAACTGTGTCCGGATATCCGATTGTTCCGATCACTGCGTGTAGAAACACATGCCGACACCTTCTAAATTAACAGCAACAATATATCCGTTTTTTGTTCTAGAAAATAAATCGATAGTTACGTTTAAATAAGTTAACGAACTTAGTGAAGGTCTGTGACGGCATGGGTCTTCAAAAAGAGAATAGGTATGAGTAACTTTCGTTCTTTCTTTCTTTTCTATGACACTGTCATTATCTTTTTGCCTGAATTAATTATCTATGCAACGAAAAATGAAACATTTGCATGGATTTCCTTCCCCTAATCTTGTTATGCCCCCGATTCATTTGTATGAATGACAAAACAAACTTTGGATGAGGCGCTGATCTACCCCTGAGTAAATTGTCTGGGTGTGCCCATGTGTCGATAGAGCGATCCCAAGACCCCTCGACACTGTGATAGAATAAGCAGGTTCGGAAAAGTGATAAACGGAAAAATGCAGTCAGCGAGCTAAATAAGTGAGTGCATTCGCAGTCCATACAGTAACAAACTGCAGTGTACAATGCTAGTCCTTTCTGTAACGTGCAATATCAAAAAGTGCCACAGGGTGGCAGCAAGTAACGAATCTGAAAGTAATCTGAAAGTAATCTGGCGCAGCAAAACCGTCAATCCAAACATCCATCCATTATGCAACCCGCTATATCCTAACTACAGGGTCACGGGGGTCTGCTGGAGCCAATCCCAGCCAACACAGGGCGCAAGGCAGGAAACAAACCCCGGGCAGGGCGCCAGCCCACCGCAGGACACAAACACACCCACAATTTAGAATCGCCAATGAACCTAACCTGCATTTCTTTGGACTGTGGGAGGAAACTGGAGTACCCGAAGGAAACATAGCGTGGGAAAACATGCAAAGTCCACGCAGGGAGGACCCGGGAAGCGAACCCAGGTCTCCTAACTGCGAGGCAGCAGCACTACCCACTGGGCCACCATGCCACGCCTTTCCAGAATAGCAACCATTAAAAAAGCTGGGATCACCTTGATTGTCTCCCAAAGTTTCAAACACAGAGGAACTATATAAGAAAGAGCAGGGCCGAATCTGGAGAGGTGGTCCATTCCTACAAGGACTTAGAGGTCCAAATCAATGACTGGCTGGACTGGTCTTTGAACACAGAGGAGCTGTCAAGGAAAAGACAGAAAACTGCGCCGTTTTAATATGGGAAGTGACATCCTTCATATCTATATTCTATAACTCTGTGATGGCCAGTATGTGGTGTGCTGGGCTAGGCACATCACTTCAAGAGAGGACCACCAAATCATCAAGTTCATTTAAAGGGCAGGCTCAGTTATTGGAGGCACTATGGACCCCCCTGTCATTTGGACAGCTTCTTATCAAATCAGAGACAGGCATGCTCCTTGATTGCAAATACTGGAGGTAGATAAATGCATAGATACGTATAAAGGCACTGTAGATAGATAGATAGTAGGAAAGGCACAATATAGATAGACAGATAGCACTTTGATATTTTATATGATATGATTTATTTCATATGACACTCAAGAAATATTATAACAAACAAACAACAACAACCACCTGAAACACACATATCTGAATTACAAAACAAGAAGAAAATAAAAATTCTGTCTTGGCTAAAGATAAGAGAGCAGCCCAGGTGAGGCATTATAAAGGTGTAGGTGTGAAGGACCCTCCGCAGCATTTCTTATTACACTTCTGCTGAATAAAAGCACAGACGCGCGCACACACACACACACACATATATATAAATCTTGGAAGAAGATGAGACGTGATTCTCTCAGAGAGACACTTTCATGTCCCTCGAGGCGAGTCTTAACCTCGAGAGATTTAACCTCGCTCGGGCCGGAACTAAAACAGAAAAAGTAGATGACAAAGTAGAACGTCGTAAAGAATTGAAAAATGCTGGCGCGATACACATACTGAGCAGGTTAGAGATAATGAAAGTACAAAAATTTGAAAGTCTCAAAAAAGGATAGTAAAGATCGCATGAGCGCAAACGAACGGAAAATATTACTCGGTGAAATAACGGAACAGCGAAAAAAAGATCGAATATATTGTTGGGATTTAAACTTTAAGTCGGAGACTTGTAGATCATCTAATTCGTGTTGCTATCATGGAAAAAAGTAGTGTTTCTTCCCAATGTAGAGGCGTATCCGCGAGAATTAAAAGATTTGTTGTTTGTTGAAAGTGAAATCCAGCGAGGGAAAATTTCAAGCCCCGCGAGACAAGAGCTTATGCAAAGAGATTTGAATAAGTCCTGCCCACATAACCACGCACACGGTTCAATCATTTCTTATTTGTGTGAATGCTGTTGTCAGACGCATTTCTTGTAGAGAGAAAGAAACGATATTCACTCACGGGCAGTTATACGTTGCATTGTCACGGTGTAATTCCAAACACGGAATCAATACTCAGTGCGATATTGACGAAAAGGTAAAAGTGAAAAGAGATCGAATATATGGACATAGGAGATATGATAGAAGTATGTTAGATATTGTTTGGCTTTAAACTTCAAGTCGGAGACTTGTAGATCGTGTAATTCGTGTTGCCATCTGGGAAAAGTAGTGTTTCTTCCCAATGAAGAGGCCTGTCCGCGGGAATTAAAAGTTTTGTCGTTTGGTGAAAGTGAAATCCACATACCCAGGAGGCAGAGATGCGAAGTATGTGTGTGTGTGTGTGTGGCAGATGGCTGGGACCCTTGGCAGATGGCTGGGATCCTTGCCCAGCTGGGACGCATCCACGCTGGAAAAACCCCAGACCGTTAGATGGCAGCCCCCCTGGGTTGCAGCGATGCCTCGGACTCCCGCAGGGCTTTATGAGAGTTGGAGATGGTTCAGCCCTATAGGGATCTGGGGGTGCTGCAACAGCTACTGAATTCTTTGGGGGGATTTTCCGCCACACTCGGAAACGAGCACCTGGAGCACTTCCGGGGGTGTTATAAAAGGAGCCAGCAGTCGTTACTTCGGTAGCCAGAGTCGAGAAGAGGTGAAGGAGAGGGAAAGGGAAAGTATTGTGTAGAGGTGTGCTTGTGTTTTGGGATCTGTGACTTGCGGGGACGAGGAAGGCGTTTCCCACAAGGAAAAATAAAAACTCTTGTGTGCTTTGAACCTGAGTCGTATGCTTATCTGTATCAGGGCTGGCCTTTACTATATATATATATATATATACAACTATATATATACAACTTTCATCTTGTACTTATTTTTCTACTCTTCTAAAACGTTGTGAAGCGCTTTGAACCAAATGCATTATTATTATTGCAGCTTCTCTATGTTATGAGACGAGTTCAGCCCCCCCACGTTCTCGTAGCAATACACCACCTCCACATGCGCTCCCTGAATTGTGAGGGGGTCTTCTGACGCCCCTCGTTTCATAGATACTAAATGTCAGTAGCCTGTATTTTAAGGACAATCGGCCTCTTTAGACTGCAGCCTAACCTGGTATGGCCTTGATAGATGAAGTGGTCAAATACTCAGTAAGGATAAAAATTCAGCTGCCCTTTTTAATGCGCATTTTTTACAGTGTTACGGTAAAAGAAAAACCTGCAGTTTAAACTTTCTTATTACTTGCCAAATAAGGCAGCGCCCTCTGTCACTACGGTCTACATAGCGAGCTGTTTGTGTGAGGGCTTTCATAAAGCCACCTTTCGAAATCTCACTTGTTATTCAAAATCACCCACGGAACATGTAGACAGACACCTGGTTGCATACCAGGCGTGAACAAAAATGTGTGTGTGTGTTCGGGGGTCGCGGTTAAAGCCCACCCTCCCCGTCGCGCGCCTTCAGGCTTTAGTGAAGGAGGTCCGCTGACGTCACGACATTCCAGTGATTCCGCTGTGACAAAAAGGCTGCGTCTTCTGCGATCGAAAGACCGGTGTCTACCCCCCAAACAGGTACATTTTCGGAGATCAATATTTGAAGTTTTAGAACGTTAAAACGCAGGTCCGCTTTGATCTTCATGGTTTCAGGACACAGCGACTTGTGTGGAGAGCCGCGGCTTTTAGTTCTGTATAAAGTCTGCATGTCATAATCTGTCCCGTAACGGGAGCTTCCACTTCACACATAACACACAGACTTTTTTGTGATTACTATTAAAACATAATTTTTTTTTAACTTTTCAATGTTACTGTTATCTGTTTCGATGTTCCGGGGGCATAATTCAAATATATTGTCTTATCTTGTCCATAATGGAAAGAGGGAATTGTTACAATTGCGTGAATAGTCTCGCGGGGCCAGAGGTGTATTCTCGTTTGAGTACAAGTCTGGAGACTCACCGTTAAAAAGTGTGTAGTGAATAGCGGCGAAATCCTGCGCTACAGAGTCCACGTCTACAGGGCTTCTTCTTTGAATACCTGCCCCCGATTCCTCCAGTCCGTATTGTCAGGTTTCATGGAGAGATAACTGAACAAAACATTTAACGCTGTAAGAAAATAAAAAGTTACAACTGCTGTCATCCATTCAGAGGCTCAGCAGCACAAGGTAACTGAAGCTTAAAATGAATTTGCGTGGTGTAATGGAAAAAGATGATCCGCTGTGGCGACGTATTACGTCATCAAGTTGTTTTAGTTGTCAGTACACAACGTTGCAGCGAAAAATTTGGTCAAAACTGCCATTTGCCGATTTCTGTTTCGATACCGCAACATTTCGGTTACATTATTGCAATTTATTTGATGTCATAGGTAGTATTTAAATTCTTCGGTACTAATAATTAGTTTAGATTATGTATTATGCATTTTATTCTCTGGCTGTCGGCGTGAGCGATAATTAGTGGTTTTCAGCTGCAATTATTGGTGTGATGGAATAAAGGTATAAAACAGGATAGGAATTTTTCATATTAGGACGGAACATTTATAGTTTATCGTTAAGTTAATGGAACATTTCAATCATGTGAGGTTTTCATTATAACCTCGGTTATAATTTATTCCATTGTAAATGAGCAGTTTGATTATCGAGTAGAGTTCATATCATTGGATCATAGCAAATAGCAAGCTGCGTACTCATCACAAATTTTAAGAAAATTACAATGAATAATAGGCCGAGTGGGTCAACCTCATCACCTCACTCGTTGAAGGATGCCCGGGCCGGTTTTGAGACCCAGTCCGCTCCTGTGTGTGGTCACGTAGGCACAATACAGAAAAAAAAGGCAGTGTGCCCCGTGGTTACTCTCTCAGGTGGGCATAGCATATCATAATCTCTTGGACCAATAAGAGTGAGTTTTCCGCATTCGACTTAAACAGCCGACATTATAAAATACCGGAAATGATATCGTAAAATCAAGCCCCGACTTATCTGCGGGAGAATTTAAACGCAAGTATACAAGGTATTTATGAATGCAGCTGCCTTGTCTTTCAAGCTTACATGGACTCCTACACTATCGTCATAACGCTGAACAACAGGGCGCACGCACAGCACCCTCGACGATGAACTGTTCGTGTTTACCATTCATCTGTTGATGCCGCCGAATGCCAGTGATGCTACATAAAGGTTTTTCCCTTGCATGAGGTTATGTTTATTTTTTTAAAATGTGCAATGTTCTCTCTGCACACACGACACACATTTGTATATAAAATACAAGTTTTTTTAGGGGACGTCTTGACTGTGGATGTTTCATCGTAAACAGAAGCTTGCTGTCTGTTGGCACCAGGGGCCTCATGTATAAATGGTGCGTACGCACAGAAATGTTGCGTACGAACGTTTCAACGTTCAAATCGCGATGTATAAAACCTAAACTTGGCGTAAAGCCACGCACTTTTCCACGGTACCTCATACCTTGTCGTACGCAAGTTCTCCGCTCGGTTTTGCAGACTGGCGGCACCCAGCGTCAAAGCAGTGCTACTGTTCCTGTGTGGTTACACCTTATTTTCCTGACACGGCTTTATAAATACACTGAAACTAACCGCATATTTTTTATTAGTGTAACGCATCTGATTGTAATTAACTTGTAACAATATAACGCATCTGATTGTAATGAACTTGTAACAATATAATGGTCAAGGGAATAGCCATAGTATTCCAAATACCATAACTGCTTTAGCGTTGTTACTCTCACTGCACCTTCTTCTTCTTCTTCTTCTTTCAGCTGCTCCCGTTAGGAGTTGCCACAGCGGATCATCTTTTTCCATATTACTCTCACTGCACCACTCGGAGTATTTATATCACTGTATCTGAGTGTGAATCACAGCAGCAGCTGATCGGAAAGAGAATTATCGGTATACAGCTTCAAGAACACGCTGTCTCAGCCACTGCAAAACGTTTTAAAGCCTTTCCTGTACGGACCTCGCTGTTCAGAAACAGTTTCATCCCAAGAACTTTAAACGCACTCAATCAGTCCATCAAGTGCTCCTTGCAGAACTGTTTTTACTTATAAGTACAATTACCTCACTGTAAACTTGCACTTCAGTTATAATATTACACAGCCTGTGCCACTTTATAAAGCGCATATTTACATATGATGACAATATCATTTTTAAGATGAAATGCAGCAAAATATGTTTATTAAATTATACAGATAAAACTAACTTAATTTAAATAATCTATATTGTTAATAATTAAACATGTGAGGACACGGTGGTGCAGCGCTAGCTACTTCACAGATTGATCCTGATTGATTGCTGTATGCTGGAAGGATAGATGGATAGAATAATTAAACATGTACTATGAAGATATTTCAATGTTCCTTAAAAGTTTTGAAGAATCGTTGTTGTAAGCTTACAGATGGCTTAATGTCTATTACAGAGCTGATTGTGTGGCGATTGGGTATTTGGAGAAAGAAAAGTAAGGACAGGAATTGGGGATTAGTACGTTTGAAAGAGACAGTACCGCCACCGTGTTCCTATGTTTAATAACATGCTTTCATTCCTATCATCATGAAAAAGATACCACGTATACATCTCAGTATTTGAATTATTCAGACAGCTGTAATATCAGAAGAGAGCCGGTTTAAAAAGCACGTAGTGATTCACACACACAGAGCACATAGAAGATCAAATACACAACAAAGCATTTAACGTGCTACTTTAGTTATGATGGGATTTGAGAAACTAGTAAATTAATCAATTTTAAGATGAAGTTTATGATGTTCTACTTTAATGACAAAATAAACTACGTGATTAAAGTGGAAATTTTGAGATTAAAGTTGACATTTCCTGTTTTCTCTGTACCCTAATAAGCTTTCATATGACACTCAGACATTGGGCTACGTCTCACCTTTTCACGGCGACTTGGATATGTGACAATTTCTTTTTTATTTCTGGCACTGTGCGACTTGGTGGACTTGAGCTTTCGAGTTTCTCCGACACTCTGTCACTCGATCATCTTCCTTTTGTTGTTTATACCACTGTTTAAACCAACAAATAGTATGTTTTTTCTTTGCCTCCACTTGGTATTCGCTGAAATTCTTATATTTTCCCCCCGTGCTTTTCCCATTGTCTTTTCACAGAAGGCTGAGCTTAAGGGCTATTTATATTGATTTGCATATTCATAGAGGCGTAATTCTGGGAGAAGTTGGAGCAGGACAGAAGGCGCATGCACAGGCGTTACTTTTCACGCTGACCGGGATTTATGTAGCAGAAGAACGTGGAAGTTTGCGTACGCACAGATTCCTGCATCTAGATTTTTCTGTGCATAAGCACACTTCGGCTTTTGTGCTTATGGCATGTTATAGTGCGAATTCTACGCACGGCGTTATGCATGAGGCCCTAGATGAATGAGATGCCCTCTGATCTCTGCAATTCACAATCCTCACCCCCTGCCTCGAGCTCCGCCTTCATTAAGGCGTTGGATTGGTTTAGAAATGTGACACTCAGTGAGCTCACTAATTGTTCCCACCCACTTTTAAGCACAATTCTCTCATGGGTGTCTCTAGAGCAGGGGTGTCGAACTCCAGGCCTGGAGGGCCGCAGTGGCTGCAGCTTTTCATTCTAACCCTTTTCCTAATCAGTGATCAGTTTTCACTGCTAATGAACTTCTTTTCCCTTCATTTTAATCGCCCTGTTTTTAAGGATTCAGTCCTCTGAATTGATTCCTTTCTTTATTACATGACAGCCAAACAGAAATGAGATGTGAAACGAGCTAACAGATGACCAGCTAAACTGGGGCTTTAAACTCCAACCAATCTCTTAATGAGAAACCGATCCTTGCTGTTAATTAAACCTGGCTTTCATGGCTTGTTCCTGCTCTCATTCTACCACAGCAGACGGTTGATTTTCTGTTTTTTTCTAAGACCACCGTCAAAATGTTTGGGTGACCTGAGCAGGCCAACATGACTGAGACCTTCACCTTTCTTTATTTTCAGGTTAGCTGGTCACGTGGTGGCTCATCTTGTGTCTCATTATTGTTTGGCTGCTAATTAAGGAAAAAGAGGCAACTAAGGAGTCTGAGTCACGTCAATTAAAACAAAGGCAAAAGAAGTTAATTAGCAGCGAAAACTGGTCACTAATTAGGAAAAGGGTTACAATCAAAACCTGCAGCCACTGCGGCCCTCCAGGACTGGAGTCTGACACCTGTGCTCTTGTCAACGGGCCGCAGTGGCTGCAGCTTTTCATTCTAACCCTTTTCCTAATCGGTGTCCAGTTCTCACTGCTAATTAACTTCTTTTCCCTTCATTTTAACAGCCCTGTTTTTAAGGATTAAGTCTTCTGAATTGATTCTTTTCTTCATTAAATGACAGCCAAACAGAAATGAGACGTGAAGAGAGCCAACAGATGACCAGATAAACTGGGATTTCAAACTCCCACCAGTTTCTTAACGAGAAGCCGATTCTTTCTGTTAATTAAACCCGTTATTCAATTCCATGGCTTGTTGCTGCTCTCTTTTTGCCACAGCAGACATTTCCGAAACTGTTGATGTTCTGTTTTTTTCTAAGAACTCCTAAAATGTTTTGGTAACCTGAAGGATCAACCTTACTGAGCCCTTCATCTTCATTTTCAGATTTTGTTTGATGGGTACAGGTGAGCTGGTCATGTCCTGCTTGTTTTATGTCTCATTACTGCCCGGCTGCTAATTAAGAAAAAAACAACTAAGGGTGGCCTGAGTCAAGCTAATTAAAGCTAAGGCAAAAGAAGTTAATTAGCATCAAAAACTGGTCACTAATTAAGACGATAGTTAGAATGAAAACCTGCAGCCACTGCGGCCCTCCAGGACTGGAGTTCGACACCAACACGTCTCTCGCGAGCTACCGGTAACTCACCACCCCTTTCCAAGTAGCTCGCCAAAGGGTTTTGAATCCTACATAAATTTAAAAACTTGATTTGTCAAATTAGGGGTGGGCGATCTTTCCAAAAAATCATATCACGATCCTTTTAACACAAAATCACGATCCACAATCTGAATTACAGTCTGTCTTTTCAATGTGGCATACACTTGAGAGAATATCCAGACTCAAACTCATCAAGACCTAAGTAACACTTTATTTAAAATACCAAACAAAGTTGAACTCAATTGTTCTCTCGTTCGCTAGTTAAGCGGAGTTAAGGCACACGCCCCGAAGCTGGCGAGTGAGTGATGGAAGCCCCATTGTGTGGATCTTGGATTTGCGCAGATAAATCGGCAAACTCTGATACATAGTGAAATGAGAGAAGTCACAAAATCAACTGGAATGTTCAAGCAAATTATAGAAAAAGCCCGATCTAAATCCATTAAATAGTCATCTTGTCAAAAGCAGACAGACAGACATTGGATTTTATATATTATATATTAGTAAACCTTCAAAATATTGTGCAGTTAAAGTCACAGCAGCATTTCTGGAGGTTAGTATAGCCAGATAACTATAAGAATCTTCACCAAGCAGCTCTGAAAATGTCTGCTTTGTTTGGGTCTCCATACCTCTGTGAGTCTGACATGAATGTCATGAAATCAAAAGTTCAGAACAAGACTGACAACCGAACATCTAAATGACTCCATCAGAGTGACCCTAAGGGGCTCCACTCCACCATACACCTCAGTGCCAGTCATCTGAACCTGTGAATAAAGTGACACAGTGCCATGTGACACAATGACAAATGAATAAGTCAGATCTGTGTATTTGGCAGGGCTGTGGAGTCGGTAGATAAACGCTCCGACTCCGACTCCTCAGTTTCTAAATCTTCCAAATCCGACTCCCCGACTCCGACTCCTCTGTAGGTATATACTATGCTAATGTATTTTCTACATCCATTGAAGGAAAGGAAGGCAACATACATGTCATTTCACCACAGAACTACTGGCTAGGAAGCCAACACTCTACTATAATGCCAGATTAAAGACAAACACAACGAAAACAAGGTTTTGTTTTGGCGGCCGCAGATTGCGGGTGTCCACATGGACGGGCAGATCCAGCTTGCCGAAAATCTCGACCACCGCCCCCATCCAAAGTAATGCGATGCCTCTGTCTGCTGCAGTGGCTGTCTCCTCTGTCAGCCAGCCAGAAGTTTAGTGCATTGTGTCACTCACCGGCCAGCTGATCAGCAGAACGAGCCTCTGCTGGAGACAGGTAGGGAGATCTGTGTTCTCGGCTCCTTCGGCCCCCTTCACTAGCGCATAGCGAAGGGGAGCCGACGGAGCTGAGAACACACCAGATGATTTTTCAGGCGTTTGACGCGTGATGACTCATTGAACGGCCGAAAAATCGGCAGTGCATCTGTAAATGTATGGGGGGCTTTAGGCTAGGTTCACAGTTCCCTGTAACAGTGGAACACGACACAATGGAAAGCGGTGGCGCACCTTACCTGTGCATTACATCCCATATAGTGACGCATACAGTCAATGAAAAGCATGCTTCATGGTTACTTGACATGTTCGTTTTGTGGTAACATTATGCACTGCATGCATTGGGCTTTATTCTTACAGCAGAGAAGTACTTCATTATGACTGTTTGTGAATTGGGACATTTCAACTTACTTTTTTAATTCCCATTTAAATTTAGTAGGAGTCGGAGTCGGAGTCGGTTAACTTTTTGCCGACTCCGACTCCAGGTACCCAAAATTGTCTCCGACTCCGACTCCTCGACTCCGACTCCACAGCCCTGGTATTTGGAATTGCATTGTTTTGTTCCGACAGCATTCATGTTTTAATTCAATAGTGTGAGACTGACACTAGAAAATGAATACAAACATACAAAATGCACTTGCAGATGAACTCAATATTTTTTTGTGATATTTTAATGCAAAATGCGAGTTGTGGACACCAACATTTTGTAAACGTTCATGCAAAACAAGCTTATTCAGTTAGAAACGTTAAACGTATAAACGTTAGAAAACAGGAGGAGCTCTCGGCCATTTTCATTTTTTTAAAAGTAGCTCTCAGCGGGGAAAAAAGGTTGGAGACCCCTACTCTAGATGTATGTGTTATACGTTAGGAGGTAACAGTCAGGTAAAGTAGAAGTCCATATGTGCTGAGAGTTTATTTTTGCTATTTGGTACTTTGTGTTAATCTCTGAACTTTTTTTACCTTCTTTCAAGTGCATCCTCATTTAAGAAAGACCAATTATAAAATCATCAGAATCACATTTCTTGGCCAGGGCTGTTCACATTTGAGGAATTTGACTGCCGTTTTTTTTCTTTTTTTTTTTTTTAATACTACCTAATCTGAGATCCTGAGTTGGTTTGTCACGTGGTGGATGTGGCAATGCGCTGTACCAGCGTGTGCTCCTAACATCAGCGTGTGTAACTTTAGTTACATGACGGACATACATATAGTTGACAAGTACACACACACCTGAGATAAATAAATACAAGACAGAGAACGTAAATATACACATGCATACACAGTGAAAAATACTGAATTAAGCATTAGCTATATTGAAAGAATATTGCAAGATATTGTTCATTTTTTAAGTTAATTTTTAATTAACTTGTGCTTTCAGATTTAAAATCCTGATTGGTTAATTTTTTAAAGAAGAAAAATGTGAAGGTCTGAGAAATCTTGACCTGTTTTTGTCCACCAAACCTTTTGATGGTATTCTAAGAAAAAAAAAGTCAATGAGGGCTTCTGAATTTTAAAGAGCTAATCATTTACAGTCAAGGCAAAATATGTCTGAGTATATACAGTATGTATGAGCAGGGTCACAAGGGAGCAAGCAGCTTAGGGCAGAAAGGTAGGAACAGTCTCTGTGAGGTGAACACACACACACACACACCGTGGGCAATTTAGCATCACCAGTCCACCTAACGTGCATGTGTTTGGACTGTGGGAGGAAAGCCACACACACACACACACACACACACGGGGAGAACATGCAAACTCCGTGAAGGGAGCAACCTGGGATGTGAACCCCAGTCCCCTTGGTGCAAGACAGCAGTACTACCACTGCACCACCATGCCACCCCCTTTCCCAAAATATTTGTGATATTTGGAAAAACACAACATGAAATAGTATTGCAAATAGCATAGCTCAAAAATAGTTAAAACAATTTAGATAGATAGATATGAAAGGCGCTATATAAGAGATTGATTGCTAGATAGATATGTAAGGCACTATGTAACATATATACATAGATGTGAAAGGCACTATATAATAGATAGATAGATATGAAAGGCACTATATAACATATACATAGATGTGAAAGGCACTATATAATAGATAGATAGATGGATAGAGATAAAGGCACTATATAATAGATAGATAGAGATGAAAGGCACTATATAACATATATACATAGATGTGAAAGGCACCATATAATAGATTGATAGATATGAAAGGCGCTATATAACAGATTGATTGCTAGATAGATATGAAAGGCACTATATAATAGATAGATAGATATGAAAGGCACTATATAACATATACATAGATGTGAAAGGCACTATATAATAGATAGATAGATAGATAGAGATAAAGGCACTATATAATAGATAGATAGATGTGAAAGGCACTATATAATAGATAGATATGAAAGGCACTATATAACATATATGCGTAGATGTGAAAGGCACTATATAACATATATACATAGATGTGAAAGGCACTATATAATAGATTGATAGATATGAAAGGTGCTATATAACAGATTGATTGCTAGATAGATATGAAAGGCACTATATAACATATATACATAGATGTGAAAGACACTATATAATAGATAGATATGAAAGGCACTATATAACATATATGCGTAGACGTGAAAGGCACTATATAACATATATAGATAGATATGAAAGGCACTATATAACATATATACATAGATGTGAAAGGAACTATATAATAGATAGATATGAAAGACACTATATAACAGATTGATTGCTAGATAGATGTGAATGGCACTATATAACAGAGAGATAGATATGAAAGGCACTATGTAACGGATTAATTACTAGATAGATGTGAAAGGCACTATATAACATATATACATAGATGTGAAAGGCACTATATAATAGATTGATAGATATGAAAGGCACTATATAACATACATAGATGTGAATGGCATTATATAACAGATAGAGAGATAGGAAGGCACTATATATCAGATTAATTACTAGATAGATATGAAAGGCACTATATAACATACATACATAGATATAAAAGGCACTATGTAACATGGATCACTAGATAGATGTGAAAGGCACTATATATCAGATAGACAGGATGGATTTTAGGTTGTGTACAAATCCATCTATTACTCATTTACTGTTATGTAACAAGACTTTACCTCATGCTTCTTTAGGTCTTCATAACACTTATAAAACATAGTGGATGGGCTTTTGTACACCATGCCAGAGTGTTTTTTCTTGCTGGCCATTTCTTCTGAACCCAATGTCAGTTCTTGGCTCCATTGTTCCTCTCACAGAGAAAACCTTGGAATTGTTTTTCCTCTGATGGCTTCACCTGCTGCCGTGACTCAGCAAACCTGTTCAGTTTGTTATAATAAGAATTAAAAATAACTGTTTTGTTTTAAACATAGACTTAAATATTAGAAAATATTACATTCAAACAAATTATCATGCACTTAAAATATTAATATTTAATTCATTTTAGTGTGAGAATGATTAAAAACTATAATTGATCACTAACAAATGTGTTTTGTGAAAACGTAGTACATGATATTGAAAACTGGTTTCAGTAAATGCCCGTCTCAACTCAGAGCATTGCCGTGTAAG
This sequence comes from Polypterus bichir lapradei, assembly GCA_026402145.1. Classification (NCBI taxonomy): domain Eukaryota; kingdom Metazoa; phylum Chordata; class Cladistia; order Polypteriformes; family Polypteridae; genus Polypterus; species Polypterus bichir. Next base: position 114,059,339 of record JANRMT010062806.1, on the reverse strand, counting down.
TGCTGGTCACTCCAGCTGGCTGATTTGGCTGACATCTCCAGTCTCAGATCTCTCCCAGTCATTTTAAAAGAGTCAACTAGAACACAACATTCAAATGTGATTCCAGCTCTAGCTGGCATATTTAATATTCAATGCATTACTATTTCAGATTTCCAATATGGCTTTAAGAGATTCTGTAAAGATTGACGAAAACCTGGTCCTGATGAAAGAACTAGAGGAGCGATTAAAGAAGCAGATTGACAAGCTGGAGCACTTGCGTCTCTCCATTACAGAGGTGAGAGACAACATGACACTGGTATGTATAATAACCCTTTTCAAAAAATTATTCCAATATATAAAGATGATAAAGCATTGTCTTTGTGGACGCTGGGTACAGCGTATCAGTTATCATAATTCATTCTGCTGAAAATTATTTTTTGAGGCTTGGAGGGATTAGCAGTGGGGACTAAATTGGTACTTCTATGATTTTTATGATTTTCTTGAGTGAATGCCATGCGTTATAGTGACGGGTGACTCACAAAGGATTCATACTTTCGGAAAAGTTTTTTTCAGGACATCATACAAATCATTTTGCAAGGATGAATGAATTCATTGAGTCAATTTCAGTGGGGGGTGGCATGGTGGCGCAGTGGGTAGTGCTGCTGCCTCGCAGTTAGGAGACCTGGGTTCACCTCCCAGGTCCTCCCTGTGTGGAGTTTGCATGTTCTCCCTGTGTCTGTATGAGTTTCCTCCAGGTGCTCTGGTTTTCTCCCACAGTCCAAAGACATACAGGTTAGGCGCATTAGCGATTCTAAATTACCCCTAGTGCGTGCTTGGTGTGTGTTTGTGCCCTGCGGTGGGCTGGCACCCTGCCCAGGGTTTGTTTCCTGCCTTGCACCCTGTGTTTTCTGGGATTGGCGCCAGCAGACCCCCGTGACCCTGTAGTTAGGATATAGCGGGTTGGATGATGGATGGATGGATTTCAGTGGGGTATGAACGCTCATGTGTCATTAGCATGTTTTTTTCACCAATGAGGGTAGATTTATAAAGAGCACGTGCAGGAATCGCCCGAAGTGTGAGTCTCAACTCGTTCTCAATAATCATAGAAGTACAATATATTAACAACTTATTTAAATTAACCTCCTTAGCGTTAGTCCTGAGTGTCACGCGAGCTACTGTATAGACGCAGCTTGCGTAAGCTTTAGACCCGAGGATTACTCAGGCAGTAAAACTGCTAACAGCGATAGTGCTGCGCGTTACTCGGGCAACGGTGTAGGCGTGTCTTACATAAGCGTCAAGCCAGAACGTTACCCTGGCAACAGTGTAGATGCATGTTCTCGTAGCCTCATAATGACGTCTCGTAAGTAATGTTTTTCAGCAGCTCAGGTGTTGCAGGTTGTTAACGGTGATACGAGCAGAGATGTTAAGGAGCCTCTCATCAGCAGTGATGACAAAGTGAACCTCACTTCATGCAGTGAAACTGAAGCGGACAGTGAAACCGAAAGTGAGTTTGATGAATCCGAAAGCGACGTCCGATGGCGCTTGGGTTTCTGACCCTGCTTCAAAAAACCAGCAAGCACCACCTCATTTTGATTTTGTGGGGCAGCCAAGAATAAAAATGAATGTTGACAGTCAAAATCCACTTACTTAAAAGTTATTTCTTAATGATCACATGATCGAAAGAATTGTTGTTGAGACGAACCGTTAGGCTGAACAGTGTCGGGTAAATAAATGACCATATGCCTAAACGGTTTTCCTGTTCAAACAGATGGGAACCAGCAGCTGCTGATAATATCTGGTATTACAACAACAACAACAACAACATTTATTTATATAGCACATTTTCATACAAAAAGTAGCTCAAAGTGCTTTACATAATGATGAATAGAAAAATAAAAGACACAGTAAGAAAATAAAATAAGTCGACATTAATTAACATAGAATAAGAGTAAGGTCCAATGGCCAGGGTGGACAGAAAAAACAAAAAAACAAAAAACTCCAGACGGCTGGAGAAAAAATAAAATCTGTAAGGATTCCAGACCATTAGACCGCCCGGTCCCCTCTGGGCATTCTACCTAACATAAATGAAACAGTCCTCTTTGGATTTAGGGTTCTCACAGAAGGACTTGATGATGATGGTCACGTAGACTTCTGGCTTTTAATCCATCCATCATTGTTGGAACATCATGATGCTTTGTGTAGGTGGTGGTGGCGCAGGCAAAAGAAAACAGAAAAAGAAACAGAAGAGAGAGTAGGGGTCAGTACAGATTTTAGAGCCACCATGAATAGTTATTATGATGAATTGAACATGCAGAGTATCAGGATTAAGTTAAAGTGAAGTTATGAAAAGGCCATGTTAAAGTAATGTGTTTTCAGCAGTATTTTAAAGTGCTCTACTGTATTAGCCTGGCGAATTCCTATTGGCAGGCTATTCCAGATTTTAGGTGCATAACAGCAGAAGGCCGCCTCACCACTTCTTTTAAGTTTTGTTCTTGGAATTCTAAGGAGACACTCATTTGAGGATCTGAGGTTACGATTTGGAATATAAGGTGTCAGACATTCTTATATATAAGATGGGGCGAGATTATTTAAGGCTTTATAAACCATAAGCAGAATTTTAAAGTCAATCCTGAATGACACAGGTAACCAGTGTAGTGACATCAAAACTGGAGAAATGTGTTCAGATTTTCTTTTCCTAGTTAGGATTCTAGCAGCTGCATTCTGCACTCGTTGCAAACGATTTATGTCTTTCTTGGGTAGTCCTGAGAGGAGTGCGTTACAGTAATCTAGTCGACTGAAAACAAACGCGTGAACTAATTTCTCAGCATCTTTCAGTGATATAAGAGGTCTAACTTTAGCTATGTTTCTTAAGTGAAAAAATGCTGTCCTAGTGATCTGATTAATATGTGATTTAAAATTCAGATTACAGTCAACAATTACCCCTAAGCTTTTTACCTCCATCTTGACTTTTAATTCTAATGTATCCAGTTCATTTCTAATAGCCTCATTGTATCCATTATTGCCAATCACTAAGATTTCAGTTTTCTCTTTATTTAACTTGAGAAAGTTACTATTCATCCATTCTGAGATACAAGTCAGACATTTTGTTAGTGAATCAATAGAATCGGGGTCATCAGGTGCTATTGATAAGTACAGCTGTGTGTCATCAGCATAGCTGTGGTAGCTCACGTTGTGCCCTGAGATAATCTGACCTAACGGAAGCATGTAGATTGAGAATAACAGCGGACCCAGGATAGAGCCTTGTGGAACACCATATTGGATATCATGTGTCTTTGAGTTGTAATTACCACAACTAACAAAGAATTTTCTCCCTGCCAGGTAGGATTCAAACCAATTTAAGACACTGCCAGAGAGGCCCACCCATTGACTAAGGCGATTTCTAAAATTATTATGATCAATGGTGTCAAATGCGGCACTCAGATCTAAGAGGATGAGGACAGATAAATGGCCTCTGTCTGCATTCACTCGCAAGTCATTTACTACTTTAACGAGTGCAGTTTCTGTGCTGTGATTTGTTCTAAAACCCGACTGAAATTTATCAAGAATAGCATGTTTATTTAGGTGGTCATTTAACTGCATAATGGCTGCTTTCACCAGAACTTTACTTAAGAAAGGCAGGTTAGAGATGGGTCTAAAATTTTCAAGAGCCGAGGGGTCGAGATTATGTTTCTTAAGAAGGGGTTTAACTACAGCAGTCTTAAGACAGTCTGGGAAGACCCCCGTATCTAATGGCGAATTTATTATGTCAAGAACATTATCAATTAGCACGCCCGATACTTCTTTGAAATAATTTGTTGGTACTGGGTCAAGGACGCAGGTGGAGGGTTTTAATTGAGATATTATTTTTTGTAAATCAGATATATCTATCCTAGTGAAAGAGTTTAATTTGTTTATAACAGAATGCTGGGGTTTAGGAGGATCCTTAGTGTTGGGGAGATATACTATGTTATTTCTAATATCATTAATTTTTTGGTTGAAAAATACAGCGATAGCCTCACAGGTTTTACTGGAAGTACTTAGGAGGCATTCCTTTGCGTTACCTGGGTTTAGCAGACGATCAATCGTAGAGAATAAGACTCTGGGATTACTAGCATTGTCATTTATAATCTTAGAGAAATAGCAGCGCCTCTCAAGACGGACAGTTTTATTGTATTCTGTTATTTTAACTTTTAATATTTCATAGTGGATAGTTAGTTTAGTCTTCCGCCATTTATGCTCAGCTCTACGGCATATTCTCTTTAAATCCGACACTCTTTGGGTCTTCCATGGTATAACAATGCTAGAAGATTTTTTCACTGTCTTTTCAGGTGCAACTATGTCAACAGCAGCTGTCACTTTAGTATTAAATCTTTCCACCTTACTATTTACATTATCCTCGCTATTATAGTTGGCACTATAAACGGACTGATTCCTTAGAATGTTTGTAAGTTTTAAAGCTGCTGCTGAGTCAAAGAAGCGTTTTTTAACAATATGCTTCTCATGAGTGTTTTTTATCATTATTTCTATATTAAAAAGTAGAAGAAAATGGTCTGATAGACCAATATCAATGATCTGCTTTATATCAACTTTAAGTCCTTTAGTAATCACTAAGTCTAACGTGATTAACGAGCTGTCTCAAATCAAGAGAGTCCAGGAGGTTCATAAATTCTTTTACTTTTAGGTCACACTGATTATCTATATGAAAATTAAAGTCGCCAACTATTAGGAGTGTGTCATTGTCCATAATTAAAATTGACATTAAGTCAAAAAGACGCGTTGAATTTTGGAGGTCTATACACGGATAATACTAGAACTTGAGAATCTCCATTGATAACGGCGAGATACTCAAAGGACTTGAACTTACCAAAACTGACATCTTTACATTTTAACCGGCTCGAGTAAATGTTTACCAAGCCTCCCTCCCTTTTTCCCTGACAGTCTGCATGAGTAAAACTGTAATCCGGAGGCGCAGATTCGATAAAAACAGCCGCGCCGTCTGAGTTAAACCACGTTTCACTTAGTGCAATAAAATCTATTTTTTTTATCACTAATAAGATTGTTGATAAAAAACGTTTTGTTAGTTAAAGCTCTAACATTTAATAGTGCCATATTTAATGTTTCGGATGGGCAGAGATGAATACTATATGTTTTATTGATATTTGGAATAGGAACTAAATTATTTTTATTAGCGCCGCACTGTGTGTATTTTTTGTTTAATCTGTGATCTGTTTTTATGGGTTTAATACATTGTTCCTCTAAAATAGTCATTTTAATTAGATTATTGGAGTTTATGCCGTATTGCCTAGATTTTCTACTTGCATTGAGATTGCTTATTACAGTATTAATGTTGTGCCCTTTAACGGAAGATTCTGTTAAACACTTATCATGTCCTAGCACAACAGTATCATTTCGGAAGGGGTTAAGAGCAGAGCTAGATAGTCAAGATAAACGAATTAGCATAATAATAATCTACTCTATATATAAATTCTAAGCCTAAAAGTGCAGCGATTTTATGTGATGTTTTTATGTCACTTTTTTGTCACGCTTTAAATTGGACTTAATTTAAGACCTCCGTATACTGTATATGTTTGGTATCATTCTTTTCAGAATTTATCAAGCGTTAACGTGATGGTGTTAGATTTTCAGGTTCTTATTCTATTTTTAAATTATAAAAAATATCAAAAACTCACGTCCTGCAAGACGAGACTTTGTGCCAAAAGATTTAACCACACCTGGGGTCAGAAATAAAAGACAAAAAGTACTGGATGGTCCAGATCTAATTATACAGATCCAGATCGTTTGATTTATGTGGAGACGATTCCAGTTCGATGTGAAGACGATTCTTCATGTCGTCAGTTCGCACACTTCCCGATGGTCCAGGTTTTTTCGGGTGATTTTATATGTAATAAACTTAATAAGTTATAGCGTAATGAAAATTGCATAATTAGATCTGGACCACCCTATAGATGACAAAGACAGCTGCTGTACAGACTTTTAAATGTTCGAAGCGCCGTGGGAGATGCAGATCACCTGGAACGGCAGCAGCTGATGGA
>JANRMT010062806.1:114037471-114047765 GCA_026402145.1 Polypterus bichir lapradei | reverse complement strand
ATAACTGCCTGTGAGTGAATATTGTTTCTTTCTCTCTATTAAATAAAACGACTTTCTCAAATGTTTGTCGAATGCTCTTTCTTTTTCGCTTTGTCGTTGACGTGTCATCTAGAACATATAAAATTATTGTCCTGATAAAATTTATAAGAGCACATGACTAAATGACTAAATGACTAAAGCATTCACACGACTGAGGTTAGATAACCGTGGTCTTGTTTGAAAATAGTTGTAAGTCAGGCGTGACTTGAAAGGATCTCATGTTAAAAGTCTTCGTCTCACAGGTCTAAATATCGCGCCTACGTTTTTTGGAATCTTTTAATTCTTTCTGGCAACATAAATTAGACCAGGGGTGCCCACACTTTTTCGGCTTGAGAGCTACTTTTAAAATGACCAGGTCAAAATGATCTACCTACATTAAAAATTATATATATATATATATATATATATATATATATATATATACTGAGTATCAGAGGTGGGCAGTAACGAGTTACATTTACTCTGTTACATTTACTTGAGTAACTTTTTTAAAAAATTGTACTTCTAAGAGTAGTTTTACTGCACCATACTTTTTACTTTAACTTGAGTACATTTGTGAAGAAGAAATGCTACTCTTACTCCGCTGCATTGGGCAACACTCAAATCGTTACTTGTTTTCCATTAGATAAAGTCTGACAGACAATTTTCAATCTGCTCTGTGTAGCGGATGCTGTCAAGTTACGCACACGCCTTCCATTGCGTCTCCAGCTCTGACACGAGGTTTTGAATGTTCCCCAAATCAAGGCGCTGCAGCTTTGAGGACGGATGTTGCATTTTTTAACTGAGCTAATCATATTGACCATGGTTTTCTCTTTTCCTTGCAGCTGTAAATTAAGCTCATTCAACATGTTGGTCAGATCGGAAAAAAAAACGCCAAGTCTAGCGTCCATTGATCGTTATTAAGTTGCTTGTATTCTGCATGTTTAATGACAAGGAGAAACTCCTTTTTCTCCGGCTAGGGGTCTTGAAATCTCAGCAGGAATTTCTCCCTAGCCGTCTGCCTCAACGAAGGCATCTTTTATCATCTCTCCATTTTGGAAGGACGTCTTATGCTTAATGATTGAGTGACTCACCTAGATTGATGCTTCGGTGTGTCTGCCTTTGCTTTTGAATTCAGCCGAGTGAAAAATGACGGCTGTCTGATTAACTGCGATTTTAGTTCCCTCTCCTTTCTCTTTCTCAGATCACTTTTCGGAAGGAAGTCAGTTTCGTAGTTTTTATGAACAGTTTGAAAGTGCCTTTCCACATTTTCCTTCTTTGGAATAGCAATGATAGATTGACAGATCAGACAAACGCACTTCGATTGTGACATTGTGAGAAAAAAATCCTCTTCCAATTCCACATCCAGCCCATAAACAACAAATTTTTTTTAAATCCCTTCTTTAGTCGATATAAATTGGAAGGCTAACTAGATTACTTAGATAGCCAGAGTTTTGCAGTAGCTCACGCGTTTGATCGTGCGTGCAGGATGACCAGTGTGTTAGAAGAGAATAGATCTCAGACTGGTCGCCCTGTATGTCAGTCAAATGGCAAATGTCATAGGGAGGATGCATGACAGACTAACGTTTAAAAAAATTTTTTTTGAATGCAACGCGATCTACCTGCACTACTTTTCCGATCTACCGGTCAATTGCGATCGACATATTGGGCACCCCTGAATTAGACGATCAACAAGTCTCCGATTTAAAGTTTAAATCCGAGCAATATATTCAATCTCTTTTTCTCTCGATTTCACCGAGTAATAATGTCTCTTTGTTTGCGCTAATGCGATCTTTACTATCCTTTTTTTAGAGACTTTCGAATGTACATACTTTGATTATCTCTAACCTGCTCTGCATGTGTACCGCCCCAACATTTTTTAAATCTTTTAATTCTCGTGGATACGCCTCTTCATTGGGAAGAAACACTACTTTTTTTTCCCTGATGCCAACACAAATTAAATGATCTACAAGTCTCTGACTTAAAGTTAAAATCCAAACAATATATTCGATCTCTTTTCGCTCTCCCGTTATTTCACAGAGTAACGATTTACGTTTATTTGCGCTCATGAGATCTTTACTATCCTTTTTTTGAGACTTTGGAATTTTGGTACTAACCTGCTCTGCATGTGTATCGTGCCAACATTTTTTAATTCTTTACGACGTTCTACTTTGTCATCTACTCTTTGTCTTTTATTTCTGGCCCCGGGATTGGTTAAATCTCTTTCTCGCAGGATGTATAAGTGTCTTTCCGAGAAAATCATGTCTCTTCTCCTTCCAAGATTTTTTTTTATAATAGAGAGATTATTACACAATTTTATTCAACTTGCCCTCCCTGTTTGTCCGGGTCAAATTTTTTACCCACTTTCATCAAACTGATTTCCTTCAAGCTTTGCATGCATGCTGATCTCCGGTGACAATGCAATATTTCATCAATTTTGACCCAGATCTGTACGTTAATTATGTCACATTAAAATGTCTCATTTCCTTATATTATACTTTCCATAAATACCCACATATACTATATATACAGTAGTGCTTTTAGCCAACAGACATATATCTGACTTAGCGGTTTTGGTCAAGTGGTTAGCATATTGGTCTTTCAATCAAACAAAGACCAATGTAGATTAATTAAAAAAAAAAATCTTTTTGATTAAGTGATATTAAAGTTTTGTAAAATTACCACAATGTGACAGTGTATTAGAAACCAGGGCGTCAACGTCCCAAACCCTAACAGGAACACACAAGCACAGTGCCGAGTTTAAATAAAGGTTGGTTTATTCACCAAATCACCTCAAATACGTCACAACAAGCACAACAAAAACAAAGGTTTCTCTTTCCAAAATTCATCCCTTTTTGGAAAAATTCTCACCATCGCACTGCTCTACTTGAATACGCACTGAATCCACTGCATGTGTTGGTTTGCCACATTCACAGATAGCATTGAAAGTCAGCGCTTCCTTATAACAAGGCAGGCATTGTGGCGTGGTGGGTAAGGCTTTGGACCTTGGATCCTGAGGTTGTGGGTTCAAATTCTGCTACTGTCCCATCGCAGGACAAACACACACACACACCCCAACCACACACACAGGCCAATTCAGCATCGCCAATCCACTTAACCTGTGTGTCTTTGGACTGTGGGAGAAAACCGAAACCCACACAGACATGGAGACACATGCAAATTCCACACTTAGAAGACCAGGATGCAAACCCTATCCTTCTTACTGTGAGGCAGCAATGCCAGCACTGCACCACCCTGCCGCCCCTCCTCCATTTCTTTTTGTCTATATTTTGGAACACGAAATTTTTTACAAGCTCAGCACTCCAAGATATTGTTTCCATACAAATCTTTTGTAATTATTTTCATTGCAGATGAACACAAAACCTCGAACCTGGAAGAGGAAGCAACATGGAAAACAGCATCACAATTGGCAAAGGCCTTTGGCTGCTGGGGATGCTTTAACTGAATTTGGCTGGTCTCCTGTCCACACTCGGCGAAACAGTGACGCAGCATCGGAAATGTCCTGTGCCTGGTAGCGACCTCCATATTTGGAGCAGTTCTTTCAAACAACATAGGCTGGTTTGACCTCCATATCAGTATCAATATAGAGATTTCCTTTAGCGAAAATGTTATAATTCAGCAAACACCAAAGAGAATGATGTAGCCTCTGCATGAGCATTTAAAGGAAGGATGGATTTTATTAGTTTTCATTTAAACCTTAAGTCACTGTCACATTACGCCACTTCTAATTGTAGGGTTTGTCAGACTTGATCTCATCGCCTGACCGTGTCAGTTATAACAACTGAAAACCACGGGCATGTCAAATTACACAACTGCAGGCCGCCTTTTCACACAGTTGTGCTCGGCCCTTTTTCTGACACCCAATAGCGTGTGGCGGGTTAAAAGGTACGGCGAGTTCAGCCTCAGTCCTTGCCCTTTTTTTATTTTTTCCATTCTATCATGGTACATGAAATACAAGACGTCACACAGATGAGCTTCTGTTTTGTTTGTGAGGTCCAAAACACCCGTGTTCTACATTCCTGGTTGCTGCATTTTATGCATTGTTCTTCCGGATGAGTATTTGTTGTTTGTCTGCTGTCCTGAAAACACAGTGCTGACCCTACGACTAAGGTACAATCAAACCTATGGATGGTAAATGAAGGCTGTGACTGAAATCGTTGGAAAAGGCTTGTAATGTGAAAGGGCCTTTACTAAGGACCTAAAAATTCCCAAAATTGTAAAAATTGTTTAAAAACAAAAAAACTTTTTTATACATTCTCAATCTCGACAGATGGATGGTACGGTGGCCTCGAAAGGCAAGTGACAAAAAATTGAAAGGGGGGTGATGAACACAATTAAACAAAGTGGCGTGCAGAATTAAATGCGGTGCCACACAAAAAAACAAGGTGACGTGCACAATTAAATGTGCCAGACAATTTGAAAAGGTGACGCTCACAATTAAATGTGACACACACAATTAAACAAGGTTACTCACACACTTAAGGTGACGCGCACACTCAAACGAGGTGATGCGCAAAATTAAATGTGGTGCCGTGCACAATCAAATGTGACACACACAATTAAACAAGGTGAAACGCACACTTAAGGTGACGCACACACTCAAACGAAGTGACGCTCAAAATTAAATGTGGTGCCGCACAATTAAAAAAGGTGACGCACACAATTAAATGTGACACGCACACTTAAGGTGACGCACACACTCAAACGAGGTGACTCTCAAAATTAAATGCGGTGCCACACAATAAAACAAGGTGACGTGCACAATTAAATGTGCCAGACAATTAAAAAAAGTGATGCTCAAAATTAAATGTGACACACACAATTAAACAAGGTGACTCGCACACTTAGGTGACGCGCACACTCAAACGAGGTGACGCTCAAAATTAAATGTGGTGCCGCACAATTAAAAAAGGTGACGCGCACAATTAAATGTGACATGTACAATTAAACAAAGTGACGCGTACACTTAAGGTGACGTGCAAAATTAAGTGTGGTGCCACACAATTAAAAAAGGTGACATGCACAATTAAATGTGACACGCGCAATTAAACAAAGTGACGCGTACACTTAAGGTGACGTGTAAAATTAAATGCGGTGCCACACAATTAAAAAAGGTGACACACACAATTGAATGTGACACGCGCACTTAAGGTGACGCACACACTCAAACGAGATGACGCTCACAATTAAATGTGGTGCTGAGCAAAATTAGCGATGACGTGCTCACAATCAGAGGGGTGATGACAAGTAAAAGTGTACGGAAATGGTAGGTACCTTGGCAAAACTAAAGGAAAACACTGATTGGTGGCAACGGTTTGTCTGTCAGTCCAAGTCAGTTAAATTGTTGGCGATCACAAGTCCCCGGTGTAGGTACATGATGTTGTACTTTAACAGGTGGACATCCATCTCTTTTTTTCCCATACAAGAGTTTAAAAAAAAATAATAATAATAAAAAAACCCCAAAGTAAACTGGGGGTGCCCTCCATTCTTTTTTTACCTGCAGTGCAGAGTAGTAATTACATAGGATTTTACTGTAATAACAATCACTAAAGGAATTTATTTGTAATTCTACGTGGTGCTCCGTGGTGATTTTGCGTTCGACTAGGTGCCGTATCATTGGAGAGGTGAAGCAGCAAAAGAGACAAAAAAATTAACCCTCACATTCTTGATTTACTGTATATGTGCTCCATATGTTTGACAGTTCTGGATATTGCACAGTATTATTTGTTTGAGACAGCAAGGCATTCCTTCAAATAGTGAAATGACTTATAACGAAAAAATGCAACGTTTAAAATTAAGCCCTAATTAGTAAAACAAATCTAATGATTGAATATTTATGAGGCATTCATCTTTACAATTCTTTTTACAATTGCTGCTTTCAGTCCTGTAACTGAACGTATGCTAAATGATTTCTTTCAAATAAGAGTAAATAAAATATTATTAATAAAAAAGACACCAAAGTAAACTGGGGTACTATCTGTTTTTTTTTTTAAATTTGCATTTTTCTTTATGTCTTTGATTTCATCATAGCCACTCACAGACTAGTTAGACGTTAGACGATCTTCTTCTGAATGCCTCTGACTAGCTAAGATAATATAAATGAAGCCAAAGACTGCAAATCCCCACAAAAGTCTTCTAATGTGGCATTGTCTTAACCTGGGATTGGCCTAGCCCTTTAAGTATAAGATAACAACCAGACCTGCAAGTATATCTGAGGCCACTACACTCCGCTCCACCCAGATACAATACAATACAATACAATTTATTTTTGTATTGCCCAAAATCACACAAGGAGTTCCGCAATGGGCTTTAACAGACCCTGCCTCTTGACAGCCCCCCAGCCGCAACTCTCAAAGAAGACAAGAAAAAACTCCCAAAAAAACCCTTGTAGGGAAAAAATGGAAGAAACCTTGGGAAAGGCAGTTCAAAGAGAGACCCCTTTCCAGGTAGGTTGGACATGCAGTGGGTGTCAAAAAAACGGATAAATACAATACACAGAACAGAACACAAGTAATCCTCAATACAATATAATAGTACAATAGAAATATTACAAGTACAGAGCAGAATTCAACAGTAGATGACATCCCATAATAAGATTTGGATTTGTTCAGAGTCCTGGAGACCTCGGCCATCAAGCTGCCTCCCCCTATTGGCCATTCCACAGTTGAGTCAGTGCTGGACCAGCCAATCCGATGAAAGGACCTCTCTACCTGATGATTCCTGCAATCCTCCATCAGAGATGACTTTACCTTAGGCAGGAAAAAAAACCAAGGGCCAAATTTGAGTACTGAGAAGAGAAGCAGAATAGGTGACGGTTAGTAACAAGTTCTAACTATGATATTATGTTTAAGTGCTAATGACCAACAACAGACATGCAGTCTGTACAGTTAATCAGCAGCTCTAGTCAGGGTGTGCTAAACTGATGCAGTGAGTCTTCAGCCGGGATTTAAATGCTGAGACTGAAGGGGCATCTCTTATAGTAGCAGGCAGACCACTCCACAGTGTAGGGGCCCTGAAACTAAACGCTCGACCTCCCACAGATGGCCTCAGGAGGTCTCGGGTTGGGAATGGTAGTAGTCCCAAAGCCCTCCCAAGAGGGACATTCCACACAGGTTTCAAAAGGCTCTTCTAGATGCCAACAAAGAAGAGTTTCAAGTTGGGAGGATTAGTGGTGGAAGGAAGTGTGGCAAAAGAAAGAAAGAGAAGCAGATTAATAGGAGCAGGCAGGAGACCTATCAAGAGACAGATTGAAGACGTATTGTTTTTTATCCTGTCTTCTTGTTAATTTGTATTAACCTACTAACTTGTGTATTTTGTAATTGCCTTTTTCTATAATAAAAATGTTCTTTTGTCCAGCTTCTGGCCTCCTTGGCATATTTGAGTTTGGGGTCATCTGAACAGCTCATGAGAATGAGCTCGGCTTCTGACTGATTCACTTTACTTGAGCATTTTCACATTTGTAATGCACCTCTGGTTTTAAACTTCTTACTTTGGTAACCACACCAGACATGACTAACAGGGTACAGAGAAAAACAACATATGGCTTTGATAGACGGCAGTCATTCTGAGATGTTTAAAGTATGGAGAAAAATGTTCACCTTTCCCCTTTTTGCATGTACAGATCACTGCAGTTTCTGAGTTATAATGTCTTAAAATGGTTATTTGTTTTAGAACAGGGGTCCCCATTAAGGTAACTCATTAAGAAAAGGGTTAGAATGAAAATCTGCAGCCACTGTGGCCATCCAGGTCTGGAGTTGGGGACCCCTGTTTTAGAAGATCTGCATATGCAGTATATAATGCAGCACTGACTTGGAATACAAACATCCAAAAGAGCCCAAAATATACACACAGGAACCTTTATTGCTGAAACACAGGATTGAGGTCCACTAGCAGGCAGGATCTCAAGACAGAAATATATAATTCAGTTCTGGGGAATCTTATAAAGTGCCATTCCACTTACAAGCCTGGATCTTTGAGTTGTTACTTTTACTGAAAGAGCCACATGGTCTGAACTGTATTTTTTTTGTGTAGGAACCTAATCAAGGACTTTGTTAAATGGTGCGACTCGAACCACCTACACCTGAACACCAGCAAGACCAAGGAGCTGGTGGTGGATTTTAGGAGGCCCAGGCCCCTCATGGACCCCGTGATCATCAGCAGTGACTGTGTGCAGACGGTGCAGACCTATAAATATCTGGGAGTGCAGCTGGATGATAAACTGGACGGAACTGCCAATACTGATGCTCTGTGCAAGAGAGGACAGAGCCGACTTTACTTCCTTAGAAGGCTGGTGTCCTTCAACATCTGCAATAAGATGCTGCAGATGTTCTATCAGACGGTTGTGGCAAATGCCCTCTTCTACGTGGTGGTGTGCTGGGGAGGCAGCTTAAAGAAGAGAGACGCCTCACGCCTGGACAAACTGGTGAGGAAGGCAGGCTTTATTGTAGGCACGGAGCTGGACAGTTTGACATCCGTGGCAGAGCGACGGGCGCTGAGCAGGCTCCTGTCAATCATGGAGAATCCACTGCATCCACTGAACAGGATCATCTCCAGACAGAGGAGCAGCTTCAACGACAGACTGCTGTCACCGTCCTGCTCTACTGACAGACTGAAGAGACCCCACATTATGTGACTCTTCAATTCCACCCGGGGGGATAAACGTTAATATTATACAAAGTTATTGTCTGTTATAGCTGCATTTTTATCACTCTTACTGTTTTTTTATCAGTATGCTGCTGCTGGAGTATATGAATTTCCTATTCGGATTAATAAGGTGTCTGTCTGTCTGTCTGTCTGTCTATGAAAAGTGTCCCAGTGTCTCCATATTGACACTTCAAGAGGTAATCTGTTGTTTGGGGAAATATTTCTGTACCTCTACCTAATAGCTAACATATGGCTGCCGAAGGGACTTCCACAAAGTAATGAATTAAGGGTCTGAATACTTCTATGGGTAAGAGATTTTAGTCTTTGATTTTTAATACATTTGAAACCTTTCTTAGAACATGTCCTCTGTCATGTTTCAGCCTGCATTTTTTCCCCTTGACTGTTGTTCATTGTTGTGTTTCATGTCTGTCTTGTTTCATTTTTTATCATTTATTTGTATTAATGCTCATTTTATTCCTTACTAGCCGTTCCCTATGGCTTCGCACGTACAGTAGTGAAACAGGACAAACTTTAAAAATCAATTAACAAACAGGTATCACTAGCTTAACAGAGGCAAGTTACACTCCAAAACACAGAGGTAGACTGACTTGAACGGAGGCTGGCACATGAGTAAGGTTAGGAGGGCCCGCCTGGCTCCCTACTCCTGACGTCACACTTCCCCTCCCCTCGGCCTGCAGCCTCTCTCTCGGATTAGCGTGAATAAATTACTCCTGTAAGCGAAATATGATACTTAGTGCGATGAAAGAAGTCGTAAAATCAACCAGAATGTTCAAGCAAATTATAGAAAAAAAACAATCTAAATCTGTTAAGTAGTTCTCTTGTGAAAAGAGACAGACATACAGACAGACAGACAGACAGACATTGGATTTTATATATTTATACAGAGAAATATTTTTTCAGAAAAGGGGGAAAGATTTAGTTATGTCTGTTGTGCTTTGTGGGTGGTGCCACAAGGGGCGGGACCACCTGTCCATCACCACCAGGAATGGCCCTCCTCCCTATTTAAGGGAGGTTGGTTGGGAGCATTCTCTGATAGCACGGTGACGCACCCACCACACAACAAACCACCTGGATTGGGACCCAAGTGCAGGGGGTGACACCCCAGCACCACACACTGTTTGGGCGAGTTACTGTGCTACTGCTTTACTTTGTGTTTTCTGGATTTTTGACCCTGTGCTTTGTTTTTGACTTTGCTTCTTGGCTTCTGTTTCAGAATTTTGCCTTGCCTTTTCAGGCATCTCCTTTGTGCTCGCACAACCATTTTTGTAAAATAAACCTTTTATTTTTATTAAGCTTTTATTAAGCTTTGTCTTCACCCTTTGGGTTTCTTGATGGGGTATTTTGATGGTGTTTTCCCCCTCTAGTGGGCCATTTCGACTGTTTTTGGCAGCTGTGCTTTTGAACCCAAGCAACTCCATGACATCCTCACTTTGCCATTATGGGTTATTGACTGGCAAAATGTCAGATTTACCCATTTAAAATGAAATCTGCAACACCATAAAGTGTGCATGAAGTGATGGGGTCTGAATACTTTCTGAATCCACTGTGTGTGTGTATATATATATATATATATATATATATATATATATAT
>JANRMT010062806.1:114001971-114035914 GCA_026402145.1 Polypterus bichir lapradei | reverse complement strand
TGCTGTAAATGGTCATGAAAATAAAGAAAACACATTGAATGAGGAGGTGTGTCCAAACTTTTGGCCTGTACTGTATATACAGTAAAATCCAACGTCTGTCTGTCTGTCTGTCCACTTTTTGCAAAAGAACTACTTAACAGATTTAGATCGGGTTTTTTTCTATAATTTGCTTGAACATTCCAGTTGATTTTGCAATTTCTTTCATAGTGTTAAGTATCAAAGTTCGCTTGTGGTACCGATTTATTTGCGCAAACCTGAGAGACACACAGCGGGCTGAGGGGAGGAATATGGGACAGGGCCCTCCTCACTCATGTGCCAGCCTTGGAAAATGTACCTCACCTCCGCTTAGCTTTTTTCTATAATTTACTTGAACATTTCGTTTGATTTTGCGAGCTCTCATCGCGCTAAGAATCATAATTCGCTTGAAGGAGCAATATATTCGTGCTACTCTGAGACAGAGGCTGTGGGCTGAGGGGAGGGGGAGGCGTGACGTCAGGAGTGGGGCGTTGGGCGGCCCCTCCTCACTGTCCTGTTTCACTACTACGTGGGCATAGGGGCTGGCTAGTATATATACAGTATGTGTATATATATATATATATATATATATATATATATATACTAGGGGGTTATGCCCCTTACTCGCTTCGCGCGCCAACCCCATAACCCCCACCCCCAGGGGCGCGCTTCACGCCACCCACTTCGCATCTCTGCCACTCGTGTTGTGAAGTGGGGGGGGCTGAACGCATGCTATGGAGATGTGGATGGATCAGCTGCTGGCTGTCTGCAAGCTGCTGGCAAACTGCATGTTCTGCATGTTGCATTGCGCGTTGATCAATTAAAAGCCTGTACAGCAGTTGTCCTTTTGCCTCACTTCCTTGTCTCGTGGGGCATTAAAGTGTCTCCTACAAATTGTTTGTAAGTAGGGCGTGATGTGCAAGAAGTCTTGTGGGACTTCAAAGTGTCTCTCCGAGATGATCACGTCTCGTAGCAAGATTTTTTTATATAATAGATATATAGATATAGATCAGTGCTTTTCAACCTTTTCGCTGGAGTGGAACCCTGCTAGAATGGTTACCTTGCTCATGGAACCCTGTGCAATTATCCACTAGTATGTCCTATATCATTAGGACTTTTTCGGCGGAACCCTTGGCTAGCATTCACAAAACCCTTGGGTTCCCAGGAACCCCGGTTGAAAAACACTGATATAGATGGATGGGCATCCCAACCAGGAGAGGGGATGGTTCCTTACACAGACAGGAGGCTTCAAGAGAATAGACAGGCATCCCGGCCACGGGAGAGAAAGGTGCCAGACCCGAAACAGACTTCTCAGGTGGATGGACAGACATCCCAACCAGGAATTGAAGATTGCTTACCCGGATGGGAAGCACCAGGCAGACAGACAGGTGTCCCGACCGGATATATTTGTAGTACCTTCTCTGGGCCAGGGTGGAAGGGAAGGACAGCAAAGACCTGGCTCTAACGGGTATTCATTCCCCCAGGATGCTAGATGGCAGCAGCCCTGGATAGTGGTGCCCTTCAGACACCAGCAGGGAATGCTGGGGATTGTAGTCCGGTAATGCAGCCCTGCTGGGGTCCAGGGTAGGTGCCACAAAAGGGTGCTGCAGGGAAATGCACTCCCTGTTATTTGGGACTTGTGTATGACTCTGTATAGTGCTTCCATATTAAAGAAATGTTATCAAAGTGTATTCAGCAGTATATAATGATGTACTTTTATTGTACGTGCAGCACATATGGTATATTCCTGTGGTTTTGTCAGGAGGTGCTACATTTGCTACAGTGGCATTCCTCTTTGGAGATTCTATAATGTTCACTGAACTGAAACCTGATTTGTCTTGTTAGAAAAATGGCCAACGCTGGACAACTCCACACAAACTATGTGCTGATGTATTGGGTATTAGTGGGTCGAGATGCTTGCTCTCGAGTCCACAACGTGCATGTGTAGCAAGGTTTAATCTGTCACTTGTAATTTTAAAATCAATTATTCTTGTAAACAATAGCATACCAATTGTATAATGTGTTATAGGGGCGTTAATTAGTGTTACATCTCACAACCTGCATGCACCACATTTCATGGCTCTGCCGCCAGAAGTGCGGTGGATGCTGTTGGGGGTAGGTGGTGTTTTCAGCTCTCCCCAAGCTTTTTCTGATTTTTATTGTATTTGTCGTGTATATTATTTGAAAATATTCAAGTGTGTATTCAGTTATGTGTATCTTTCCCAAGCTCTTACATGTAGTTTTTGAATGCTTACTTTTGAAAATTAAGAAAAAGTTAATGGTTATATTTTTTTTAGTGTGGTGAACAGCGTGTTAATGTAATTCGGTGCTATGTACAGTTGACCAAATGTATATTTTGGGTTTTGTGAACGTGGCCCGCACACAGACAGGCAGACATGTTGTTTTCCACCACCACACGTTTATTTACAACTATTTACAAAAGTCAGTGCACACAAACCCCTGTACCCCAAAGTCCTGGCCACACAACACCTTTCTTCGGGCCGCCTCTACTCTCTCTTCTCTTGCCTTGTCCTGCCTCCACCCGACTCCAGCCTCGAATGAAGGGAGGCGGCCCCTTTTATTAGCACCCGGATGTGCTCCAAGTGAATTCCGGCAATCACCCACCGACACGCCCCAGTGTGGCGGAAGTGCCGGCTGTACTCCCGGAAGCTCTCCGGGTGTCCTTCTTCTCTTCCCCCCAGCACTTCCTGGTGTGGCGGAAGTGCTGAGGTCCAGGGCTGCAAAGGCATCGGGGCGCCCCCTGGTGGTCACCACGGGCCCCTACAGGGTTGGGCTTCCAAGCCCTTTACCTGTGGCCCCCAAAGCAACCAAAGCGGCCCCCACGTGATCCAGGGCGGGCGTAGACCCTCTTTCGGTCCTTCAGGGCGTCCCTGGCATCCCTGACAGTTTTCATTTTTATTCTACATATTATTTTATTTATGTTGTAGTAATAGTTTTGTTTACAATAATTTGTAATTGATTTATTATTTAATAGGCTTTGGGGAGAAGCTTCTTGTGTGACACCCTATTCTGTTTTTTCCCTTTTGTTTTTGGAAAGGTATGCTACTCTATTTTTTTGTTAAGAAACTATCATTATAAAGTTTGAATATTTTTTATTGTGTGAGGCTAAGCATATTGTAAATAGTTTTCTGTAGGAAATCTGTACAATATTTTGTAAATAGTTTTATATGGGATGGCATGGTGGCGCAGTGGGTAGCGCTGCTGCCTCGCCGTTAGGACACCCGGGTTCGCTTCCAGGGTCCTCCCTGTGCAGAGTTTGCATGTTCTCCCCGTGTCTGCGTGGGTTTCCTCCGGGTGCTCCGGTTTCCTCCCACAGTCCAAAGACATGCAGATTAGGTACATTGGCGATTCTAAACTTGTCCCTAGTATGTGTTTGGTGTGTGTGTGTGTGTGTGTGTGCGCCCTGCGGTGGGTTGGCGCCTTGCCTGGGGTTTGTTTCCTGCCTTGTGTCCTGTGTTGGCTGGGATTGGCTCCGGCAGACCACCGTGACCCTGTAGTTAGGATATAGCGGGTTGGATAATGGATGGATGGATAGTTTTATATGTAATGTGTTATTAAAGAAAGGAGAAGCACAGTAGATACTGTTGGGGGCTTAGGGGAGAAGCCGTTTGTATGACACCCTTCTTTTTCCCTTTTATTTCTGGAAAGAGAAAGTCAGATTCCAGTCAGCTACATATGCACCAACACTATCTTGCTCATATTTGCTGCAATGGTAGATTTTGTCTTTTTCTAAGCTTGGCCAGAAAAAGAAGTAGTGCCATAGAATGGATCACATCACTTTAGCAATTATGGCGGACAACCAGGGCCCTTACCTGGCCGAGATACCTTAATAAAAGAAGGATCGGGAGAGAAAACAGGAATCGGGCGTTGCTTCACCCGGAACACTAGATGTCTGCCCCCCTGGGCTACAGCAGTGCCTTGGATTCCCACAGGGCTTCATGGGAGTTGGAGTTCAGTACAGCCCTGTTGGGTTCCATTGGGTAATACAGGGACTGCGTAGCCCTACTTTGTCAGGCTTCCACCTCACCCGGAAGTGCTTCCAGATCATGCTAACGGGGCACTGGAAGCACTACCGTGTGCAGAATAAAAGAAGCCTGGTGCCACTGCTCCATGAGCCAGAATTGGGAGATGGAGAACACAGCTTGCTGGGAACAGTAGAGGTAGAGGAGTGAAAGAGAGAAAAAGAAAAAATGAAGAAGAAAAGAAAGTGTTGTGTGCTTTACTGTACTTGGGCACTGAGCTGTGAGAAACAGTTAAAAAGCATTTCCCACGAATAAAACACTTGTTTGCTGTGCTAGAACTTGTGTCTGCATCTGTTTGTGTCAGGTTTTAAGAGTTCAGCACCCTGTGCAGGGCACACACTTCTGTAACAAGGCGCCCACAAAACAACCTTACATACGCTCTGTATCTGTTGTGCCTAGAGTTTGAAACCGCACTGGAAATCTGCAGCTATTTTTAAGAAGAAAAACATATGTTCCACTAGGAGCTTCTCGAGCAATTAATCAAATAACCTCAATTAGTAAAAACTAGGCCTTCATGATCCAAAGGCCCTGAAGATGACTGTCATATTTTTAAAAGATCTGGCAAACATTCAGCAGCGTGTGACGCTGAGCTTGCAGCCTCAGTCCTAACACAGCATCGCTGCGTCCAACGGGACTCCTAGCTTAAACAGTAGCGCTTCTCAACACAAATTTTATTATTGATAGAATAATGGCCAGGGCTGAATTTAGACACGGTATGACCCTAATCTACAGTATGTGAAGTAACGGAGGCCTTATTTAAAATGTCTGAAGAGAGAATAAGGCTCTCATAACTATGTTTCTGATAGAATGGCACCCACTGGTGACACTGGACAACAGTAAAGAGTATCAAAAACGTACATACAAAGATATATCTCATGTTACTCATGCTGCATAATCCATGTGACAGTCCTGGACTACAATGGTGGTAGACCATCTTAACCCAACGCAGATTGCCTGTCAGACAAAGATTGGAGTGGAGGATGCTCCACAAGGCCGGACAAAGCTGGCAGCACTGTGAGGATTCTGTTTTTATTTATTTATTTATTTTTGCATTTCATTGGTTTTATTAAAATCAAATAACATTCCATACAAGCAAGTCAAGTTTAACAAAACTAGGTTTGAAACAAATCAACCCCCACCCGGGATTCTGTTTTTTGATTTCTCCATCCAGCCATTACTGTTAAGGGGTAAACTCAGAGATATTCAGGTGGATGAACCTGTGGGGTCCTGGATGATGGACTGTCTGTCAAGCAGGCCACAGTTTGTGAGACTCAAGGACTGTGTGAGGAATACTAGAGCACCACAAGGAGCAGGTCTGTCTGCTTTACTCATCACTCTGCACACCTCACACTACAAATACAACAGCAGGCCGGGTCACTTGTAGAAATTCTCAGATGATTCTGCACTTATGAGGTGTATTGATAAGGGGGATGAGACAGAAGAGAAGAGTCGGGGTGGGGGGGGACGGACTTTGTTTCTTGGTGCAAAGAGAACTGTCTGCAACTTAACATCAGCAAAACCAAGAAACCGCTTATTGACTTGACATGAAAAAGCCTCTGTGTCTGGTCACAGTTCATGGAGGGGATGTAGAGGTGGTCCGCTCCTATAAGTACTTGGGGGTCCATATCACTGATAATGTTGGACTGGTCTTGAAACCCAGAGAAACTGTAATAAAAAGCACTAAGCAGACTCTTTTTCTTTAAGAGACTGCATTCCTTTGATGTCACTAATGACATCCTTCACACCTTCTACAGATCTGTGATGGCCAGAGTGGTGTGCTGGGCTGGTAACATCACTTCAACAGAGGACCATCGAATCAACATGCTAATTAAAAGGGCAGACTCAGTTATGTGATGCATATTGGACGCCCTGGAGGTTGCAGCAGAAGAGAGAAGTAAAACAAAACTCATAGATTGCTATTATGAACAACGCTGCACATCCTCTCTCTAACACAACAACACCGAGGACTTTGAGCCAATGAATATTCAGCAGAAGTGGGTCAAGAAACATGATGGAGACTCCTTTATATCAATAGCAACATGTCTGCATAATGGGACTGGGAGTGCCAAGTCAGAAGTTTTCTTTTTTAAAATTTATTTCTATACAATATAATATATATATATATCCTGTGCTCCAAACAACTGACCAAAAGAAATGTAGCCAATTGTATCATTAATGTTGTAAGTCTCATTGGATAAATGTGTCAACCAAATAAGTAAACATAAATGTAAATTTAATTTGTTTAAAGAGCTTCTGTAAAAAGCCAGATACATTTTTAGTGTTCAGAATCTTTGTTGTATTGAGAAAATATGAGGTTTTAATGGTTTCTAACAAGTGCCTTCTCCTGGAACATGTAGGCTAAGGCTACACCTACACACAGGATTGTGTTTTTAAATTAAAGAACTACGCCTCCCTCTCATTCATTGGTCAGGAGCCCTCTCTTCAAAAGTGTGATCCCATGTGAGGGGGCTTACTGTTTGTGGACTACTTTGATTTTCCAGAGATATGTATTTAACAATGTTTTAGCAAAAAATATGTGTTTAGACCAGTGGTTCCCAAACTCGGTCCTGGGGACCCCCTGTGGCTGCAGGTTTTTGTTCCAACCAACTTCTGTTTTTCATTGGACTCTCAGCCTAATGAAGTGAGTCGTTATTTCTCAGTTTCTGTGTTTTGGAGTCAATGTAGAAATTACAATTTAGATTTTTATTAAAATGTAATAAGCAGTTATTTGCGGAATATAGTTCTTTTTAAGTTGTAAACCTGATTTTCATTCTGCTTTTCAATGTGTTCTGGTTATTTAATTAATTATTTACTAATTAGCGGGTCTGACACTGAAGTCATTGTTGCTTTCATCATCCCGGTTGTCTGCTATGCTGGTTGTTAATTGTCACTATTATGGTTAAATGAAGGGAGCAAACTACACAGGAAAAGGGGAAAATAATAGGAAGACAACAAAAGAGAGTTAAGCATTTATAACTTTAGAAAGATATTTCTAAATGTTTTCTAAATGTAATATCCATACTGTTGTGTTTTTCTGAATACAGAATAAGAGAAGAGTGAAAAAGACAGCAAATTAAATGAGATCAGTTGTTATCGATTATTATCACCAATTGTGAATCTGGTTGGAACAAAAACCTGCAGCCACAGGGGGTCCCCAGGACCGAGTTTGGGAACCACTGGTTTAGACCATTGTAAGCACACAACTGAATGACTAGATAGATAGATAGATAGATATGAAAGGCACTATATAATAGATAAATAGGTATGAAAGGCACTATATAACAGATAGATAGGGCACAGTCACAACTACACCCACACAGGAAAACCAGAGAATGG
The DNA here is from genome assembly GCA_026402145.1 of Polypterus bichir lapradei. Taxonomy (NCBI): domain Eukaryota; kingdom Metazoa; phylum Chordata; class Cladistia; order Polypteriformes; family Polypteridae; genus Polypterus; species Polypterus bichir. The sequence continues at coordinate 114,028,520 of JANRMT010062806.1, read as the reverse complement.
CTCACACAGAAATGGGGAGAATGTGCAAGCTACACAAACAGAGTGACTAGGGATAGATAGATAGATAGATAGATAGATAGATAGATAGATAGATAGATAGATAGATAGTCCTGAGGTGGACCCCTCCTGTCTAGCATAATTGTTAGTAATTTATTCACCACTAGATCCTAGGGGCCGGCTGGGCAGTGACGTCTGCAACCACATCACTATCAGATCACACAATGGTGACAAACCAGCTCTCCAAATGAAGACTGCAATAACTTTTTTAATCGCTTTATTATAGCTGCTGTAAGTTAGCAAAAAATAAAATAAATTGTGGAAATGGAGAGTGGGAGGTGTGGATAATAATATTCATAAATATATGTAAAATGTGGACCTGCTTACTTTTCCAAGTCAACTTTGTGAAGGAAGATGATTAAAATGTAACATAAGCTGGAAATTAGAAACTATTCTGTGCTATAAAATGAAGCAATTTCAATTTGTACTAGATTAAAACCACAACACTGGCTGACAGGACACTACTACACAATGAGAAAATGGACATCATAAAGTGGTCTCGCTCATAAATCCTCACAGTAGTGACACTAATGCACAGAAAGCCATACTAAGGGAAGCAATAAAACAGATTACAGATATGTGAAACTGTTAAAGCTTACAAAAATGGAACTGACTGACAAGTCACAAATCATATTACTTTGAATATCACTAGTACCTTAAATCACTCGCTTGTGTGCCTTCTGTTGCGCAAAAGTCTCAACAGTGTTTGACACATGAAATAAACCCTGAAATGAAAATTTTCACTTTCACTTGGCAAAGTAGACAGGGCGTGTTCTAACGGGTCCTGTTTTTTTGATTTTGAATCGTCGTTAGAACGATGTAAACCTTCGGCCATCAAGTGCCACTTTTGCAGCAGACACTTCATGATGAATTCGTAATTTCGCACAGTAATTTCGGGCGACTTTTCCCCCCAATGATATCCACTTGCAGAGCCACAGCACCATAGGTTACCGCAGTTACAGACCCGGAAGTGACGCCACCGTCGTTTCAGGACTGACTTCGTAAAATACTTTTGGAAGGTCTCGGCAAAGCCCGGAAAGTAACGTCGGGTCAAGTACCCGTTCAGAAATTAAGCGATAAAAATGAGAAGGGAAAAACAGTACATCAAAACAAATAATACGCATCATTGTGAAGTTCAGAGGGTTTCTGCCATCACGTCGTGTCATACATCAAACTAAACAATGAGGATCGTTTCTGTGAAATAAACGATTAACATTTACGTTGTGTTCGGGTCTGTGGAAACCATTTAACATGTCGACAAAATTAAAATCATCAAGATCTATGTTAATTGAAAATAGTTTTTTGTGATGTCGTGTTCCTGTTTGGCGCATTAACAGCATGGCGCGTTTGGATTGTTGGTGTCTTTTCTGGATGGATGGCCGTTTGCTGGACGGGTGTGCAGTTTGTTTTTGCAGCGTCCGGCGACGTGACTAAGAATTGCGATGGTGACAAGGCGATGACGCTGTCATTTGCAGGCTCTCCGACCCTTTTTCTCCAGAAGACGAGTGGTGGACTCGTAAAGGTGACCAACAATCTCCCAGGAGTTGTCCTCCGTGTAATAGCTGGTCGCACCACATTAATGGTGCCCTTTTCTTCCCCGTACGGTTATGCGTCCGAGAAGGGCTCTCAGTACGGTGTGAATATTGCTGTTGGATCTCCATCAAATCTGAAAACCTTCACATGCCCTAAGCCAGCTCGCCGATCTGTGAGTGTTGCTGAGAGATGTGCAGTTGCAGCCAGTGAGAAGCTCCCTTGTGGAGGGTCTTCATCCATCACTCAAGCAGACTGTGAAGCCAGCAACTGTTGCTATGATTCGAGCAGCAGCACCAGTCCATGCTACTATGCTAATAATGTGACTGTGCAGTGCACCCTGGATGGCCAGTTTGAGGTTGTGGTGTCTGAGAAGGTGACCCTTCCTGCCCTGGATCTTGGGTCCATCCAGTTGGTGGACAGTAGTTCTCCAAGCTGTAGCCCTGTGACCAGCATGTCCAGCTTTGTCATGTACCAGTTTTCAGTCAGTGCCTGTGGCAGCACAGTTCAGCTGGCTGGAGGCAATGTGACCTACCAGAACACCATGTCTGCTGCCATCACTGTGAGGAGTGGTCCAGATGGGTCCATCACCAGGGATAGTGTCTACAAATTATTCTTCCAGTGCACCTACTCGGGAAGCCAGGATGTGCAAGTGGAGGCTGAGGTGTATACTGTGGCGCCACCTCTTCCAGTAGTAGAGCAAGGGCCATTTGACCTGGAATTGGTCATTGCAACAGATCCCTCCTATGGCTCCTACTATGTGGATGCTGACTACCCAGTGACCAAAACTTTGAGGGATCCTGTGGCTGTGGAAGTGCACATTGTAAACAGGACTGACCCTAACCTTGTTCTGACTCTTGGGGACTGCTGGGTCACCCCAGGACCTTCTGCTTCCAGCCAGCCCCAGTGGAGCCTTCTGGTGAATGGGTGCCCGTACACAGGGGACAACTATTTGACCAGCTTGGTGACAGTGGACAGCACATCTGGAGTGGCCTACCCAAGTCATTACAAGAGATTTGTGTTTGAGATGTTTGCTTTTGTGGATCCTGTAGCTCAGCAAGCCTTGGCTGAAAAGATCTTCATCTATTGTGTTGCTGCTGCCTGCTATCCCTCTGCCACAGACTCCTGTACTCAGAGCTGCCCTGTAAGAAGATCTGGCAGAGCTGCAGACAAGTTGGCACGAATTGCATCATCCAGGAAGAATGTGCTCCTTCACAGTGGTCCTGTGCTCTTACAGGCTGACCAGGTGCTAACATCCAGACTGGAGCAGAAAGCCTCTCTTACCACTGGATACCTGGTACTGGGAGCTGCAGCTGCCATGTTGATGGTGGTCCTCATTTTGGCTGTAGTTGCTCTGAGGAGATTGAACGGGCAGAAAGTAAATCTGAAATTTTAATAAAGGCTCTTTAAAAAAAAAAGAAAATATTTTTTTGTTTACATTCATAAAATGAAATATACCTGTACAATATAATTACAATGTTTACACCACGTTAGAGTTTAGTAAAACATTAATAATAAAAGTTATTACATTTTTTAAAATGTACAGTGCAATATTCTTCTAAACCTATTTAGAATAAACATTTAAGCCAATCTAATATTTTTAAACATGTATATGTCAAGAAAACGGCAATACATATTCTACACTGAATTATGCTTTGTATTAATTGCCTTATATAGAATTACTCTAATTTTTGCCACTTATTATTATAAACCATAGGTCATCAAAAGAAAAAAAAATACTAATAAGAACACAATTTATTTATATAGCACCCTTCCTATGCCCAATATACAGAAAGAAGAACATTGGCTACAAATAATATCTTCACTAAATAAAGATAAATACAGGATATACAAAACATTAAAATGGAATAAAAGACAATAATGCAGACTAAAATACAACATATAATACCACAAAAAAATCTTGAACAAAATACATAAATTGTGATAAAAATTCAAACCCTGAGTACCTGGACAGATAGAGGGGGTAAACTGAAAGAAGGGGCTGAATGTCAGGTCTGTTTAATGTCTTCCTAAACTAATGAGTTAAAAAAACAAAAATGACTGGAGTGAGCTGATCTCATTAATTTTGAGAGGTCATTCCAAAGTCTGGGCGCTATACAGCTGAGGGCCCTGCTGTCACCCACAGAGTGCAGGTTAGTGAGGGGCACAGAATGAGAGGACCTTAGTGGGCAGGTTAATAACAAAATTTGATATTCAATCCTGTAAGACACAGGGAGCGGTGCAGGTGCAGCAGGATGGCTGTGATATGCTAAGTGTTGCTGGTTCGTGTCAGGACTCTTGTAGTTGAGTTTTGAATCAGCTGGAGCTCTGCTATACAATTATATAATTATAAATTAATTATTACATTATAAATTAAGGCATGAGGGTTGCCCTGGACATGACATAAGATACATAGTGTCTGACAATGGGTTCAAGGATTTCTTCCCTATACCTAATGACAGTCAGGGTGTCGTTGTCTAGCCTGTAGAGGTCTGTGTGTCCCTCCATGGATATGCCTCCCCTGACCATCACTGACCCACCACCAAAGTGGTCATGCTGAACGATGTTACAGGCAGCATAACATTCTCCACAGCTTCTCCAGACCCTTTCACGTCTGTCATGTGTGCTCAGGGTGAACCTGCTCTCATCTGTGAAAGACACAGGGCACCCACCAGTGGTGGACCTGCCAATTCTGGTATTCTATGACAAATGCCAATCAAGCTCCACGGGGCCCACTATAGAATGTTGGGCCCTCAGGCCACCCTCATGAAGTCTGTTTCTTTTTGTCCAAGGTCAGATACATTCACATCAGTGGCCTTTCTGCTGGAGGTCATGTTATAGGCTCTGGCAGTGCTCATCCTGTTCCTCCTTGCCCAAAGGAGCAGATACCGGAGGGTCCTGCTGATGGGTAAAGGACCTTCTACGGCCCTGTCCAGCTCTCCTAGATTAACTGCCTGTCTGTCTCCTGGGATCTCCTCCATGCCCTTGAGACTGTGCTGGGAGACACAGCAAACCTTCTGGCAATGACACGTATTGATGTGCCATCCTGAAGACGTTGGACTACCTGTGCCACCTCTGTAGGGTACAGGTATGGCCTCATGCTACCAGTAGTGACACTGACCGTAGTCAAATACAAAACTAGTGAAAAAACAGATGAGGAGGGAAAAATGTCAGTGGCCTCCACCTGTTAAACCATTCATTCCTGTTTTGGGGGTCCCCTCATTGGTGCCCCCCCCCACCCAGTGCACCAAAGCAGCTGAAACTGAAGAACAAGCCCCTCTGCTACTTAACTGACCAGATCAATCGCCCAAAAGTTTCATTGACTTGATGCTATACTCAGATTAAAAAGTGTTCCTTTAATTTTTTGAGCAGTATATTTTAATGTAATATTGTGTTTTTATAAGTCACTACACAAATTACTGAAATACACTCAATGATAGTTTTGGTTGCCTCACACTTCAGTCCTTCACAAATGCAGTAGTTTACAAACATCATATTTTCATTTCTCTTTGAGAAGCATGAAAGATAATTGTAGTGAATCTCAACTTATGATTACATTTTTGCTACGTATGTACCTTTTTTTTTTAATCAGATGGTCACTTTATTTTTAACAAGCAATGTAAATAACCTGTTTACTCTTTACCCTATTTTCATTTTCTACACAATACTGTAATAACTGTACAGTTTAGCAGGCTAAAATAACACAGTGAGACACATAAACACACTCACTATGCATACATACTACAGGTGCCGTCATTGGTTCCCCTGTGGATTGGACTGTTGAATCTACACAATGGCTGTGTATGCTGGGGTCTTTGGCACTTGTCGTCCCAGTAGTATGTGAGGTGTCACCAATGGTTTACCCTGCTCCTCAAGATGGCTCTGTCTCCTTCTCCCTGTTCCAGTCTCAGTTCAAGGTTGTCGAGATGACAAAAGTATTTTTTTCTGAGATGTTCAATATGTTGAAAAAATTGCCTGTGGCTAGCATCCAGAGTAATGTTTTGTCTAAATTCTTCACTCCTCTTTTTGTAGCATTATTGTTCATTATCATTTCTAGCCATGGAATCTCCTATCCCTGTGCAGGTCACATGGTGCACCAAGGATGTGTCATTTGTTTAGACAAACTTTCATGTTTTCACTGGCCTATTCTGTGTGGCCAGCAGTTGAGATGGGAGCTCTGGCTTATTTTTCCTTGTTGTGCTAAGCATTGTTACCTTCCTCTTGAAGAGCTACTGTCCCAGTTTGTGTAAAAGTAAAAGTTATTGCATATGGTGTTGTGGCCATGCCGCTTATGTCATGTCCAGGGCAACCCTCATGCCTTAATTTCTCACAGGGGTTCCTCCATCTGACTTTCCTTTGTTAATGAAATGACATCCTCTGCTCTTCCGTATCTCTATGCTTCCCCTTGAGCATGTTATTCATAGCTTTGGACTGGGTTATCATTTTTATGCAGATGATGCTTAGATCTATTTCAGCATTAAAAGTGACAATTCATCACAGCTTTCTCAGCTCACTTGCCTCAGTGAAATTAAATTAAAATTAAAACCTGAACAGAGCAAAACTTTTTAAAATTAAATTGCAAGATAACTGAACTCCTGCAAAGTGGCACTAAAGTTAAAATAATAAAGTTATCTTACTTTTATAATAATATAATTGTATAGCACAGCTCCAGCTGATTCAAAACTCAACTGCAAGAGTCCTGACACGAACCAACAACAGCGACCACATCACAGCCATCCTGCTGCACCTGCACTGCTCCCTGTGTCTTACAGGATTGAATATCAAATTTTGTTATTAACCTGCCCACTAAGGTCCTCTCATTCTGTGTCCCTCACTAGCCTGCGCTCTGTGGGTGACAGTAGGGCCCTCAGCTGTATAGCGCCCAGACTTTGGAATGACCTCTCAAAATTAATGAGATCAGCTCACTCCATTCCTGACATTCTGCCCCTTCTTTCAGTTTACCCCGGCTATCTGTCCAGTTACTCAGGGTTTGAATTTTTATCACAATGTATGTTATTTGTTCAAGATTTTTATTGTAGTATTATATGTTGTATTTTAGTGTGCATTGTCTTTTACTCTATTTGAATGTTTTGTATATCCTGTATTTTTCTTTATATAGTGAAGATATTAATTGTAGCCAATATTATATAGGTCCTGTTGTTCTTTCTGAATTGTGGGCATAGGAAGGGTGCTATATTAATAAATTGTGTTCTTATTAGCATTTTTTTTCTTTTGATGGCCCATCGTTTATAATAATAAGTGACAAAAACTAGAGCAGTTCTATACAAGGCAATTAATATATAGCATAGTTCAGTGTAGAATATGCATTGCCGTTTTCTTCAAATATATGTTGAAAAATATTAGATTGGTTTAAATGTTTATTCTAAATTGGTTTAGAACAATATTGCACTGTACAGTTTAAAAAATGTAATAACTTTCATTATTAACGTTTTACTAAACTCTAACGTGGTGTAAACATTACAATTATATTGTATATTTCGTTTCATAAATGTAAACGAAAAACTGTTTTCAATTAACACAGATCTTGATGATTTTAATTTTGTCGACATGTTAAATGGCTCCCACAGACCCGAACACAACGTAAATGTTAATAGTGTATTTCACAGAAACGATCTGCATTGTTTGATGTATGACACGACGTGATGGCAGAAACCCTCTAAACTTCACAATGATGCGTATTATTTGGTTTGATGTACTGTTTTTCCCTTCTCATTTTTATCGCCTAATTTCTGAACGGGTCCTTGACCCGACGTTACTTTCCGGGCTGTGCCGAGACCTGCCGAAACCTTCCGAAACCTTCCAAAAGTAATTTTACGAAGTCAGTCCTGAAACGAAGGTGACGCCTCTTCCGGGTCTGTAACTGCGGGTCTACGACTGCGGTGATGTATGGTGCTGTGGCTCTGAAAGTGGATAGTGGATACTACCATTGGGCTACAGTACTACTTTTTTCTTGCATTCGTATCCGACGCACACACCTTCGCGCAGGCGCATGGAGATGTGCCAAAGCGCATACACCCCCTCTACGAACGATTCACCAATCAAAAAACAGGACTAGTTAGAGCGCATCCTCTCAACTTTGACGAGCGAAAGTGGCAGATTTCATTTAAGGGCTCAATCAATCAAAATAAATAAGTAACTAGATATATATATGTCGTTATTTATTGTCATGTTTCACAGTGTTTATGTGTGTATACCTGAAATATTCCTCCTTTGATGAAGGCGCTGTTTCTTTAAGAGTGGGAGCCTCGAGACGCGCGCCCGTTTCTGGTAAATTCTGCGAGTCCGCTGTGCACGCGCACGTTGTCGCGGTGGTTGCGTCAGACAGAAGTCTGTTTGGAAGAAGTCGACAGTAGACGTGTTGTTGTGGACAAGTTTTAAAGGGTTGGAATAGACGAGTTGAAGGGCTACGACCTTGATTGTCAGAAGTGACCTCAAAAATAAAAGTTAATAATGGCAGAAAGCGATTGGGATACCGTAACCGTGCTAAGGAAGAAGGGCCCGACCTCGGCGCAGGCCAAATCGAGACAGGTAACGTGAAAATAGTGAAAGAAACGGGAGAAGGTGGTGCTCTCTGCTTCTAGGCCAGGGGCTTCAGCATCTGGACTCACGCCTAGGGAGGCCGGCAAGTCCACGTTGTGAACGAGTTTTCCGTCGTAGGTTACCGTCGTATTTTCTTTCAGATGGAACGACGGCGCGAGCTGTGGTTTAGTAAGACAAACGGGAAAGAGGCGACTTTTGTGGGGCGCGTGGAGAAGGCAAGGACGGCGTCTGGCCAAAGATCGGACTGGCAGCGATCGGATTAAAGAGCCGAGCTATCCGCTTTCGGTTTGGTCGGGAGAGCAGTGCACGCTAACGTTGCCCTTCCTGTTTCCATCTTAAGAAGGTGAATAGTGTTGAATGTTAATCCGCGTTTAAAAGTGGTTTGTTAGAAGCACAATGCTTGGGTAAAAAGATTCGTCAGTGTTTTAACGTTCATCATTTAGCATGTCACTAAACGCACCCTTTTCCTGTTCAAATGGTGCTAAGAACGGTGACTTTTCGCCTTGCTAGAATCTAGTTTACGAGTTTGTGCAGGTATTAAAACTTTTTTTTTCTTACTGTTAGCTTTTTTTTCATTAGTCATTTTCTGCAGTTGAGTTGTCGGTAACGCTGCTTACCTCGGAGGCGAAACGGGTGTAAACTCGTCGTTAATTACATGCAATGCGACTCAAGATGCCGGATCGATTAGGATATTCCAAGAATCTTTAGTCGGGGGTTGGGTTTAGAAACCAGCCCCAAAAATTACAATCCAAAACACGCGAAGTGCGTTTCATAAGTATTTGACGCCATCCGAGGCACATTTTTTAAAGTCTAGGGCCGGAATGCCCCCTCGGAATACGTAGAAAGCAACTGGACACCCACCCATCGAAGGAAACGCGTGCAGGCTGGTGAAATTGAGAGCCGCCAGTCGGAGTTTAGCCTACAGGAGCTCCACGTGTTCATAGAGAGGAGAAAGTCAATCCAGAGAGAATCGACCCAGTCTCATGGTCAGTGGCCTCACGATATTTTATTTTTCTTTTGAATGCTGAGCAGGGGTTCTTAAACGTTTTAATCCGAGCACGTGTGAAAGAAAATCGTTAGCATACAGTCACCCATGAAGAGGATATTCCCTTAATGAGCGCAGAGAGCTACCTAGATATATATAAAAATGATTGTATAAGCAGTTAACTTTTTTTTTTTTTTTACATTCCAGTGTGTTCTGACATGGATACTAATAAAAGAAGAAAGTGGAACACATTACAAAAAAAACTATTTGTGTTTTGAAAAAGGGAAAATTACAGATATACATTCACTGAGCAAATTAACAAAACCTGTTTGTCTGCTTATCCATATAGTTTCTTATTTGGTTAAGCAAGTGGCAGCAGCAAAATGCATACAATTCTGCAGATGTAGGCCAGGACCTTCCGTTAATATCGATCTCCAGAATGGAGAAAGAATTGTGATTGTTGTTAATTTGACTGTGTCATGATTATTGGTCCCAGTCAGACTTGTTTGAGTATTTCTCTGAACTGCTGATCTGCTGGGATTTTCACACACAACAGATGTTTACTCAGAATGTCGTGAAAGACAGAAAAAAACATTGGTTGCTGACAGAAACGTCTGGTTAATGAGATGAGGCTGCAGTGGGCATGGGCTTGCTAAACCTGGACAGTTGAAGATTGGAAACCCGTATTCTGATCTGATGAATCTCTGTGGCACACAGATGATAGGCTCAGACTTAGGTCTTAGTAGCCTGAAACAATGCATCCAGCCTGCCTTGTGTCAGTGGTCCAGAGCGGTGGTGGAGGATGTGGTGTGAATGGGTGGAAGGGAATGTTTTCTTGACACACTTTGGGCCTTTTAATAGCAATCAATCAGCCACAGCCTGTCTCCGTAATGTTTCTAACCATGTGCATCCCTTAATGGCCACAATGTACACGTCTTCTAATGGCAACTTCCGTCATGATAATGCATCATGTCACAAAGCAAAATTGTCTCAAACTGATTTCGTGATGTTCAGTGTTCTTCAGTGGCCTTCCAGTAACCAGGGGCCTTGTTTATAAAACTTTGTGTGGATTCGACTGTGAAAATATGCACACGCCAAATGTGTACCGCAAAAAAAAAAAATCAGATGAATAAAACCTGGTGTATGCACATTTCTATGCAGTTTACCCTTTGTAAATCACAATTACACTGTAAAAATGTGTATAGAAATGTGCCACACTGAAACCTCCATATATGGAGTATGCTAATCCATCACTTGTGTATGCAGTCACTATTCTGCAGCACTTCAATGGCTGTTCTTTCTGACACATCCAAGACCCTGCATTTAGGAGTGTCTGGCTGTGCTCCCCATCTTGACATTGTATTACCTCTCCTGAAGTTTGTGGGTAGGGGAAGGTATAAGGTGCAAAAGTCTGAGTGGGTAGCTGCTAATACCTGGCACATGTAATGATGTGATTGCTGTTTAAATTATTGAGGGTTCAGCCAGTTACCATACCAACAAAGTCAGCCACCATGTACAGCACCATTATGTCCATCAAATTTATTTTGAAGCAAAGTAGCTTTGACCCCAGCCACAGAGACACAGCATTTCTCGGTCTCATCTTGGCATCACAGGTGATTCGGGCATTAATGGAATGTAAGTTTTTTACAGTTAATAAAAGCAGCTTCAATCTTGCTAGGTTCCCCTATTGCAGTATGCGTGTAGCATTGCATTTGGGGAGACAGGCACTGCTGAAAATTGCCTTGTATTGTTGGCAAAAACACGTTCTGTTTTGCGTATGTGTACCCACACCATACCTAAACTGGATGCAGTGCCTTCCCAGTCAGTTAATGGCATCTAGAACAGTAGGTACGATGGAGCTTAACGCTGCCTGAGATATTCCCTATGTGCTGGCCAGTTCCCTGAGAACTGACAACAGGTAGCTGATTTAGACTGGCAAAAAATAAGTTCTTCAATGTAAATATGCAGAATTGACCCCCTTTAAAAGGGATTTAAAATACAGTTTGTGCATCATATTTATCAATTCTGAGATGTAATATGTTTGTCATGTCAGCATACATAAAAATAGTGGTTTGGTTATATCAATTATTATGCATTTGAGATGGCATTTACCTGTTCAGCTGCATTTCCCTTCTTGTTCATGGGTGTCACACTTTCTAGTTTCTTCAAAATGTTGCATCCATATGGATCAGAATTGCTGTAAATAGAAATAGAAGCATGTTTCCCAGTCAAGCTTTCTTTCATAAATTTTAATGTTTACTTTGAAAGTTACATGTGCACATTTTGAGCCTCATTTTGTGCGAACACAAGTTTTATAAATGGGAGCCCCCCCCCCCCCCCCAGGTATGAATTCAGTAGAACACCATTTGAAAGTGGTAAAACGGGTGATACACAGCATGAATGTGCATCTTACAAATGAGTCAGTCACACCAACATGGACCCTGATCTCAAAGGAATGTTTCCAACATCTTATAATTTGCTTAGTGAGTGTATATCACTGCCAATGTAAAATCTTAATGACAGGATAAGCAAAACTGAGAAAAGTAATTTTATTCTTTATGATGAATGCCGTGTAAGGAAATGATGATTTTTAGAAAGGCCCCAAGATAAGGAACGAAGTAGTCAAAAGAAAAAAAGTTAGTCGCCACAGTTTATTTACCTTGTCTTAAGTAACTATTTTCAAATGAACTCCACCATTAGCATTACATTATCCTAAATGTGTTCACCTATTGTTCAGCATATTCCACTTTTCATTCCACAATTCCATGAACCAAGTAAAACAAGTTGAGTGTCATAGTTAAGTTATTCCTTTAAAATTGTATGGACTCTTTGTATTTTAAATGGGTGAAAGTATAAAATGTGAAGAATTTGAATAGTCAGTATGAAATATTTAATTGCACTATGTACTGAAAAAAGAAGGCTTTGATGTACAGCTGGCCTTACCCTTTATGATAGTTTGTGGTGTCCTTGTGGTTTTCAATGGTTGAACAAAGACGTGTTTCACACTTCCAGAGGATTTAAAAGTGGTTTGCTAAATTTGAAATAGTGTGAAGAGAAGAAATGATTTAACCCTGATGTACTGTAGGAGTGTGCAATCTTGGCAAAAAGTTATCTCAACATTTTTTGGTACTTTGACAATAATTAGACAATATTTTGTATTCTTTAGAAATGTTTAATTGATCTAGCTATCTTGTTAAAATGATACTATTTGTAACTTACTAATGAGATTAATGTAAACAGTTAAGTAAAATGGGTCTTATTTACTTAAAACTGAAGTAAAATGACACAAACACTAAAATCATCAGTCAAAGTATTACTGAGATCAAACAGTGCAAGTATGAGTCAACTATTTCAGAGTGACCTACAAGGTTTACACAAAAGACCAACAAAACTACTATAATGAGAACATTTTACAAGATATGAATCCAAAGGGAATAAAATACTAATCATAATTGACCTACAGGGTGTGGACACTACGGTCTGGATAAACATAAACTGCTCTTCCCTAAGGTGAATTGTGCAGCATGCAAGGAATAATAAAAATCTAACATGCTGTACTATAGTGTAAAAATCCAAAGTTCTGTCAAATACTACACAGAAAAAAGAAAACTGTAGCATTTGCAAACAAGTTCTGTCATATATTGCACAAAGATACAAAAAACCCAAACCTATAACATTTTTAAACATACTAATTTCAAGTTCTGTCTGATATTGCACAAAGTAATAAAAAAAAAAAAAAAAAAATCCTACTGAGGAAACATCAGTCTGTCTTCAGCGTGTGTGTGTGTGTATTTTAGCATCACGAGATCCCCAAACCTGCATGTCTTTGGGTGGAAACCAGAGACCACTGGAAATCCACCAGGAAAACATGCAGAATACAGGCAGGGAACACCAGGGAGGCGACTTCCTGCAGCGAGGCAATAGCGCTACCACTCCGCCACCATGCTGCCCCCACGTTTAATTATTAACAGTATCATTTAAATAAAGTTAACGGTTTATCTTTAAAATGTAATATACATACTTTAATGCATTTCATCGTGAAAGTGATACCAAGTGTAAATCTAAAGGTTCTAATTGTGTAGAGAGCTGGAATACCATAAATGTAATCCGTTTCGTGTGGCAATTGCTGCTGCTGTCTGTTCAGGGGGAGAGCACGTAGGCGATTAAGGGCTAGTTTATACTTTATGCTCAGAATGCGTACGTGCACACATCATGGCTGCCATGCGTTCCCAGTGTTCATTTGACGTGTCTTCTGAGCAGGTCCTCAGAAATTAACGCAACGTGTGTGTGAGTTGCAGTTCCAGCAGAAAGTCGGGTGGGGGGGGGAGCAGTGTGATAAAATTTGGAATGTATCTTCAGAATCTCTGTTTACTATGTACATTTGACAGAAAGCCGCTTTGAGGATCCTACAGGATTGATGTGCCTGCATCAATGTTTGAATGGTTCGATGTGGTGAAGCAAAATGCCGACATGCAAATGCATTCATGGTGCTTTTATATACAGTGGGTATAGAAAAAAAAATCACTTCATTTGAAATATACCCATTTGTTTTGCTTTACAGCCTTAAATGAAAACACACACGCACACAATGTCTTCCCCGCTTTACTTACTCAGTGCAACCTATAATATCCAAGTGAAAGATATATCACAGCTAAAGTTCAGAAAAATGATTAAAAAATCAAAAACAAGACATACTGAGATTAATAAAGGATCACCCGCCAATGTCAATATTTTGTTGAACCACCTTTTGCTTAAATGACAGCCTTGAGTCTATTGGGATACTTCTCTATCAGCTTTGCACATCTAGATTGAGCAATATTTGCCCACTCTTCTTTACAGAACTGTTCAAGTTCGGTCAAATTGGATGGTGAGCGTTGGTGGTCTGCTGTCTTCAAATCTTTCCACAGATATTCAATGGGATTTAAGTCTGGGCTCTGACTGGGCCACACAAGGACATTCACTTTTTTTTTCTCCTTCAGCCACTTTGTGGTCAGTTTTACTGTGTGCTTCGGGTCGTTGTCATGTTGAAAGCTGAACATTCTTCCCGTCTTCAACTTTCTGGCAGAGGGTAGCAGGTTTTCCTCAAGAATTTGACAGTATTTTGCCCCATCCATTTTTCCTTATACCCTAACAAGAGCCCTAGGCCCTGCGGCAGAGAAACGCCTCCACAACAGGATGCTACCTCATCCATGCTTTACTATAGGTGTGGTCCTGTTGTGGATGGTGAGCTGCATTGGTTTTTCACCAGGTGTATCATTTGGTATTGAGGCCAAATAGTTGGATTTTGGTCTTATCTGACCATAAGACCTTTTTCCACTTGGCATCAGAATCTTCAAGGTGCATTCTGGCAAAGCTCAAATGAGCCTTAATGTGTCCTTTCTTGAGAAGTGGCTTTTTCCTTGCAACCCTCCCGACCAAGTCATAATTGTGGAGCGCTTGTGAAATAGTTGTCACATGCACACAATGACCACTCTTTGCCATAAAATCCTGTAACTCCTTCAAAGTGACCATTGGCCTCGTTAGCCTCTCTTACCAGTTTCCTCCTTGCTCTTCTATCCAGTTTGGAGGGGCGGCCGGATCCAGGTAGGGTCCTGGTAGTACCAAACACTTGCCACTTCTTTATTATGACTTTACTGTGCTCTTTGAGATTGATCTCAAAGATCTTTTGTAAGTGGCTTGCCACCCATAGTCAGTTGTTTGTTGTCAGTTGCACTACAAAGCAAGGGAATGAATGCTCCAGGAACAGCTGTTTCTATGCTTCACTAATCACACTGATTACAGTTGATCACAGGTGGAAGGAAGCCAGTAGATATGGTCTGAAATGGAAATGGTGGTTCCTTACGCCTGATTGAGTTTGGGGGGGGATGATACTTTGTTAATTTCAGTATGTCTTGTTTTTTTATTTTTTTTTTTAATTCTTTGGAACTGTAGCTGTGATATCTTTCACTTGGATGTTATAGATTGAATTAAGTAAGTAAAGCTGGAAAAATATTGGTTTGTGTGTTTTCATTTAAGGCCGTAAAGCAACAAAAAATGGGAATGTTTCGAAGGGTGTGATTCTTTTCTATACCCATATTCCCCCATTGTAATGACACAATACATTTTAAAAGTCTCACATACCATCTTCTGTGCCGTCTTTTTTTTTTTTTTTTTTTTGCACCTTCACAATTACAACAGAATGTACAGTGCTGTATTTGTGAAAAGGTATATTTTGTGATTAAAGTGGAAATTTTGGATTTTTTTTAAAAAAAAATTATTGATTTTATTGTAATCATCCCATACAAATAGATCAGTTTTTACAAAAATAGGATTGAAAACAAATCAACCCCCACCCCTGAGAGAGAGAGCATGGTCAACTGAATAAAACTTAAAGCTATAAATTGATGAGATTAATAGGCAGATAAAGGTAAATGAATATGAGAATAAGAAATGGGAAGAGAATCTACTTCCTCAGTGCTTTAAGAGCTTATTCTAAAATATTATTGAATAGATCCTGCCAGGTTTCAAAAACATTCTGCACAGATCATCTTAACTGAGAATTTGATTTTTTCCAATTTCAAATAATATAAAATATCAGTTACCCACTGACTTAAAAGAGGAGAGTTCGGATTCTTCCAGTTTAGCAAAATAAGTCTGCGTGCCAATAGTGTAGTGAAGGCAATCACAGTTGGTTTGTTCTTCTCCACTTTAAGCCCCTCTGTGAGTCCACCAAACACAGCTGTTAATGGGTTAGGAGGGATTGTGGCACCAAGGCTGTCTGAAAGGCACTTAAAAATTTTTGTTCAGAATGATGTTAATTTGGTGCAGGACCAAAACATGTTACCCAGTGAGGCTGGAACTTGATTGCAGCATTTGCAGGTTGGATCCTGCCCTAGAAGCGATGTGCTGGATATATAATTTTGAGTTGAATAATTGTATGCTTTGCGCATATGGAGCTCAAATGAGTTCTCTGAATTGCTACCTTCCACTCCTTTTCTGATATGTTGAGTGAGAGATCCTTTTCCTATTGTCCTCTTGGATCTTTGAAAGGGAGGGACTGTAAAATGTTTTTATATATTGCAGAAATGCTGTCTGAGTCCTCGAAACTGAGCAATATTTTTTCTAGCATAGAGAAAGGTGGGAGATTGGGAAAATCGAGCAGATTCTGTTTAACAAAGTTTCTAATTTGAAGATAGTGAAAGAAATGTGTTGCTGGAAATTTTAAATTTGAAATGTAATTGTTCATAGGATGCAAAGATGTTGCCTATATAAAGATCTCTAAGCAATTTAATCCCAAATGTTTTCCAGATATTAAAGACTGCATATGTTTGTGAGGGTTGAAAAAGGTGGTTCTCATGCAGAGGAACCACAGATAAGATTCTCCATCTTAAAATGCTTTCTACATTGGTTCCATATTCTGAGTGAGTGAAGCACAATTGGGTTATTAGTATATTGGCGATAACTTGCATTTATTGGGGCACAAAGCAGGGAATATAAAGAAGTACTGCAGGATTTTATTTCTGTTGCGGACCAAGACTGTGTGTGTTCATCTATTTGTGTCCAGGTTTTTATAGCTTGTATGTTTGTTGCCCAGTAATAAAACTGAAAGTTAGGTTGAGCCATGCCACCTTCTGCCTTAGGTCTTTATAGAGTTGCTCTTTGGGTACGTGGATGGTTTAAGTTCCAAATAAATGAGGTTATGGTTGAATCTAATTGCTTAAAGAATGATTTATTGATGTATATTGGAATGTTTTGAAATAAATAGAAGCTTAGCAAGGATATTCATTTTAACAGCGTTAATTCTTCCAGCTAGAGTGAGTTGAAGGGTTGACCATCTATGCAAGTCTTGCTTATATTTTTTTCCATACAGACGGCAACATTTTTTTGATAAGGAGCTTTGTTTACTTGTGATATTTACCTCTAGGTATTTAAACTGATCTGCAGTAATAAAAGGGAAGGTTTCCAATCTAATATTGTATGCTTGAAAATTCACTGGAAAACACACTTTTATTCAAATTAATTCTGAGACTAGAGATCTTTTGAAATTCTATAAGTGCTGTTAAGACTGCAGGCACAGTATTTTGTGGGTCTGATATATACAAAACCATATCATCTGCATATAGAGAAATTTTCTGTTGAAGTCCTCTGATAATCCCCTTTATCTGATAAGCATTTTGACAGTGAACTGCCAGTGGTTCAATGGCGATTGCAAATAGCAGTGGTGACAAGGGACATCCTTGTCTTGATACCACGATCTAGTTTAAAGTAGTCTGAACAAATGTTGTTAATACAAACTGTAGCTTCTGGATTGATATACAGTAGTTTGATCCATGCACAAATGTTCGGGCCAAACCCAAATTTCTCTAATGTAGTGAAAAGGTATTTCCATTCAATCATGTCCAATGTTTTTTCTGCATCCAGCGATAATATCTGAGGATGCATTTGTCTCTAGGAAGAAACTGATTTGTTTGGGTATAAATTCCCTACAGTTCTCGTCTGCTAATAGAAGTGGGTTAAGACACCATCTGTGAGATGAGTATGTGGGGCATAATGATTTTAGTTTCAAGATCAGAGGGGCATACTTGCAAAATTTAATCGTAGGCAAGAAATTATCTATAAAGAAATAATCAGTTCTTAAGTAGCAATGATGTACTGGTGAGTAGAAGAAATATGTTCTTGAGTTTGGGTTTAGAAACCTCCTGGAGTCTGATAAGTTGTGGTCAGTTAAAAACTGTGTAATTGTCTTTGCAGTGTTAGATGTCATCCCCCCATGACAGGAGACCTATCTAAATCACTTTACTGTTAAATAAGTTTCCCATGACAATCACATCTCCCTTCAGGATCAGATACTACATCTGATGCTACAAATGATACCGTTCTATATATAAGAATTCCCACACTTCTAGTTTTCTTTGTAAAGCTGGAATGGAACATTTGGCCAGTCCAGTCTTTTTGCAGCCGGAACTGAACCTTGCTTAGTGGGTCTCTTGTAAAAAATACTATTTTAGCGCTTAGACCTGTTAAGTGAGAGAATACTTTCTCTTTAGTTCATGATTCAGGCCTTTAACATTCCAGCTCACAGTTAAGTGTCCCATCATGGAGACATTGATTCTGAATTTTTAATGTCATTTTATAGTCTTAACTGGAAGTGAGACAGCTTTAACCTTAATTTCCAATTTTCCCACGAGTTATTGTCATGCAGCCTATTGTTACATTGGAAGTTATAATTATAAGGATTAAAAGGATAGATTAGTTATAGCTTGCTCTCTTCCCCCCCATCCCCACACCCCCCCCCATTTTGCCTCCCAACGTGAGACTGGACCCCAACTTTGTGACTCCACTTCACAAAGTCCCAGTCCTCTGACATACTTAGAGACAGAGCACGTCCAAAACAAAACAGGCCCCCCAGCAGCGGCGTTTGAGGATTAAAAAGTAGAGATCTATTTGCCGATAAAGTCTAAATACTATAAGCATAAAATATAATCTTCAACAGTCTTGAAATATTAAAACAGTAAATCCAGGGAATGGTGTTAAAAAGTGGCCCTGGATAAGCATAGTAAACCCTAATGCAATAATAACAATAACAATAAACCAAGGGTCCCCGTGACCCTGTGTTTGGATTCAGCGGGTTGGAAAATGGATGGATGGATAAACCAAGGGTATGATGTTAAACAGTCTCCTTTAGAATAAAGTAGATTTTTTTTTTTTTTTTATTTCTACCACACATACGCGTGTAATTGTAATTAAAACATAAGCAAAAATTGGCCGAGAAGAGAAAAGGATGTATAATTATGGTACCCATATCGTTGCAAGTGGATCAGTCAGCAGGTAATATCATCTTGCCATGACTGGATGCGACTCACTATACTATCATATTTAAAAAAAAAGTGTCGGGATCAGCTTTTATTAATTCGTTTACTACTTCCTCCGTGGATGAGAAGATGTAATATTTGTCTTGAATATCCACTTTAAGTTTGATCAGGATACAAGAGGCTGTATCTGTTATCGGCTTTCTGTAACCGCCATTTAATGTTGTAAAAAGCTGAATGTTTAGCAGCTGTTGAGGGTGAGAAATCGGGGAAAATACAAATGTGGTTATTTTCAAATATAATCTCTTGTTTGTGTCTGAGAAGTGCCATTACATAAGCTTAAATTGTAATCTTTCGAAGCGGACAATTAAACACCTAGGTTTAGAGGTATTTGATCCACGTATGTGATAAGCTGCCACTATCTCAGTATCTGATTTAAAGTCCTCTCCAATTATTTTTGAGAAGAGTTCAGCTATGAGTTTCACTGGGTTTGGACTTTCACGATTCTCAGGTAGACTTTCGATTCTAATATTATTCCTTTTGCATCCATCTTCCAGAGCCACAAGTCTGTCTCCGAGTTTTTTGCATTTGGAATCCGCAGCTGTAGCTTTTCCCTTGGCAGAAGATGCCAGATGTTCTGCTGTTTCAATTTGAGTCGTGAATATCTGCTTAACATCTTCCAGCTGATCGGCAAGTTCTCTCAGTTTAGACACATTTTCTGGAATATGTTCCTCAGTTTTTCCCAGCATACCTTTAAAGGCTGCATCAAAACGATTATATATAGGTGCCGGTCATAAAATTAGAATATCATGTCCAAGTTGATTTATTTCAGTAATTTCATTCAAAAAATGAAACTTGTATATTAGATTCATTCATTACACACAGACTGATGTATTTCAAATGTTTATTTCTTTTAATTTTGATTATTATAACTGACAACTAATGAAAGTCCCAAATTCAGTATCTCGGAAAATTAGAATATTGTGAAAAGGTTCAATATTGAAGACACCTGGTGCCACAATCTAATCAGCTAATTAACTCAAAACACCTGCAAAAGCCTTTAAATGGTCTCTCAGTCTAGTTCTGTAGGCTACACAATCATGGGGAAGACTGCTGACTTGACAGTTGTCCAAAAGACGACCATTGACACCTTGCACAAGGAGGGCAAGACACAAAAGGTCATTGCTAAAGAGGCTGGCAGTTCACAGAGCTCTGTGTCCAAGCACATTAATAGAGAGGCGAAGGGAAGGACAAGATGTGGTAGAAAAAAGTGTACAAGCAATAGGGATAACCACAACCGGGAGAGGATTGTGAAGCAAAACCCATTCAAAACTGTGGGGGAGATTCACAAAGAGTGGACTGCAGCTGGAGTCAGTGCTTCAAGAACCACCACGCACAGACATATGCAAGACATGGGTTTCAGCTGCCTCATTCCTTGTGTCAAGCCACTCTTGAACAAGAGACAGCGTCAGAAGCGTCTGGCCTGGACTGCTGCTGTGTGGTCCAAAGTTATGTTGTCTGATGAAAGTAAATTTTGCATTTCCTTTGGAAATCATTGTGTCCATTGTGTTTTCTGAGGTCCAAGGTCATCGCAGCCGTCTACCAGGAAGTTTTAGAGCACTTCATGCTTCCTGCTGTTGACGAACTTTATGGAGATGCAGATTTCATTTTCCAACAGGACCTGGCACCTGTACACAGTGCCAAAACTACCTGTACCTGGTTTAAGGACCATGGTATCCCTGTTCTTGATTGGCCATCAAACTCGCCTGACCTTAACCCCATAGAAAATCTATGGGGTATTGTGAAGAGGAAGATGCAATACGCCAGACCCAACAATTCAGAAGAGCTGAAGGCCACTATTAGAGCAACATGGGCTCTCATAACACCTGAGCAGTGCCACAGACTGATCGACTCCATGCCACGCCGCATTGCTGCAGTAATCCAGGCCAAAGGAGCCCCAACTAAATATTGAGTGCTGTACATGCTCATACTTTTCATGTTCATACCTTTCAGTTGGCCAACATTTCTAAAAATCCTTTTTGTTACATTAGTCTTAATTGATATTCTAATTTTCCGAGATACTGAATTTGGGACTTTCATTAGTTATAAGCATCAAAATTAAAAGAAATAATATTTGAAATACATCAGTCTGTGTGTAATGAATGAATCTAATATACAAGTTTCACTTTTTGAATGGAATTACTGAAATAAATCAACTTTGTCATGATATTCTAATTTTATGACTGGCACCTGTATACGTTTTTCCAAGTCTTTGCATTCCTCCCGCATCTCTTGCAGCTCCAGCCGCAGCTTCTCGTTTGTCTTGAGCAAGCCATTTATTTCTTTCTTATTTTTCTGAAAGTCTTTCTTGAGCTTATTTATAGCCGTGGCAATCATTTCCTTCAGTTCAGACAAATCGTTTTGGCTTTCGTGCTCCGCGGGTGAAGTGGCAACCCCCGTTACAGCTGATGCTTCCGGCTCACGATGAGTAGATGAATGCGCTGACTTTCAAGTGATCTTCTGGAATCGGCGAGCTATCGTGACCTGCATCACTTGCACCTGCGCTCTCATTTTTGTTCTTGACTGGAGATGATGCAGTGGAGTGAGGTCCTGGGAAGTCTTGTGTTTTCGCCTGCCTGTTCCAGGTCAGTCTCTGAAAGGCCGTACCTTGCACTTGGGCTTGATGCCTGTCTAGACTTGGGTGTAGTTTTAGGTTTCTTTTCCGTTTCTTTCTGATCCCCTTTCTTGTTACTCATGTTTATATACTGTAGTAGAAACTCCTTGGGTTGGGTAAATCCAGGATACCTCGGGATAATAAGAAATAAGAGAAAAAATAAAGCCGCTGCAACGGAGCTCCGCTTCAGACGTCCATCACCCGTAATGGACGAGACCAACCAATGGAAATTTTGGGTTTAATCTCGAAATGTCCACTTTAATCTCGTAATTTACTTAATCATTAAAGTAGACCGTCATATACATCGTAGAACTGACCCAGGTGTTAATCACTACGTGCTTCTGGGGCTTCCTCCTGACCTGACAGCAGCAGCAATTGGCAGTAGATCACCACACAGAACACATTAAATGTATTATATTCCGACACTCTGCACATTTAGAATCCTTCAATTTAGACTTGATATTACTTTCATGATGAAATGCTTTAAAGTATGAATGTGACATTTTACAGATAGATCATTAGTTTAAATAATGAATACTGTTAATAATTACACACATAGGGGTGACACGTTAGCGGAGGGATAGCGCTGCTGTCTTGCAGGGAGTCATGTCGCTTATGTTCCCTGCCTGGAGTTTAAACGTTTTCCTGCTGCGTTTCCACAATGTGCTCCGGTTTCCTTCCAAAGATGTGCAAATGCGAGGATTTGGTGATGATAAAATGACGCTAGTGTGCGTGAGTGCTTGATTCACCTTGCGATGAGCTGATGCCCCGTCCAGGGATTGTTTCTACCTCATGCCCGATGCTAGCTGGAATGGGCGCATCCCTGGATTGATGGATTTAATCATTTGACATCCTTTTCAGAGAGATTGTGGCAAGGTGTCCTCTGAATGTAATGGATGTTTTAGGCAATTCACAACACAGTGCACTGAACGTTTTCTCACCATGATATCATCTCACATTGCCACCTGATGGAATCTTCCAGATTTATGTGAAGTATGCGTGCAAGTATGAACAGTAAAATGCTTGCGTAGATGTTATAAACCTGGCCTAACAACTGGTTTGGTTTTAAGATGACGTTTACGACGGTCTACTTTATTGACAAAATAAACAAAGAGATTAAAGCTGAAATTTCCACTTTAATCACAAAATAGACCTTTTCATTGTGTCCCTAATTTTTTTTAGCTGTGGCTCAAATATGCTGCCATACATTCTGATACTACTGTGATGGTGCAAAAAAAAATTGATGGCACAGAAGATGGTATGTGAGACCTTTAAAATGTATCACGTCATTATTATGGGAAATATACGACACTTGAATATTAAAGCACCACAAATGCATTTGTATTCTCCGCATTTTGCTTCACTACATCAAACATCGAAGCAGGATCTGCAAAGTGGCTTTCTGTCACATGTTGATAGTAAACAGAGACACCGAGGTCATCTTCCATCTTGAACACACTGCACCACCCGATTTTTTTGCTAGTACTGCAGCTTGTGCATGCGTCATGCTCAGAGGACACGTCAAATGAATGCTGGGAACGTTTGGCAGCCATGATGCATGTACATAAGCATTCTGAGTGTGAAGTTTAAACTGGCCCTGTTATTCTATTTTATTCGATGTTCATCATATGAGCTGTACTAGTGCGCTGTGGCTTTGAATCCCGTTAACCTCCGGAGCTTCTGACTCATGTGCCGCCTCGTGTGAACTGCTATAAAAGTGGTAATGAAACCACACTGAACTACTTTATCTTTTAAACCGTAACAGCGCACTGCACGATAACGTGAAGAGTTTTGATACTCTTTCTCTGTACGTTTAGCATTCGTTTGCTCAGAGGTTGATGCGCTTTCCGCTTTTCTCCACCCTAGCAGCCCTCTTCTTTCATTGGCATCTTTTCACGTTAAAACCGATTAAGTCAGTGTTTGTGTTGCAATTACTTAGTACATTTTCCTTAATTTTTCACTTAAGCTAGCACTTAAGTCTTCAATCTACCTCAAAAATGATTTAAGATATGAAGAGGAAGGGAAAGTGACGGCGAAGGTGGTAGGGAATGAGAACGGCGCCCTTACACATGTGCCGCACAGCCGCCCTGCTGGCCGCTGCCAAGAGTTGATTCTACAATAAAATAAAAAGAGGAATAATCTTGGAGGTCAATCATCCTGAACGCATACAGTAGACATCACGTAGTACATGTGTACCAAATTTCAGGTCAATAGGTCAAACAGTTTGCGAGCTGCAGGTGATTTAAAATCCTGGACAGACAGACGGACAGCCACGGTAGCGTATTATGTAAGAAGATGTTTAATATTAACAGGCTGAAACAAAACATTTGAGTGCTCAAACTCTGCAAGTACAATTCTTCCTGTCACAGTGAACACTGGGAGAAGCTCACACTGATAACGTGACGCAGACAAAACAGCTTGTTCTTGATTGTTTTTTTGAAAAGTGACTGACATACTCAATTTCAGCTTGCACATTCTTAAAACAATTAAGATATTACCGTAGATGATACATATCGCACACTCCTACCCTAGGTATGTTAAATTTAATATAAAGTCTTCTTTGTACCAGTGTTAACGGGTTTAGAGTCCATACACCCCATAATGGCTAGCATGCAATTAAAACCTAATGGGGTATCTAGGACTGAGTTTGAGAACAACTATTCTTGAGGTAACAGTTAAATGTATCATCCTAGAATAGCTTTTATTTATTTATTTATTTATTTCATCCTTGCCGTAAATAGTATTGTGTTGGGCAGAAGGAACTCCTTGATAATGTTGTGCTGTAGGTAGCAGTGCCAATAGTGGCAGCAGGTCACACCAGGCTTCTCTTTTTAGAGCACTAGTTTTTGATCTACCAAGGGAATAACTCATCTGTTCCACTTCCTCTAGCCACAAACAGATCTATCCATTATACCCCCCAGCCAGTTTGAGAAAATAGAAGCCAGTTATTGGAGACTTATTTAATTTGGGAACAGCCCTGGGTACATTCAAATGTGGCTTTGGTAATCACATGTTTGTCTGCTTGATTTAAATAAATCTAATTGAAATTATGCAATGATTGTCCTGATGCTGCCAAAGGTGGATTCGAACATTGAAAAGACCTGCATGAGTGTTGTAGCAAATCTTCTTTTTATCTGTTTGTACCTTGCCGTGATGCACCTTTATAGAATGTGCCTTTGCGCTGTCGGCATACTGTAACCTTGTTGTTTATATACTCTTACTACAGCGGGGGTACTGGCAGCATAAGTGACTTTCTCTGGGAGGCACAATGAATCAGAGGTGGAGACTAAAGCAGCAGTCTTTGTGATTTAAAGTTCAATGTCTAAGCTACCATGTCGTATTAACCTATCTAGAAAAGATTAAGAAATTATCATTAAACCAGGTGTTTATATTGGGCAGTATTCATGAATGGTTAATCATTGTTTTTTTTTTTTTTTGCTTTGTTGTTTGCCAGGCAGTTGCTGCAGCCCAGAGAAGAGGGGAGGAGGTTGAAACAACAAAGAAATGTAAGCTTCTTGCATTGACAGAGGAACCACCAAGAAAAGTAATAATTTTATGAAATGCAGAGTCTGCTGCTGTCTATTGAGATTAATATAGTTGTTCACCATTTTTGACTTTTTTCCCCCAATAAAGTAGTTCGAAAATTTTAAATATGACAAGGGGAGTCAAACGCTGGTCCTGCAGGGCCTTGATCTCTATAGGGTTTTATTAATCCAAGACTAATTCTTATTATAAACATTTTGCTTAATCATTTTGCTTGCACACTATTTCAAAGTTATGTTTAGTGTAGCTGCTGGTAGGTAAGGCAGGATCAAGCATGGGCCAAATGAAAGAAATCTCTCAGTCCAAAGGTTCATTTTAAAAGGTTTAGTGAAAATTCAAAGCAAACTGTCCACACAAGAATAAAGGTTGTTACACACGTAGAATAAAAAGCAAAACAAAATGTCTCTTCTCTAAACTTAGCCTTTTCTTGTTAAACTTTAGTTATTTTCTATGGTAAAAGATGCTTTACTTCGCCTTCTGTATGTTCTATACGTATGCCGCTGCACATACATTAGAGCACATTGCATTACATCAGGGGTGTCTATACTTTTTTCATTGGGGGTCACATTCAGAGAAATATACAAAGGGCTGACCCGCCCACTAGAGGTGAGGTATATTGCCTCACTCCTGTGTATTAAGCTAGCAAAATCAATCAAATATAGGTAATTATTTTCATTTATTGTATTACAAAGTGCTCTCATCACATTCAATCGAGTAAAAATCAAAAGCTTTTATCTGACACTTGTTGTTTTAAGTTAGCTGACAAATCTTCAATTCGCTGCACAACTGCGTTTCTGGACGAGCGAATGTTGTTGAATTCCTTCATTTTCTCCAGGCACATTATTCCTGCAACTTTAGTGAGGCACTGTTTTATGGAGCCACTATCTGAGTAAGGTTTCCCGTGACGGGCAGTGAGTTGCGCTACCTTGTAACTGGCTAATGTGGCATTTTCTTGTGTTTTGTTAGCACGGAAAAAATCTTGTTGTTGAGCTAGCAGACTAGCTGCCATCTGCTTAACTTTTTGTTCTTGCTCGGCAGGACGTGTAGGTCGGATGTTTGGTTTCATGGTGTCGACAATAGGGAATCCATTCCCAGACGGGTTTATCCATTCCTGGGAATTTGGGAATCCTGCATGTCATTCCCAGGAATCCCGGGCTCCAGGGCATGACACAGTGCACGGGCATCTAGAACGACCGACACTTATTTTTAATAAAACTACTGCAATATGTTGACACCAATAAAAGACTAACCTTATCTACAAGCAGTTCATGCTGTCATATAAGTACATGTATCTAGTTCAGGGGTGCCCACACTTTTCGGCTTGCGAGCTACTTTTAAAATGACCAGGTCGAAATGATCTACCTACGTTAAAAATGCTATATATATATATATATATATATATATATATATA
>JANRMT010062806.1:113935398-113972357 GCA_026402145.1 Polypterus bichir lapradei | reverse complement strand
TATATATATATATATATATATATATATATATATATATATTACTCCATGTTACAGTACCAACTTGGAGAGGCCAGTATATCCCGTTATTTGAAATATCAGACTATGGAGACGCCACCAGCCAAAGGTAGAATTTTGAGCAGCACTACTTAAAATGGACTACAGTTCCCAGCAGCCCCATGAGTACTATGCCATTGGGCAGCTTCAGCAGTTGCTGCAGGCTTTGCTGAGAGGAAACCAGATATGGTGCAGACTTCAAAAGTGAGCAAGAAGAAGCCAGTGGGTGGCGATTGTCTTATCTTTTTTGTTGTAATTCTTCATCCCACAACCGGGATTATAAATACAGTTGCACATTGGAGGACAGTGTTCTCTGGATTTATTTATCTGGCCTCACTGTGAGGATTATGTTTTTGATTTCTCAAGGGTCTTCAATACCATTCAGCCAGCCCCGTTAAGGGGTAAGCTCAGAGATACGGTATGCAGATAGATGAGCCTATGGGGTCCTGGATGATGGACTATCGGTCAGGCAGACCACAGTTTGTGGGACTCGAGGACTGTATGCGCAACACTTGAGCACCACAAGGAACAGGCCTGTCTGCTTCACTCTCTTTAAAATTACAAACCAAACGTTTCAGACATGGCGATTCAAGTGCACATTGCATGCTTTGATTTAAGGAGATTTGCAGACATTTCAGTCACATCACTTTTTCTACATGGTCCCTATTATTTCAGGGCACCATAATGTTTGCCACACAGCAATGGCAGGTCTGTTAAAGCCGTTGTCATATTTAGTACTTTGTCACGTTTCCCTCGCATGCAATGATTGCTTGAAGTCTGCGATTCACAGACATCATCAGATACTGAGGGTATTCTCTGAAGATATTCTGCCAAGCAAGCTTCTCATGCAGCCATCTTCAGCTTTGACTTGTTTCGGGGGGCTTGTTCCCCTCAAGATTTCTCTTCAGCATACGGAAGGGCTGCTCAGCTGGATTAAAATCAGGTGACTGAATTGGCCATTCCAGACTTTTCCATTTTTTTTAGCTTTGATAATCTCCTGTGTGGCCACAGCCGTGTGTTTGGATCATTATCTTGTAGGAAGAAGTGCCGTTCCGTCCCAAGTCCGAGGTGGGAGCCATTTACCGAACTTGAGCAGATCAGATGTTTCTACTCACCTCAGAATTCACTGTGTGTCTGCCGCCAGCTGTTCCATCGTCAATGAAGAGAAGTGTGCCAGGACGTGTGGCAGCATCCATGCCCAAGCTATAACACCCCTAGTACTGCCATGTTTAACAGATGAGGTACTCTGTTTCAGTTCCTTGTCATCTCCACACTTTGCTCTCACCATCACTCTGATGAGGTTCATCTTTGTCTCGTCTGTTCACCTTTTCCCAGAATTCTGCAGGCTGTTTGAAGTCCTTTTTCACAAGCTGTAATCTGGCCATTCTGTTTTTGTGATTTCCATCTTGCAGTTTGTCCTCTGTGTTTCTGTTCATGAAGTCTTCTGCTGATCGTCTTCCTTGACACACACACACCCCTGCCCCCTGAAGTCTGTTTCTGGTCTGTCAGACAGGCCTTTGGGGTTTTTTTTGGCCATAGTAAGGATTCTTCTGTCATCAGCAGTGGAGGTCTTCCTTGGCCTACCAGTCCTTTTATGATTCCTGAGCCCACCAGTGTGTTCTTTCTTCTTCAAGATATTCCAGACAGTTGATTTCGCTCATCCTAATGTTTCACTGATGTCTCCAATGGTTTTATTCTCGTTTTTCAGCCTCATAATGGCTTCATGGACTTCCATTTGCACGACTCTTATCCTCATGTTGAACAATGGCAACTGCAAACTCCAAAGGGGAGAAGCAAGTCAAGGTGTCCTGTGAAGCAATGAGAACCAACTGAGGAAACACAAACACTTGTGACATCAATTTTCTCAAACATTATGGTGTCCTGAAATGGACCGTGGTGAGATCAAAATGTCCCCTTAAATGAAAGTCTGCAATGTGCACTTTAATCTGAATTGTTTGATTTGTCATTTTAAACTGTGGAGCAGAGGGGGAAATTAAAGAAAAATGTGTCATTGTCCCAAACGTTAATGGAGGGCAGGCGCTGTGTGTGATACGGTGAAAGCATAATACACTATGTTGAGTCATGTTATTTTTTTTTTTGTCCAGTAGGTGTCACTGTGCACCCACAGAACCAGTTGTGGTGTAATGAGAAGAAATGAATGTACCGGGATACCATGACACTCGCTCCCTGACGCTTCTGTAAGTAGGACTGAAGTTCATCCATCTCGGTCTGCTTTTATTGTTTTATTACACAAGTGTATAACATGCATGTAGCAGTAGGCAGCAGAATTGACAATCTGATTCAAGGCTGTCCAGAGGACATCTGCCACCAATTTAAAGTAAATTTAGACATTGCAGGCAGTTAAAAAAAATAAAGTGGATTCAAAAAATATTCAGACCCCTCATCTTCTGCACACTTTATCGTGTTGTAGATTTAATTTTAAATGGATGCATTTGCCATTTTTGCCCATCAGCCTACACTCGATAACCCATAATGACAAAGTGAATGCATGTCTCCAGAATGGTTTGCAAATGTATTCAAAATCCAAAATTGAAATCTCTCATACCTAGAAGTATTCAGATCCCTCCAAATTGTGATCAGGTGCCCCGTTTGCTTTAATCCTCCGTGAGATGGAGAACTTGAGAGGGAGGCCACCTGTGGCCAAATGAACTGATTGGACGTCATTTAGAAAGGCCCACGCGTCCCTGGGTAGAGAAGGTCCTACAATTCACACTGCATGTCAGGATGAAACTCAAACCGTTGGGAACTCTCTGTAGACTTCTGTGCTCAATGTGTGCTGAGAAACACAGACCAGGACAAGTGCATAAGACCGCTCGTAAAGCGTCTGAGTGTTCCCAGGTGACCTCAAGAATTGTGGAAACAAGTGTGGAAACACCAGTTCTCTGCCCAGTGTTCATATCTGGGATATGCTACCTGTCAGAATGACAAATGCAATGCATTTTATTACTAGAAATGTTTATGATGCGCCGTCTGTTAGAATGAAAGATACACAAACATTTCACAGACAGTATCCTTTGTGGACACTAGGGGGCGCTGTTGCCCCATGAAACCCAACAGAGAGATACTCCGGACACAGGCTTAAAAGCACTAAGAAGATTTTGAATCCTTTTCTTCACTATAGTTCCTCATAAGCACCACATCTACCAAACACACAATGAATAAACACAATAATTCTCCTCCCCTTCTCCCAGCAAGTTCTGTCACACTCCTTCCCAACTCTGGCTCGCTTGCTGGGTCTCCACCAGTCCTTTATATAGTCCTTGACCCAGCAGTACTTCCGTCCTTCCATCCATGTGACTCGTCAGCACTTCTGGGTCCGATGGAGAGTTGTATTTTTCTTCAGCCCAGAAGTACTTTTATCCTTCCGCCCCCTTCTGCTATATGGGAAGCAGGAATTCCCGTGTCTCCCTGCAGCATCACCTGGCGCCACCCATGGTACCTAGCAGGGCTGTGAAGCTAAACTCCATATCCCATAGTGCCCTGCGGGAACCTGGGGCACCGCTGTGCTGCAGGGAAGTCGCAATCTAGAGTCCTGGGTGTGCCAGCTGGGTTGAGCTGCTGACCGTCCATCACAGCTTTTATTAAGGTGGATGTTTGAATTAGTAGTTAAGAAAATAAATTTAAAAACTGGCCATCCTCCAAGTGATCCGATCCTGCCAGCAGTCTTGTGAGGTACAGGTTAGGTGAATTAGTGTTCCGAAATTGACCCGTGATGTGTGTATGTGAGTGTGTGTGTGTTCACCCCACAATGGACCTCTATTGTTCCTGTCTTGCACCAGTTGCCCCGTGGCCTCACCCTAGATAAGCGGGCTAAGAAAATGAATGGCTGGGTGGATGGACAATCCACATTGTAACTCCCTGGGTCCTGACCCGAGAGGGAAAAGTTCCTCAGGTGGCCAATGACCAACAGAAAAGGGGCCGACACCTGAAGAAGCTGACCATAAAAGGAGCTCCTGAGTGCTTGGATGAGGAGACACAAACAGAGCACGTAAAGAACACTTCTTACATGTCTCCCCGCTGTTAATGTTCATTGGTTTGGGTGCATGGCAGTCGCTGAGCCCCTGGAATGACGAAGACATAGCAACCGGACGAGCACACAGATACTGACCCTTTTATTGAGGTGGATTTATTTGTATTGTAATGTTGACATCAAGGTTATTTTTATAGTTTTGCCTTTTTATATTAGCTTTTATTTCTATATTTTTCTGACCTTACTTGGAAATTCAGTTTAGTTTTAGTTTTCCTTCATCGTGTATTTTTATTTTTAATTTAGTTTTTATTTTACAAAGTCATTTCTATTTTATTTTTATATCTATTAGTTTCAGTTTTAGTAATAATGTTACAGTTAAAGAGCTAATATGGAGTTTAGTTTTGTGTCACAATGAGACAGAAGTGTACACTTAATGGGTTTGAATACAATATGAGTTTAATGTTAGTGGAAGCTTACTACACTACATGGCACACTTTACTATCTGTTTTTGTTTGTCTGATAAAAACAAGCATAATCAAAACCAGATATATGAATATGAAGAATTTTACACAATTTTATAATTTTTAAAATATTTTCTTGTTCATTTGTGCTGAACAAATTTGCTTTGATTGTTGGCACTTTTTATCTTTTCCTTTTATTGCCCCAAATTAGCCAATTTGTAATGATATTTAGGTGAATTGTAAAGTTTAAGGTTTTTTTCTTACTCTACTTGTCTATAGCACACAACATATCTCACTCCAAGACAATGTGCTTATAATGAATGCCTTCAATATTACATTCAAAAATCTTCCATACTGGGCTTTTTATTTTCTACCAGCCATATTGATCTCTAATTCCAGCTCAGGCACAAACAATTTATAGATAGAATTTTTCCTCCTGCAGACCTGAAAAGATATAAAAAAAGCAAAAAACAGATTCTAATGTGTTCTGACAGGTATGATTATGAAAATCATGGGGGCTTAGGAAGAACAGGGGTCTTAGGCTTGAATCAGTGAACAGACCCCACCGATCTGTGTTGAGGGAAACAAAAAAAACAAGCATGTAGTATCAAGTTTAGGGGCAGTGAGACTTGAATAGCCCACCATAAGAACAGTAAACCTATAATGAGCAGAGCAAGAGCAGCTAATAGGTGCATGGACAGGCACAAAACAACAGAGACAGCATCTGAGATTAGGAGCAATATATATGACATTATCTAAACCTGTTTATCCAGAGCAGGATGGCAGGAAACCTGGAGCCTACCCCAGCAGGTTTGGATGCAAGGCTGGAAAAATACCTGGTATGCAATATGAATGATAAGGCTGATGTTAAGAACAACAAGAATATGATATTTCAACTATTTATTTTGAGAGAGAAATAGACAGAAAAATTGAAAAAAGGGAGACAAATATTTTTAAACATAATTCTGCTACTGGATTAATTTCACAATATCAGGTATTTTAAGCTGTGAATATAAACTAAAAAATGATAAATTAATAAATATAATATAAACAAAAAAACATATCAGTATGTTCAGTTTTTCACCAGTTGGACGACTCTCTTTGCCTACCTACCTGTAGTTCAGTAGAGACATTGCCAGCTCAGGAATTTTACACGGTTTGTATCGCTTTGTTGTTAAAAGACAATTTTAAAGCAAAAGTGATTGTTCAGCCCTATTCAGTCTCTCGATCAGTGTTGTTTTATTTTCAGAAATCAGGAGTGGTCTCCCCTTAGACTTCCTCGTGTGCTTGGATATGGGGATGGATATTTGAGGAGCAAACCACAATAATTATATTATTATATTATGTTCATTAAAAGACCATCAACAACAAATCAAATCAAATTAATAAGAGATTGAACAATTATTATAAAAGTAAAGTTGAATAAATTGAACTCTGTAGCTGCTTGAATAAAAAAAAATCGAGTATGTGTTCAGGTAAAGTACAACTTCCGGTTGATGGATTTGGCCCAAACGTTAATACAGATTTACAATTCTGGTGTAACAACCACATGCCAAATTTCATCCATCTATCTAGTTGTGTTTTTGAGATATTGTGTTTACACACACACACACACACACAGACATCATTCCAAAAAATGATATTTTCAGACTCGGGTAGGTCTAAAATGTCAGGATTCATCAAAATCTCAAGGTCGAATTTGTTTCATGATTACTCTACTTGCTTGATACTTCGTGTGTGAAGTGGCAGGTGAATTACTGTCAACAAAAAGCAGGCACCTGAGAAATAAACTGAAACGTCACTCACTCGTGATTTTTCTATCCATACGGTAAAGGTTTTGTTGACCAGCACATTCCGATTTCAGGTGTTTAAATTACAATTTGATATACAACAAGCACAAAGAAAGGCGGTCCAGTAACTTAATTTCTATTTCACAAGTTTTATGCGTCCATATTCAGCTCGCTCTCTCACCGCAAATGCTGTGTATACACCCGCCCTCCATCACCTGCCGCCGTTCACTGGATGAATATGTGCGGGCGATTCGTGGTGGATGACTTTCTGTTTTAGAATTAAAAGTTCTAAGGGTTAAAAACTAACAGCAAGAATATTCATTCAAAAATGAAAACTAAAATTATTTTAGTAAATTATTTTATTTCAGTTAGTCATTCCAGCTGCTTTAATAGTTTCGTTTAGTTTTGGTTTTTCATTTCAGTTTTAATTATTTTATTTCAGTTTATGAAAATGTTTTTTTCATAGTTTCAGTTTTGATTTTAGTTTTCATTAACTATAATAACCTTGGTTGACATCACATTTAATAGCTAAAAGTCCCACTCTGGCTGCCTTGTCTGGAACTTGTTCTTCCACTTATTGCCACTAGAGGGCAACCTGGCCTGCTGTCTCCAGTAGTTCACAAGCTGAGTTTTGGTGCCCCCGTGTAGCTGCAGGTTTTTGTGTTCCAGGTAGTTTCATTTTCTTCTTCTTATTTCAGCTGATCACGTTAGGGGTTGCCACAGCGGAACATCTTTTTCCATATCTTCCTGTCTTCATCATCTTGTTCTGTCACACCCATCACCTGCATGTCCTCTCTCACCACATCCATAAACCTTCTCTTAGGCCGTCCTCTTCTCCTCTTCCCTGGCAGCTCTGTCCTTAGTACCCTTCTCTTAGTATATCCAGCATCTCTCCACTGCACATGTCCAAACTACGCAATCTCTGCTTTCTGACTTTGTTTCCCAACTGTCCATCCTGAGCTGACCCTGTAATGTCCTTATTTCTAATCCTATCCATCCTCATCACACCCAATGCCAATCTTAACATCTTTAACCCTGCCACCTCCAGCTCTGTCTCCTGCTTTCTGGTCAGTGCCACCGTCTCCAGCCCATATAACATAACTGGTCTCACTACCGTCCTGTAGACCTTCCCTTTCACTCTTGCTGATACCCATCTGTCACAAATTACTCCTGACACTCTTCTCCACCCATTCACCCTGCCTGCACTCTCTTTTTCACCTCTCTTCCACAATTCCCATTACTCTGTACTGTTGATCTCAAGTATTTAAACTCATCCACCTTCGCCAACTCTACTCCCTCCATCCTCAGCATTCCACTGACCTCCATCTCATTTACACACATGTACTCTGTCTTGTTCCTACTGACCTTCATTCTTCTCCTCTCTAGAGCATATCGCCACCTCTCCAGGGTCTCCTCAACCTGCTCCCTACTCTCGCTACAGATCACAATATCATCAGCAGACATCACAGTCTACGGGGACTCCTGTCAGTGCACCATTTTACCTTTTGTCACTCTTGTTGTTTAATTTGCTGCTGTTTTAGATGATTACAAAAGTACAAATTTAAATTTTTGAGAACTTTTTGTATTGTTTGCTAAATGTTTTAATGCATTACCAGAAAGAGCGGTTTGAGAAGATGAGGTGAGGTCTTTCAGTGCTTACTTCTGATTTGTAATTTTTGTTTTTTAAGACTTCACTTTTTCTTTGCCGTTTGCTCTTAATTGTTTTGTTTTTTTTGACTACCGACATTTAATGACACTCTGAGCAGACACGGGTGAATGCTAATGGGGAGCTCATTCACTATTTGTCCATTAGTAAAAAAGAAATATATTAAAGAACAGAATATGAAAAAGTAAAAAGGATGGATTCTTACCTCCCTAACACACAAATTCTTGCTTTATTCTGCACTTTTCTTTCAGCTTATCAGTGACAGGTCGTGTCAAACTGCTGTTAGATGCCATCATGTTTGTGTAGTTTGTACCTGGGGTGGGGTGAAGGTTGTGTTTGTGGCACCAGGGGGCGCATTTAGGCTTCCTGATGCTGGCCTGTCAAGTTATGGCCTGTGTAGAGAGTGAAAGTGACCCACTAGTGAGTGTGAATTACAGTACGTGTACACCAGGGGTCTCAAACTCCAGTCCTGGAGGGCCGCAGTTGCTGCAGGTTTTCAT
This sequence comes from Polypterus bichir lapradei, assembly GCA_026402145.1. Lineage (NCBI taxonomy): Eukaryota > Metazoa > Chordata > Cladistia > Polypteriformes > Polypteridae > Polypterus > Polypterus bichir. The sequence continues at coordinate 113,963,895 of JANRMT010062806.1, read as the reverse complement.
TTTAACCCTTTTCTTAATTAGTGACCTGTTTCTGCTGCTAATTAACTTCCTTTGAATTAATTTGAATTGACTTGCTCTTGAAGACTCAGACCTCTTCATTGTTTCTCTTTTTCCTTAATTAGCAGCCAGACAATAATGAGATACAAAATGAGCCAAAACATGACCAGCAAACTGTCTCCATCATGCAATATCTGAAAATAAAGAAAGATGAAGGACTCAGGATTGTCGATCTGCTCAGGTCCACTAAACATTCTACCGGTGCTCTTAGAAAAGAGAAAATCAACAATTTCAGAAATGTCTGCTATTGCACAATGAGAGCAGCAACAAGTCATGGAATTAAAGAATAGGTGGTTTAATTAACAAGAAGAATCGGTGCCTAATTAAGCAAGTGGTTGGAGTTTGCGGCCCTGACTTAGTTGGTCTTCTGTTGACTCACTCACTTCACATGTCATTTCTGTTTGGGTGCCATTTAAGGAAAGAAATGAAGCAATTCAGAGGAACGATGAAAAAATTCAGGAGAACAAACCTTAAAAAACAAGTCAATTAAAATGAAAGGAAAAGGAGTTAATTAGCAGCAAAAACTGGTCACCAATTAAGAAAAGGGTTAGAATGAAAACCGGCAACCACTGGGGCCCTCCAGGACCGGAGTTGACGACCCCCTGGTATACACACACACACACACACACATACAGGAGTGATGGCCATACTAATGAGTACTGGTGGGGGAATCGGTGGTCAATTATTCGAAAACCGGAGATCGAAATTATTGACGAACCTAAAGCCTTTGCTCCTCCCCCATAGACGACAGGTTACGATGGGGGAGAGCGCAAAGCAAAAAAAAACAAAAAAAAAATCATAACAGGGCCTACACTGATATGGACTGGCTGATTAAGTGCATAAGCCAAAACTCTGTTGACTTTTTATGGCACCTAATTTGATCCATTCTCGTTTTGCAGTATAAAGAGCTCTGATCGGAGTGTTTGTGCGTCTCTTCTCCTCTCGTTAGTTGCCTCGGTCATGAACTACAAGATGTCCAGCGTTTGGAATGTGCAGGGCTCTGATGACGTTTTTGGATTGATGCTGTCACACCCGTGTGAGTAGTGGGGGGGTCATGCTCAAGGTTGGTGTTTAAATTGTAATTCCACCCTGAGTCGGGAGGGGGTGCTGTCACTCACATGATCTCCTCTTTCGATTGCCGAGGCTAACCCCCATACTGTATCACTTGTGCTCCTGGCTCCGCCTCTTCCGCTCTGGATGCCATATAAAGACCACTATCTCTCCATGTCATAAAGACTCGCATCTGAGAAGGCGTGATACTCGTAATTTAAAATATTTGCTGTTTCTTATTTTATATGCGTATCACCGGCTGGTGCCCCAAATCTTTGTGTGTGCCTTCAATACAAAAAAAACTAAGAACTAACAGCTTGGTAAATTAATGCTGCAGCCCAATTAAAAGCAGGACTGGTTGGGATGAAAACCATCAACCACCAGGGAAGGGACTGAAGTGGAGGACCCCAGTTCAATAGGTGTGGAATAGCAGGTCCGCGGTTGGGAAATTTGTGGGCTGTTTTTAAGTAAATAAATAATTGAATGACCGGCTCGATCTTTGTGGGTGTGCACACTCGCATTGCTGCAGGAGGTTGGTGAGGTAGTTGGGGCAAGACGCACCTGTACGTAAGGGCGAGGTCTGTCTGTGTCAGTTTCTTCACTGGCCTTCTGCGGTGTGAGATTCAGGAGCTGTGCTAATGGGAGCACATAAAGGGGAGTTGGCATGAGAAAAAGGAAAGAAAGGAGAGAGAAAGACAGCAGTGAGCGAGAGCCAGTGCAAGACGGGAGGAAGCATGCGGACAGGAAGGTGAGCTCCAGGAAGGGGCATGTGGCCAGCTCAGTGCAAGCAGAGCAGGGCTCTATGGCCCCCCCTTGGAACGTCGTGGGATTGGTGGTCGGGATAATGAGCCGGGCTAAAAGGTTGTCTGTGCTTGTTGGAGGGATGTCTCTCCGTACTGTGAGGACCGATCAGGGTAAGACGGCGAGATGTGAGTTTTAAATGGAAGGCACCAGGGCTCAGCATCATAAAGGTTCAAGGTTGCTTTATTTAGTCACGTTTACACAAGACAACATGACATTTGCCTCCTCAGTTACACTTAATAACAAGAGAGAGGTTGGGAGCATGAGCCGATAGCAGGTTGCCACACACACCACACAACAAACCACCCAGATTGGGCCCAAGTGCAGCAAGTGACTCCTCAGCACCACACTGGAACAGTGTGAGTTTTTTTTATGGTGGCTGGAGTGCCAATCCTGCCACCAACCCCCAGGTTTTCCCTGTAAATTGGAGCACCCGCTTGCAGATTAACATAATACCCAGGATGAAGCAATTGCAGGTTAGGGGCCTTACTTAAGGGCTCGGCAAGGTAGAGGCACTTTTGGCGTTTACGGGATTTGAACCTAATTGAAGGGTGCAGATCCCTAACCTCAGAGCCACCACTTTTGTCACCACCACTAATAACAAGACATAAAAAAAATAAAACAACACAAACAGAGACAAGACAGGTTAAGGTAAGGCACTTTGATACGCACAAGTGGTTGCGGGATACATATCAAACCTTAATCATTTTCTCCGATACTCCTTATTAAAAAGTCGTATGGCACTAAGACAAAAGAAATTTCTGGAACGATTTGTGTGGCTTTTCAAAACGACTATCCTTCCCGATTTGCTGAAGTTAAGTTCATACAAGTAATGGATGTTAGTCATCAGCTGAGATGATTACCTGTTTCTTTAGCGTCATCCACTGACACTCACTTGCCCGATCATCTTTATCAGTCCTATTAACTTTAGCTGCCTGCTTAGTAACCTGCTGGAGCTTCTGTAAATTTTGGTTTGTCAGACCACTGAACCAGGCAATGAAGCTGAAAGTGATAACAGACAGGATCAGACTGCGATAAAAGGACAACATGAGGTTCTTCCATCCACCCCGCTATATCCTAATTACAGGGTCACGGGGGTCTGCTGGAGCCAATCCCAGCCAACATAGGGCACAAGGCAGGAAACAAACCCCAGGCAGGGCGCCAGCCCACTGCAGGGCACACACCCACCAAGCAAACACTAGGGACAATTTAGAATCGCCAATGCACCTATCCTGCATGTCTTTGGACTGTGGGAGGAAACCGGAGTACCTGGGGGAAACCCCCAAAGCAGCAATGAGTGAACATACAGATTTCTGCCTCTTAAAATCAAAATGTAATTTCTTTGGTCTTTTTTACATTCAGAGTGAGGGAGTTTTTATTACTCCAGTTTACCATACAGTCCACTTGATTTCAATAGTGGCTTTCATCCTCCCCAGATATGCGTCCTATGAGCATATTTGATCATGTAGCAGTGGTCACTGTTCTTTCTCAGGTCAGCACTAGCTGCGTGTGGTCTTTAGGACAAAAAACCACCTGAAAACTCCCTAGCAGTTTTATTATATCCATGAATGTGGAGAGGCGTCAGCTAACTCCTAAGAATTACCAATGGCAGAAGACGTGGACCCACTTTGTGCTTGCTGCCCCACTGGCTTTCGTAAGAAGACACTGACTATAGCGTATCTTAGCCGTATTGCTGGCATCGGAGTCCTGTTAATCTTTGTCTTGAGGAAATTGCTCCAGATGTTTTTAGTGAACGCTTCAATCCTTGCCCTCGATTGCTGAGGTGTTTCACTTACACGTTGTTGAGCCGCGGTGTTTGCTTCGTTTTCAATGTTGTGTCTCTTCATCTCTGTCACTAGCAAGTCGTCGTTGTTGTGCGGCTGCGTTTGCTGCACACTAGTCAAAAATAACTGGAATCTGTACCTGGCACATGATCTCGACTTAGTTGCTAATTTAATTTCACCACTAGGTGGAGCATACTTACAGTATACTATGGCACTCTGCCAAGTGGCATTGCTCTGTATTGTTCATATGGCATTCTGTGTCTGTTTTTCTTGGTGCTTATTAAACGTGTTCTGCAATCTTTGTGATGGGTAATCATAAAGAACAGCAAGTCTGCATTAAATTTTGTTTTCTTTTAGGGAAAACAGCTGCTGAAACTGTAGTGATGCTTGAAACTGCTTTCAAAGAGGAAGCTTTAAGGTCTACAAGTGGTTTTCGCGTTTCAAACGAGGGGAAATGTCACTTGAAGACCAACCAAGATCTGGCCAACCTTCCACAATTAGGAATGACGAAAATCTTGAAAAAGTTGGCAATGCAATTTACACAGATCATTGTCTGACTTTTGAAGTGATTTCTGAAATGACTTGTGTGTCTTGGAGTTCTTGCCACCTTCCTTACTCTCCTGATTTTTGCTTCATGTGACATTTTCTTGTTCCTGCATATGAAAAAAGAACTCAAAGGAAAGCGTTTTTGTACCTTGGAGGAAGTGAAAGAAAAATTGCTGCAGGCCTTGGACAACGTTCCAAAAATGTTTCCACCAGTGGGAAAACCATTTGGGCAAGTGCATTCATTCACATGGAGAGGACTTTGAAAGTGACTAAAGTTTCAGTAAGTAAAAATTAAGACAACTTTTTTTTCAATTCCAGTTATTTTTGGGTACCCCATGGTATATGTCTAATTTATGGACATATGAGCACTGAACTTTTTATGAACACTTTGGTTTGGATTAATTTTAATAAAAGCACTTCTCACTTTCACGTCTACCCCTTGTTTTGTATGAACGTCCTCATCTGCTGGTTCATCCTCAGTTACGTTATCGATGGTGGTAGGTTCAAGAGGCTCTCGAATGCTACAGGGAGAGTGGAGCTGACCTGCAACATCTCAAGAAGCCTTCCCAGGATGTGGTGAGGCGCCATATGGACAAACGTTTTTCAAAACTTCCAAGTCGTGACCAGATTGTGCGAACCCTGATGTCCGCCTCTCTCAGCTGTGTAAGGAAGTGGTGAAGTTTTAGGAAGCAGATTAGTATCCATTACTTGCTTTAGAAGAAGCTTTTCCAGGTGTTCAGATCATTGAGATAATTAATGGAGGGACCTGGCATGTTATTGAGCTGCTGATACAGGATGAGGCTTCAGTTACCGTCATTAAAATTCCAATTACAATGCCTTTCGTTGTTCAGACAAAAGGCTGCTCCACCCAAAACAGCCCCGGCGTTCTTACTTCTGTAACATTTCCAAAATAGCTGAGTGAAGATCAAGTCCTCAATCCACAATTCTGAGTTAGTTAAGAAATAGTTCTTAAAATTGGAGAAAATTTACCCAGTTATCATCTGAGCGCCTGTGTCCGTCAATGAAGAACTGACTTTGAAGTGAGAGCTAACATCTACCCAAGCCTAGATTTGATTTGATGGAGGTCTGACTCACCAGACCCTTCAACCCTCCATGAACCCACCAGTCTCCACTAACATCTCCACTTTCAGGTGCATGCTGTCTCCCTGAAAGATGTACAGGTGAGCTTTTCCTACACAGGTCGGTCACCTCTCCCTCCTCCTCCTCCTCACAAGATGGACTGTGACATGATGGAGAAACCAATTCCTTCTGCAGATGAAGTCTCCTTGTTGAGACTGGTGTACAACTACGTGTTGGTCATCCCAACACCTATCACAACTTGCTTCTTCCCTAGCCAGTAGGGTGTGAGGTGACCTGTTGGAGGCCCGACTCCTTAGCTCATTCAACCCTCCATGAACCTACCAGTCTCCACTACCGTCTCCACTGTAGGCCATTCAGTTGAGCCTTCTCACACGATAGACTGTGACACGATGGAGAAACTGACTTCTCTTGATGAAGTCTTCCTGTTGAGAGCTCCAGTGAAACCCTCAAGAGAACTTCCATTTTAATGGTCTTGTCATTAACTGTCTCATGGTATGGACCACTAGAAGAAACATCTTTACAGATGAGTCAGCTTTCTTTGCCTTGGAATTTTTATATTATTCAGAGTTTATGTGAGTTATGTGACCTGAGATGGATCGATGTCCAGTCCAGGTTGATGTTTACAGAGTGGGCTGCCACAATCCACACTCCCATTTATATTACAAAATGAATGAAGAAAAGCTCAACCTGGGAAAGACGGACCTTCTTCTTAACCCAGCTTGTCAACTAGAGTTATTATTGCTAACATCCGCCACATCAGTGCACATCCTTGGGGTGGTGAATGTTGGCCAGCTGTCCCTCATAGACCATGTAGCTACGGTTTCTTGGCCATTGCAGATTTACTCCATACAATAACCGCAAGATCAGACCACATATGAAAGAATATGCAGGTCCAGGCTCTGGTCTTGTCACGTCTGGACTACTGCAACTCTCTGGTGGCGGGAGCACCGGCATGTGTCAAAAGATGTCTGACTCTCCACCAAAATGCGTTAGCAAGTCTGCTGTTCAACCAGCCGAGGTGGGCACATGTCACTCCTCTCTTCAGAACACAACTCCGGCTTCCAGTAGTGCCACGTCTTAAGTTAAAACTCTTGATTCTTGCCCACAGAGTAGTCAGCAGGGTTAGGCTTAGGGTTAGTGTGTATGGAGACACTTGTGAGGTCTTCTGCTCCTCCTCGACCACTCGGCATAGTATCAAATCTCAGTCCAGACTCTTTCTGGCTGGTGACGCCAATTGCCCACCTTCATTTGAACTTCTGAGACCCTCAATATGATTAAGCAGTGTTTGGAGACCCTTGTGTTAAGTGAATTTCTGCTTTAAGTGTTAGAATTTGTAAATCTAGGAATTGTAACTCGCTTGTATTTTATTCTGAGCTCTTCACTTGTGGACATCAATTTTGTTACATTTGTTGCCCAAACAGTCCCCCAGACTGATTATATTGAACTCATTTGTAAGTCACTTTGGGTAAAAGCATCCACTAAGTTAATAAATGCCAATGTAAGTTGTTCCCAGTTTCATTAGGTATCCCACCCTCTCGCTTCTCTTTATGCTTAGATCAAATTTGAACTACATTTTAAAATTTAGAAAGTATAATAAATAAGGGCTTATTTTTTAGAGAACAGTGCCAGTCTGGTGACGATGACTGGAGCAACTGAGAGCAGCCACTTTCAGTTTCTGGAAGTACCGAGTCCCAGAAAAAGCAGAACACAACAAATAATGAATGTCTGTAAAAACAAAATAGCGGTTAATTGACGTTTATGTCACAGTTTACTTGAGCACTTCTCGCTGTTGTATTTCACTGTGACAGGAGAAGTGAGTGACCCAGCCAAAGCCCGCAAGTGACGTACCTCGTGCAGCCTGTCAGGTGGCCTCATATTGGGACTTGTTCCAGCAGTTTAAGAAATAAATGCCGTCTGGGCAAAAACCACATAAAAGTCTGCCGTCATATGCAAGGTGGCTTTTCCCGTGTGTCAAATTCAGAGATTCAAAGCTACGGTGCCAGGCAGAGAAATAGAGTCTGAAACAATTAAGGAAAACAAGCTAAACTGCGGAAATGCCAGGCTTTACATGACAAGTCTCCATGTTTTCTCACGACACGGACTGTGATGTGCTGGGTGTGAAGGAACAACAGCCTACTGAAAAAAAGAGAAGCACGAAAGCACATCAGCAGAAAAACCTATGGGTCAGAATAGTGAGAAGACTGGCAAGACAGGCACTTCTGTGTGTGGTGCCAGGGAATTCATTCGGTGTACTGAATTAAATGTGGAAATGCTGAACAAAATATACAAAAGCGTCAGAAACATGACAACATACATTTACTCTTTTATTTCATGCAAGCTGTGCTGTCCTTCTAAGATGGGAGAAAATCTAATCAGATTAGACCTTAGTGTTAATGTTTGCAGTGCACCATCTGTTGGAATGTATTTTGTAATGCATGTAGTAATAAAATACATTGCATTTGTCACTCCAACAGATGTCGCATTACAAACATTTATAGTAATAAAATACATTGCTACAAATGTTTGTGATGCGCCATCTGTTAGAATAACAAATGTAATGCATCTCTGTTAAATGCCATTTGGTTTGGATTTGTAAAAGCAGTGTTAATATTTGTGATGCACCCTCTTTTGGAATGACAGATGCAATGCATTTTATTACTACAAATGTTTCTGATGCACCATCTTTTAGAATGTCAAATGCAATGTCTACAGTATGTCCTGTATTTGGTATAGGATTCGTAAAAGCAGTTTTAATATTTGTGTTGCACCATCTATTGGAATGGCAGATGCAATGCATTTTACTGATGCAAATATTTGTGATGCACCATCTGTTGGAACATCAAATGCATTGCACATGTCTCTGTTATATGCCATTTGGTATGGGATTCATAAAAGCAGTGTTAATATTTACACTACTCCATCTGTTAGAATGACAGATGCAATGCATTTTTTTAGTGCAAATGTTTGTGATGCACCCGGAGGAAACTCATGGACACAAGAAGAACAAAACAACTCCACGCGAGGAACACCTGGGACATAAATCCTAACTTCCCTGTTGTGAGGCAGTGCACTGCCGCATACACACGACTGTACTATAAACAGAAGAGGGTGCACATCCTCGGTCTGCACCTCCTATCAATTATATAGTGCCTTCCATATCTATCTATCTATCTGTCGCCTTTGATATCTATTATATTTCACCTTTCATATCTTTCTATCTATTATATAGTGCCTCTCTATCTATCATATAATACCCTTCATATTTATCTATCTCTCTATATAGTGCCTTTCATGTCTATCTATCATATAATACCCTTCATATCTATCTATCTCTCTATCTATCTATATAGTGCCTTTCATGTCTATCTATCATATAATACCCTTTATATCTATCTATCTATCTAGTGCCTTTCTTATCTATCTATCTATCTACAGTAAATCTTGATGTTCATGGTGGATATCTGGTTTTAAAGTTTTTGTATCTTTTCTAGGATGTAGTCATCCAGAAGTTTTATACAATGCAAAAAATGCATAATTTTCCAGTGAAAATTGTGATTTTAAGACGTGAATTTTGTTTCAATGTTTTGAATATTGTAGAATGAGGACTTTGCTTAATTAGAAATGTTTCACTTCATCACCAAATTTCCATTTACGAGAGGCGTTCAATAAAAATTTTTGTTTTATTTTTCATTAAAGTCCCCTGATAGATCCATACACTTCATCCACTTTTCCTCCAATGACTTTAAACCCTTTGAAAAAAATATCTTCTGTTTGACCTTCAATCCAGGACGTCACCGCTGCCTTGACGTCTTCATCATTTGAAAACCGCTGTCCACGGAGAGATTTCTTTAAAACTCAGAACAGGAAATAATCTGAGTGAGCCACGTCAGGACTGTAATGTGGAAGGTTCAGCTGCCAGAACCCACCTTCTCGAATGGCAGCCTGTGACTGAGGTGACATGTGAATCAGCGGGCGCATTGTCGTGAAGAAGCACACTTGATTTGCACAAGGACTCCCCTGACCTCCAGTCTCTTGGAATGTTAGACTCGCACTGAGCCACAGCCACATCTGTGCAGGAGTAACCTTGAGATGTGTCACAATATGCCCAGGCTTTCAACATGCTTACTACTTTTCTTAAATACTCAGGCAGATAAATTATTGTAGGCCCCTTATACAGTGCATCCAGAAAGTATTCACAGCGCATCACTTTTTCCACATTGTGTAATGTTACAGCCTTATTCCAAAATGGATTAAATTCATTTTTTTCCTCAGAATTCTACACACAACACCCCATAATGACAACGTGAAAAAAGTTTACTTGAGGTTTTTGCAAATTTATTAAAAAACTGAGAAATCACATGCACATAAGTATTCACAGCTTTTGCTCAATACTTTGTCGATGCACCTTTGGCAGCAATTACAGCCTCAAGTCTTTTTGAATATGATGCCACAAGCTTGGCACACCTATCCTTGGCCAGTTTCGCCCATTCCTCTTTGCAGCACCTCTCAAGCTCCATCAGGTTGGATGGGAAGCGTCGGTGCACAGCCATTTTAAGATCTCTCCAGAGATGTTCAATCGGATTCAAGTCTGGGCTCTGGCTGGGCCACACAAGGACATTCACAGAGTTGTCCTGAAGCCACTCCTTTGATATCTTGGCTGTGTGCTTAGGGTCGTTGTCCTGCTGAAAGATGAACCGTCGCCCCAGTCTGAGGTCAAGAGATCTCTGTAGCAGGTTTTCATCCGGGATGTCTCTGTACATTGCTGCAGTCATCTTTCTCTTTATCCTGACAAGTCTCCCAGTTCCTGCCGCTGAAAAACATCCCCACAGCATGATGCTGCCACCACCATGCTTCACTGTAGGGATGGTATTGGCCTGGTGATGAACGGTGCCTGGTTTCCTCCAAACGTGACACCTGGCATTCACACCAAAGAGTTCAATCTTTGTCTCATCAGACCAGAGAATTTTGTTTCTCATGGTCTGAGAGTCCTTCAGGTGCCTTTTGGCAAACTCCAGGCGGGCTGCCATGTGCTTTTTACTAAGGAGTGGCTTCCATCTGGCCACTCTACCATACAGGCCTGATTGGTGGATTGCTGCAGAGATGGTTGTCCTTCTGGAAGGTTCTCCTCTCTCCACAGAGGACCTCTGGAGCTCCGACAGAGTGACCATCGGGTTCTTGGTCACCTCCCTGACTAAGGCCCTTCTCCCCCGATCGCTCAGTTTAGTTGGCTGGCCAGCTCTAGGAAGAGTCCTGGTGGTTTCGAACTTCTTCCACTTACGGATGATGGAGGCCACTGTGCTCATTGGGACCTTCAAAGCAGCAGAAATTTTTCTATAACCTTCCCCAGATTTGTGCCTCAAGACAATCCTGTCTCAGAGGTCTACAGACAATTCCTTTGACTTCATGCTTGGTTTGTGCTCTGACATGAACTGTCAACTGTGGGACCTTATATAGACAGGTGTGTGCCTTTCCAAGTCATGTCCAATCAACTGAATTTACCACAGGTGGACTCCAATTAAGCTGCAGAAACATCTCAAGGATGATCAGGCGAAACAGGATGCACCTGAGCTCAATTTTGAGCTTCATGGCAAAGGCTGTGAATACTTATGTACATGTGCTTTCTTAATTTCTTTATTTTTAATAAATTTGCAAAAATCTTAAGTAAACTTTTTTCACGTTGTCATTATGGGGTGTTGTGTGTAGAATTCTGAGGAAAAAAATGAATTTAATCCATTTTGGAATAAGGCTGTAACATTACACAATAAGGAAAAAGTGATGCCCTGTGAATACTTTCCGGATGCACTATACATGGAAAAAATAGAAGGACCTAAAATTCCTACTCTGTCCCAGGCTACTGTTCTCAGACAAGGAAAAAAACAAGAATAACCCAAAGTGGCAGAATGAAAGCAGGAACGAACCTTCAAACCGAAATGGCTCCTGTTATCAGCAAGAACCAAAAATGGTAGCCCCGGTGACTGACACAGGACTAAACTCGAGGACTCCTGCTACTTGTTGTCTTTACAGTGTTGTGTGTGCTTGTTAAGACACGAGGAACAAAACTGGCATGTGCACATTTTTGGAATTCCTTGCATATATTTTGCTTCAATCATGGCAGCTGGTTATTCCCCCGCAGCCCATCTAGTAACAGCATATGGACTCTGAGAGGAAGCAGTGGGATTGTGTGTGTCCGTTTTAAGTTAGGTGTGCCTGAAGCTTCCTGAACATTTTAAGGAATGTGGTAAATGAGTTCAGTGGGGTGTTAATTGTTTCATTGATTTAATGCTTAATATCGTTTTAGCACAACCCAGTGTTTTAACTCATGCTGGGACGAGATCACTTAATGTGATAATTACCAGTGGCGCTGCAGTGAATTAACAAGCACCTGCTGGGAGCCAAACTGCATAAAAGAGGATTGTCTTTGTTACGAAAAAAATGTGGCATTTGAAAGACCGTAATTGTGGAATCAGAAAGCCAGGGGAGCAACAGGAAGGAAAAAAGGGGGCCAGCATCGGCCAGGCCCTTTAACTAAGAGCTGGAGTGAGGGCCGTGTAAAGGGTCTGCGAGGTGGCTGTGATCCTCTGTCTTGCTTCACTGCTCAGGGACAGACCCCAGGAGCCGGCGGAAGGTGGGAGATGCAAGACATAGTGGCATCTATTGAAAGAGCTGCAAGTGCTGGCACTTCGAGATGGTGTGGTGGGTCGGGTTGCATTTTTGTAGCCTTCCAATATCCTGACGAGGACTGAGAGAGAATACTATTTGGGCTATTTGAATTTTCTATATATTTATTTTCACCCTCATTTCACCTTTCCGCTTAAGGGTGAATCATGTAATTGAGGGCGGCAGTGGAAATTAAGAACAAATGCAGGTTAAGCCAGAAAGCCAGGAAGTACACAAAGAGTTGTGGGATGCTGGAACAAACTACTGAGCCATGGCATTGACACAGAAACCTTGACAACCTTGAAGAAGAATCTGGATGAGACATTGGAACAGCTGAGCTATTAGCTAAACAAACCGGCTCGACGGACTGAATGGGCTCCTCTTGTTTGTCACATTTCTTGTGCTCTTATGTTCTCTTGGAAGATTTTACTTTTTTATTGTTATACAACTTTGAGTCACAGTGGCTATTTTGACACTTCTTCTTCTTCTTTCGGCTGCTCCCGTTAGGGGTCGCCACAGTGGATCATCTAGTGGCTATTTTGACACTGATCATTTTAAATTCTATACAAGTCTTTATTTAGGTTACCTTCAGGCCACCACAAAAACTGGAGAAGAGCAGGGACTTGCACTTTAACTTGGAAGCCTGAAGGACTGTCAGGTGTCTCTGGCTCAGCTTTGGACTGGTCCTCCTCTTATTTGTCGAATAAGATTTTCTCTGTCGCTGTGGCTAGCTTTTCATCCGACTATGCTCCATTGACATGTGGAGTGCCACAGGACTCGGTTCTTGGACCAAGGGTTCTTGAGAAACCCTGAATACTATGAGGACTGATTGAGGTCATTAATGTTAGGTAGAATGCCTAGAGGGGGCTGGGTGGTCTCGTGGCATTGGAGCCCCTGCAGATTTTGTTTTTTTTCTCCAGCCGTCTGGAGTTTTTTTGTGTTTTTTCTGTCCTCCCTGGCCATTAAACCTTACTTTTATTCTATGTTAATTAGTGTTCCCTTTTCTCTCTTTCTTCATCCTGTAAAGCACTTTGAGCTCCATCATTTGTATGAAAATGTGCTATAGAAATAAATATTGTTGTTGTTCACCTGTACTTTTCTCTTTATATATTTTTCCCCTATCACAGATTCTTAACTCTTTTAAGGATATCTCGTATCATCCCTATGCAGGTGATTTACAGCTTTATTTTTCATTTAAACCTAACCAAATGAATACTTTGGTCACATTGGTTGATTGTCTGTCTCAGGTTAACGACTGGCTCAGTAGTAATTACCTGCAGTTGAATTCAGGAAAGACTGAGGTACTAATTGTTGCTTCTCCTGTTCATTATTCTGAGATTAGCTTAAAATTATCTTCTGTCTCTCCTGTTATTAGCTCCTGAGTACCTAACCAGCCTGCTCCAACGCGATACAGCTTGTTGGACTCTTAGATGTGGGCAACAGGGCCTTCTAGTTGTCCGATGCACTCGGTTAAAAACCCATGGGGATTGTGCCTTTCAGTCCGTGGCACCAAGACTATGGAACCAAGCCAGAAGTCTACATGACCATCATCATCAAGTCCTTCCAAGAGAACCCTAAATACAAAGAGGACTGTTTCATTTATGTTACGTAGAATGCCCAGAGGGGACTGGGCGGTCCCGTGGCCTGGAACCCCTGCAGATTTTATTTTTTTCTCCAGCCTTCTGTAGTTTTTTTTGTTTTTTCTGTCCTCTCTGGCCATCGGACCTTACTCTTATTCTATGTTAATTAGTGTTGTCTTATTCTAATTCTTACTTTGTCTTTTATTTCTCTTTCCTTCATCATGTAAAGCACTTTGAGCTACATTATTTGTATGAAAATATGCTATATAAATAAATGTTGTTGTTGTTGAATAACCTGCCTTAGAGTCTGCGCGCAGCTGAGTTTGTTGATTATTTTAATAAAACTAAGGGACTTTGCCCCCTGCTCGCTTCGCTTACTAACCCAAAGGGCCTGTGCTACCTGCCAGCCACTTTGCGTCTCTGCCGCTTGCATTGTGAAGAGAGGGACTGAATGCACCCCAAGGAGATGTGGTTGCTCCTCCAAAACCTCTTCTTAAACGGTGATACAATGGGAAACAAATGCAGTGTGTTTTTTTTTTTTTTACTTCCTGTTTGCTCGATCAGCTGCTGGCTTGCTTCTGCTGCTGTGCCGCGTGATCTGCATCTCACACGGCGCTTCTAACATTTAAAAGCCTGTACAGCAGCTGTCCATTTCTCACACTGCCTTGTCTCTCTTCTCCCCCAGACATCCTCTGCTCATGTTGGGGGGTCCCTCTCCCGAGTCGCGTCCCTATGAAGAGGAAGATTTTTTTATTCTTTTAATTGAGAGACCCTCCGACTACACACAGAGCTTGATTCACTCCTGAAAGAGACTTATGTTTGTTTGAAGTGTCTGAATAATGTTTCTGTCTCTAAAATCTCCTGTGTATCCTTGCAACTCTGTGACCCAAGCGTGACAGCGTATGTGGACTTAATTTCACCAAACAACAAATCTTTTCATTCTCGCAGATAAGCCTCTTCACTGGGAAGAAACACTATTTTTCCTTGATGGCAACATGAATTAGACGATCTACAAGCCACCGACTTAAAGTTTAAATCTGAACAATATATTCAATCTCTTTTCACTGTTCCATTATTTCACCGAGTAATAATTTCTGTTTGTTTGTGCTAATGCAATCTTTACTATCATTTTTTGGAGACTTTCGAATTTTCATGCTTCCGTTATCTCTAATCTGCTCTGCATGTGTATGGTGCCAATATTTTTGAATTCTTTATGGTGTTCTACTTTGTCATCTACTCTTTGTCTCATGGGACGTGAAAGTGTCTCTCTGGGAAAGTCACGTCTCGTTTCTCTGAAAAAGCTTTGTCTTGTCCCAAGGTTTTTTTATATAATAGAGAGACAACTGAAAACATTTCTTTTTAAACAGGCATTTAATCAGTGCAGTACAGGCCAAAAGTTTGGACACACCTCCTCATTCAATGTGTTTTCTTTATTTTCATGACCATTTACAGCACCCCATCACTCTCCTTCTTGGTCAAATAGTCCTTACACAGCCTGGAGGTGTGTTTGGGGTCATTGTCCTGTTGAAAAATAAATGATCGTCCAACTAACCTGACTTCTGCACAACACAACTGCTGGTCCCAACCCCATTGATAAAGCAAGAAATTCCACTAAATAACCCTGATAAGGCACACCTGTGAAGTGAAAACCATTTCAGGTGACTACCTGTTGAAGCTCATCGAGAGAATGCCAAGAGTGTGCAAAGCAGTAATCAGAGCAAAGGGTGGCTATTTTGAAGAAACTAGAATATAAAACATGTTTTCAGTTATTTCACCTTTTTTTGTTAAGTACATAACTCCACATGTGTTCATTCATAGTTTTGATGCCTTCAGTCATGAAAATAAAGAAAACACATTGAATGAGGAGGTGTGTCCAAACTTTTGACCTGTACTGTATATATATCATGGTTTAGGGGAAGACTACATAAAGCGATCTCAGAGCTTTAAACTGTCAGTTTCAACTGTAAGGAATGGAATCAGGAAATGGAAGGCCACAGGCACAGTTGCTGTTAAACCAACTCAGGTCTGGCAGGCCAAGAAAAATACAGGAGCGTCATATGAGCAGGATTGTGAGAATGGTGACAGACAACCCACAGATCACCGCCAAAGACCTGCAAGAATATCTCACTGCAGATGGTGTATCTGTACATCGTTCTACAATTCAGCGCAATTTGCACAAAGAACATCTGTATGGCAGGGTGATGAGAAAGAAGCCCTTTCTGCACTCACCCCACAAACAGAGTCGCTTGTTGTATGCCAATGCTCATTTAGACAAGCCAGATTCATTTTGGAACAAAGTGCTTTGGACTGATGAGACAAAATTTGAGTTATCTGGTCATAAGAAAAAGCGCTTTGCATGGCAGAAGAAGAACACCACATTCTAAGGAAAACACCTGCTACCTACTGTCAAATTTGGTGGAGGTTCCATCATGCTGTGGGGCTGTGTGGCGAGTTCAGGGACTGGGGCCTCTTGTTAAAGTCGAGGGTCGGATGAATTCAACCCAATATCAACAAATTCTTCAGGATAATGTTCAAGCATCAGTCACAAAATTGAAGTTACGCAGGGGTTGGATATGCCAACAAGACAATGACCCAAAACACAGTTCGAAATCTACAAAGGGGAAGTACAATGTTCTGGAATGGCCGTCACAGTCCCCTGACTTGAATATCATTGAAAATCTATGGGATGATTTAAAGCAGGCTGTCCATGCTCAGCAGCCATCAAATTGAACTGAACTGGAGAGATTTTGTATGAAGAATGGTCAGAAATACCTCCATCCAGAATCCAGACACTCATCAAAGGCTATAGGAGGCGTCTAGAGGCTGTTAGATTTGAAAAGGAGGCTCAACTAAGTATTGATGTCATATCTCTGTTGGGGTGCCCAAATGTATGCACCTGTCTAATTTTGTTATGATGCATATTGCATATTTTCTGTTAATCCAATAAGCTTAATGTCACTCCTGAAATACGACTGTTTCCATAAGGCATGTCAGATATTAAAAGGAAGTTGCTAGTTTGAAAGCTCAGCCAATGATAAACAAAAATCCAAAGAATTAAGAGGGGTTCCCCAACTTTTTCATATGACTGTACTTGATACTTGTAGCTCTTCCAAAATGGTCTAAACCAGTATGTACTGTAAGTGAAAAATATAAGACCACAATAAAGAGTTGGGGTACCACCATGATAACCCCATATAATTACATGGGATATAAACATAATAAAATACACAACAATTGCAGAGACATCCTCAGAGACGCAAGTTCAGAGCAGAACTGCCTCAAGAAGGCGGATCTTCCAGTCTTTAAGTCCTTCCGGCAGGAAGAGGCGGAAGCAGGCAGATGGACACCAGAAGTGATGTCAGTGGTTTTACAGCCGTCAATCTTCCAGTCTGCAGAGGGAGGACGGTACTAGTTATTGGGATTTAAAGCTCCTTAATTTTAATCAGGTGAGATGAATAAAGACTTGCAGGTACAAGGAAGGGATGGCAGACTACAGAGAGATAAAGGGGTGATTAAATAGGGAATGACAAACTCATGCATTAACACTAGAATTAGCAAAGCCTACGAAAAAACTCGTAAACCCGGCCCACCTTAAATCCGTTCACATCTCTCTGTTGGCCTCTTTTGTCTTGTAAATGTGTCGATAAGAACAGACAGCAAGCAGCCTGCTATCCCATCCTCCCACCACCGCAGAAACAACAAAAAGCTCTCCCAGCTCAAGCCTTGTTTATCTGGGAGTGAGGTATCGGGAGCTGTATAGTGTAAATAATCACTATTTGGAACACATGCATTTCATGTGTGTTCTGTGTCTACAAAGATCTGTGTAAGTGTAGCATAACAGAAATGTTAAACACATACCTAAAAGACAAACTTTTTTCATGTTTTAGTACTAACGATAAAATTTTGACATGAATTGTATAATTTGTGAAGACTGAAGTCCAAATATCAAATAAGCACTTTCACAACAGGTACAAATATAACAGAACAAGTGCACTTTTATTAAAGACTATAACCAAAGAAAAAGAAATTGGGTTAGTACATCACAATCTCAACTGTTTTGGTAGTACAGCGGTTAGAGCTGCTGACTCATAATCGAGAGACTGCGGGTTCGAACCTTCCCATGTACCAAAATAAATGTTTTGAGTAGTGAGCTGCTCTTATTGTTACTATTATACAATAGAAACATACATTTGATTTTAGTCTGTAACAGCTGGTGGAAATGTATGGTATTTGTAAAGGTTAGCGTGTTTTTTTATTACTCAGTTTTATTCTCTCAGTCGCATTCATGCTCTCCCTGATCTGACACTGCTGATTTCAAATAAAGACGTGCTATAACAGAGGTGAACTCGGATGAAGATGAGGGTTTTACATTGGAGAAACAGAACAGAAGCCCTCCCCGCAAGAAACGTCCACTCACATATAAGAACAATGCAGCTGCACCAGGCGTAAAGGTGAAAGATGGTACCATTCAGATGCAGCAAGAGGTCTGGCGTCATCCTGCCAGTCTGCCACACAAAAGTCCAGTTTGTGATTATATTTTGTGATGGTCTTTACATAAGAAACATTTATATGTTACTTATATAAAAGCTAGCTCGGATGTTATTTACCCTGATTTATTTACGTATCTTCCTACAGTGTAAAGTCACAAGTAGACTGCAGAGTTTCCTCTGTTTGATCAACTTGGGCATGCTGACAAAGTACAAGTGAAGCTCCACGCAACTATTGTTACGGTTCTGCCTTTGTCCAGAAACAGTTTCATAAGCTTTATGACCTTAGTCTCAGAAAGTCTTTCTCCCGTGGGGCGACTGGGATCTTTTCCTGAATAAGATCAAACACAGTTGCGTAGGGTGCGACAGGAGCTTCCACCTGCAGCTGAAGTCACTTCAGTACACAAGTGTACTGATTTTAACATGGAGAGCAATTGTAATGCAGTCACGCTGTCACCAGCCATCCAAAACTTTTTAAAGACATCCTTTGGTTATGAGTTTTGTAACTTACTGTGGATTCACCTCAGTTGAAAAGGCAGTGTGGTGAAGTACTTAAGGCTCCAGACTTCAAGCACTAAGGTCACATTCTGGTACTGACACTGTGTGACCCTGGGCAAGTAACTTCACCTGCCTGTGACCCAAATGGGAAAATACAAGAAATCTAACCAACTGCATCTCAAATGTTGTAAGATAAACTTGTCAGTCAAACAATGAATAATAATAATAATTAAAAGAAAAACAGCATGCAATCAGGCATTTGACTTCAACAATGTGCTCTCCTATTTCATCAGCACAACATCGCCAAAAATAATTACTTCCTCATCTCAGCTTCCTTATGTGTGAAAAATAACAGGCAGCCAGGGAATTTGGATTTTCCTGACATTTCAAGATGTACTGCAGCAACAATACAATACAATTTATTTTTGTATAGCCCAAAATCACACAAGAAGTGCCGCAATGGGCTTTAACAGGCCCTGCCTTTTGACAGTCGCTCAGCTTTGACACTCTAAGAAGACAAGGAAAATACTCCCAAAAAAACAATGGAAGAAACCTTGGGAAAGGCAGTTCAAAGAGAGACCCCTTTCAAGGCAGGTTGGGTATGCAGTGGGTGTCAAAAAGAAGGGGGTCAATACAATACAATACACAGAACAGATCAAATCCTCAATACAGTATAAAAATAAAATTTTAGAAGTATAGAGCAGAATTTAACAGTAGATGATATCACATTGAAAACCAGCAATGGCAGGAGCAGACGGCGATGCCATCACATTAAAATTACGACTGTTGTTGCTATAAATAGATACATTACAGATCAAAGGCCGGTCAATGAGCTCTTCTGTAATCACGTGAGTGAAAGGACAATCCTGTGTCTTGGGAGACTGGGTAGGGTGACAACAGTTCATCCCTGGCATGCTGGTACCAATGGCATAGTCGCAAACTTCATTCATTCATTCATTCATTCCTTCCTTCCTTTGCTAATGTACAGTGCCTAAAAAAATGATTGGTTAACTGGCAGGAGACAAAGAGTACAGACAAGAGGAGAAACTCAAGCACCATGTGGAGTGAGGTCATCACTAGAGTCCTTCAGGGTCCTGTCCATAGACCAGCAAATTTTCTGATTTATATTAATGACATTGATTTTTGCGTAGTTACTAAACTTGTGACATTCTCAGATGCCACTAACATTGGAGGGATGGCACACACTGATGAGGCAGCAGAAATAATCTAAAAAGACTTGAACAAGTTTCAGAACTGGGGGAACACTTGGAAAATACAGTTTAATGTAGAAAAGTGCTACTCATGAGCAAAAGTAACATCGATTATAAATAGAAGATGCGAGGTGCTGAGCAGCAAGAAGCAACTTCTGAAAAGGGTTTAGGGCTTTATGTTAGCATGGTATTCTCACTGTCTAAGCGACATACAGAAACACTTACAAAGGCAAATAAAATGTCAGGTTATACCGTAAAAGCTGCTGACTTTAAGTCAAGGGACGTTATGCTATGACTATATAATGCACTAGTAAGACTGGAGTATTGTGTGCAGTTCTGGTCACCACAATCCAAGAAAGACATAGCAGCAAGTGCATCCCAGGACTTGTGACAGACTCCGAGAATTCAACCTGTTCTGGAAGAATAATTTTAGGGTAACATAGCATTCATCTTAAAGAAATAGCATAAAGAGTTAATAAATGTGAGAAACCAAATAAAGGTCAAGTGAACAACAAAATGTACACTGAAATATAACATTTGGTTTAGCAGAAACCAAAATATAATATAACAGACTTTTATTTTATATAAATCATTTGGGTGTAAACCAACGAACCAAACAGAGTAAAATTTATGCATTTGATTGACACTGTATGTAAATTCAATAATTTATAAAATGAACCTCTATTCTTGGTGGCATGGTGGCGCACTGGTAGTGCTGCTGCCTCGCAGTAAGGAGACCTGGGTTTGCTTGAGTTTGCATGTTCTCCCGATGTCTACATGTCCTGCGGTGGGCTGGAGCCCTGCCTGGGGTTTGTTCCTGCCTTGCGCCCTGTGCTGACTAGGATTGGCTCCAGCAGACCCCCATGACCCTGTTTTTGGATATAGCAGGTTGGACAATGACTGACTGACTGACCTCTATTCTTTATTTCTCGGATCATTCTGGTCATTCTGACTGTGTTTGAATAATGCTCCCTACAAGTTATTTTGCCGAGGAGTGATTAAAAGATCAATGAACAGCTTTTCTCTTGCCTGATAACTGATTTGTCCAGTTAGGGGACGTTTCTTTCTGTAATAATATGTTAAATTTATACCACACTGTTTAGTCTCGAGCAGAGGAGACTGCCTGGGTACCTAATCCAGGTCTTCAAAATTCTCAAAGGCATTGATCAAGGAGATCGAGCAGAATCCTTTTAGCTTAAGGGTGCTATCATGTACTTTGATATTATCATTGGAAATTAACACTTTGGAGGCTGGATGTCAACACCTAGAGGTGAAGGTGGATGTCAGAGGATGGTAATCAGGTGTAAACGCTGACAACACTTGATGTTACATTACAGGCTGACTCTCTTTGCTAGAAGGGAAGTTAGCTTCAATGATTTAAACTCAAATTCCTGCATGCATAGCACAGAGTAAACAACGTCTAAAATGGCATCTAGCGAGAGGGTGAAGCGAATGTGGAAAGCAAAATACTCAGAGTACAATGTTTGGCATATTATTGCTAAATTGGACTCTGACTTTTCAGACTCTGATTTTGATGCAAGTGATCTGGAAGTCGAAAATGAAAGTCAGGTACAGCTGATCTTTCCCCAGCTGATTGTAGGGCTGAATGCGTTTGTGTAGCTGACGCACCTACAGAGTGATATGGGGGGAGGCGCGGTGTGTGCTCGCTAACCCTCTGGCCTTTTCGCATATGGGAGAAGTGTTAGTTAATGGAATTAAGGTTATAACTTTATTTGATTCTGGCAGTAACATTTCTATTGTTGCTCGCCATCTGGTGTTACCGTGACAGTGGCTAAAGATTAAAACCCGCATTACCTGTATTCACGGGGATGTCCGGTATTATAGATCCGCCAACTGTTATATATGTCAGGACGGCGTATTAAAAAAGTTGACAGTGGCGGTGATGAATAATCCTCCCTTCCCCATGATATTAGGCAGAGATTGGGTAGACATTAATAGCATTAACACCGACGCTTCTTCCCCAAGATCGCTAGGTCTAGTCATGGACGCGGAATCAGCGCCCTCAACTTCTTCCATGCCGTGTATACAGCCAGCTGGGTAGTGGAGTTCGGCCTCTGGTGATGACGGGGAAACACCCGGGATGTCTCAGCCAGATACGTCATCTAGAAGTGCTAAGTCGACTCGGGATGAAACCCCGCCCCTTCAGGTAGAATCCGACGACTCCCTTAAGTTTGCAAAGAATACAGTCATTCTGATAGATGACCAATGCACATTACATCCGATGCCACAAGGTCCTCACTTTGTGTTAAATAATGACCTGTTGTACCGTGTGGCAGAACATGAGGGAGAGATAAGATCACTGTTGCTAGTGCCACGGACGTACTGGCGACAAGTCTGTGAACTAGCACATACCCATCTCCTGGGAGCCCATTTGGGACCCGAAAAAACACTTGATCAGATTAAACCCCGATTCTTTTGGCCCGGTATTAATGAGGAGGTCTGCCACTTTTGTACATCCTGTCCGGAGTGTCAATTGAGGCAGATTCCTAGGAGGGACCGTGCTCCTCTAGTTCCATTACCCTTAATAGATGTCCCTTTTGATCGTATTGGGGTCGACCTGGTAGGACCTCTAGAACCCTCATCCAGAGGTCATAAATATGTCATGGTCCTGGTAGATTATGTTTCCCAGTTTCCAGAAGCTGTTCCACTGCGCTCAGCTACTTCAAAAGCTATTGCACGGGAATTAGTAGCGGTCTTTGCGCGAGTCAACATTCCTAAAGAAATCCTGATGGATCAAGGGATGCCTTTTACCTCGCAAACGTTCAGGGAGACTGCCAAGCTACTTCAAATAAAACATTTAAAAACCTCGGTATATCATCCTCAAACCGATGGTCTTGTAGAGAGGTTTAATCAAGCTCTCAAACAAATGTTATGTAAGGTAGTCAATGAGGATGGAAGGAACTGGGATCAGCTCCTCCCCCTTGTCCTTTTTGCATATCGGGAAGTTCCACAAGCCTCCATGGGTTTCTCACCTTTTGAATTACTATATGGATGACAACCCCGGGGCATATTAGACATTTTAAAAGAAGGCTGGGAGGAAGAGGCCATCCCGTCAACAAATATATTGGAATATATTGCGCAATTACGTCATATATTTGAGAAATTAGACCTATATTGAAAACACACATGGAAAAGACACAAGCAACCCAGGTCCGATGCTATAACCGTGGTACGTCTCTTCGGGAGTTCTGCCTGGGAGATCGAGTCATGGTTTTAGATCCTACGTCACATTCCAAATTACTGGCTCATTGGCAAGGCCCCTATGAAATTAAGGAGAGGAAGGGACTGGTCGATTATTTGGTGAAACAACCGAATCGTCGTACCACCGAGCAGATTTATCATGTCAATTTATGGAAACCATGGAAGGACAGGGATTTCGAGCCCTCCTCTGGACAGCCCCACTCTCTCTTCGCTCATAAATTACACCTTAATTTTGGAGATAATCTGACTCACCAAAAATGACAGGAGCTCAAAGTAGTTATCTTGTCTGTCCCTGAGGTAGTAAGTGAAAATCCAGAGCAGACCTCCCTGGTTGCACATGACATTGTGATGAAACCTGGGGTTATAGTCTGAGAACGCCCGTACAGAATTCCAGAGGCAAAAAAGGCTGAAGTGGAGCTGGACATCAGACGAATGCTGGACCTTGGTGTGATTGAGGAAAGTTATAGTCCCTGGTCCAGTCCTATTGTCATGGTCAGTAAGCCTGATGGAAGCTGGAGGTTCTGCAATGACTTCCGTCAGCTTAACCAAGTCTCCCAATTCGATGCCTATCCGATGCCGTGAGTGGACGACCTCCTTGAACGGCTAGGTAACGCCAAATTCTTGACTAAATTAGATATCACTATGGGGTACTGGCAGGTTCCCTTAACAGACTCCCCTAAGGAAAAGACAGCGTTTAGCACCCCTAGCGGGCACTGGCAGTATCGTGTTCTCCCATTTGGATTGCATGGGGCACCTGCGACATTCCAACGTTTGGTGGACAAAGTGCTCTGTCCTCATAATTCATACAGTATAGTGATGCCTACTTAGATGATGTTGTCATCTATTCCAGCACCTGGGAGGAACACTTACAGCAGGTTGGAGCTGTATTGCAGTCACTAGCAAAAGTTAGTCTTCGTATTAATCTGAAGAAATGCTACTTTGGGTTAGTTGAAGCCAAATATTTAGGCTATCTAGTGGGCTGGAGTATGGTGAGACCACAGTGTTCTAAAATGGATGCCATTTTAAATTGGCCCCGTCCGATAAACAAGAGGCAGGTTCAGGCCTTTCTCGGCTTAGTGGGTTACTATTGACGGTTTGTACCTCGGTTTTCTGAGAGAGCAACGCCCTTGACAAACCTCACAAAGAAGGGGAGACATAATCACGTGGTATGGGATGAGACATCAGAGGCTGCATTCAGTGACCTGAAAATGGCCCTTACGTCAGCTTCTATATTGTAAGCACCTGACTTTTCTATGCCTTTTATCCTCCAGACGGATGCTTCGGACACAGGTCTTGGAGCTGTGCTGAGGCAAAATGTCGATAGAGTTGAACACCCCATTATGTACCTGAGCTGGAAACTACTGGATCTTGAAACCAGGTGTGCGGCAGTGGAGCGGGAAGCTTTGGCTATTAAATGGGTGATTACTCATCTGAGATATTACCTCTTGGGGCTTCAGTTCATTCTTGTGACAGACAATGTGCCATTACAGTGGATGGCCTTGCATAGGGAGTCCAATCCGTGCGTCACAAAGTGGTTTTTAGATCTACAGCCTTATAAGTATTCAGTCGTTTATCGCTGTGGTGTACTGCATGCCAATGCTGAAGCCCTTTCTTGATGCTATGACTTCTCGGACAGGTATGCCAAACCCGATGGGTCTGGGCTGAAGGGGGGGCCATGTCACACACGTGCGACTAGCAGGACATTGTATGGACCAAGCAAAGGTAATTCTATGCCAGGCCAGGGGATGGTGGGGTGCACGAAACCTTCTCCTGTTATCTCTACAGACCAGCCGTGGGAAAACCTGTCTGATTCAGAGCAGGGGACGTCACTTCCTGTTCTGGTGCCCAGAAGAATGTCATTTCTGGTTCCGGTGCTCAGAAGAATTTCACTTCGAGCACCCAATCTGACATCAGAAGAACATCACTTCCAGTTCCCTTATGTCACTTCCTGTATGATCCCTTAAAGCTGCCATCTTTGCAAACCCTCGACAGTTCTGTTTTGGACTCTGTACTGAGAACATCTCTGTACTATTTAGAAACCTTTTGTAGCCAGGATTAATATACGGGTGGCTGCCCCAAACCTTTTTAAGTGTGTTGAGTCCATTCATTTTACACTACTAAGACATGGAGTTGAAGTTACAACCTTGACAATCTTTAAGAAGAACATGTATGAGCTATTGGGACAGCTTAGCTATTAGTTAAACAAATGGGCTTGATGGACTGAATGGTCTCCTCTCATTTGTCAAATTTATTATGTTGTATTTGCTTTACTTTATTGTTCTACTGCACTGAATGGCAGTGGCTTTTTTGACACCAATCATTTTAAATTCCTTGCAAGTCTTTATTTAGGCTACCATCATTCCACCACAAAAAAGCAGAGAAGATCGGTGACTTGGACTTTAACTTGGAATCTTAATGGACTGAAAGGTCTCCTCTCCTTTGTCTTATAGTTCTGATACTTTATAACACAGAATTTATTCCGACTATTTATTTATTGAGTTATTTATCTGAACTAGCTGTACTACCCATCTATTGATTATTTTAAATACTTGGAAGTCCTTATTTAGGTTAACAAAAACTGCAGTAGACCAGTGACTTAACTGGGACTTTAACTTGGTAGAAGGGCCACCATGGGGAACTACCGGAACTCAAAATCCCTGCTTTCAGGGACTTCTGTTTGACATGGAAGTGCTTTCAATGGGTGATGCCCCAGCACTGGATGTACTCCTGGGTCTGGCATAAAAGAAGCCGGTTGACCTCGTGCAGCAGAGTTGGAGATGTGTGGAAGAAAGATTTATGGGCCAGGGACCAGAAGGGGGTGGAGTCAGTTGCCTTCACTGGGCGTATTCATGGTGCCGTGGAGGGAAAATGACAGGAAATGATTGGCCAGGGCAGTAGATACCTCGCACAAGCCGTGAAGGTGATCTTCAGACACACGTGTGACAATGTCTATTTAACTAAATGTTTCTAAACAAAAAATCATAACAGGCCTCTCTTGAAATGATGTTACCTGTCCACTACGGTACAGCGTGTAAAAGTGCACTAGCTTTCACAGAGTTGGCATCAGGAAAGACATAAAAGTCACACCGAAACCTACAAAATATCAACCCCCAGTGTAAAAATAAGAAGAGGATGGAGAATAATTATTACAATTAATATTCTGTTCCTAGGGTTTCTAATTCTATTTTTCTTGTATGTATAACCCAATTGTGCTCTTCTGATGCTTGCTCGGATAGCCTGCCGCTTCCCCTTCTTCATGACCCTGCTCTCAATAAACACGTTTGGAAGATCAACTGATGAATAGTTGGATGAATGGATGCATTTTTGTGTGTTATATCCATAAAATCATACAATGATATTACATGGGAATGAAACAGCAATTTGTACCATGCAAATTCTTATCTCACAATTTTATGACTCACCATTCACTCTCTCTTTCTCTCTTCATGTTCCTTCGCAGGCCTTTTACTTAGTGGCGTACAGCCAGGGCTTCAAGCACTGCCACTCTGTCACATGCATGTCTCTCACTTATGGCATTCATCTGACCTTTCTCTTTTAGGTTCTAAAAGGGAACTTTACATGAAATCTGGCTTTTCCCTTTATTGATGACGTCTAAAGACAAAAAAAAAAATAAGTGTAGTGTTTATCCAGATTTTTCATATAACTGGCATGTAGTTTTTCTTGCAGTCCTTCCTTTTGACAGTACGCAATACAGTTTAACAATTTACATTTGCTTCACACATACATAAAGTGTGGGCAGGTTTCAGATAGTCTGCCAGGTGTATACAGCTTGCGAAATTCCTAAAGTGCATAAATTTGAAGTTATTTTTCACAACACAGATTTCCCGTCATATTAGAACTTGAAGTACAACTAATGAATATAAACTGCGTCATAAAAACATTATTTTTATCACCGTTTCCATTATTTTTAGGCACTATGCCAAGAGCAGTAATTTTCATTTCAAATCAAACACACTAAGTAGTCAAACCAGAAATACACCCACACTTTAATACAGATAAGTACAAGTACATTTATACTATAAATTGTATGTATATTGTAAAACAAGAAGCAGACACAGAAAAAGGTTTGGGGGCATGTCTGTGATCCCGTATAATGAAAATAAATCATAAAGGAAAATAATTTTTTTACAAAGATAAAACTGACGACTTTTCAGACTGAAGTCCAATTTTGAACTAACTCAAAGACGGCTGAACTGGTGGTCATATGGTTTCCAGGCAGAAAGCGGTGGGTGAGGAGGGTGGAAAAAAAAGTGATTTCAGACGTGGAATGGCCAAAGGGAGGAAGAGAGATGGCATTAACACACAGTGCCAACCCCTGGATTTCTTTTTATATATACGAGGGGGCTTCACCTTCTGCTCGCTTCGCTTGCCAACCCCCATGCCTGGCCTACGTGCTAGCCTCTTTGCAGTTCTATTGCTTGTAGATGTACAATTTAAACAGATTTTTATTTTCATGGGAATTGTTACATATGCATAATAGAACTATTTTACATTACAGAGAGTGTTTAACCATATTAAAAAAGAGTAAAACATAATTTGAAAGTAAATTGTGTTTCATGTTACATTAGAGTTATTCGTTGTGTAATACGATTTCGTTCTGTTTGGCTTTGAAACTAACACGCAAATATTTTTTAAACTTACAATTTTACTGTGAAACTTTGGTAAAAACTATTTTTTGAATTCAATTTTTATTAGTATTGCACTGAATTTTGATTGTGTGTTTGGACTTTCATTGTGACAACACAACGTATAACTGCTCGTGATTGAATTTAATTTCTTTCTCTCTATTAAATTAAACAACTTTTTCGAATGTTTGTCTCTGTGATTTGTTAATTGTCTTTGCAAAAGCTGTTTTAATGGGAAACTGTTAACATTTTAATACGAATGGCATATCAAGATCTCCTTTGGTGTCTAATGTTATCCGCGGAAGATGTACTACATTACCTTTCTTGGATACATCCATTCTTTCTACAGTAATTTGTGCAGTGGAAGACCGGACGGTATTAATAGTTATAGATATTCTTCGGGATATTGTAAATTGATGTTTTCAACTTCCGCACGATCACCACCAACTGTTTCAGCACAGTGTACTGGTGTGATTTACCAATTTGCCGTGTAACCGATCAACATTGTTGCCATTAATTCATTTGACTTCATCATTTCTAGGTGCTAGGATTGCCCGTGTACTCATTTTTTCTGTTGATAACCCTCCGTGATGAAATTCTGCAATACGATTTGGGCATAATACGAATTCTTTAATTGGGAACTTAAAATGAGGAAAACGTAAAAATTTGTAAGCACTGAGAGAGCAGAAACTGTGTCTGACAAAAGCATTCACACGAATAAGAGGCGAGAGTACCATGTGCATGGTTAAATATGGTTGAGAGGAGGACGTGACATGAAAAATCTCATGGCTAAAGTCTCATCTCGCGGGACTTGAAAAAATCTTTCAAAAAGTCTTGTCTTGTTGCAGGATTTTTTT
>JANRMT010062806.1:113900382-113912941 GCA_026402145.1 Polypterus bichir lapradei | reverse complement strand
ATAGAGTGAAGCCGCGAAAGTCGAAGTGCGATATAGCGAGGGATTACTGTATATACAAAGTCCTGTGCACTCACGAACCCCAGTGCCTCTTGCACCGATTTCCCCAATGTCCAGGGCCCACAGTCTCTGTGCCTTCCTGGCCGCCTCCCGTCCTCTCTCTCCAGCTCCGTCTACTGCCTCCCGACTTCCACCTCTCGACTGGAGAGAGGCGGCCCCTTTTATGGGAACCCGGATGGGCTCCAGCTGCTTCCCGGCACTTAACGTTGGCCACACCCCTTTTGGCGTAAGTGCCGGCTGCGCACCCGGAAGCCGTCCGTGTATCCCCTGTCGTCTTCCCCCCGGCACTTCCTGGTGTGGCGGAAGTGCCGGGCTCCCAGGATAATTAGGCACTGGGGCGCCGCCTGGTGGTGGCCACGGGTCTCTACAGGGCTGGGCTTCCAAGACCTGTACCCGAGGCCCCCTGCATAACCAGGACGGACGCCCCCACTCGGTCTGGAGGAGGCACACGCCCTCCTCTGGTCCTCCAAGGCGTCCCGACCGGGCTCCAGCCCCGGCCGAGGACCACATGGGATAAACCGGCATCGGGGCGCCGCCTGGCGGTGACCACGGGCCCCTACAGGGTAGGGCTTCCATGCCCTCGACCCGTGGCCCCCAACAGAACCAGGACGGACGCCCCCTCGCGGTCTGGAGGAGGCACAAGCCCTCCTCACGTCCTCCTGGGTGTCCCGGCCGGGCTCCAGCCCCGACCGGGGACCACATTTTAAACAAAGTGAGAGTCCATAATCAAAATAAATTCAAAACTTAAACCACCTGTAATAGTTGTAGTACAGGAAAGTAAAAACTTTAAGCCAAAAGTTTTATTGAGTTAATTTGTTTATTAGTATTAATGGTTTAGAACACAGCCCATTGGTGTAATAAGCAGCACACATGTGATATCATGCGATTACCTGTGCCAGGCTAATTATGAGAGAGAGTCGTGGGTAATCAACTAATGGCAGCTGCTGTTGCCAGGATAATAAAAAGAGTGCAACAGCATTGAAAATGGAAGAGAAAGGAAAAAAGACAATGAGAGGGAAGAGGATATTCGAAGAGGTAGACAACGTGCTGTTGAGCGATTTAAAAGTGAGCTGAGGTGAGCGATGGCGGTGAACTGTGGTAACCATGAGTGGTGTAGTTCATGTCTACTGTGAACAAGAGATGTGACAGCTCTGGAACTGCGGTGGAGGTGCCAGACTAGAGAATGTGGTGGGCTGCCCTGCAGGGGATCTGTAGTGATGTCCGGAAAACAGGAATACCATATGATGCATTTTAAAAATGTTTATTTGTGTGCACCGTAAAGATACTGTTTGGTGTAGCAGCACTGATTTTAATGAAGATGTATTTATTAACTTTTTGACTGCTACTACTATTGACTTAGTAACACTAGTTTAGGCACTTCAAAAATGCATCTATTTCTCTCTTACTCTTATGTAACAAGACCTTAACAAACGCTTCTTTAGGTCTTCACGACAGTTACAAAGCATCAGTAAACACTTTATTTATCTCTGCAATGTGACCTACTAACAAAATGTCACTTTCGAGTGGTCTGAGGTGGCTTAACTGAGACACATTTCTCTTGATATTACATGTTTAGTATAAGGTCCATGAATCCTTCATATTAACAAGTCATTTTACAGTCTTGTAAGTATGCCACACAGCACAGAGATGAATATCCCATGTACTGTTTATAAGTGTCATGAAGATCTAAAGAAAATCATTAAGGTCTTGTTACATAAAAGTAAATGAGTAACAGATGCATTTTTGAAGTACCTAAACTAAAGTGTTACCGACTTACAGTATGTATTTGAAACAGCACTGTTTTGCATGCTTATATTCCCATTGTTTGAATAAACTCTGCTTTACTTTTGCAAAATAAACCTGGCTTGTCTGCACACTCACCCTGGACCATCCTCAGTTATGGCTATCAATGTCCTAGGAAGAGGAAGACATCATGGCTGTAGCCACCCAGGATCACACAGAGAACCTCCTGACATAGGTAAATCTTTACCATGTCTCTTACTGAGCTCTTTGGACTTTCTAATGTGTTTTGGCCAATCCAATAAGTGCTACTGTCAGTGCTACAGAGAAGTTACCAGCTGGCGTCAATCCCAGTCACTAAACAGGTTATTAGGAGGCACTAAGTTCAGACACATTCTGGAACTTTCAGCGCCACTTAATTAATAAACGTATAATTAATAATCGTAGACGTATGTCATTTTTATTTTACCCTGTCTGTATAATTTTGACCCTTTGATTGATTCAGAAAACCCATTATAAATTAAAATGTGCACTATATTTCTGTCTTTTGTAATTAATATATACCATATGTTGTGCAATTATTTTGTCACAGGAAAAAAAAAGTTGTAGAAATCATTGAAAGCTACCCTGACATAACGTACATGTCCGATATATGAGTTCTCACACACGTGCGAATGGGAGGCAGCTAAAGGGCCTGAATAATGACAATTCCACACCAGTCCAGGGGGTGGCGAGGTACACTGACTTTCTCTCTCGATCCTCTGCAGACCATTCACAGAAAATCCCACAGGGATCCAACATCCATGAAGACGTCACTTCCGGTTCCGGCGCCCATGAAGACACCACTTCCAGTGCCCAAGGCGACATCACTTCCATTTCCAGCCCCCAAGATGAAGTTACATCCGGCCACGATGATGTCACCTCCAGTTCTGGTGTCTTGAAGATGTCACTTTTAGTTCAGGCGCCCATGATGACGCCACTTCTGGTTCTTGCGCCCGTGAAGATGCCACTTCCAGTCCCGGTGCCCAAGGTGATATCACTTCTGGTTCTGACGCCCAAGATGACGTCACTTCCATCCACGATGATGTTACTTCTGGTTCCGGTGCCCTGAAGATGTCACTTTTAGTTCTGGCGCCCATGACGACGTCACTTCCTGTCCTGATTACGTCATTTCTTTTCTGGTCTCGGCCTTTAAAGCCGCTATCTTTACCTACTTGATTCAGTTCTGTTTTGGACTTTAACCTGAACACTACTCAACCATTCATACTCATTTCTCAGCCAGGGGATATTACACGGGTGGCTGCCCCAAACCTTTTTTGATGTCTCGTGCCAATTCTTCCCACAGAGTTTATGGAAATGTTTTATCCACAACTACACAGAAAAATAATAAAATTAAATGAAATCACAAAGAGTATTTACAATATTTACAAGACAGCAAAAAGAAATTAAACTTGAGCCAGGCTATTCCTTAACAGAGCCGTGCCTAGTATTTGTTACTGCAATGGACTCCCTGTGACCATAAAATGGCTTCAGAATGTTATTTTCTGTTATTGAGACTATTCATTTTATCTGAGTCTGGCTATGTGTATGGCTACTATAAAACTGAATGTTTTCTAATTGTAAATGCCTAGAAAGCAGAGTCAGGGCCCATCTGAGCTGTGTTCAATCATACAATGAATGCACTGCTATCTGGAGCATCGCCATCTGTCCTCAGTTTACAGAACCTAAAATGAAACTACTGACTACGAATAATTTTTCATCCAACCTCAAAAGAATAAAAGACAAAACAAAGTCACTTTTGTATTCTTCAATAAACGTCCTCCTTACCCTGCAGTGTCAGTATCTGCTGAAGCCTTCAGGCGTTTTATGAAATCACTATTGTTTGCCGGTGTTTCCCCGCTTGTTCAACCTTTTGTACGCATTTGAAACCTGAACGAGTTCCCTGTGTGCATTTTTTGGTAAAAATGTCAAGAACTGACATTTGAGTCAATTAGACATTTACACACCTGTGGTTGACATACTGTACATATCTTAAAGGCTGGATAATGTATTTTATTTAGAATTTCAGTGTTGAGAAATTCCTACGCTGAAAGTCGGCTTCTGTAAGTCGCTTTGAATAAAAGCATCCGCCAAGCAAATAAATGTAAATGTAAATGTAAAACTTACAAAAATGGCTATTTTTTAAATAATTGTGATCTACTGCAATGTCAGGACCTCAGTGAGGCTTTAGAAACAAAGTGTTAGTTAGAATAATAGGATGAAAGCTTTAGAAAGTGGATAGAAACATAATTTAAAAAATCAAGTGTGATTTCTTTAGATTATAAGGTGAAATATAATTACCCAAACATTTAACCAATCAGAGTGCCAGGAGTAGACTTATGATCCTTTAAACTCAACTTTGTAGCCAACCAGAGTGCCAAAAGCAGTCTTACAATCCTTTTAAAAAAAATACATCAATCGATTTCAACACGTGCAGAATGGAGCTGCTAGAATCTTAACTAGGGAAAGAAAATCCAAACACATCACACCAGTCTTAGCGTCACTACATTGGTTACCTGTGTCATTTAGAATCGACTTTAAAATACTGCTTATGGTTTACAAAGCCTTAAATAATCTGCTCCATCCTTTATCTCGGAATTCCGTTCACCTTACACTCCAAATCGCAACCTTAGATCTTCAAATGAGTGCCTGCTTAGAAAACATAAAAGAAGTGGTAAGGCAGCCTTCTACTGTTATGCACCTAAAATCTGGAATAGCTTGCCAATAGGAATTCGGCAGGTTAATACAATGGAACACTTTAATACTGTGGGCAGCACGGTGGTGCAGTGGCAGCACTGCTGCTTTGCAGTAAGGAGACCCCGGTTCGCTTACCGGGTCCTCCCTGCGTGGAGTTTGCATGTTCTCCCTGTGTCTGCGTGGGTTTCCTCCAGGTGCTCTGGTTTCCTCCCACAGTCCAAAGACATGCAGGTTAGGTAAATTGATAATCCTAAATTGCCTCTGGTGTGTGGTGGTGTGTGTGTGCCCTGCTCGGGATTTGTTCCTCCCTTGCGCACTGTGTTGGCTGGGATTGGCTCCAGCAGACCCCCGTGACCCTGTGTTAGGATATAGCGGGTTGGATAATGACTGACTTAAAAAAAACTGCTAAAAACTCATTATTTTAACATGGCTTTCTCATCGCTTCATTTTAGTTTAATCCTGATACTCTGTATATGCAGTTAATTATCATTATCATTCCTGGTGGCTCTGTAATCCATACTAACCCCTACTTTCTCTGCTGTTCATTTTCTGGTTGCCTGTGGTGGTGATCTGTGCCACCACCACCCGATCAGAGCACCGTAATGTCCCTACATTGGTGGAGTAAAGGCCAGAAGTCCACATGACTGTCATCATCAAGTTCTTCCATGTGAACACTGAATATCATGAGGACTGATTGAGGTCATTGATGTTAGGTAGAATGCAGATTTTATTTTTTTTTTTCTCCAGCCTTCTAGAGTTCTTTTTTTATTTTTACTATCCTCCCTGACATTCGGACCTTACTTTTAGTCAATGTTAATTAGTGTTCCCTAATTCTATTTTCTTATTTATTTTGTCTTTTTTCTCTTACTTCATCATGTAAAACACTTTGACCTACATCATTTGTATGAAAATGTGCTATAGAAATAAATGTTGCTGTTGTTTAGCCCAAACCTAGAGCCAGTCAGAGTGCCAGGAACAGTCTCATTACTCCTTAAAGTTAAATCTTTAGCCAATCAGTTTGCCAGGAGCAGTCAAATGACTTGTTTTAACCCAAACCTTTAGTCAATCAAAGTCCCTGGAGCAGTCTTATGACCGTTTTACCCCAAACGTAGAGGCAATCAGTGAGACAGGAAAAATCTTATGACCCTTTCAACCCAATCTTTTAGCTAATTAGAAGGTCATGACCACTTGTGATACTTTAAGCCAAACCCTTTAGCCAATCAGAGGGCCAAGAGCAGTCTTATGATCCATTTAATACAAACATTTTAGCCTACCAGCGTGCTAGGAGCAGTCTTTTGACCCTTTTAACCGAACCTTTAGCCAATCAGAGTGCCAGAAGCAGTGCTATGACCCTTTAAAGCCACAACATTAGCCAATTGGATGGCCAGAAGAAATCTTATGACCAGTTGAACCCTTTAGCCAATCAAAGAGCCAGGAGCAGTTCTTATGACCTGTTCAACCAAAACCTTAAGCCAATTAAACTGCCAGAAGCAGACCTTATGACCATTTTAATCCAAACTTTTAGCCAAACAGGGTGACAGTAGGAGTCTTGTGATCATTTTAATATAATCCTTTAGCCAATCAGAGTACAAGGAGAAGTTTTATGATAGTTTAAACCTGAACCTTTAGCTAATCAGAGCGCCATGAGCATTTTATGAGCCTTTAAATAAAATTATTATTATTTATATAGTGCCTTTCCCATACTGAAGACACGTATCTGACTCTTTAGCCAATCAGAGTGCAAGGAGCAGCATTATGACCCTTTTAACCCAAACCTTTAGCCAATCAGAGTCCCAGGATAAGTCTTATTACCCTCACCATGTACTTCAGAAACTAGGGCAGCACAGCACTGAGTGAGTGTCAATCAATGTCTGATCTCTGGCTTTATCTTTTTATTTATTATAAGGGAAGATGTGCATTGTTTGTTGTATCACTGAGAGTTTTTTTGCTTTTAAAGCAACCATAACATACAGTTACAGTTTTCATTTGAAGTCATCTTTTGCAGGCTGCATATATCACTAAAAGAAGCCTTCTGTCTTGCAGACATTCTGACAAAGGTGTGAGTTCTGTAGTTACTGGCTGTGACTCTTATTTAACTCAAAAACACCTATAAGGTGCTGTGTACAATAGTGTGCCTAGGGCAATCTCTGCTTAATTTACGTCATTATAATTTAGACACATCTAAAATACCAGAACTTTAAATATTTTAAAAGAATAAGTTGACATACCTAAGTTGGATCTAATATGCTACAGTGCCTCTGGAATGCCTCATTGCCCTATACATAGAAGATTTATATTGTTTTATGATTTAAAAAGGTGTATTTTTATTGTAATCACACTTACTGTGTCAATTTGATCTGTATAGGAAGATTAACAACAACCTAGCATTGCTGAGCATCTCCATAAATTACACTCTACTTGGCAAATTGTTCAAGAGATCCTTAAGATGGAGGGTGAAGAGCAGGTCGTAGGAGAGGATCTGCTCCAATTTTAAAATTAGGCAGAGTTTAGCATGCCACATGGGTGTGTCCACTGTCATGCAAACTAGCAACACTCTGGCAACATGAAGATAACCCTTCTTTCTTAGTTTTTAAATCCATGCTGGACACGGAGGACTTTAGTCTGGCATACCCTGACTAGATTTGCTGATTAGCTGTGCATACTGCATCTCTCTTTGTTAGTTATTTGTACAAAAATATTAGTAATACAGATTACTAACCTTCCTCTTTTGTGATTCTCCTCTCATTATCTTGACATGGCACTTTGTGCCACTGCTCTACAGCTAAACTGTTCTCCTGAACATGGAAAAGTCATTATAGATAAAGGAGTATAGGAATCATCAGGCAGAAAGAGTCTGCGATTAGACTGGATGGCCCAGCACAGACTCTACTGCAGAATGCCCAGGAAGGGTCAGGGGCTAGTTAAACGAGGTCTCCAGGGCTCAGAGGCCCTGTCCACACAGGCATTCAAATCTTGGTTAAATTAATGCGCTCTGGGCAACCTATACGTTTAAGCTTCATTTTTTTTATTATATAAAGAAGTCAAACTTAACAAAACTAAATTCAACTTAACCTCCAACCATGACAAAGAGAGGAAAGCCAACAACCAGAGTAAAAGTTTAAGAGTAGAAAAGCAGGAATAGAATCCTTTTCCCCAATATAAAAGCTTATTC
The DNA here is from genome assembly GCA_026402145.1 of Polypterus bichir lapradei. NCBI lineage: Eukaryota > Metazoa > Chordata > Cladistia > Polypteriformes > Polypteridae > Polypterus > Polypterus bichir. The sequence goes on along the minus strand of JANRMT010062806.1, from coordinate 113,905,236 downwards.
TAAAAAGTTATTGATTAGTTCCTGCCAGGTTTTATAAAAGGTTTTGAACAGATCCCTTAAGTGAGAATTTGATTTTTTTCCAATTTCAAATAGCATATAACATCAGTTACCCAATGACTTAAAAGAGGATGGATAGGATTCTTCCAGCTGAGCAAGGTAAGTCTACGAGCTAATAGTGATGTAAAGGCAATTACAGTTTGTCTGTCCTTCTCCACTTTAAGCCCATCTGGGAGTCCACCAAACACAGCTGTTAATGGATTAGGAGTGATTATGACACCAAGGCTGTCTGATAGGCATTTAAAGATTTTGGCCCAGAATGATGTTAATTTGGTGCACGCCTAAAACGTATGACCCAGTGAGGCTGGAGCTCGATTGCAATGTTCGATCTTGCCCTGGAAACATTTTGGACAATTTTAAAAGAACATAGATGTGCTCCATAAAAGATTTTAAGTTGAGTAATTGTATGCTTTGTGCATATGGTGCTAGAGTGAATTCTATGCGTGGCTGCCTTCCACTCCTTTTCTGAAATGTTGAGTAAGATGTTCTTTTCCCACTGTACTCTGAGATCTTTGAAAGGAAAGGACTTAGACAGCATTTCTATAATATTTTAAAACATTTTTGAGTCCTCAAGACTGATCAATATTTCTTCTGGAATAGAAATAGGTGGGAGGTCAGGAAAATTGGATGGATTTTATTTAGCAAAGTTTCTGTTGTGGAAATAGTGGAAAAATTGCGTTGATGAGAAACTAAATTTGGAGTGTAATTATTGTATGTAATTAAATAAATTACCCATAACGATCACATATTGCCCTTCAGAATCAGATACTTATGATACTACAAATGAAATTGTTCCATGTATTAAAATTCTCACTCCTCTAGTTTTCTTTGTATAGCTGGAGTGGAAAATCTGGCCAGTCCAATCTCTTTGCATCTGAAACAGATCCTTGCTTAATAGTGGGTGTCTTGTAAAAACACCATCTTTGCATTTAGAACCATTAGGTTAATTGAATACTTTCTTTCTCTTTAATTTGAAATTGAGACCTTTAACATTCCAGCTCATAGATTTCACTGTTGGGTCATATAGATATTACTTCTGAACTTTTATTGACATTTTGTCGTCTTAAATTAAGATTATTACATAAGATAGTTTTAACTTCATTTTCAATTTTGCCAGAAGTTGCTATGAAGCCTAAGTGTTGGCACTTACAATTGTAAGGGTTAGAAGGATAGATTAGAAATAGCTTTCTCTCCTCCTCTACCCCCACCCCACCATTTTGCGTCCCCATGTGAGGCTAGACCACACTTTATGAAGTCCCAGTCCTCTGACATACCTAGAGACAGAGCACATCCAAAACAAAACAAGCCCCACAGCAGTAGTGTAGAAGGATTAAAGCAGAGATATCTATTGGCAACTAGCAAAATACTCGCGTATTGTGTATGAGTGCATATATATATATATATTGAAATAGTTTTACTGTCAAGTAATGCAAAGAGTACGCGACAAGTGTTTTGCCCTAATTCTGGTGAAGCCTCTTGCGTTGCGCCACGGCGTGTGGTTCGTTTATTTGACAGTATGTAGATTGGGGTAATTACATTCAAGGCATTCATAGTCTGCATCACAATCTGACTGTATGGGTGGTTACCTACCAGGTAACGCTTGTGGTTGGTCAGCAAGTCGGCTAACATCCGCCACGGTGCCCTCTTTCAGTTGCGAGAAGCAGATCATAGAATGGTTGAAATAGTTTTACTGTCAAATAATGCAAAGAGTACGTGACACGTGTTTCGCCCTAATTCTGGGCTCATCAGGCATACACACTCACTGCACCCCCTCTCGGGAATCGACTTGCGTTGCGCCACAGCGTGTGGTTCGTTTATTTGACAGTATGTAGGTTGGGGTATATATATATATATATATATATATATTAAAATACCCGTGCTTCGCAGCGGAGAAGTAGTGTATTAAAGAAGTTATGAAAAAGAAACGGGAACATTTTAAAAATAACGTAACATGATTGTCAATGTAATTGTTTTGTGACTGTTATGAGTGTTGCTGTCATCAAGGATTTGATTATCATTATTTCTTTCAATCAGGTTCGTATTTGAAGGATGTGCTGTGTTCAAGTTACATTCCGTGTTTGTCAACCGTTGTAAAGATAACAGGTTTCATTCATCGATTCGTTTCTTACTGCATCAATAAACAGCTCGTCTTCCTCTTTATTTGAGACATCACACACTGCATGCACGGGTTTTTTTTACACTGTCTTCCTTTAGCTGGACAATGACTTTTTCCACCGTGTGCTTTGTTTCCGCAGTAGCTGCACTCATGAATATGCTTGTATGCGTCACTCGCTTCATATTCTTGTGCTGCCTTCTCAATTGTGTAATGCATTTTTTTGTTCAGAGCTCTTTGGAGCTCTTGCTTTTTGTCTGCGTACTGCGTTCACAGTCAGTTCACGTGAGCCGCTCAGAGTACATGCATCAAAGGTTCTCAGCTGCGCTTGTGCTATCTCGTGCGATGTTGCGATGTTAGCTCAGACCCGGCAATGCGTCTTCTCATTAAACTTGTATCTCGCGAATATCATATTCGTCATAGGCATGACAAACGCCAGCGGCAGCGTGTCTATGAACTTAATTTAAACTTAAGGTTTACACCGTGCTTTGTTTCCGCAGTAGCTGCACTTATGAATATGCTTGTATACGTCACTCGCTTCATATTCTTTTGCTGCCTTCTCAATTGTGTAATGCGCTTTATGTTCAGCGCTCTTTGGAGCTCTTGCTTTTTGTCTGCGTACTGCGTTCACAGACTTAATTTAAACTTACGGTTTACACCGTTCTTTGTTTCTGCAGTAGCTGCACTTATGAATATGCTTGTATGCGTCACTCGCTTCATATTCTTTTGCTGCCTTCTCAATTGTATAATGCATTTTTTGTTCAGCACTCTTTGGAGCTCTTCCTTGCTCTCTGTGTACTGCGTTCACAGTCAGTTCACGTGAGCCGCTCGGAGTACATGCATTGAAGGTTCTCAGCTGTGCTTGTGCTATCTCGTGTAATGTCCACGGCTTTATTTAATGTTAGCTAAGACCCGGCACTTAAACGTTTCTCTTGCAGTTTCGCTGAGTTTGTGCCAAACACCACCCTGACCATCTCATCTTCGTTTGCATAAGCACAGTCCTTCATCCATGAATATTTAGCGGCAGAGTGTTTCTATTGGATTGCTGCTGACGGACGGCCTTATATGGGCAGGCATTCAATTACGTGGGTGGCATGATGATGAGGGACGCAACTCCGCCTCACACGCCGACCGAGCTGCAGGCTATGGCTGGTATATATGTACATAAGTAGGTTCCAGATATGACCGTTACGCATAGAATTTCGAAATGAAACCTGCCTAACTTTTGTAAGTAAGCTGTAAGGAATGAGCCTGCCAAATTTCAGCCTTCAACCTACACGGGAAGTTGGAGAATTAGTGATGAGTGAGTGAGTGAGTGAGTGAGTGAGTGAGTGAGTGAGTCAGTCAGTCAGTCAGTCAGTCAGTCAGTCAGTCAGTCAGTCAGTCAGTGAGGGCTTTGCCTTTTATTAGTATAGATACAGTTCAAATGCTATAAACCTAGAATGAAATCTTAAAAGGGTAAATCCAGGGAATGATGTTAAACAGTACCAACGGATAAGCAGATAACGTATGATTGTACAATTCTAATACAGTAAACCAAGGATATTATGTTAAACAGTCCCCTTTGGGGAGAAAAAAAATTATAATCATATAAAACATAAAAATAGCCAAGAAGGAAATAGTGTATAATTACAGCAAAGGTCTGACTGCGAATGGCCCAAATTGCAGGTAAAATTTTCTTTGTCTTGCCAGGACACAATTTGACTTATGATCATATTTCAAAATGTGTCCGGATCAATTTTCTTAGCACTTTTTCTGTTTCATCCGGAGAACTGAAAGTGTAGAACTTGCCTTGAATACTCACTTTCAATTTATCAAGATACAAGAGGCTGTATCTGATTTTGGCTTTCCATAAGCGCTGTTTAATGCTTAGCAGCTGTTGAAGGTGAGAAATCAGGGAAAATTTGAATGCAATTATTTTCAAATATAATCTCTTGTTTCAGGCTGACAAGTGACATCATTATTAATTTACATAGTAATTTGTCGAAACGTACAATGAGGCTTCTAGATTTTGAGGCATTCAATCCACTTATGTGGTATGCTGCTGATTTGAAGTCCTCTCCAATTATTTTAGAGAATAGTTCAGCTATGAATTTCATGTGGTTTGGACTTTAACGGTTTTCAGGGAGACCTTCGATTCTGATATTATTCCTTCTGTATCCATCTTCCAGTGCAGCTAGTCTGTCTCCAAATACTTTGAATTCAGAATTTGCAGCTGTTGCTTTTTCTTCAGTGGTAGATGCCAATCGTTCAACTATTTCAATACGAGTCATGAACATTTGCTTAATGTCTTCAATGTGAGCACTAAGTGCTCTAAATTCATTCTCAAACTTTCTCACATTTTCCTGCATTTTCTCATCAATTTTTTATAGCAGCATTTAAAGGTTGCCTCAAAGTGATTACTTTACTTTACTTTAATATCCTAAAGCAGCTTCTCGTTTGTCTTGTTTATGTCCTTTATATCTTTCCTTATATCATTTGTAACCTTCTTTATATTACTCTTTAGCTCCTTTATATCCCCCCAAAAGAGTTGTAGTTATTGCGGTAATCACTGCGGTGATTGATGCCTTCAGCTTGGACTGTTCATTTCTGTCTTCTCCATACCCCGCAGGCAGAATAGCAAGCCTGGTTGGAGTTGGTGCCGCTGACTCGCAGAGGATAGTTGACAGCGGGAATAGTAAGGC
>JANRMT010062806.1:113879881-113890382 GCA_026402145.1 Polypterus bichir lapradei | reverse complement strand
ATATATATATATATATATATATAGCGAAAATATATTTCTTAAAATGGGATTACGATGTTAAGTTCGTCTTTTTCAGTCATGGTGCATCTTGTCACCTTTGTTCATCAGACATTCCAGCCCTTAAATCTGTCTTTCTCTGTGGTTCTTGTTACCTTTGCTCATCAGATAGTTTAGCCCTTACATCCATCTTCCTTTGAATTAAAGCAGTAATGACGCATAACAAATAGAAATGTTTCTGGAGAAAGGAAACCTACAATTCCACTTGTGTTTTTGCAAAGATAACATTAATGTCAAATAGATGAATTCCTAATCACGTAAAAGTAACTTTTTCCTGTGAAAGAAATATTTGCTTTTTCAACTCCCTTTATCTGTCTTATTTGTAACTGTCAGCTCCATATTTTTAATATTATAGTTTTGGCCGGCATTCTGGCATACCAGACAACCATAGCTGGACATCGGCATGATGCCAGTGACGTCAACTCACCTTCCCCAGCTCCAGGCAATAATAGACAAATTACACTGACTGCTGACTTTTAAATTGACCTTGCAAAAAAGAGTAATGACATGGCTTCATTATCTCACTTAGTGTTGACAAACAAAGTCTTTCTCGGGAAACTGGTAGGCAGAACTGGAAAAGTTGCTGTGATGTAACATTTACTGTATGAAGATTCTCACAGTTGGGCATTTATTTCCTTGAAAGAAATTAAAGAGAAACAGGAAATTTTTTTAAAAAGTAAAGTAATGTCATAAAAGTGCATATCCTTAATGGCTGCAGTGTAATAAACAACTCTATTAAATCTGATGTGAGGTTTTTGAGACCCTAAAACTCTCCCAGTTACTTATTTGCTGTGTCTGCGTGTATTAAATTGGCAGCTCCCATTTGAATAAAGACCCTGACTGTGCCTGTTTTGATGAAAATAAAATAGGTTTTCCTGAAGCCGACAGACTCAGCGTCTTCTCTCAGGTGCAAGATAATGTGACTGAACTAATACTTTTAAATTAAAAGATCAATTCAGTTTATTGTTGTGTAGAATTTTCTTCAGAATATTAGCTAAGAACATTCAAACAGATTTACTCAGGGAGGAAAATGTGTGTAAAAGAACACAAGGGAAACCTAAACTTTTATGTTCTGTGGCAATTCCTGCCAGTTTCATCTTTTTTTTCTTTTTTAAACCTTTTTCTCTTATTGTTTCCTTGTTTTCTTTAAATCTATTAATGCACTAAGCAAGCAGTTTATCAAGTGTTACAACACCTGAGACCTGAGAGGGATTTAAGTCTCAGTATCAGCCAGGGCTCATTTGGCTTCTTTCTCATTTTAGGACTTATTTTTTCATTGTTCTGTTGCTGCTTTAGTTTCAGTTTTCTGAAATCTAGTTCTGCCCATCTTATGTGTCAGATGGTTTCACTTAAAAAGTGAAACTGACATAACAGGTTTTTAGTTGTCATTTTTTGGAACATTTTTGGTTCAGTTTCATTGGCATGTGTGTATAGTACAGGGCGGTGGCATACTAGTAGCACTGCTGCCTCGCAGTAAGCAGACATGGGTTCGCTTCCTGCATGGAGTTTGCATGTTCTCCCCGTGTCTGTGTGGGTTTCCTCCGGTTTCCTCCCAAAGTCCAAAGACATGCAGGTTAGCTACACTGGTGTTCCTAAATTGTCCCTAGAGTGTGCTTGGTGTGTGTGGGTGTGTGTGTGTGTGTGCCCTGGCGCACTGCCCGGGGTTTGTTCCTGCCTTGTGCATTGTGCTGGCTGGGATTGGCTCCAGCAGACCCCCGTGACCCTGTGTTAGGATATAGCGGGTTGGATAATGGATGGATGGGTGGACACTGTCTGACTGACTGTGTGTATAGTACAATGAAATAGTGATGGAATAGTGATGATGATAAAACAAACAGGCGAATAGACTAAAACTCACATAAAAAATAAATAAATAAATAAACGGCATGCACAGGGTTCACCATATATAAAATTATATACTATATACAGGGGATTCAGAAAGTATTCAGACCCTTCAATTTCTGCAGACTTCATTGTAAACAGATATGTTGGCAATGTTTGCCCATCAATCTACACTCAATAGTCATAATGACAAAGTGATAATGTTTTCAGAAATGTTTCCAAATGTATTAAAAATTGAAAACTGAAAACTCTCATTTATATACAGCATTCAGAACCATTTCCTGTGGTACTCCAAACTGCACTCAGTTTCATCCTGTTTGGTTTAATTTTCCTTTAGATGTGTTTGGAGTTCGCCTGTGGCAAATTGATTGGACATCTTTTAGAAAAGCGCACGTGTACCTGTGTGTAGAAGGCCCTACAATTCACACTGCCACACTGCAGGTCAGGACAAAAACCAAGCAATGAAGGTGACACATACTGTAGATCAGGGCAAGGGGATAAAATCAGTTCCAAATCTTTGAATGTTCTCGGAAGTTCAGTGGCCTCAATAAATGTGAGATGGAAGGAGTTTGCAATCACCAGAGCTCTTCTTAGAGTTGGCCGTACAAAGCAAGAAGGGTTTTGGTCAGGGAAGTGACCAAGAAACCAATGGTCACTCTGACAGAGGTCTCAAAATCATCTGCTGAGTAGGATAACCATCTCAGCAGCACTCAACCAATCAGGGGCTTATGGTAGAGTGGCTAAATGGAAGCCACTCTTGAGTAAAATGAATCTGACAGATTAAGGGACTCTGACAGCATAAGGAAAAAGATTGTCTGGTGTCTGATAAGACAAAAATGGAGCTCCAAGCGCTATGTCTAACAAAGACCAGGAACTGCTCAACACCTGCCGAATGCCATCCTTATGATGGTGGTAGCACAATGCTTTTGGGGGTGCTTCTCAGTGCCAGGGACAGGGACAGGGAGAATGGCTGTAATTGAGAGAAGGATGAATGCAGCCAAATACACAGAGGTCCTTAAAGAAAACTCCACCCCACCTTAGAATGACAACAATTTACTTTTCAGCTTAACAATAAACGAAAGCATACTGACAAGACAACAGCGAAGGGGCCAGCAGAACAAGTTTTTAAGTGTCCTTGAGTGGCCCAGCCAAAGCACATGCTTAAACCCCTTAAGAAATGTGCAGAGAGACCTGAAGATGGCAGTTTCCAGATGCTACCCATCTAGTCTAATGGAGTTTGGGAGGATCCCACAGAAAGAATGGGATAAACTTGCCAAATCCAGGTGTGCAAAGCGTACAGAGACTTAAACAAGTAGACTCAAAGCTGTAATTGTTTCCAAAAGTGCTTCTGCAAAGTACTGAATTATGGGTGTGAATACCAATATGAATTAGAGGTTTTAGTTTTTGATTTTCAATTTGTTAACCTTTCTGAAAACATCTGTCTCTTAATTTGGGGCCAGCAAACCCAGAGAAATGATCACATTCTAGGATTTATAATCTATAAACCTTTTCTCTCAATCTAGTAAATGAATGAAAAAAAAATGGTAATATAAGAGAAAGCAAACATGGTAACAGTGCAGATCTTGCTGATTACTCCATGTACATTGCTATAGATGCACACCATGAGCTACGGTATTTTAGTTCACAGATTTGCACTGTGGTAATTGCATGTCGACAGTCGCCAGCCCACAATGTTTAGCTTAGAATGGCCTTCAGAAGCAGTTTTTTTTTTTTTAACCATTCTGACCTAATAGGATAACTCTCAGTACACTGCAAGTAGAGTGCTTTCTGGTGATGTCAGCAACCCTGCGAAGCACTGCACCACATGACTTCATAAATCAAATTTTATGGATAAAAACAAAATAATCTACAAGTGAATCACAAATTAGAAAATTGCTAATTAGTTATCATTAGCAACCTTTTGGCAAAGTTTTTTCAACTTCCAATTTTTCTCTTTGGTTTGGTTAAACCACACAATCACAAGGATTTTCTGGGGATTGAGCTGAATTTTGAGTTTTGATCACTGCTTGTTTAAACCTTTTTGGTTTCTCATGTCCTAGTGGCTCATGTTATTATAATTTTGTGTAAAGCTTTTTATTATTATCCTCTAAATCCATTGCTGGCTACAATAACTTGCCACCAGGAAAAGGTATGAAAATGCTAAATCCCACTCAATTCGCAAGATTAAAATTCCAAAGGACAACAATCCAGTGTTCAGCTAAGCCCAGAGATTGTGACCTGGACATTGCAGAGGGAAAATATGCCAAAGAGTGGAAGAAATGGGGACAGGGACACTGTTTTTGAGGAAAAAAGAAAAGTGGACAGGCCATTTAACAGTAGTTCCCATTCCTTAACAACTAGTTTAAGTAAAAATGAATGTCCGGCCAGTGCCCTCTAGAGGTTATAGTATAAAAAGGAAACAAGAAATGAAATTATTTATTGAAATGGTTCTTTTTCATTATCCACTTTACAAGAGAAATAAATCTGAAAACGTTTGTGTAGTCTCATTTTAATTTAAGAAAATTTGACCTGAGAACAAATATCTCAAAAATGTGATAGGCAGATGGTTACTACATTTCTCCATCATTCTGTTTCCTGACAAACAAGGTGTCGTAACATACAGAAGACCACAAGACACCTCCTGCTTCGAGTGCTGTCTCTGGGGAAATTCCAGGACCTGTTATGTGTGGGAGGATAAATCTACATCAAATGACAAAGATGGCTGTGGTGATTCATGTTAAGCACATTTGAGTAGGGGCAAAATAATTGCATTGCAAATTATTATAATTATTATTACCGATTTATTTATAAGATGCTTTTACCTGAGGTGACATAAAAAATCAAAAATCTATTCATCACATTTAAAATTATTTACCGTTAACTAACGACAGAAAAACATTTTAGAGTAAACATGTAAAAGCGTAGAAGAGCAATTAGAGATTTGATGGCTGATAGGGTTTCTTCAAAATGGTGCTGGGTTATGACTTTGACTGGCTATTTCTTCCTAAATATAAGTTGCACAGAAATGGTTTTCATATTCTTTTAAAGCTCTTTTTGTATTTTGTTAAAATACTATGCTATCCTGAAAATGGAAAAATGTCCATGTTATGACTGATTACACTTATTCTGTTAATTAATGTTGACTAATTTTATTTTCTTACTGTGTCTCTTATTTTTCTATTCTTCATTATGTAAAGCACTTTGAGCTACATTTTTTTGTATGAAAATGTGCTATATAAATAAATGTTGTTGTTGTTGTTGTTGTGAGCACCCAGGGGTGGACAGAGAGGTATGCAGTAAATGGTGAGGCAGAGGATGTTCTAGAACATCAGGTGTCAAGTTAATTTCACGGGTACAGAGAACTGTGAAATTCCTACTTGCATGTGTGACCAGCATTGCCTGGGAGGAGTCCATATTGTAATGAGACCTGAGACTCCACAGCTTGGGAGTACACGCTGAGATCGGCAAATGCAAGATAGTGGACTAAGTGAAGCAGGACAGTAGAGAGGACATAGCAAGAGTGAGAAAACTGAAGATGGACAGTCTTATTCTGGATAAATTAGAGAGATCAGATAACTCTTGAGTAAGCATAATTTAGATCTATCTGTATAGTGCCTTTCACATGTCTATAGTGTAAAATACAGGTCACCATCTATCAACCTCTATAGTGCCTTTCAGATCGGTACATGCTATACATCCTAGTGCCTTTCACTATCTATCTATCCATCCATCCTATAAAGTGGTTTTCACAGCTATCTGTGTATTTTTGTAGTGTCTTTCACATCTACAGTATTTAGTCATCTGTCTAGTGTGTTTCTAGTGTAAATAATTCAGCAAAGACAGGAAGAAGGGTTGTGGTACCCAAGGGTACCATTTTGAGATCTGCTACTGAAGGAGATGGAGCGCCCTAATAAGAGGCATACTTTCTGCTCTCGAAGAGCTTATGAAATGCCTCACACTTGTGTTAACTGGAGTGCGTTGGAGGCTCTATTCATGATCTAGCCATAATCTAAACAATGACAGCCTATTTCATTGCTTAGGGTCATTTAAACAACAACATTTTGGTAATTTTTATTTACACAAATAATCTTATAAAACCTTAAAATATACTAAACATACAATAAAATTACAATAAATAAAAACAATTTTACCTATGTACAATTAAAATACAGTAAAAATTAAATGGTAATAAAAATATCTTTTTTGGTAGCTACAAACAGTAGATGACGTGTCCTAATAAAAAAGGGTAGCTGATGAAAATGCAATAACCTTTTGCATTGTGATTGTCTTTTCAACATGACAGCACTTGTGATAGCAATACAGACAGTTTTTTTTCCAATAGTGTTAATAAGAATACAATATTTTAATTTGCCCTAGTCAAAAACAAATGTTATATTTAGAAATGTAAGGTAAGTAATAAAGGTGAAACAGGGTTATGAACTGTGGTTACCCAGACCTTGTTGCTCGTTTTGAAGCCATTGCTGCTAGTCCGTCACAAGGATCAGTCTCACTCACACACACACACACACAAACACCACATATTCAGAAAGGGTGACAATTTGCATTTGGCGATTAACATAAAAATTTTTTTGTAATTAATTTCTTCTGTGCTTGAGTATGTCTGGTTGTTTTCATTTTCAAAAAATGAGTTAGTGATTCAGTTATCTTTATATATAATACGCTACCCTGGCTGTTCGTTTGTCTCTGTCCAGGATTTTAAATCACCTGTAGCTTGCAAACCGTTTGACCAATTGACCTGAAATTTGGTACACATATACTATGTGACCTCTACTATTCACTTTCGGTGTGATGATTGACCTCCAAGATTATTCCTCTTTTTATTGTTATTTTATTTTATTGTAGAATCAACTCTCGGCAGCGGCCAGCAGGGCAGCCGTGTGGCGCATGCGTATGGGCGTCGTTCTCATTCCTTACGACCTTTGCCGTCACTTCCCCTACCTCTTCATATCTTAAATTATTCCTGAGGCAGATTGAAGACTTAAGTGCCAGCTTATGTGGAAAATTAAGAAAAACGTACACTGTAAAAAAATGTCAATAAATTTAACGGTACAAATACTGTAAATGGTGAAGGTAAAAGACCTTTTCTGAAAAAAAGGAAAGTTACCTTATGTTCTACTGAAAATTACCTGTATATCTTAAACAATAAATTTCATTATTTTTTACAGCCAAGTTCTGTAAAATCAATATTTTTCTACCTTCAAAATATGCTAAATACCGTTTATTGATGCATTACATTTATACTGAAAAAATCTGTTAATTTTACAGTGTAAAACTGTTAAATAACGAAGGTAAACAACCGTAAAATGTAAAACGGTAAATCACTGTTTCAGTAAAACCGGTTACGATATTTGCATAAGGACACGCCCCTTTTTACAATATTCTTCCTGGTGAACCGCATACCTTTGAATAGTAGGGAAAAAAACTTAACCCAATTTAGCAGACTTATTTTTCCCCACATGCTGAAGGTTTTTTGAGGTTATGGAAGCTGATTTATGGTGGGTTGTATTCGATAAGTAGGACACCATACACCGCAAAAGAGAAAACTTTACTTCCCTACCAGTCAAGTGCGTAACTTTCTTAAACATTGAATTGTTTTCAATGTGTATAATTAAATAGCACATGCTTGCTATTGGTTGTTGTTAACTAACTGATGCAAACTATGTACTGGGGTTTAACCCTGCCAATACATGTTGTTTATTGATTGTCATATTTATTACACAACATGAATTTCTGGTTATGGTTAAACATTCCCTTCTGTTGGAGTTTGTTGCAAAGACCAAATAGTTTTTACTACAAAATTATACTGTAGACCTAAAAATATTGTCACCTTATTTATTACAGTAAAATTTTGGCAACCCAGCTGCCAGTATTTTACCGTAAATTTAACATTATTTTTTAAAGTGTACCGTAGATCAAAAAATGTTGTTACCTTCTTTTTTACGGTAAAATCCTGGCGACCCCAGCTGCCAGTTTTTTACCGTAAATTTAACATTTTTTTTTTTTTTTTACAGTGTACTGATTGCAACACAAAAACTGACTTAATCAGTTTTACAGTAAAAAGAAGCCGAGGAAAGAAGAGAAGAAGCGGGCCGCTAGGGTGGAGAAAAGAAGAGCTGCTCAGGAAGTGGCAAGTACATCAACCACGGAGCAAACGAATACTAAATGTACAGAGAAAGAGGATGAAAACTAGGAATGTTCAAGTCAAGTGTATTCACTGCACGTTATCGTGCAGTGCACCGTTACTGGTGACAAATATTACAAAATAACAGAAGTGAAATGCAAACTTTATTCCACCCAATGACCATTACAGATATCTGGTGAATGTGATACCTTGATGGTACATTATAGAGTGGCCAGATTTTCAAAGTCCTAAACCAGAATTTGTGTAGCATTTAGCCCAACCTCATTTGTTTAATGGCTGTTTTATTTCTTCATCATCAATGAGGCATCAGGACAAGAGCGATAAAAAACACTTTCACAAAAGAAGGCTTATAGGCCCACTCTGCTTGAAGTGGAGACAAATAAATGGCAGTGCTGTCCATTTTTGCCTTCTTCTTTTTCTTGTCCTCGCTCTCGAAAATTCAACACAAGTTCTTAATGAAGTTTTGACACCGTTATTATTCGTATATTACACATGTGTTATGTGGTTTTGTGTCCCTTGGAGTTATGTAAATACAGCATATTGTGAAGATGCTTGCATTTTTAGATGGACACCCTGTTAAAAACCGGATATTTCGATATTCTTCAATTATTTATCAAGTCGTCTAGCCTGAAATCGGGACGTCTGGTCACCCGAGACAAAATTATAGTGCCAGTAAAACAGTGCATCATTATAAACTAAAGATAATGGAGCTGTGAAGTTCGTTTAGTGTAAGTAAAATGTAAGTAGCGGCGTACGCGTCACGGGGTACTACAGTCATATCTAGATAGCCTTTTTGTTTTCCGTGCTTGCATTTTATACTTTTACTGTTAATAAAATCATTTAACTTACCTGTTGCGACTTAAAGCATTCAGAGGACTTAAATATTGATGCACTGCCTTTCTCTCCTGTTTGCGCTCAAGCCGCTGGAAAAATCAATGAAGCAGAAACAACTAGCTGATTTAGAGTTTTCCCGCGCGCGCCCTTATCGACTTGCCCATGCAGGACTTCCGTCTCCCGCGCGCGCGCAAGCAGCCAGTGACTGCAACTTCCTGCGCGCCCTTTCAGTCCATATATTGGAGGTCTCGTTATCATCAATAGCGCAGCCGCTATCGGAGGCGAAAAACGTGAAAATATACAAAATATACAAGTTTGTGCAACCGCTGTCAAAGTAAAATTGAAACAGTAAACTAATTTGTAGATTTTGCCTCACGAAATATTTCGCTGTCTTAAGATAGACGAGACAATGCTGTTCAATGGGAGCTTCTGAAATTTTAAAGCTGAGTACGTTGTGGTCTGTTCAAGATATCCATCCATTTTCCAACCCGCTGAATCCGAACACAGGGTCACGGGAGTCTGCTGGAGCCAATCCCAGCCAACACAGGGCACAAGGCAGGCACCAATCCCGGGCAGGGTGGCAACCCACCGCAGCTGTTCAAGATATCCATCCATCCATCCATCCATTTTCCAACCCGCTGAATCCGAACACAGGGTCACGGGGGTCTGCTGGAGCCAATCCCAGCCAACACAGGGCACAAGGCAGGAACCAATCCCGGGCAGGGTGCCAACTCACCGCAGCTGTTCAAGATATCTCAATGAAAAATGTACCGAGGGTCTGAGCCGCACAGTGAAAGGTATCATGGGATAACCCTTATTTCGTACGTGCGGGATATTTTCACGTACGTACGAGACAATGTTAAATGAAAAAATTACGAAAGTGAACTTCGGAGCTACCTAATTACGATGTTACCAAGGCTACGGCGCCTCAGTTTGATGGCACGTCTATCTTTTGCAGCGCGCAGATATAAAAACCAGACGGGTGGGCTTTTATTTATTAAGGCAGTGCGGGGTGGTTTACGTACGTGCGTTATATTTACGGTTCAGCCTGCACACTCGTACGGAACCCCTGAGGGGATATGGTGTATTAGTTTTTCTGGAAATAATTTGGTGGGCCATGCTTACCAGAGAATTAAATTATTGTACCCACATTGGACTGGGTAAACTTCACATGCAATCAGTACGTGAAATATGAATTCCTTTCATAACTTGTGTGAGTAAGAAGCTGGCTGTGAGTAAGTAAGTAGATGCGAATAGTTAGCTAACTAATGTCGTTTCCTTTTACTACACATTAGTGTAGTGGTTAGTGCTGCTGCTTCGCGGATCCAGCGTTCTGGACTTGAATGTATAGCTTGCTTTGATAAACTTGTCAATATCCATTTCTGTTGAAAGTTAATTGTCTAAAACATAGGTTCCCAACTTTTTTGAGTTAGAGCCCACTTTTTCAAAGAGTGATTTGATTGCGCCCCCTTTGGGTGAACTATACAATCTATATATATATCATTCTATATAAAAGCGGTGGGGATTGTCCTTCCGTCCCGTGAGTGCTACGCAGGCGCGGAGTTTCACACACGCCCCGTCCATTTTGCAATGCACGATGGGATT
>JANRMT010062806.1:113862376-113879871 GCA_026402145.1 Polypterus bichir lapradei | reverse complement strand
TGGGATTTGTAGTTTCGTTTTTCCAGGTAAAAGATGATTTTCTACTCTAGACTGTGCGATATCTTCTTCTTCTTTCTTACTATATAAAAGCGGTCGGGATTGTCCTTCCGTCCCGTGAGTGGAAAGCGTAGCGGTATTCCGCTTATCATAGACTTACTTGCGGTACGAAGCGACATGATGTGAGCAGAGTTCTGGTGCTCCCATCGTTCCCTTGCTTTTGTGCGCAAAGCGCTGGAAAAATAGACAAAATTATGTCTCTGGAAATAATTAATGTTGATGGAGTACAAATGCCTCACCGCTTAGTAAATATCAGGGGGGTTCAAAAGGGCGACCTCAATATAGAAAAAAAGTTTAAATTTCATCACAAAAATGACAGAAACTACGAGTATTAAAGTAATACCGCTCAAGTGCAATATAACCAAATTAATGAGTTTGTATAAAATATCAAATTGATCTACATATTGAATTACCTTAAGAAGTGGTCAACTTAAAAGTCGGTCGCTTTAAAAGGCGGGTCAGCCTAGTAATTCACTAAGGCAAGACACCCATGGAAAGCCGCCGACAAGTAAGACACCTATATGGCGCATGCAGGAAGGAGCCACGGCCACCAACTCCAAGACCATTGAATACGACGACAACTCGCAGAGCCACGGCCACCAACTCGGACGCGACCACACAGAAAAACCGGCGTCATATTCGTCTGTCGTAGAGGCCACATGGACTTCCGAGCCACGTTGACTGTTCATAGAGGCATGTTTCTCGCGGAGGTGAATCGCCATATGCAGCGTGTAAAACGGTTTGCGAGGTGTATCCCATGGGATCCTTAAAACGATCCTTTACAACTGAGGTTAAAACACAATGAAGTAAGCAGTCTTTAAAAACCGAGTTTTCGGTTACGACGCACGACCGCCTGGACCATAGCAAACTGTTTTACATGCTACATACAGCAATTTGCATCCACGACAAACATGCGTCTTCTTAGATACTCCTGCAGGAACACGAAAGACGTTTCCCTGCCCATCAACACTTCTTTTTCACCGGCCCGCGTCTACCCTCGCTCTCTAGGCATTCACACTGCCTGCCCATGTGCCCGGACGCAAAAACTCACTGACCACCCAGTTAGTCCCTTTCGTCTGTGCTAGGAGTCCACATGCACGTCTGAGCCACGTTGACTTTTTATTATTCTTTTCGATTTCGACACCTGACCGCGTCCACCAATGAAAAACCAGGAACAATGAAGCCCCACCTCGCTACTACCATGGTCAGGTGTCTTGGTGGATTATATGTAGAAAAGCAGGCACAACCGCACAGAGCAATGAAAAGTCTACGTGAGTCACAGGTGCATCTGGACTGTGCAAAGACGACAACGACTCAAGTGACGAGTTGGAGGTGGGCACATGAGCAAGCAGTGCATACTGAACGAGAAATTCAGTCACGGACGATTGTGTGTTGGTTCTTTCCGTGCATTGTTACAATGTTGCTTTTCTTGCTGATTTATTACATTACCGATTTTTCAAATGTTAATTTTTCTCCCTGTGCTTAAAAATCATTAAAAAACCGGCCTGATTATGCGGCGTATGGTACACCGCGGGTTGGCTAGTATTATATATTGAAAAACAAGGACAAATTTTTTACATTATTTTATTAGAAGATATTAACAATATTGGTGTATTGCTCAAAGTATGATTAAAACAATATATATTATAAAAATTAATATAATATTAGTGAGAGGGCTGAGCTTGGTGTGCTGACACAAATTTTTCCATGTTTGTTGCCATTTTTGTCATCAGCAAACTTAAATCGCTGCATTCCACTATTAACAATCTGTTTCTTTTCTTTGTTAATAGATTGTTGACTGTGCTAAATTCTCTTTCGGCTAAATATGATGATGGGAGACTTGTAGATCGTCTAATTCGTGTTCCCATCAGGGAAAAGTAGTGTTTCTTCCCAATGAAGAGGCCTACCGGTGGGAATGAAAAGATTTGTTGTTTGGTGAAAGTGAAATCCACATACGCGAGCCACAGAGACGAGAAGTGGCTGGTGTGTAGCGCAGGTAGGAGGGATGGCGAGCGAAGCGAGCAGGCGGCTTCCCGAGTTTTTAATAAGTGGATCCACGTAAGTTTTCCTTTGAATGTTATCTGTAGGTATCGCACTGTAATTTTAGGTTTACACTTGCTCTGAAGGAATTCTGAAACAATCTGGTATTGATTAAAAAAACTTCTCACGTATTTATAGTAATGTTCAATGAACCTGTGAAAACACATATAGATTCGGTCCTCTGCACGTGCGTTAATCTTGTAAGGTCTTGCATGATCTGAGAATGCACGACTTGTGCAAACTTGTAAATATAATGTACCAATACCTACTATTTAATACGGACGGATCTTTCTTAATGGACATTTAGAATGATTGGTTGAAACATGCGTTCAGTGATTTTTAGTATTAATCAAACTTTTCAGTGCGTTCTTGTGAGTATTGCCCAAGGGGGCGGCGGCTGGTCCTCAACGCCCCCTTAATTTATCTTGGACCAGAAATGCCCCCTTAGATTTCTTCAGCGCCCACCGCTGGGCAGTATCCACCCCCGTTGGGAAAAACATCTAAGGTCTAAAACATCCAAATGTTTAGCGATCTGAATGTCTGCAGCACACACGCAATAATTGCTGGTGCGACCTTAAAGTACCTGGTGCACAGGCTATGGTAAGTGGTGAGCAGGAGTTAGTAAGTAGTGGACACAGTAAATTGTTTCCCAGAAAAAAATACCATATCTCCTCAGAGGCTGCTTATGAGTGTGCAGACTGATAACCGTAAACATAAAACAGGTACCTAAACCATCCTACATTCCTTTAATAAATAAAAGCCCACCCGTCTGCTTTTTATATCACCGTGCAAAAAGAGATGGAAGTGATGTCAAACTAATGCGCTGTATTGGTAAAGTTGTAATTAGGTAGTCCCACAGTGCACTTTTGTAAATTTTTAATCTAACTTTATCTCGTAGTAAAAGTATCCTGTATGTACGTTACAATATCTCATACGTTTGTGAAAGTATCCTGTACGTACAAGATATTTTCACGTATGTACGAGATAATGGTTATTCCAAATTTTTTTTCACTGTGCGGTTCACTGCTTCCATAAAAATTAAATGTCTTGACAAATTTCTTTGTAGAACGAGTGTGCCACATTTCAGGAGGATTTGTCCGTCTGTTTGAGGGGCCTTGGTGGGTGGGGATTGTTTCATGCAGACAGACAAAGTGACATATGCTATCACAGCAGGTGTTTTGTGTATTATATGTGAACGTATCTAATGTACTTACAAAGGAAAAAGGGGATGTGATTGCAGGTCAGCTCAGAGTACCTGTTAACCTTTTGTACAGTAACAGCTCTGTCAGGCAAAGGGGTGAGCACAACTGAGCTGGAAGGTGAGTACGTGGTCGATAAATGTGACATGCCCACTGATTCGTAGCTGTGTTAAGTGACTTAGTCTGGTGACAAGAACAGAAATGTCAGTTAGTAAGGATGTCATCCCTATCGCTTGAAAGTTATGTAATGTGACATTGGCTTTGGGAACTGGTAAAAAAAAATACACCAAATCCTACAAAATCAATTCCTCCTGTGTGGGAAAAGATGCTTTCTAGTGTTATTCCTTTAATCTAGCATTAATTTATATTCATTACTAGACTCTTGAACACCCAGTCATGCTGCTGTCTTTTGACTGGCACTAACACCCAAATGGGTGATGTTTTCTAAGAATGGCACTAACTGATTGAATTTTTTATTAACAAAAGATCAAATCTTGGATTCAGATCCTGGTATTTTCAGTCTCTATTTAAAGTTTGCAAATCTAAACAATATGTATTTTTTCTCAGGTACTCTAATTGCTTCTAAATTGCTTACTGCTGTAGGTTGACTATGTAAACAAGCTTGGTGTATATGCACTGCAATCCAGGGTATCCCACCTGAGATTGGTTCTTAAGTAGAGTGTGATGCTTCCATCCACATAATCCTAAAAATGAATATTGGTTTGTGCCAGGTTTTGTCTTGTGATGGGCTCGCATTTAGTCTTGGGTTAATTCCCAGCCTAGTACTCAATAACCTTTTGGCTCTGCAATGGAATAAGCAGGTTAGACTGAATCAAGACACCCCACAGTATAAAGGTCTCCAGGGTGCCACCTTGCTGCTTGAATATATTTAGGATTGCGTTGCAGACTTTTTTTTTCTTTCAAAGCACTCTATACTAAACACATATGAAAGGCACCATAGGAAAATACTTACCTTTTGTGCTGAATGACTAGCTGCATGGGACCATGGGTAAGATCTGTGGTTTGTGTGTGATTATAGACCATGGGATTGGCACATGATGCCCCAGAGGCTTGGCAAACATACGCCAACACCAGAAGGGTTTTTTTGTTTTTAATCAGATGATTCTTTCTTTCCTTTTCGATATGCTGACATGACTGAATCAGCTCACTTTTGTCGCTACCTTCCAGCTGAGGGCTGTGCTTTATGGGTATGTCTACATTTTTTTTTCTTCAAGACAACCTTGCATAATCCATCCTGTGTGGAGCAGAAAATACTTGCGTCTGTAGTTCCACAATTACTTTAAATGATGAAACAGGACATACTAGAAAATGTTGAGTAAGCAGACATTGTTTGACATTTAGAGCTTAAACTTCCTGAACAGTTTTCCCACATTGGGGCTTTTAAGTACAACCTACCGCAAAAGCCCTCCTGCCATCTCTGCTGGCTTTAATGAAGTAAAATTCAGAATGGAGAACTTCTCTGTAGCTAGTCCTCAGATTCTCCATTCAGCGCATTGTTGTTTCAAAGATCTAACCATGTGAGGTGCTCAGTGTGAAAGGCCAACATTAAATACAGTGGATTTGCAAAATATTCAGACCACTTTCAATTTCTGCACACTTCATTTTGTTGTAGATTTAATTTTAAATAGATACATTTACCATTTATAATGACAACGCAAAAACATGTTTCAGAAAGTGTTTGCAGATTTTTTAAAAATTGAAAACTGAAATCTCACATTCACAGAAGTATTCAGAGCTTTTGCTGTGGCACTCCAGATTGTGTTCAGGTGCCTAATGTCTGCTTTAATTCTCCTTGGAATATGTCTAGAACTTAATTGGAGTCCACCTGTGTTACAGTAAATTGAATTAACGACATTGTTTAGAAAGGCACACATGTAGTTGTGTATAGAAGGTCTTATAATTTACACAACACAGGAAGGAGTAAAATTTTTTAAAGCTTTATACACCAGTAGTAGTACTTTAAAATCAATTCCAAATGACATGAGTAACTAGTCAATGATGCTAAAACTGATGAGATGTGCTCAGATGTTCTTTTTCTAATTACGATTCTGGCTGCTGCATACTGAACTAAATGCAAACAACTGACATCTTTCTTTGATAGACTGGTTAGGAGTGTATTACAGTAATCTAGAGGACTAAAAAGAAAATTCTGAAGTAATTTCTCAGCATCTTGCAAGGTCATAAGTGGTCTAACTTTTGCAAAATTACTAAAATGAAAAAATTCAGTACCAGTAATCTGGTTAATGTGCTTTTTAAAGTTTAGGTCATAAGCCATGATTGCACCTAAATTCTTTACCTCTGCCTTGACTTTTAATGTTAAGAGTTCAACTTTATTTCAAATACCTTCATTATTTCAATTTTTGCCAACCACTAAGATTTCTACTTTTTCCTTATTTAGTTTGAGAAAGTTACTACTCCAATCATAAATACAAGTTAAGACATTGGATCAGAGAGCTCAGAGCATCAGGGTCATCAGGTGCTACAGATAAGTAAAGATGCATGTCATCTGAATAGCTGATTTAAACACACCAATGCAGTTACCAGCCGGTGGTGAACCCGGAGGCTATGTGCTCTCCAATAATGGGAGAGGTTATCCTGGCAACTGAAACAAGTTGCAGCGCACTCAAAGCACATGAGATGGCCACCAGAAATAATAAAATTCAAAACTAAACTATCTCCAAACGATAGAACTAAAAGATAAATTCAGAACAACAATATGAAATGTAAGAACAGGGTTGGAAATGGTTCTCCCAAATCTTCTTTGGAAAGATGGGGTTTGAGAGTTGACTTTCTATTAGACCTTGGGTGGCACCCATAATTAGCAGGGCACCCGCAGAATAATCAGTAATCATAGCCCTAGCTCAGCTCTGAAAACAGCAGGGGTAAGTAATCTCTATATATAATCTTCATTTGGATCTTGATCTTTGTTTGTCTGTGAATGAATTAGAAGAAGCACTAGATGGCAGTAGAGAGACAGCTAAAACATAGGCATTGCATTAAGAATCTCCTCCAGGCTAATATTACTGAAGACTGTAGTACGCCAGTCACACCTCAAAACACAGACATTCAAACTAAACAAATTGTTGTGCTTTAAATTCACTAAAGAGATCTTCATTTAGATCTTGAGCTTTGTTTGTCCGCGAATTCCATGCATGCGTAGACCACCTTCCAGTTTAGTACATTGTTGTTACTCACGGATGTCAACAATGTGCTGGAATAACGAAAGGGGTGGTGGACAGTGTTACGCTGGTTAGCTCCTGAGGCCTGGTTAGAGAATGAGATTGCTGAAGATAAAAGGTACGTGCCTACGTAACATATGAATGAAAGAAAGACAGTGGGTAAAATGAATGACAACATAACAGCACGTTCCGGAAATTGTTATTGTTACGTTGTAGCCGGCAAGTGATACGCGTCTCACAGTTGTACCATGGCTTGCTCACATGTCAGTGAAGTGATCCCTATTTATGCTTTAAAGAGCCTGGATACCTATATATCCCCCTTTTATAACCATTGCTCTGTGTATATTGCCTTACTCTTTGGATTGCCACAAAGCAACCTGAGAGATTGGAGAAAGGTTGAGAAGAGATCATGAGAGGAAACGACAGCGTCATGAAAACGAGACGGACTGTGAACGGACAGAAGTAGAAATGCTCCTACACCACCACATAATTAAAGTTCGGACAGTGATTCCGAGTAGGCCGTTCCTATCGAATCAATATCCAAGGGTTTTCTTTTGTAATTTTGTTTCCCTTATAAAAAATCATAATGCTGTGCGACGAAGGGCCCAGTTCACGACTGGCAGCCGCGATTAAACAGGGAGCCCTTCACAGACAACTTTTAATACCCGCAACGTAGTTGGGCGCATATGGCTAGTCTCTATATATAATCTTCATTTGGATCTTGATCTTTGTTTGGTCCGCGAATGAATTAGAAGAAGAAGCACTAGATGGCAGTAGAGAGACAGCTGAAACATAGGCATTGCATTAAGAATCTCCTCCAGGCTTATACTACTGAAGACTGTAGTACTCCAGTCACACCTCATAACACAGACATTCAAACTAAAGAAATTGTTGTGCTTTAAATTAACTAAAGAGATCTTCATTTAGATCTTGATCTTTGTTTGTCCGCGAATTCCACGCATGCGTAGACCACCTTCCAGTTTAGTACGTTGTTGTTACTCACGGATGTCAACAATGTGCCGGAATAACGAAAGGGGTCGTGGACAGTGTTACGCTGGTTAGTTCCTGAGGCCTGGTTAGAGAATGAGATTGCTGAAGATAAAAGGTACATGCCTACGTAACATATGAATGAAAGAAAGACAGTGGGTAAAATGAATAACAACGTAACAGCACGTTCCAGAAATTATTATTGTTACGTTGTAGCCGGCGAGTGCTGCGCATCTCACAGTTGTACCGTGGCTTGTTACATGTCAGTGAAGTGATCCTTATTTATGCTCTAAAGAGCCTGGATACCTATGTGTCCCCCTTTTATAACCATTGCTCCATGTATATTGCCTTACTCTTTGGATTGCCACAAAGCAACCTGAGAGATTGGAGAAAGGTTGAGAAGAGATCGTGAGAGGAAACGACAGCGTCGTGAAAACGAGACGGACTGTGAACGGATAGAAGCAGAAATGCTCCTACACCACCACATAATTACAATTCGGACAGTGATTCCGAGTAGGCCGTTCGTATCAAATCAATATCCAAGGGTTTTCTTTTGTAATTATGTTTCCCTTATAAAAAATCATAATGCTGTGCGACGAAGGGCCCAGTTCACGACTGGCAGCCGTGTTTAAACAGGGAGCCCTTCACAGACAACTTTAACACGCGCAACATAGTTGGGCATACATGGCTAGTTAGGAAATAATAATTAAGGAAATGCAACCAAAAAAAGGGAGGAATGTTAGGTTGCAGGAGAAAGCTAGAACTAAACTAAACTATGACAATTATATGTTTACTAGCCAATGCCGCTTAATTATGTATTGATGGGTGAACACTTCCTGAAAGACACAGTTTTCCAAATGGGGTGGGTTTGAGGATACAACAACAACAACATTTATTATATAGCACATTTTCATACAAAAAGTAGCTCAAAGTGCTTTACATAATGAAGAATAGAAAGATAAAAGACACAGTAAAAAATAAAATAAGTCAACATTAATTAACATAGAATAAGAGTAAGGTCCGATGGCCAGGGTGGACAGAAAAAACAAAAAAAAACTCCAGACGACTGGAGAAAAAAATAAAATCTGTAGGGATTCCAGACCATTAGACTGCCCAGTCCCCTCTGTAAGACTGTACAGAGAATGAAAAGATGGAACTTTGGAGAGAGCAACATACAATTGTCCATGACTGAAAAGTGGAGGACCATTGCCGCACCCCCACCTCCCAGAACGAGGGACAGGGCTGGACGGCGTCCCTCTAAGACAGGGGTGCCCAATGCGTCGATCGCGATCGACCAGTAGATCGCCAAGGTAGTGCAGATCGATCGCGTTGCATTCAAAAAATTTCTTTTTTAAACATTAGTCTATCATATATCCTCCCTATGGTGTTTGCCACTTGATTGAAATACAGGGCGGCCAGTCTGAGATCTCTTTTCTTCTAACACACTGGTCATCCCACACGCACGATCAAACGTGCGAGCTACTGCAAAACTCCGGCTGTGATGTAGTTAGCCTTCCAATTTATATTGACTAAAGAAGGGATTTCAAAAAAATGCTTGGGGAGGGTACGGGCTGGATGTGGAATTGGAAGAGGATTTTTTTCTCACAATGTCACAATCGAAGTGCATTTGTCTGATCTGTCAATCTATCATTGCTATTACAAAGAAGGAAAATGTGGAAAGGCACTGTTCATAAAAACTACGAAACTGACGTCTTTCCAAAAATCGATCTGAGAAAGACAAAGGAGAGGGAACTAAAATCGCAGTTAATCGTACAGCCATCATTTTTCACTCGGCTGAATTCAAAAGCTCCTTGACTACATTATTCGGCTCTACTTATTTATGTGAGTCAGCCTTTTCCCACATGACGATTATTAAATCCAAATACTGTAGTGCCCAGAGGGGACTGGGCAGTCTCATGGTCTGGAATCCCTACAGATTTTATTTTTTTCTCCAGCCGTCTGGAGTTTTTTTTTGTTTTTTCTGTCCACCCTGGCCATTGGACCATACTCTTATTCTATGTTAATAAATGTTGACTTATTTTCTTACTCTGTCTTTTATTTTTGTATTCTTCATTATGTAAAGCACTTTGAGCTACTTTTTGTATGAAAATGTGCTATATAAATAAATGTTGTTGTTGTTGTAGTGACCATAAATGCATTGAATTGTGATTCTGCCATAAGGGTTATTCAGTTATGCAAGGTACGACAAGGTACATTTTATGTATAAAGTATACTCAGTATATATATATATATATCTCATTTTCAATGTAGGTAGATCATTTCAACCTGGTCATTTTAAAAGTAGCTCGCAAGCCGAAAAAGTGTGGGCACCCCTGATCTAAGACGTTGGAGGCCGACCGCTCGGGGGTCGCGTAAATATTTAGCAGGAGGGAGTCTCGCTTGTTAACGGAATTAACCAGACAAATTGCTCCACCAACTAAGAACGGCCATGCACCAGCACCCACAGAATCGAGATAAAGCTATCAATCTGTCAGTCCTCTCCGTGTCCGGACCGGGTGAGGTTTCCCGTGTTGAGTCAAATTAAGCCACAGGCTCCACTCCTGGTGGTGCCCTTCCATCAATTCCTTTAAGTTTCAGCTTTGCAACCATACTCCCCCTGGAACCCACAGACTTTGGTTTCCCGGTTGGCTGCCCGGCGGGTCATGGGAATAATGCCGCCGGATCGCCAGTCGGCAGCGTCTATGGTCGGAACTACAACGGTATCTGATCGTCTTCGAACCTCCGACTGTCGTTCTTGAGTAATGAAAACATTCTTGGCAAATGCTTTCGCTCTCGCTCGAATTGTTGGTGGGCGGGGCTCTGTCATGCATATCCCATGGCCTGTCTTGCGTGCCATGGTCGGCTGCTTAGTGAATTGTTGCTGGGCAGGGCTCTGTCGTGCGTATCACATGGTCCTTCTTGCGTGCCCTGGTCGGCTGCTTAGTGAATTGTTGGTGGCCGGGGCTCTGTCGTGCTTATCACATGGTCCTTCTTGCATGCCCTGGTCGGCTGCTTAGTGAGTATCACATGGTCTGTCTTGCGTGCTGCTTCTTGCGTGCCCTGGTCGGCTGCTTAGTGAATTATATATTCTTGATTAATGAAAACATTCTTGGCAAATGCTTTTGCTCTCGCTCGAATTGTTGGTGGGCAGGGCTCTGTTGTGCGTATCCCATGGTCTGTCTTGCGTGCCATGGTCGGCCGCTTAGCGAATTGTTGGTGGGTGGGGCTCTGTGAGTGTGCGTCTTGCTTGTCATGACTTGCGTGCGTCTTGCTTGCCATGGACTTAGTGAATTATATATATAGATTCTTTAGTACTAGGGTGTTGTACCGTGTTAGCCGTTATGAATGTAGAGAAAATCTTCTGGCAAGATGTAAACAAGGGGCCTGAGTTGCCTCGAAAGCTTGCATATTGTAATCCTTTTAGTTAGCCAATAAAAGGTGTCATTTTGCTTGGCTTTTCTCTACATGTTTATTCTTGTTATCTTTCATTTTCTTTTGTCCCTTTCAGAGTATTAAGGGAATTTACATGGAGCATAATTTGAGATATTTATATTGCTAGTTATAGTCACTGGATCTCTTCCAGATTTATTTTTCCATTTATTTTAGATTAAGCAGCCAAGCTGAAATAGAATTTAAACCCTGTGGTATAAAATTTTCTCCTTTGCTTCTTTGGAAAAGTCACGTTAGTAATACCTTAGTGGTATTATCTCTCTACAAAGGAAGTAAATGTAGGAGAGGGGAGAATTTTTCAATTCCCTGTTTATCTTTTATCCTGTTTAATCCATTGTGGCTTAATGAGTGGTTTGACTCTCTAGAATTACATTATCACATTTCACTGTTTTGTCACTGGAAAAGAGTGACTGGACTGTAATCAGCTTTACTGAGTGAGTCACATATAAACTAGGACACAATCATGCTATTGTCATCTGTAAAATGTGTTTCATCAGAGCATCAGGAATCTAATTGTTAAAGCCTCAGAAAAATAAACAGTTTGTTTTTTTCACACTTTGAATTTGGACAGCTTTATTGCATCAGTTTGTTGCTTAACACTTTGTAATCATGCACACTCTCTTTTGTTACACAAGTTTATTTAGCTCCATTATGTATTTTGACAGCTCTAAATAATGTGCAGCCAAACTAAAACAAATAAAAGACACAATACATTAAATGTCAATGATAAAAACTTTTAACATAACATTTGCAAACATTTTTAATCCAATTTAGAGTTGTTGCAGCTGTGAGAGAGGAAGCAACAGTGAAGTAGAAGCAAATTCAAATTGGAGCCAATTTAAAAATCCAAAGATAATGAATATCTTTAGGATGTGAAAGGGAAGTTGAAGTACCCATCTGGACACTGGGAGAACATGCAAACTCCAGTGACAATTTATTTCTTGTATAGCCTAAAATCACACAAGAAATGCCCTTAACAGGCCCTGTTCTTTGACAGCCCCTCAGCCTTGACTTCCTAAGATGACAAAAAAAAACTCCCAATAAAGAACCCTTGTAGGCAAAAAAATGAAAGAAATTCAGAGAGAGACCCTCTTCCAGGTAGGATGGATGTGCAATGGGTGTCAACAAATAGGGTTGACTCGTGTCTAAGAGGACATGCTTTCGTTTCTTTTGGTTTCTTTTTTCTTTACTCAATTTTCAGTTATACAGTGATCACCTAGGTGCCCCAAACCTTTTATGATCTCTGTTTGTGCTCTTCTTACAGTACCAAAAAATCCAAGGTATTTTAACAACAATTTATTTGCATATACAATACTTTAACATTATCAACACTTCAAAATTTTGTTCTATCATGAATTAAATGAACATAATTTTTATAATGATGCTGATTTTTAGAATAATATGAAACATAAGGAACATTATGGCCCCTCAAGCCTGTTTAGATCGATACATTGATTGTAATTTATTTGTTCCAAGGCAAAATTTTAGCTTCTAGAGAATCTTAAGAAATGTAGTATCATATAGAATGAGCACTATGGGAGCACCTTCAAGGCTCAAAGCAGGCAGGCACCACGTCTACAAGGAAAGGGACCAAACAGATGGTAACCACTTCTTCGTTTATTGCTGCAGAGAGGAGGAAAATTCCTGAGAGGATGCATTACATCATTTCTGGTGCCACGGTAGATACCCCGCCCTTTCTCCAGGACAACTACATAAGAACGCAAAATTTTGGAAGTCGGTCTTCATTTATGAACCAGCAACTGTTGGTACCTCAGAAGCAACTTAAACTTAGTTACTCCAAGACCACAATGGTATTTACCCTAGTTTAAATTGTGTTTTGTGCTCTACATAAGTATAACTAAAAGGGGCTATGTACTGAGACCCCAACTTTACATGATGTTGCTCTGTTTCTTCGACAGTAGAAATTTTATAAGAAACAACAACAACTCCCTTACACTTAAGAATTACAAAACATCTGACTTAGCTAATGATCAGAGAGCAGTCCCAGTATGGCATTAGAAAGGCATATTGCCATAGGTATGAAGGAGCCCCAGTAGCGTTTCTTGACACACTTCTGCTGACTGAAAGTTCTCAATGTTAGTGTATCATAGAGAGAATGTGCAGTATTATTCATAATGTCCATCAAGTTGGTCTTCGTTCTCTCCTCCAATACTGATTCCAGCTGGTCCAGAGCATGTCCCATAATTGAACCTGCTATCTTATTTAGTCAGTTGAAGTGATGTTACCAGTCCAGCACATCACACTGTAGAAAATAACACTAGCCATCACATACTTTTAGAATATGTGAAGGATGTCACTACACACATTAAAGGAGTGCAGTCCTCTAAGAAAAAAAGAGCCTGCTCCGCCTTTCTTATGTAGTTCTTCTTCCAAGCTGTCATTGATGTGGACCCCCAAGTACTTGTAGCAGTGCACTGGCTTTACATCCACTTCTTAAATAATGACTGGACATAGAGGCTGTTTGGTGTGGTAAATGTCAATAAGCAGGTCCTTGCCTTTGCTGATGTAAAGTTGCATTCAGTTCTCTTTGCTCCGAGAATCAAAGTTCTCCTCCTGATTGCACTGCTCTATTTCACCTTCTTTATCGATACACCCCATAAGTGCAGAATCATCTAAGAATTTCTACAAGCGACATGCCCAGGTGTTATATTTGTAGTCTGAGTTACACAGGGTGAAGAGAATGAGAGACAGGAAAGTTCCTCAGAGGGGACTGGGCGGTCTCATGGTCTGGAATCCCTACAGATTTTATTTTTTTTTTCTCCAGCCGTCTGGAGTTTTTTTTTTGTTTTTTCTGTCGCCCCTGGCCATTGGACCTTACTCTTATTCGATGTTAATTAATGCTGATTTATTTTGTTTTCTTATTGTGTTTTTTATTTTTCTATTCTTTATTATGTAAAGCACTTTGAGCTACTGTTTGTATGAATATGTGCTATATAAATAAATGTTGTTGTTGTTGTTGTTGTTCCTCATGGTGCTTCAGTGTTGCTCACATCCATCTAAGAGACATAGTCCTCGAGCCTCTCAAACTACCTCTGCTGGATAGATACTCCATTATTCAAGTCACCATGGGCACATCAATATGAGCTTCTGAACAGGGCTGGCTGAATGATATTGAAAGCACTAGAGAAGTTAAAAAACACTGTCCTCTCTGGGCTGCTATCTTTGTCCAGCCTTGTGGAGCAGATAGTTAATGGCATCTTCCACTCCATTGTTTGTCTGATAGGCAAACTGCAGTGACTGCCCAGAGGGGACTGGGCGGTCTCTTGGTCTGGAATCCCTACAGATTTTATTTTTTTTCTCCAGCCGTCTGACCTTACTTATTCTATGTTAATTAATGTTGACTTATTTTTATTTTTTATTGTGTCTTCTATTTTTCTATTCTTCATTTTGTAAAGCACTTTGAGCTACATTTTTTTGTATGAAAACGTGCTATATAAATAAATGTTGTTATTGTTGTTGACTACATTTAGCAGCCAGGTGTTCTTAATGAAATAGTTTGACCACTTCTGTGAAAGCGAAACATTTGACAGTTTGTTGTTCTGGAGCACCCAGAGTTGCATTCACTTTATGCCAAGAACACAGGATGTGTACCATGATCCAGAGAAGCAACTGCTGCTGCCTATCAATCTGGGAAGGGTTATAAGGACATTTTAAAACAATTTTGAAATTCCCAATTCTACAGTTAGAAGGGTTGTTTCCAAATGAAGAGCTTTCAAGACAGTTGTCAAGAGTGGATGTCCCAGCAAATTCATCTGAAGGTTGGACCGTTTAATTGTCAGAGAAATCAAGAAACTCACAAGAACTACATCATGTGACCTAACGACCATGGTGAGTATGTTAAACATTCATGTTCATGACAGTGCAATTAATAATAATTCTTAACATTTGTATAGCCCTTTTCTCACTACTCAAAGTGCTTTACATAGAGAGTGGGGAGCCACATCAACCACCACTAATGTGTGGCATTCACCAGGATGAAGCAACAGCACCCATTTTACACTGGTATGCTCACCACATATTAACTGTTAGCTGGTGAAATGGTTAGAGAAATAGTGAATTAGAGATAGAGGATGATTAGCGGGTCAGAATGACTAGGCTGTGGTGGGCAATTTAGCCAGGACATCTTCTTTACGAAACATGCTGAGAGATCTTTAATGACCACGGTGAGTCAGAACCTCAATTTTACGTCTCATCCGAATATATTCACCATTTTAACAGCACAATGTCCCCATCACTGCACTGGGGCATTTGGATCCACTTTCATACCACACAGTAAGCGCCCTCTGCTGGCCGCACCAACACCTCCTTCAGCAGCATCCCAAGCTTTTGCTGGTTGGTCTGCCATCCAAACACTGGCCAGGCCCGCACATGCTTAGGTTTAGGTGGATTACCTTTTCTGAAGTGCAGGTAGTATGGCTGCTGGAAATTAGAAAAAAAACTGAACAAGTATGGCTTTCTTGGAAGGGTGGCAAGGCTAAAGCCCCTTCTCTGAAAAAAAAAAAATATATATATATATATATAAAATATATATGTACAAATATAAATATACTGCTCAAAAAAATAAAAGGAACACTTTTTAATAAGAGTATAGCATCAAGTCAATGAAACTTGTGGGCTATTGATCTGGTCAGTTAAGTAGCAGAGGGGCTTGTTAATCAGTTTCAGCTGCTTTGGTGTTAATGAAATTAACAACAGGTGCACTAGAGGGGCAATAATGAAATGACCCCCAAAACAGGAATAGTTTAACAGGTGCAGGCCACTGACATTTTTCCCTCCTAATCTGTTTTTTCACTAGTTTTGCATTTGGCTACGGTCAGTGTCACTACTGGCAGCATGAGGCGATACTTGGACGCTACAGAGGTGGCACAGGTAGTCCAACCTCTCCAGGATGGCACATCAATACGTGCCTTTGCCAGGAGGTTTGCTGTGTCTCCCAGCACAGTATCAGGGGCATGGAGGAGATTCCAGGAGACAGGCAGTTACTCTAATAGAGCTGGACAGGGCCGTAAAAGGTCCTTAACCCATCAGCAGGACCCACCGGTATCTGCACCTTTGGGCAACGAGGAACAAGATGAGCACTGCCGGAGCCTACAACATGACCTCCAGCAGGCCACTGGTGTGAATGTCTCTGACCAAACAATCAGAAACAGACTTCTTGAGGGTGGCCCGATTTCCTCTAGTGGGCCCTGTATTCACTGCCCAGCACTATGTATCTCGATTGGCATTTGCCATAGAATACCAGAATTGGCAGGTCCACCACTGGCACCCTGTGCTTTTCACAGATGAGAGCAGGTTCACCCTGAGCACATGTGACAGACGTGAAAGGGTCTGGAGAAGCCGTGGAGAACGTTATGCTACCTGTAACATCGGTCAACATGACCGGTTTGGTGGTGGGTCAGTGATGGCCTGGAAAGGCATATCCATGGAGGGACAAACACAGACCTCTACAGGCTAGATAATGGCACCTTGACTGTCAATAGGTATTGGGATGAAATCCTTGGACCCATTGTCAGACTCTATGCTAGTGCAGTGGGTCCTGGGTTCCTCCTGGCACACGACAATGCCCGGCCTCATGTAGTGAGAATATGCAGGCAGGTCCTGGAGGATGAAGGAATTGATACCATTGACTGGCCCCCACTCCCACTTGCCTGACATAAATCCAACAAAACACCTCTGGGACATTATGTTTTGGTCCATCCGACACTGCTGAAAACACATTACTTTAACATGGCCTTTCTATAACTTCAATTTAACTTAATTTAACTTAAACCTGATACTCTATATGTTCAATTTCCTCATAATAACTATTCATGGTGGCTCTACAATCCGTACTGACCCCTACTCTCTTTTCTGTTTCTTTTTCCGGTTTCTTTGTGGTGGTGGCCTGTGCCACCTCCACCTACTCAAAGCATCATGATGCTCCAACAATGATGGATGGATTAAAAGGCAGAATTCTATGTGACCATCATCATCAAGCCCTTCCGTGAGAACCTTAAATCCAAAGAGGACTGTTTCATTTATGTTAGGTAGAATGCCCAAAGGGGACTGGGCGGTCTCATGATCTGGAATCCCTACAGATTTTATTTTTTCTCCAGCCGTCTGGAGTTTTTTTGTTTTTTCTGTCCCCCCTGGCCATTGGACCTTACTCTTATTCGATGTTAATTAATGTTGATTTATTTTGTTTTCTTATTGTATCTTTTATTTTTCTATTCCTTATTATGTAAAGCACTTTGAGCTACTGTTTGTATGAAAATGTGCTATATAAATAAATGTTGTTGTTGTTGTTGTTGCTGCCAGGTTGCACCTCAGACTGTCCAGATCTGGTAGGAGATCACCCAGGACACCATTGGTGCACATGGGTAGCATACAAACCACTGAGTACAATTTTGAGTTGCTGCAATTAAATGGAAAAGAACTAGCCTGTCGCATTATTTTTTCCCTTTGATTTTCAGGGTGTCTTTGAATTCAGCCCTCTGTAGGTTAATAATTTTCATTTCATATCAATATATATATATATAAATATACTGTATGTATATATATA
>JANRMT010062806.1:113828253-113852376 GCA_026402145.1 Polypterus bichir lapradei | reverse complement strand
GTTTGGTCTTTGTGCAAAAATCAAATGACATATCTCTACAAACACCTTATACAGAGTGGTGGCTCAGTGATGATTCAGGTTTGTTTTGCAGTACAAGACCTGGGAAACTTGCAGTCATCATGACAACCATGAACTTCACTTTATACCAAAATGTTCTTGAGACAAATGTAAAGCCATCTTTCCGACAGAGAAGAAAAAACAAATCACACAGAAGGACTATGATCTCAAGCGCACCATCAAATCAACATATGACTGACTAAAAAAGAAGAAAATCAAGCTGTTGGAATAGCCAAGTCAAATTCTAGAGCTCATTGATCTTAAAGGAACTGTGTTACAACGAATACCCTCAAAACATCACTGAGCTGAAGCAATGTTGTAAAGCAATATTAAAAGTTGATGTGCGCCAAGTCATAAATATTGGTTTATCTAATAGTTTCTGTATTCTGTTTAATGTAGAAATGCTGGTAACTTTAACTGATGAATATTGTATTGTTAAAAAAACATTATTTGATTTGCAGCATCTAAGTTTGCTAATATTCTGAATAACTGGTCCGAATTCAGTGCTTGCCTTAGCACAGATTTACCAATGTTACCAGTAAAGTGGTGTGAGTGCCTCAGAGGACAGACAGGCATTCTGGCTGGACGACGGCATGACATCTGAATGAAATGGAAGGTGCCACAGGATGGACAAGCAGACGCTGAAGGCCAGGAGCAGTTCCAAATATTAGGTGGCAATGGTCTGCTGGAGGCATCCTGCAGAGTTTCATGGGAATTAAATCTGTGCTGGGTCTGGGGTTTGGGACTCTCTACTGGTTATGGTTTAATATTGTCTTTCTGAGTTGAGAGCTGCAGTCGAAATAATGGAAAAAAAGTGTCACAATATTCTCCAGCAACAACAACAACAATTTATTTTTTGTATAGCCCAAAATCACACAAGGAGTGCTGCAGTGGACTTCGACTGGCTCTGATTTTTGGCAGTCCCCCCAGCCTTGACTCCCTAAGAAGAAAAAACTCCCAAAAAATACATTTTGTATGGAAAAAAAATGGAAGAAATCTTGGGAAGGGCAATTCAGAGAGACCCCTTTCCAGGTAGGTTGGGCATCCAGTGGGTGTCAAAAAGAATGGGCTAAATACAACACACAAAACAGAACAGAAGTTATCTCATCACAGAGCTAGATGGGCAATCTGTCATTGCCACCTCACAGTACAGTAGTAATAGTACAAACTACAAAGCAAAATGTAAAAACAGATTATATCACTCAATAAATACAGAACTATTACATATGAGGATACAGATTTGTTCAGACTCCAGGCGACCTCAGCCAACAAGCCACCTCCCCTTTGCTGGCCATTCTTCAGCTGAGGCAGTGCTGAGTTGGCCAATCAGATGGAAGGACCCTTCTACCCAATGATTCCAGAGTTCCTTTATCTGAGATGACTTTTCCATAGGCAGGCAAATAAGTTGACAGTTTACCAGTGACACCAAGTGCCACATTTGAGTACCGAGAAGAGAAACAGTGTAGGTGAGCGTTAATAACAGATTATGAATAATATTTTACTTATGTTTTAGTGCTAATGACTAACAACAGAGATGCAGTCTGTACAGTTAATCAGCAGCTCTAGTCAGGGCGTGCTAAACTGAAGTTGTGAGTCTTCAGCCGGGATTTAAAAGCTGAGACCGAAGGGGCATCTCTTATAGGAGCAGGCAGGCCATTCCACGATTTAGGGGCCCTGTAACTAAAAGCTCGACCTCTCACTGTTATTTTATTAATCCTTGGAATCACAAGCAGACCGGCATCTTGAGATCTTCATGCGCGCTCTGGTTTGTAAGTCATGATAAGTTCAGACAAATAAGACGGACCTTGGCCATTTAAGGCTTTATACTGTATGTTAAAAGGAGGATTTTGAAATCTGCCCTAAACTTAACCAGGAGCCAGTGTAAAGACATAAGAACTGGAGTTGATCTTATAATATTTCTTGCAACAGAATTTTGAATTAACTGAAAGCTGTATAAAGAACAATTTGAACATCTAGTGAACACCGCATTGTAGTAGTCCATCCTACTAGAAATAAATACATTAAATAATTTCTCAGTGTACTGCATCTTTAGAAGCGCAAGAGTGAGACTGTCGCCATTTGTTATTGAGAAACTGCCACCAAATTTAATTCTAATTGTGTCGCCCAACACATTCACATAATCATACACTCAAATTTTCAGACTTACATTTTACACATAAGCGGGACGTTGAAATATCATGACATTGGGTTTACGTTATTCTGATGGTTTCCAATCTTTCAAGTCCCCTCAGCCAATTCCCATTTTAATTTTACTATACCCATGAAGAAGGGGGTTCAGTGTGATCGAAGAGGTCAGTGTGCCTAAAAGAGGGGGTTGAGAATCTGTGTGTTTATTAAGAAATGAAATGCGGAGGGCATGAAGTAGTGGGAGGATGATGAATATAAAAGATGGACGGCAAACGTACAAGGGAAGATGAATTGAAGAGAATAGAGAGAATGACACGACATTCTCAAACCCACTTAATTCAATCCAAGGGCAAAGGGGAGTGCAGCGCCCATCCCGGTAGCACCTTGTTAAAGGCCTTGTTTAAATGGAAGAAACAGAAAAGATAAATATGTCAGTTGTTCTTGTAACACTCTGGAAGCCAAAAGTCATAAAAAAATAATCAGGTCCTAATGCTTCTTCAAAGAGATTCATTAAAATTTATGATTCAATGGATGTGATATGTCAAATGTTTACTTAAGGTGAAAGCGTAGCCTTAATTAGTAGGAAGGATATCAGGGCAAAGGACTGTTTGATTTGGAGAAGTGAAGAAAAGAAGTGTTTTTGACGTGAAACCGCATGACTTGGCTCTCCTTGAAAAATGAAAGCAACAGAGGATGTCGTAACAAAGAATGATGTAATAAACAAATAACATGCATTAACACTCTGAAGCAGATCTTGTCGATCCATTGGGCGACATAGGTGGCCTCCTGGGGCTCCATCACCTGAGCAATTCTCTACCTCCCTGCCTTGCTATGGACATCAAGGGGTGCCGCTTTGATAAGTCAAGGGGTACATGAGTTGGACACCCAGGAGAAATCCCCCTCCACTCGCACCTGAACCCCATAGAAGTCTAATAATATTAAATGGATGCTATGGACAATGAGGGGTGCCGTTTATGTGCTCTACATGGGCACTGCTTTGAAGCTGAATTTGAGCACTTGTCAGATGTTCTTTAGAGTCTGGAGTCACTTTGTGGTTTAATCTTCTCTTTAAGAAGACAATTCTTTTTTTTTTTTTGTTTGTTTTTGCAAAGATCTAACAGTTTCCTTTAGCTAAATTCTTTATGAGACATTTGTATTGCTTTGTGTTTAAATATGCACTGCTGTCTCAGAATGGTTACTAATTGGTCAAGGGGAAAAAATATTTAGCTTAACATTTTCAACCCTGCTTCATTCAGTTCAGGATTGCAGAATACTTAACTCAGCTGCATGACTTGGCAGAACACAACTC
Organism: Polypterus bichir lapradei; assembly: GCA_026402145.1. Lineage (NCBI taxonomy): Eukaryota > Metazoa > Chordata > Cladistia > Polypteriformes > Polypteridae > Polypterus > Polypterus bichir. Next base: position 113,848,862 of record JANRMT010062806.1, on the reverse strand, counting down.
TGGACTCTCTGACAGAGAGTCACATACACACACATCTTTCAGAATGTGGGAGGAAAAACCACATAAGGAAGGGAAGACACACAGGATTTGAGCCCTGGATGCTTACCATGTAAGGCAGCAGCACCAAACACTCTGCCACCATGCCACCTTTTATTAAATGAGACTAGTTAATAGTAAGTAATTATGTACTCATTTATTTTACTTAGCCAGTTAGTCTGTGCCTTGTTATGTCAAAAAGAATAAATGGTGATGGTGAAAGGAATCTTATGAGAGTTGGCTGATGTTAAGAGTGGTGCCCAGCAAAGGTCAGAGCTGGGGCCGCTGATATTTTTAATATATATAAATGGTTTGGATAAGAATATAAGTAACAAGCTGATTAAGTTTGCAGATCATCATCATCATATCTTATCACACCACTGCCATATCCCGGAAAGAGCAGCGTTATTAGCATCCTTAAGATCTTCATCGGTGCATGTAAGGCCTCTGAAACATTCACGGAGAATGTGGTCCATGTTTTGGGTGGCCGCACCACAGGGACATTCAGCGCTTGTTGTGAAGCCCCATCTAAACATCTTGTTTTGCCCACCTTTGACCTAGCTCGGCTAAGCGTGGCCCAGTCTTTCCTAGATAGGGACGTCCCATTGGGTAGATGCTCTTGAGGTGTAGGTAGAGCTTCATTGGGAGGGCTACGGTCAGTCTCTCATCACCTCTCGAGCCTATATGTTGTGGACTGCTTTGGATTGAGTTCTGACGAGAAGGTAGTTGGCGATTTACTTCCTGGTGGTGGTGGTGGAGTGGGTGTTTGGAGTCCATCAGTTGCTTGAACCTTTCTACTTGTCGTATATGGGGAGGTGCGATCCCGGCCATCCGGTATAAAAGAGGAAGGCACATTGTTTGCAATGTGCCGGTGATGATTCGGCATGCACTATTTAGCTCAGGGTCGACCTTGTTGGCATGGGTTAACCTAGCCCACACTGGTGCACAATACTCTGCAGTTGAATAACAGTGCCATGGCCATTGATCGCAGGGACATAGGGTCTGCTCCCCAGGATGTGTTTGCTAGTTTGCAGATGATACCAAGATAGGAGGATTGGCAGATAATTTGGAATTCATTACATCATCACAGAGGGAACTGGACAGCATACAGGCTTGGGCACGTTTGTGGCAGATGAAATTTAATGTAAGTAAATATAAAGTGTTACACATAAGAAGAAAAAATGCACAATGGGAGGTCTGAAATCGAGAGTCCACCTTATGAGGAGGATTTAGGAGTCAAAGTGGACTGTACACTATCACCTGCCAGACAGTGTTCAGAAGCCATTAAGAAAGCAAACAGAATGTCAGGTTATATAGCGCCTTGTGTGGAGTACAAGGATGGTCTGCTCAAGCTTCATAACACACTAGTGAGGCCTCATTTGGAGTGTTGTGTACAGTTTTGGTCTTCAGGCTACAAAAAGGACATAGCAGCACTAAAAAAGGTCCACAGAAGAGCAATTAGGCTGATTCCAAGGCTACAGGGGATGAGTTATGAAGAAAGATTAAAAACACTGAGCCGTTTCAGTTTAAGCGAGAGAAGATTAAGCGGAGACCTGACTCAAGTGTTTAAAATTATGAAGGGAATTAGTCCAGTGGATTGAACATGTGGACTCTTGGTAGTTGAAAACTTGTTAAGGGTAAATTTTGCTCAAACGTTTCAAAGATTTTCTTCATACAGAGACCCACCGTCACATGGAGTGAGTTACCAAGTAGTGCAGTAAGTAGACAGTAGGACTTCAGAGACCTTCAAAACATGACTTGAGGTTATTTTGGACCAATTCAGTGGATAAGATTGGCGAGCTTTGTTGGGCTGAATGGCCTGTACACATCAAAAACTTTTCTAATATTCTGATCACCGAATATAACATACTCACTTAATATAATGTGAATATAGGAAGGGCATGCAATACCAACAGAGGGTCCAGGGTGGGAAATTAAGTCTGATGACTAATGTTGTGAAGCTACAGAGCTTATTAGCAAATGACTGTACTACCCAACAACACAATCTTCTGTCCATTTTCTAATCTTCTTATGTAGATCAATGACATAATAATAATAATTCTTTGCATTTATGTAGCACTTTTCTCAGTACTCAAAGCGCTCAGCAATTGCAGGTTAAGGGCCTTGCTCAAGGGCCCAACAGAGCAGAGTCCCTGCTGGGGAGATGGTGCCTAGCCAGGCACCACCGGGTGCAAGACAAAGCCCAACATTAAACCATTCACCAGTTCTTCACAGTGTCCAAAGATGCACACACTTATAAAGCGCTAGTGTGGAGTCACCAATAAACTTTAGCCTCATACTTTTTGGATCTAGAAGGAAAAGGGGAGAACCCAAAGAAAAGCCCACACAAACATGAGGAGAACATACAAGCATCCTTACAGATAACATCTGGTCCAGGATTTGGACATCTAAGAGTTATGAGGTAGCAGGGCTAACCACTGCACCAACCTATCAACCTAACATACCCTTTAAATTGATATTCTACATTAAAGTGACCCAAGGTTTATAAAGATAACGCGGTCTGAAAAACCCAGCTAAGAAACACACCGCCTGTTGACAGTGATTTATTTATTTTTTTGATGTGGACCCCAGGAACGCACCCAGCCTTGTCCTGACTCACTCACACTCCCTCACAGAGACAAAGAAGCAAATGGCATTAAAACAGAAATTCACGAATGTATTAAACAATAATAATCGAAATCCCGCCCCAGTTCCCTTTCCAGCGAATCTATACTAATAAAAGGCAAAGCCCTCACTGACTGACTGACTGACTGACTGACTGACTGACTGACTGACTGACTGACTCACTCACTCACTCACTCACTCACTCACTCACTCATCACTAATTCTCCAACTTCCCGTGTAGGTAGAAGGCTGAAATTTGGCAGGCTCATTCCTTACAACTCACTTACAAAAGTTAAGCAGGTTTCATTTCGAAATTCTACGCGTAACGGTCATAACGGTCAACAACGTCCGCCATGTTGAACTTTCTTATTTATGGCCCCATCTTCACGAAATTTGGTAGGCGGCTTCCCTGCGCAAACCGAAACCAATGTACGTACTTATTTTGGTGGTACGACACCACTGTCGGCCGCCATATTGAACTTTTCAACAGTCTTTGTTACTTATGGGCCCATCTTCAAGAAATTTGGTACGCGGGTTCCCAACGCTAACTGAATCCTACTTACGTACATATATACGTCCATAGCCTGCAGCTCGGTCACCGTGTGAGGCGGCGTTGGGTCCCCCATCCCAACGCCTCCCACGTTGTTGGCTGCCTGCCTATATAAGGCCATCTGTCGCTCCAGTCTCTACATTCCCTTCCTTGCTTCGCCACAGGATTCATGTCTCCCTGCTGATAACTACAGCCTTTTTATTTAATCCACGGCTTCTCCTCTGTTTTATTGTTCATTTATTACGATTATAGTTATTGTGTAGGTATTTTAGACTTACTTTACATTGTTCAGGTACCCATTTCCTTTATCATTCCAACCTTACACGCATTAACATGTCTATCGAGGTGATCACCTTCGATCAAAGAACTGTCACTTACCGAGTGGTTTCCATGCCCGGAGATGGCACCTACCTTTTCCATTCTCTTTGTTACATATTGCACGGCCATATCAGGCTCACTCTTGATATCTGGAGAAACATTGTGTCTTATGTATTGAATGACTGGGACAGGTTCAAGGTGTGGACTGATGACGGTACAGGAGATAATTATACTACACAGGAGCACTAGAAGAGTGAAATGCTTAAGCCCTTCACCTATGGATCTGCATGTGAGTTGATGGCTGCCACTGAATTGTTTGGTTGTCGCTTTCAAGTGTACCGAAATGGCCAAATATTTTACACCTTTGGACAACCGCCAATGCCTCTTAAACATCTTAGATTCACAGGTGACGATTTCAGTAATGGACACTTTGATGTTTATGAATGTTTAAACTCTCAAAAGCTGGATGTGAAGTTATCGATGAAACTGGTTGTATACTTACAACGCTTGACAGATGCCGAATGTCACTTCAACACAAGTCCTGCAAATACTGTAGTAATTGAAACAAACCATGAAACTCAAACCGATTATGACAGCAGCAATCCAAGCTGTGAGATTTGAGGCAAGATTGCTTTTCACATGGCCAACTGTATGTTGCATCCTCAAGAGTAAGCTCAGCGCACAGCTTGGTCATATTACAACCGGAGGGCCGAACTGACAACGTGCCATACAAAGAGATCCTTAACAAATAATTATTGGTATATTTTCCCTCAATTTAAAAAGGTTTAATTTTCTTCTTAATAAAACTTTTAAGGCAGTACTTCGCCGCTGCGAAGCGCGGGCATTTTGCTATATATATATATAGATATAGATATAGATATAATATGTGTGTGTATGTGTGTGTGTATATATATACAGTATATATATATATAGATATAGATATAGATATAGATATATAGATATATATATATATATATATAATGTGTGTGTGTATGTGTTTATATATATCTATACTAATAAACGGCAAAGCCCTCACTCACTCACTCACTGACTGACTGACTGACTGACTAACTGACTGACTGACTGACTCATCACTAATTCTCCAACTTCCCGTGTAGGTAGAAGGCTGAAATTTGGCAGGCTCATTCCTTACAGCTTCCTTACAAAAGTTGGGCAGGTTTCATTTCGAAATTCTACGCGTAATGGTCATAACTGGAAGCTGTTTTTCTCCATTTATTGTAATGGAGATGAGCGTGAAACCCGTGGGGGCGGAGTTTCGTGTGACATCATCACGACTCCCACGTAATCACTCAGTAGGTAGAAAACCAGGAAGAGGCCCAAAAAGCGCTGAAGAAAACATGCATTATATAATTGAGAAGGCAGCGAAACAATAAGAAGCAAGCGAGTGACATATACAACCATATTCATGAGTTCTGCTACTTCGGAAACAAAGCACGATGTAAACCTAAACTTTAAATTAAGTTCATAGACAGGCTGCTGCTAGCGTTTGTAATTTAGTGCCTGCCCATATAAGGCCGTCCGTCAGCGGCAATCCAATAGAAACACTGCCACGGGTAAATATTCACGGGTGAAGGACTGTGCTTATGCAGAGGAAGATGAGATGGTCAGGGTGGTGTTTGGCACAAACTCAGCGAAACTGCGAGAGAAAGTTTTAAGTGCCGGGACTTAGGTAACATTAAATACAGCCATGGACATAGCACGACATGGCACCAGCACGGCTGGGAAACTTCGATGCATGTACACCGAGCGGCTCACGTGAACTGACGCAGTGCACAGACAAAAAGCAACGGTTCCAAAGAGCGCTGAACAAAAACCGAATTACACAATTGAAAAGGCAGCAAAAAAATATGAAGCATCTGATACATACAAGCATATTATTCATAACTGCAGCTACTGCAGAAACAAAGCACACGGTGGAAAAAGTGAATGTCCCGCTAAAGGAAGACAGTGTTAAAAAAAAAACCCGAAGAAGACGAGCTGTTTATTGATGCAATAAGAAACGAATCTTTTTCATAGCTTCTTTAACACACTACGTCTCTGCTGCGATACGCGGGTATATACAGTGGTGTGAAAAACTATTTGCCCCCTTCTTGATTTCTTATTCTTTTGCATGTTTGTCACACAAAATGTTTCTGATCATCAAACACATTTAACCATTAGTCAAATATAACACAAGTAAACACAAAATGCAGTTTTTAAATGATGGTTTTTATTATTTAGGGAGAAAAAAAATCCAAACCTACATGGCCCTGTGTGAAAAAGTAATTGCCCCCTTGTTAAAAAATAACCTAACTGTGGTGTATCACACCTGAGTTCAATTTCCGTAGCCACCCCCAGGCCCGATTACTGCCACACCTGTTTCAATCAAGAAATCACTTAAATAGGAGCTGCCTGACACAGAGAAGTATACCAAAAGCACCTCAAAAGCTAGACATCATGCCAAGATCCAAAGAAATTCGGGAACAAATGAGAACAGAAGAAATTGAGATCTATCAGTCTGGTAAAGGTTATAAAGCCATTTCTAAAGCTTAGGGACTCCAGCGAACCACAGTGAGAGCCATTATCCACAAATGGCAAAAACATGGAACAGTGGTGAACCTTCCCAGGAGTGGCCGGCCGACCAAAATTACCCCAAGAGCACAGAGACGACTTATCCGAGAGGTCACAAAAGACCCCAGGACAACGTCTAAAGAACTGCAGGCCTCACTTGCCTCAATTAAGGTCAGTGTTCGCGACTCCACCATAACAAAGAGACTGGGCAAAAACGGCCTGCATGGCAGATTTCCAAGACACAAACCACTGTTAAGCAAAAAGAACATTAGGGCTCGTCTCAATTTTGCTAAGAAACATCTCAATGATTGCCAAGACTTTTGGGAAAATACCTTGTGGACTGATGAGACAAAAGTTGAACTTTTTGGAAGGCAAATGTCCCGTTACATCTGGCGTAAAAGGAACACAGCATTTCAGAAAAAGAACATCATACCAACAGTAAAATATGGTGGTGATAGTGTGATGGTCTGGGGTTGTTTTGCTGCTTCAGGACCTGGAAGGCTTACTATGATAGATGGAACCATGAATTCTACTGTCTACCAAAAAATCCTGAAGGAGAATGTCCGCCCATCTGTTCGTCAACTCAAGCTGAAGCGATCTTGGGTGCTGCAACAGGACAATGACCCAAAACACACCAGCAAATCCACCTCTGAATGGCTGAAGAAAAACAAAATGAAGACTTTGGAGTGGCCTAGTCAAAGTCCTGACCTGAATCCAATTGAGATGCTATGGCATGACCTTAAAAAGGCGGTTCATGCTAGAAAACCCTCAAATAAAGCTGAATTACAACAATTCTGCAAAGATGAGTGGGCCAAAATTCCTCCATAGCGCTGTAAAAGACTCATTGCAAGTTATCGCAAACGCTTGATTGCAGTTATTGCTGCTAAGGGTGGCCCAACCAGTTATTAGGTTCAGGGGGCAATTACTTTTTCACACAGGGCCATGTAGGTTTGGATTTTTTTTTCTCCCTAAATAATAAAAACCATAATTTAAAAACTGCATTTTGTGTTTACTTGTGTTATATTTGACTAATGGTTAAATGTGTTTGATGATCAGAAACATTTTGTGTGACAAACATGCAAAAGAATAAGAAATCAGGAAGGGGGCAAATAGTTTTTCACACCACTGTATATATGTATATATATACACCGATCTACATACTCGAATAATGAATACTTTATGCGCAATCAATGATTGTTTTGGTAAAGCCATACTCAGTGTATTCATTAGATGAACGGTAAAAAAGTAAGAGCGAGGGGAGGTTGACTTATTGAGGCATGCAGGCTGTAGTGCGCGTCAACTCTATCTGAATTGCGCGATCACATTTGAAAAAATATATCTTTTCAAGTTCTATTTAGTCCATATGTGTCAAACTCAAGGGCCGCGGGCCACATCCGGCCCGACGTGTAATTATATCCGGCCCGCGAGATCATTTTATATACTGTATTATTGTTATTAATGGCCCGGGTATATGAAGCGCTGGTAACACAATAAACTACAGATCCCATAATGCAGCGCTTCAGCTGCCTTGCCGAACACTTACCGCGTTAATCAAGTCTAGCTTATGATTTTGCAAGTTATTGCGAAGCTAGCCCACACGATGCTGAAGAGAAAAGTTGATTCTGAAAATAGAGCCTTTAAAAACCGATGGGAGGCTGAGTATATGTTTAGTGACATTGCCGGTAAACCCGTGTGTCTCATTTGTGGAGCTAATGTGGCTGTAATTACAGAATTTAATCTAAGACGGCACTATGAGACAAAACATCAAGATAACCTGAAAGACCTGAATGCAATGCAGAAGATACAGAAAGCAGAAGAATCACAAAGTGATTTCAAGTGAAGCTGCTTTTATGGGAGACACAAATGCACCAGTGCAACTTGCCCCACTTTCCCTGTTGCCAAGTAATGTTGAACCAAGTCGTCACTACGGTGTTCCCAAATACGCACTTTGCTGATAAACTGAGCGCACTGAGTTTGCACGGCGCTTTGGTGACTTTGAAGAACAAAAAAAGTCTGTCTACATGCGGCTCGAACCTTGTGCATGTTTGGTAGCACATATCTGTGTGAGAAGCTCTTCTCAGTGATAAAGACTAACAAAACAGCACACAGGAGTCGCCTCACTGATGAGCACCTGCAGTCCATCCTGAGAATCTCCACAACACAGAACCTCACACCAAACATAAACGAACTTGTGGCCAAAAAAAGATGCCAGGCGTCCAGCTCTAAAATGACATATGAGCAAAGACAACTGAATGATTTGATTTGTTATTGCTGAAAGGAACACATTTTATTTATATTTCCAGGTTTTGTTATGCAGCATGTTCATATTTGAATTTGTATAATTTTGACAGGATATATTTTTATGGAGAGCAAAATCTTTTGGGATATTTAAAATCTGAGTTTATTTTTTTATATAAAATTATATAAGAGTAAAGAAATTTGAATGTTTGTTCTTTTAACATTTACTTTATTTCTAACTTGTATAATTTAGACAGGATATATTTTTATGGAGAGCAAAATATTATAAGTTGTTTAAGGTTTGAGTTGATTTATTCAGGAATAATATTCCTGTCTGTTTTTACCATTCCTACCAAAGATATTTCTGTCGACTAAATAAAAATTCCTTCTATTTAAAATTTAAATAGAACTTGAACAAATACGATAGTTCATAATATCCACGCAGACTTGCACGTAAGAGCGGGAGTTATCCGTTTTAACAAGCAGCGTATTGCACTGATAGGAAATAGCTGTGTGTGTATATATGTAGATATGTGTGTGTGTGTAAATATATATATATGACAGCAACACTCATCACTCACAACAGTGACAAAACAATTACATTGGCAATCATGTTACGTTATTTTCAAAATGTTTCCTTTTCTTTTTCATTGCTTCTTTAACACACTACTTCTCCGCTGCGAAGCGCGGGTATTTTGCTAGTATATATAGATAGATAGATAGATAGATAGATAGATAGATACTTTATTAATCCCAAGGGGAAATTCACATAATCCAGCATATATATATATATATATGACAGCAACACTCATAACAGTGACAAAACAATTACATTGATGATCATGTTACGTTATTTTCAAGATGTTTCCTTTTCTTTTTCATTACTTCTTTAACACACTACTTCTCCACTGCGAAGCACGGGTATTTTGCTAGTACACAATAAACATGAACACAGAAACAACAAACATCAATCAAAAACTACACACGATGAAGTCCATAACAAATATAATGAAACCAATGTAGTGAAATAATGGTGACTGAATAATCCAGAGATCAGCTCGCTGTAAGTACATGTAAAGAACAGGCCTACTGGTATATCCTGATGATGAAGAGAGATGGGATCGGGAGCGCTCCTTCTCCGAAAGTTGACAGACAATCCAATTCAGTCCTCACGTAGCAGGCACACACGAGCAAGAGATAATCCAGGATAAGAACAATAATCCAAAGGCAAGGAACAGGAAGACAAAACCGACGTCTAACTCCAGACACAACACAGCCTCCCCTCTCTGTATAACCGGACTCCTTTTAAAACCCGTGCTGGCCTTCTTGTCCCCAGCAGCCCCTGCTCCCTTGGCAGCCATCCAATCAGAGCCACTGCAGAGACTGCTGGGAGATGGTTGTTTTTACTCCCTGGTAGAACTGGTACAAAGAATCTGTAAATCATTGTCGGGCAACTAGTGTGCCGCGGTGCACTGGTGCGCTGTGGAATTTTCTAGGGGTGCCGTGAAAACTTTTGTAAAATATTTAAAATTGCTAGTGTTTTTAAACTTTTGGTTGATTAAAAAGATAATGTTTAAAAAAATATATTTTATGTTGGAAAAACAGATAATGGTTAATCAGATTGTTGAATAAACAAATGTATTTATTTTGAATGCAAGTTAAAATTTTCACTGTTCACCATTCATGATAATATCAACACCAGCAGTGTCAAAAACACATCTCGTGAGACTTAAAAAGTCTCGTTGTTAGAAGATCTCGTTCACTGTATGGATAGAAGAAGGCGGAGCAAATATAGAACGAGAAAATACGAACGCTACATTTCGGCTCTTGCCGACGAGAGAGTATTGCTGTAGCTGCAGCTCTCACCACTTAATCGTCTGAGTATTACTATGGAAAAATTAACCTTATTTTTGCTCTGACAACGCTGATCAACACAGTAAACTTTGTAAACTCAGTGACCTTTTCCAGTTCTTTGTGGTGAAAAACATTTTGTTGTGACGCAAGCATTCGATACTTCCTTGTAATTTAATTCTCAACGATTAACACTCGCTTTTTATTTACGGTAATTTTAATTAAATTTTATCTAGAAAAATTCATATGTAGTTTATTCTCGTCGCGACTTTATTTATGGGCAGTCCATCAAGTGCACCGCAACTCGAAAAGGTTGCCTTTCACTGCTGTAAATTGTAATCCAAGAGGCAGGGGTCTCCAACCTTTTTTCCCCTGAGAGCTACTTTTACAAAATAAAAATGGCAGAGAGCTCCTCATGTTTTCTAACGTTTATTCTCATAGCTTATTTCAACCCAAACAAACTGAATAAGCTTGTTTTGCATGAATGTCCACAACTAACATTTTCCATTAAAACATCACAAAAATATTGAGTTCACCTGCAAGTGCCTTTTGTATGTCTGTATGTATTTTTTAGTGTATCTCACACTATTGATTTAAAACATGAATGCTGTCACAACAAAACAATGCAATAACAAATACACAGATCTGACTTATTCATTTGTCATTCTGTTCCATCTCACTGTGTCACTTTATTCATATGTCCAGTTACATGTGTGATGTGTTTTTTAGTTCGTCAGATGACTGGCACTGAGGTGTATGGTGGAGTGGGAGCCCCTTAGGTTCACTCTGATGGAGTCATTTAGATGTTCTTCTGTCAGTCTTGTTCTGAACTTTGATTTCATGACATTCATGTCAGACTCACAGATGTATGGAGACCCAAACAAAGCACACATTTTCAGAGCTGCTTGGTGAGGATTCTTATAGTTATCTGGCTCTACTAAGCTCCAGAAATGCTGTTGAGACTTTAACTGCACATTATTTTGAAGGTTTACTAATATATAATATATAAAATCCAATGTCTGTCTCCGCTTTTTACGAGAGAACTACTTAACGGATTTAGATTGTTTTTTTTTTAATAATTTGCTTGAACATTCTGGTTGATTTTGCGACTTCCCTCATTTCGCTATGTATCAGAGTTTGCTTGCAGTACCGATTTATAAGCGTGAATCCGAGAAACATGCAGCGGGCCGAAGGGAGGGGCCTTCCTCACTCACTTGCCAGTTTAAGGGCGTGTTCCTTAACTCCGCTTAGCTAGCGAACGAGAGAACAATTGAGTTCAACTTTGTTTGATATTTTAAATAAAGTGATACTTAGGTCTTGATGAGTTTGAGTCTAGATGTTCTCTTAAGTGTATGCCAAATTGAAAAGATAGACTGCAATTCAGATTGTGGATCATGATTTTGTGTTAAAAGGATCGTGATATGATTTTTTGGAAAGATCGCCCACCCCTAATTTGACAAATCAAGTTTTCAAATTTATGTAGGATTCATTAACCCTTTGGCGAGCTACTTGGAAAGGGTTGCGAGCTACCGGTAGCTCGCGAGCGATGTGTTGGAGAGCCCTGCTTCGAAGGCTATGATATGGCCAAGCACAGGCATTTTAAAATGCCCAAGAAAGCTTTACTTCCTCATTCCAGGAGAATTTAGTTTAAGTCTCAACATAAGGATAAAAGCCTAAATATCTTTTGGCTAAAAAAAGCACAATCATCTTGGAGTTTACCCATTTCTGCTCTCCTCAAACTTGTTGTATTTTTTACTTCTGGTGTAACTACAAGGGGGCACCACTGAACCCTGAAGCTCAGACACAATTTCACCTGACACAGTCCTGGATTCAAGTAAAGGATTTTTATTTGTCACCAATACCTTGCCAAATGAGCACCACCAAAATGAACAAAACTAACGGTCAAGTGAATACTCTTTTTCTCCTTTCTACTCCTCCTGGTGAGTGTTACCTACTGCCTCCCAACTCTGACACCCTGAGGTGAGGCAGCAGAGTCCTTTTAATCTGGAATTGGGAATTCTTCCAGTATCACGGCATGGCCTATTGGGAGCATTTCTGGGTGATGTGAAAACCAGAGGGTTGCATCCAAGGCAGCACCCATGGACCACGACAGAGCTGCACTTCTGCACTCCACATCCCATGCTGCATTTAAGAGGGATGCTGCCACCTGTCATGGAATGAACTACTTCTGGTTTCTAGTTTCATCCAGTCCCTTCATTGTTCTGGTATCCCAGCAAGAATGAGGGTTGCAAGGAGTCTCCAGCCAGACTGTGTCTCCAACTCTGCATTTTGGCCTCTCGGCTGGGCAAGAAATCACCCTCCATGCCAGTTGGGATGCCCGTCTATCCTTTATGGCCCTTCACTGGGTACTCTTGTTTCCTTTTAAATTATAAAGAAATGCAGGTTGGGCTGAAAAGCTACTTTTAGAGTAGATTTTTCTTGAAGCTCACTTCCACTTTTTACACTCCTTTGTGATTGAGATCTGATCTTTCGAACTGGATTTAGAACACTTTCATATCTGTTACTAAATGGAAAACAGACATAAGTGATTTAAACAGGGTGATGTGTTTGAACTCCGAAATCAAAATTAATGGGAAGTTTACACTCCCCAACAAACCGAACTTCATTCTTCCAAGGCCTACGTCATATCAGTGCTGAAAATAAAGGTGGGTTACTGACCTGACGCAGTGTGCCAAAGGAAAGAAAGTGATCTGGCAGACATAATAAGAATTTGGCATGGCTGTTGGCAGCCCATGTAGCTCACTTGCGGACTGTTTTCCGATGGAAATGACACACCTGAGTTGTACAACTTACGTGAAATGTTTATTATAGTCCAGACTTTGGATACTTTAAAATCAGTGTAAAGAATTACTCATATTATTGACTGTTACATTATTTAAATACCTACTGATAAAAACATCATAGAGCGTTATACACAACGTCAGGCTCTGTCACAGTTCTGGAGCTCTGTGCCAACTGGCCGCCCATTATTGAAGTCCTAAGACAACTGAATCCTTTATTCCTTGGATTCCAAGGCTGCTAAGTATTTCTAGGGTGTCATTCCCATGGGCAGCATAGAAGCTTAGCAGTGACACCACCACCACCATCAACATTTATTTCTATAGCACATTTTCATACAAATGATGTAGCTCAAAGTGCTTTACAAGATGAAGACAGTGAAGGTTAGAAAAACAACTAACAAAGAATAAAGTCAGGTCAGATGGTCTGGGAGGACAGAAAAAACAAACAAAAAACACCAAAGGGCAGAAGAAAAAAACAACAAAATCTGCAGGGGTTCCAAGGCCATGAGACCACTCAGCCCCCACTGGGCATTCTACCTGTCTTAAATGATCTAAATCAGTCTTCATGGTTTTCAGGCTATAGAAGCATGCCAAGAAGAGAGGGGGATCACTAACAGTTGTGACAGATAAGGGGCGCTATTGTCCCCTTGAACCCTCAGACCACACGTCAGACACCAGATAAAAGTCCTAGAAATTAATTTAATAATTCTGTATTGTGCACAAAGCACCTCCACCTCCACTATATACAATAAACAATCAATAATACAATCAAATACAATAATCCTCCACTCCCAGATGCTTCGTCACCCTTCCTCCCAACTCGGCTCTCTGCTGGGATCTCCCACAGTCCTTTTATAGTTCATGACCCGGAAGTGCTTCTATCCCTCAGTCCATGTGATTTCACTGCACTTCCAGGTCAGATGAAAATTCCTTCGTTTTCTTCAGCCCGGAAGTACGTCATTCCTTCCGTCCCCGTGACTGGGAAGTATTTCCGGGTTATATGAAAAATACAAGTCCCTGAGCCTCCCTGCAGTGTCCTCTGGCTGCCCCCACAATATCCAGCAGGGCTATGAATTAAAACTCCAAAGTCCATGATGCCCTGCTGGAATTCGGGGCACCTCCATGTTGCAGGGAGGGCTCCATCTGGCAGCTTGGGAGTATTGGCCGGGATAAACTGCCAGCCATATACCACACAGTTTATAATCATTCGTATACACTGTATGGCCATAAGTAGGTGGACACGTCTCCAGATGTTTGAGTTTCGTTGTTAACATGTGCATAAAACCAAACACACATCAATGCAATCTCCATTGACACAAGTTGACAGTATAATGCGTCATACTAAAGGGGCTCAGGGACTTTAAATGTGGCGCTGGCATAGGATGTCACCTTTGTCACAAGTGAGTATGTGCAATTTTAGCTCTGCTAGGTTGCACCGGTCAACTGTAAGTGCTGTTTTTGTGAAGCGGAAATGTCAAGGAGCAGCAACAATTCAGCCATGAAGTGGTGGACCATATAAACTCACAGAGTGGGGGTCGTCAAGTACTGTCAAGTGCTGAAGCAGCTAGAAAGAAAAAATTGGAGTATCCTCTGGTGCATCACTCACAACAGATTTCCAAACTGCCTCTAGAAGCAACATCAGCACAAGAACTGGGTGTTGGGAGCTTCATAAAATGGGTTTCAGTGGCCTAGCAGCTGCACAGCAGCCTCAGATCACTAAGTGCAGTAGCAAGAGTGGGGGTATAAAACAGCCCCCCATTGGACTCTGGAGCCGTGTTCTCTGGAGTGATGAATCACACAATCTGATGGATGAATCTGGATCTGGTGTATACCAGGAAAATGTTAACTTCTAGACTGCATAGTGCCCACTGTAAAGTTTAGTGGAGGAGGGATAATGGTATAGGCCTGATTTTCAGGGTTTGGGCTTGGCCTTCTGGATCCTGTAAATGCTAAAGCATAGAAAGACAATTTCAGCAACTTCTAACTTTGTGGCAACAGTTTGTTCAAGGCCCAGAGTGACTTTGCCCCTGTGCACAAAGCCAGGTCCACTAAGACATGGAGGAACTTGATTGGCCTGCCCAAAATCCTGACCTCAACCCAGTCGGGATGAATTGGAATGCTGATTGTGAGCCAGGTGTTCTCCTCCTACATCAGTATTTGCCCTGACAAAAGGATGAATTGACACAAATTTCCACAGACACATTCCAAAATCTTATGAAAAGCCTTCCCAGAAGAATGAAGACTGTTATAGTCGCCAAGGGGGCGAGGATGCAACTCCATATTAATGCCCATGATTTTGGAATAGGACATCCAACAAGCTCACATAGGTGTGATGGTTTAGGTGTCGACAAACCATTTGGTCTATTCTAGCGCTAATGACTTACAGAGATGCAATGTGCACAACTATTCAGTAGCTCTTTTTTTTAAACATTTTACTGAATTTTTTAAAATCAAATAACATTCCATACAAGCAAGTCCAATTTTACAAAACTGGCTTTGAATCAAATCAAACCCCCACCCATGAGAAAGAGAGCTAGGCCAACAGACTAAAACTTTAATAGCAGGAAAAATAAGTAAATAAATAAATACAAATAAATAGAATAAAAGAGGGAAAAGAATCTGCTTCCTCAACTGAAATGCTTATTCTAAAATGTAACTGATTAGATCCTGCCAGGTTTTAAAAAAAGTTTTGCACAGATCCATTAAGTGAGAATTTGATTTTTTCCAGTTTCAAATAGTATATAACATCAGTTACCCACTGACTTAGAAAAGGTGGGCTACAATTCTTCCTGTTGAGCAAGACAAGTCTGCATGCCAATAGTGTAGTAAAGGCCATTACAGTTTGTTTGTCTTTCAAGGACTCAGACTACGGAGACTCGGCATAAGGCAATATTAGACAAAGCTAAGTTATTTTCTCCTATGTGATTTCTTACCGCCGTATCACTAAGGGAGGGATATCGCCTCTTTATATTATATCTATTTAGGTTCAGGTTAATTAAGACACCACAATTACAAAACAAACTTATTTCCAGGGAGCTAGCGCCTCCTAAAGGAAACAGCATGCCCTTTTCATAAGTGTATTGATTTGGTGGGCCTCACTTGAAGTGATATTACCAGCCCACCACACCGCAACATAGAAAATTGCACTTGTCATCACAGAGTTGTACAAGATATGAAGGATGCTACTTCCCACATTAAAGGAATGCAATCTCCTTAACGTCGTAGCGTTTTCCCAAAGGTGAACTCCATAAATTAACTTGTGAATGTAAATGGAGTATTTATTGATGCCAGGTTTCTGCCTTAACTGGGTTACTCCCCTTATACTGGTTGTGTGTGGATGTAAACGCACCCACCATGATTAAGAAGTGTTCTTTCTAACTGATAATGGCTTTGATGTGAAGTTCTTGGTAGCTAAGATAAGAGTAATAAGTCTTGGGTTCTTCACTTGTGATGGTCATCTTGTACTTCTGTAGCACTTGTTTCAATAATAATAATAATTCTTTACATTTATATAGCACTTTTCTCACTACTTAATGCACTTCAGTGAGTGGGGAGCCACTTCAAGCACCCCTAATGTGTAGCACCCACCTGGATGATGCGACAGCAGACATTTTATTGCGTCAGTACACACACCACACATGAGCTGTTAGGTGGTGAAGGGGTGAGACATAGTTAGCCAATCAGAGACTGGGGATGATTAGAGGGACAAAATGGCCAGGCTGTAGTGGACAATTTAGCCAGGACATCGGGATACACCCTACTCTTTAGAAAGGATGCCCAGGGATCTTTAATGACCTCAGTGAGTCAGGACTTCGGCTTTAGGTCTCATCTGAAGGGCGGTAATATTTTTATGGCAGTCTCCCCGTCACTGCATTTGGGGCATTTGGATCCAAACACAGACCACAGGGTAAGCGTCCTCTGTTGGCATCACCGACACCTTTTCCAGCAGCAACCCAAGCTTTTTCCTGGTTGGCCTCCCATCCCATCCCTGGCTGGGCCTAAACATGCTTAGCTTCAGATTCCAAGTTTCAGAACAGTCTGACCTCTTTTTGTAAGTCGCTTTGAATAAAAGAGTCTGCTAAGTAATTAAAAATACAAATGTTAAAAAACTTCTTCAGAAGGTAAGTGACACTAACAGTCTGATTTTTCATAATTCACCTGCTCTTGGTTTCGGAAAAGATTTCAGGTTGCTGTGAAATCCAAAACTCGTTGTCAGAAATAATAAACACAGTTGCATGAAAACATTTCAATGGCTTGTGCTTGAGAATAATAAAGAACACAGAGATGGAAATAAATGGATGTTACTTCTGGAGTCTGGGGTACAAAAACGTGCGTGGCTTAGGCAAGGATGAAAAGCGGGCATCTTGGGTTAGATGTTTACAGAATTTTGCTGTTGATGATTTATTGGGTTATGTTAAGGGTGCTGTTGTGGAATTTGCTGTGAAATGTGCCATATGGTATCCAATTTGAAAATTATACAAAATTAGCAGGATTGAGTCACCATGCATTCACCCAGCATGTTTTACAGGCAGAATGCAATAAGTATGTTATATTATAAACAGTGACACTCGGACTTAAAAACGGAGAACTTTAAAGCACGAAATTAGATGTTCATGTACATTTTTTTTCATTCATTTTCCACCTCTTATCTGAGACCGGGTCGTCTGGATAGCAATCTTAGCAGTGAGGCCCATATGTTCCTTTCTCCAGCCACAATTGCCAACTCATACTGTGGGATCCCAAGGCATTCCTAGGCCATCTGGAAGATATAATCCTCCCTGCAAACCTTCCCCTGAGTCTCCTTCCAGCCTATAAAACCTCCACAGGGAACATCCAGGAGTCACCCGTATAAGATACCTGAACCACCTCAATTGGCTCATCTCGATGCAGTTGGTTAGTGGCTCTAATATGATGTCTGCGCTTCTCGTCTTATCTCTGTGGCAGAGCAGCTCATTTCAGCCGCACGTACCCTCAATCTCATTCTTTCTGTCATTACCCAAAACTCATGACCATAGGTGAGGGTATGGATGTAGATTGACTGGTAAAATGACAGCTTTGCATTGTGGCTCAGCTCCTTCTTCACCACTACTGACTGGTATATTAGCCGCATAACTGCGGTCACTGTCCCAGTCCATCTCACCATTTCTTTTTCTCCTCACTTATGAATAAGACCCCAAGGTATTTAAACTCATGGAATGGACAGTCCACCTTTTTCCTACTGATGACCATGGCCTCAGCTTTGGAGATGATGATTCTCGTCCTTGCTGCTTCACACTCGGTCACAAACTCAACACAATGCAACTCAACGCAGTTAGATGGTTGCAAAAAATAAAAGGGTCTTCAGGGAAAATGAGGAAAATATAACTTAACCCTTTGTCTGTTTCTGTCACCTTATTCCCTTTGAAATAAACTGTATGTCCTAGGAATTAAGTATTTGTAGAATGTTACTTTAAGGCAGAAGGTGGCCAAGCCATGCCTGTGGGTCCTTGCATAAATGCGCTGTTGTGTCGTGTAAGCGGCTGGGCTCTCTTCAGAAAAGCTTCCACGCTTTTGAAAAAGAGACGAGAAAGAACCAGGAAACAAGAGTTAAAGGGGGCAATCCGAAAAGTGCGAAAGCTCCGACGTGTGTGGATTGGTTTGGGTGCATGTGAATACGAGTGCGGGTTACCCAGTGGAGGACATCTGTGTGTACGGCACTGCCTTTTATTTTCCTGCTGAAGCTTGCGTCTTCTGCTTGAGGGACACGTTAACGCCATGATACCCAGGTGAGGCAAACATCAGTCTCCAGGACTGGATTTATATCCGAATCGGTGAGAACGCTCCTTTATATCTTAGAAGGGAAGCGTGCTAATTGTTGCATTCAACCAGTTATCTGGATTTAATTGTGGATCATGAGGAACATAGGATAAGGAGTCTGGTCAAAAAGGGACTGGGGAATGTGTATAGAGTGTTTAACCTCTATATGTTGTGGTGGTCGGCTGGGGGTTGTGCCCAGTCGCCATGTCTGGATGGACCAGGACAGGGACTGTGCCTTCCCAGGACCATGAGAAGGCAGCCGCCCTGCCTGGTATGGGGGCCACGGGGTTCGAGCATAGAAGCCAACCCCTATCAGGGCCCATGGCCACCGCCAGAGGGCGCTCGGCCTCGGACATCAGCACTTCCGCCACACTCAGAGGTGCTGGAAGAAGGAATACCGAGGACACCCGGAAGTGCCGCAGGAAGTCAATCAGGGAGCACCTGGAGCACATCCAGGTGGTCATAAAAGGGGCCGCCTCCCTCCAGTCAGGAGCTGCAGTCGGGAGGAAGAAGACAGAGCTCGGTGGAGAGGAGTGGAGGCGGTGAAGGACCGAAGGAGGGCCCTTGAAGAGGGTGTGTGGTGCAGGGGCACTGTGTGCCTTTTGGACTTTATGTAAATAAACGTGTGCTTTTTGTAGACATTCAGGTGTCTGTCTGTCTGTGACTGGGGCTGGCTTCCACAATGTATATATATATATGTGGAAAAGAAGGTCTGTGATACGGTTTGCATATTTGCAGCTGGAGATCCACAAAGGGAGACAATGAATCACGTATCATAAAGTAGTTTTTATTCCTGAGCTTTCAACCCCTACCAGGGGTCTTCATCAGAGGATAATGTTTAGACTTACAAGAATCAAAGGCAATATATAGCAATAAATTATGTGGGTGGGGGATGGGGAGAGGTGGCTAAGTCCGTGTGGTCAGGGGTGGGCGGGTTTATTGGGTGTAAAGTCTTGTTTATCATGAATAAGTTTGCATATGCTGGATTTATGTTCAAGTGTCTGTTGATGGAGTTCTCATTTGATACCCAGGATTCAGCCAGCTCTCTGGCACTTTTAGTATTGGCTTTAAATTTTACTTGTACATTTTCCCAATTAAATGTATGTCCTGTTGATTTCATATGCGTATAGATCAAAGATAGTGAGTCCTTTCTTCTGACGGCGTTGCGGTGTTCCTGTATATGTGTGTCAATTCTTTTTGAAGTTTGTCCAATGTATACCACTGAGCACGAACTGCATGGAATGCTGTCCACTGCGTTTCGTGTTTCTGCTGTCAATTTCTTGTTTTTAGCATTAAAGAGGACCATATACAGATTGTTTGTGGGTTTGTGTGCTATTCTGACGCCTGACTTGGCCAGGATGCGAGCTGCACCTTCAGACACATTGTGGTGATAAGGGAGTGAGTGCCAGGCGGGGTGGGGGTTCTGATTCAAATCAATTGTTTGTTGAGTTTTTTGGCGTCTTCTGTGTAGGCTTCGATTAACGAATGTTTTTGAGTATCCGTTTGAAGTGAAAAGGTGGAAGAGATAGCGTCTCTCTTTCATTTTTGTTTCCTTCGTATTACAATGGGTGTGAACTCTTCTGAATAGAGTTTTAACACAGCTCCGTTTATGAGATACCGGGTGGTTGCTGGCGAAGTGTAATATCTTGTCTGCGTAGCATTCTTTACGGTTAGCACTAGTGGTCAGGGTGGCGTCATTATTTCTTTCGATGTAGATGTCCAGGAAGCTGATGTGTCGGTTAATTTCTAATATATATATATTATATATAATATATATATACTCAGCAAAAAAAGAAACGTCCCTTTTTCAGGACTGTGTATTT
>JANRMT010062806.1:113784345-113827853 GCA_026402145.1 Polypterus bichir lapradei | reverse complement strand
AAAAACAGTTGAAAGTCAGGGGACGTTTCTTTTTTTGCTGAGTATATATATACTAGCTGTGATTATCTAATTATTTGGATGGTTACCTACCAGGTAACGCTTGTGGTTGGTCGGACAGTCAGCAAACATCTGCAACATCCTCTCAGTTGTGAGAAGCTTTAACATCTGATGAGCCCCAATTAGGGCAAACCACATGTCATGTACTCTTTGTATTATTTGGCAGATACTGTATCACATATCTGTGAACTGCTTCTCTTAAATGAGAGGACATGACGAATGTTTGCTGATTGGCCTACCAACCACAAGCATTACCTGCTAGGTGACCACTCAAGGAATCAGGATGAAATTCAGACCTAAGAATTCAATACTCTGATCCTCACCCTGTCAAGTAAGTGAATCAGCCGCCATGGTGCAATGTCAGAGGCATCGCCTCAGATGCTGATGTTCAAGGTTCGATCCCTGTAAGAGGAAGCAAAAGTGCGTACACCTGGTGTGCCCCAATTAGATCAAAACACATGTCATGTACTCTTTGTATCATTTGGTAGGTACTGTATCATATATATATATATGTATGTGCTGTTTACTGTATATTCCTGTGCTGACTGTAAGTACGTGTAATATTTCTACCATTTTCCTTTTCTGTTTTGTTGTTTTCTGTACGAGTCCAGTTTCATTATAGACATGGTGGTTCATTGGTATTCTCATTTAAATCAGTATTCGTTTATTTGTTCAGTTTATTTCATGTATGATATTCTAAAAGGAAATATCTACATAATTATGTTTGGATTTTTCTAAAATATGCACTGTTTGTTCAGTTGGGTTAAATTGGTCTGAGTGGTTGTTTTGTCTGTTTATAAAGGACACCATCAGCAAAGGGGATCAAATTAGAGCTAAGGTTCCGTCCATTTCTGAACATACTAGAATTAAACCTTTACTAAAGGTAGGAGGTACTTGTGTGTGTTGGGGTCCTCTCATTGTAATTAGAGGAACTCACTACATTAGGATGTACAGTTTGTCAAATGAAACCCAGGTCTAAGAGGGTGCTTGTAACCTCTTACTCTAAAACATAGGTCCTCAAACTATGGGCCACGTATAGTCTGCTCTTGAGTGGCCCACAGTCATGAATGACAATAGTACTGAATGGGACATGGTAGCAAATGGCTTGCGTAATGTGTCTACACAGGCAGCTAAAGCAAATGTTATTGCTCCACTATGACCTGCTTCTGTGATTCTCTATGGGGGACCCACCCCCTCAGGCTAACAATTACGGTTGATTCTTGAAGGAATGGGGATTGACGATCAGCGACAATTTTCTAATGTGGTTGGGATGACACTCTGTGGCAATTGTGGGCCACAAAGTCACAAAAAACGGCAAAATTGAGTTGCAAGGAAAAAAATATTTAAGAATCAGATCAGAATTAATCCCAGTTTTTAGGGATTCAATAGTTTTAACTGCACGGACAAAACCATAGTGTAGTTCAGGGGTTCCCAGGTTCATTCCTGGTGTACCACTGTGGCTTTCATTCCAACCAGTTTCACATATCAGTGGGTCCATCTTATGTCTCATCAGTCTAAATGTTTAGCTGGTCCTTTTTCTTTTCTTATTCTGCATTCAGAAAAATACTCTGGTGTGACTCTTGCATTTAGAAGAAACTCATAAATATGTTTTCTTTGTCATATTTTTACAACAACAACATTTATTTATATAGCACATTTTCATACAAAAAGTAGCTCAAAGTGCTTTACATAATGAAGAATATAAAAATAAAAGACACAGTAAGAAAATAAAATAAGTCAACATTAATTAACATAGAATAAGAGTAAGGTCCAATGGCCAGGGGGGACAGAAAAAACAAAAAAAACTCCAGACGGCTGGAGAAAAAAATAAAATCTGTAGGGATTCCAGACCATGAGACCGCCCAGTCCCCTCTGGGCATTCTACCTAACATAAACGAAACAGTCCTCTTTGGATTTAGGGTTCTCACAGAAGGACTTGAAGATGATGGTCACGTAGACTTCTGCCTTTTAATCCATCCATCATTGTTGGAGCATCATGATGCTTTGAGTAGGTGGAGGTGGCGCAGGCCGGAAAAAGAAACAGAAGAGAGAGTAGGGGTCAGTACGGATTTTAGAGCCACCATGAATAGTTATTATGATGAATTGAACATACAGAGTATCAGGATTATGTTAAATTAAGTTAAATTGAAGTTATAAAAAGGCCATGTTAAAGTAATATGTTTTCAGCAGTGTTTTAAAGTGCTCTACTGTATTAGCCTGGCGAATTCCTATTGGCAGGCTATTCCAGATTTTAGGTGCATAACAGCAGAAGGCCGCCCGCTTCACCACTTCTTTTAAGTTTTGTTCTTGGAATTCTAAGGAGATACTCATTTGAGGATCTGAGGTTACGATTTGGAATATAAGGTATCAGACATTCCGATATATAAGATGGGGCGAGATTATTTAAGGCTTTATAAACCATAAGCAGAATTTTAAAGTCAATCCTGAATGACAAAGGTAACCAGTGTTGTGACATCAAAACTGGAGAGATGTGCTCGGATTGTCTGGTGTTTTAAACATTTTTACCATTGTAAGTGCCACATGGGATGGATGGGAAACCAACCAGGAGAGGAGATGGTTCCTTACTCAGACAGGAGGCTCCAAGAGGACAGACAGGCATCCAGGCCAAGGGAGAGAAAGATACCAGACCCAAAAGAGACTTCTCAGGTAGATGGACAGACATCCTGACCCAGGAAAAAGATTCAATTACCCAGACGGGAAGCCCCGGGCAGATGGAGAGGTGTCCCGACCGGACATATTTGTTGTACATTCCCTGGCCAGGATGAAAGGGAAGGAGAGGGAAGACCTGCCTCTAAGGCAGGGGTCCTCAATCACAGTCCTGGAGGGCCGCAGTGCCTGCAGTTTTTTGTTCCATCCCAATTTCTTAATAAGAAGCACTTATTGCTCAAGTAACACTTCTGCTTTACTTTAGTTGTCTTTTGAACCCTCATTGCTTATTTTAGTCTCTGTTGTGATGTGGGATTTTGCTTATAACTTGATGAACGTTTTGTATGTCTTTATTTATAATTTAGGCAAACCAAGTGGTGAGAGGTATTCGTGTTTGCCCCCCCCTTTACGATTGTCTCTTTGTAATTTTATGACAGGATTTGGGGGGGATGTGTCTTAAACCAGTTTGATGAGTATTTCTCTGCTAAAGTCTTTGAACCCCCTGCAAGGAAGCCAGGATGTTTAACATATGGTTTTGGGGCAGGAGATAAGATGATCTATTCCACCCATTGGTCTGAGGCTGTCTGGATTGGCTGGAGGAATTGGAGAGAACATTTATAAATGTACTTGCTCAACCACATTCTCTCTCTCTTACTAACATCTGAAAGAAGCATCTCTCTAACCAACATATGATGAAGAATCATCTCTCTTGCTAACCTGTGATGATAAAGACAACACAATGAAGAGCACAGCTCAGCAGCCATATTGAACAGACATATGGCTGAAAGCTGAGCACCAATGATGCCTTAACTAGAGACATTAAGTAACTACAAGTCTGTGTGCCACCTGAATTACACATCACCATTTTATCAGGTTGTATGGGTGCCAATATTCAAATGTACTTTGCATTTTGTTATTATTTATGAATATTATCAGTAATACATTATTTTATGTGTAACTTAACTCCTGCTTGTCTTTTTACTACATCTAATTGCCTGAGGTTATAGATATAGAAGGGAAGGTGGGGATAAATTATATACAGTGGTAAGTCTGTGATATTAGGCATTCTAAGGCTACATATTAATAATACAATAGGGGAAAGTAGAGCAATATATATATTACTCTACCAAGATAAAACAATTGGCGTAGTCGGCAGGATTTTGGGGTAACCATGTTTTGCACCCTGTTTGCAAATACTGTTTTGATGTATGTGTTTATGTATGTGAATTTTAGGGCACCCAGTGTACAAATGCGGTGGAAGTAAAACATTGTTTGGTTGCTGAATGGAATATAACCAACAAAGTGTAGAGACTTCATGTGTGTCACAAGGACACCCACATGGTTGTTAGTGCTGGTGATAGTGAGTCCCTAATTAAAGTGCTAGGGAGTGATGAAAGATGCATGCGTCATTCATACGGCATTTAAGTGGTTAAAGTGCTAGGGAGTGATGGGACATGCATTCGTCATTCATACGGTACTTATTCGTTTAGGATCTTTGTGTATGTATGTGTATGTTTGCTTACAGGGGCAAAAGTAGGCCAACCCATAACGAATTTGGCAAATTGTATTAGAGTAAATTGTAGACTTAGAAATGCCTAAGTTCATTTTAAAGTTAGCCATCTTCCAGTGGAGTGGCAGAGGGAAGTAGGCTAAAGCTAGGAAACCTGTAGTTCAGGTAGAGAAAGCAGAAGCTGAGCTGAGTGTGCCACAAAATGGAAGGGGGCTGGAAGGATTAAAAGCAAGAAAACAGAGATCAGGTTTAAAGAAGACAGCTGCTGTTATAAGAGGTTTACTAGCTTGTATTACCGGTAATAAGGAAGATCATGATGAGGAAGAAAATAGGAAAGTGAGTGAAAGTTATGGAATGTTGTGTGAGAGTTTTGAAAGATGTAACAGTTGGTGCGATAATTGTGAAGTATTAGCATGTAGAACACCCACTGCTGAAGTGGAAAGCGCAGAAAGCAAGGGAAACAAAGAGAGAAAACCACCCATGGTGAAAGTTAGGGCAAAAGTAACCAGATCGGACTGGAACCCTAAAACATGGGTGGGTGACTTACATGAGACAGATGAGTGCTCAGATAAAGATTGGGAATGTGAGTGCAAGGAAAAGGAGAGGGATGAAAGGAAGGGAAAACAGCAAGGATGTTTCATTCCATTATTCTCCAGTGCACCAAAATCTCCAGGTGATTCTGAGGTCTGTCCAGTATTTAAAGAACATGCTACACCAATAGATATTTCACCACTGTTAGGAAAGGTCACCAGTGCTGCATTGAAATTTGATTTAGGACAAAGAGATCAGATAGAAGGCAGAGAAGCTGGTGAGTGTGAATGGCAATTGTTGACTAGAGGGTATGAACTGGATAATGGCTTAAGGATACTGAGTAAAGAAAGTGTGGAATTTAAACAAGGAACAATGGAAATGAATGGGATTCAAGTGCTTGTGTGTGAAAGGTCTGAAAGTGCTAGTGCAAGAATGGCTGAGTTGGTTTGAATGGATCAGGACAAGCCAAAGAACAAAGGATGGGAGATGGTGCAGCAGAAAGTTTTACAAGCTCAGGCAGGAAGCCAGGAATGCACAGGGGTGTGAAGGTCCTAACAGCCATGCTGCGGCCAGCAGTAATTAAAAAGCACACACACTTAGGTTCAGTAATTCGAAACCTGACTGACCAGTTGTTTAAAAAGACAGCCTATGAATCTCCATGCAATAAAATGGAGAAAAGTGAGCCGGTCTTTAGTAAAGAGCACAGGTCAGTTTTAGGAGAGATGCTGGATTTAGAACTTGGATTCTGGAGAGGTTTTAGCCCACACTTTCAGGTAGCAGTTACCATACAATAAAAAAAAGGACACACAGGCAACGAAAAAAAATAGGGTAGTGCAGGAAGACAGGAAAGGGAAAACAGTTATTTCTGTTTCAATTTTCTGGCCTTCTGTAAAAGTGCTACTTCTGTTGTAAGGTTTTACGGACTTTGGGTTGGTGTAGGTAATAAATAGTGAAGGCAATTAGCAGAGTAAAATCCATGCAGGAGATTGGGTTACCATTGACACATTGGAGTGGCATGGCACTATCGGCCAAACTGTTCCAATGAATGCCTTGAAGCAAAGTTTGAATGTTGGCACCAGGTTAACCAATAAGAAGAAGATGAGATGGACAGAAACTGCTTTGTCACCTTCCATTTTGCAGACCTGCCTACATAGCGAAATGAAAAAAAGAAAGAGGAAAAGAAAACACCCAAAGACTAAAGACAAAGACATGAAGAAGAACTGAAGAGACAGCAAGAAAAAGACAGTTACTGGGGTTTAAGTGAGTAACAAGTCCACAAGTCATTCAATAATAGGACTAGTCACAGACTATAGTTTAAAAGGAAAGGTTTGTTCATTACTGCAGCAAATTTATATTCCAAGGGGTGGAAACTGAACAAACCAGTTAGGAATGCCAAAATAAGGGGATTCATTTTGTGCTCATAAAGTATACATTCTGGGTATTAATTAATTAAGTGGGATAATTAATATAAGGTATACTGAGCAAATTGGTGAACTTTTCAGGAAAGCAGGTGCAGCTGATACATTTGCAAGTCATATGGGCTCCGATGTTAGGTATAGTCTAATTGGGAAAATACGGAAGCCCTGCTGAGATTGTCGGCTGTGGTACAGGCACAGGACCAGTGGGCCAATTCTGAACCGAGGTGTTTAGCACAACGAGTATGCATATGGTGAGCAAACTACTCTAGGGGTGGCCTATAGTGGGAATGATGAGAGTTGCATAGCTTTGATGTCTCATGGTGGTGATGCCAGCCTATACTGGTAAAGGCTGAAGGCAGTCAAGAGTTGCACCATGGGTAGGAAAGCACAAGAGGCAACTAAGTCAACCCCAAATGTGTGCAGAGGGGCCACAGATGTTGGTTTGTGAACAGTTTATGCAGTGGCACATGTGCTCTCACTTGGGCAGAAGTGGTTGTACTGGCACCTGTGGCATGTTACCTTTCAAATTTTTATGTTAATTGTACAGCTACATATGCTTAAACAGATAGTTTGGGACAGGGGTCTAATTAGCAGTTAGACACAAAACAAGCACAGATTAAAAATTCACACAATAGACTAAATTGTAGTGGGCTAGTTTAGTGGAAGGTGTGGACTTGTCTCATTTTGAACCACCAGATCTGATGACATATGAAGACTGCAGAAAGCTAAAGAAACAGTTGAAGCAAGCCGGAGCAGATACAAGTCATCAGGAGCGCTTCCAAGTTCTTCAGATTGTCTTTGAAATAAAGAAGATATGTAATGGACAAATGGTCACGGACAACTTTTAACACTGGGAGAGCAAATACTGCAAATCAATGCACAAGTTATGCATCAGACTCTTTAATCAATTTAAAGACATTGTTTATAAAGACATTGTACAAAACATTCATCGGGGTGGAGTGTTGTGATGTGGGATTTTGCATATAACTTGATGAATGTTTCGTATGTCTTTATTTATAATTTAGGCAAACCAAGTGGTGAGAGGTATAAAACAGTCTCAAACAGCTGTATACTTGGTTTTTAATTGTTCCTTATTAGCCATAAGATGCAAATGACAAAAGAGATTAGCATTTCTCCATTTAGCTTGTTGCCATTTACACTTATTGTGTATTTATTGTGCACTATTGGGTTTAATTAAATACTTGGAAGGAAAGTGAAGAGAAAAAAAGAGAAGGACTGAGAATTACTCCTCCATTTTAGCCTTCAAATCACTTGGATGATATCCTTAGAAAGGGGAAGAAAATTCAGGATATGAGAATGATCTAACATAGTGGAGTTAAAGCACTAACAAGCCATTAAATGAAATTACTGTCAAGAATTGCTTTCTAATTAAGCAACTGGGTTAGAACAAAAACCTGCAGCCACTGCGGCCCTCCAGGACTGTGATTGAGTGCCCCTGCTCTAAGGGATGTTCGTTCCCCCGAGGACGCTAGATGGCAGCAGCCCTGGATAGCGGTGCCCATTCAGACACCAGCAGGGAATTGCTGGGGATTGAAGTCTATTAGCACAACCCCGCTGGTGTCTGGGGTGCCACAAGGGGGCGCTGCAAAGAGATGCACTCCCTGTTATTTGGAACTTCCGTACGATTCGGTATACAGTAATCCCTCGCTATATCGCGCTTCGACTTTCGCGGCTTCACTCTATCGCGGATTTTATATGAAAGCATAACTAAATATATAACGCAGATTTTTCGCTGCTTCGCGGGTTCTGCGGACAATGTGTCTTTTTACTTCCTGTATATGCTTCCTCAGTTGGTTTGCCCAGTTGATTTCATACAAGGGACGCTATTGGCGGATGGCTGAGAAGCTAACCAATCAGAGCACGCAGTTAAGTTCTCCTGACTGAGAAGCTAACCAATCAGAGCACGCAGTTGAGCTCCTGCGTGCTGAATGCAGTGTTAACCAGGAAGTCTCATCTCGCTCATTCAGCATCAACGTGTTTCGCTGTGTAAAGAGTTGTGCTCTTTTGTGTTTATCTTTGTGCATAGTCAAGCCCTTCATTATGGCTCCAAAACAATCTGCTACTGCTTCAGGTGCCGTGCCCAAGCACAAGAAGAAGATGTTAACGATTGCCGAAAAGGTAAACGTTTTGGATTTGTTGAAGGCTACGATTCTTTTTATTTAAAAAGTAGGAAAGGAATATAAGATCTACGGCTGCAGCGTCCTTTTAACCAGGGTGCAAAACGAGTTGTAAGTGGATGTAATAAGGCAGTAGTCTGGATGGAATCTGCTTTAGGGATTTGGATTGAAGACTGCCAGAAGAAGAACAACGGCAGTGCTACACAATCGCCTGAAGTGGCTCTTTTAGAAGAGCTGTAACGCTCTCCTTTGTTGTGCAGTAAAATTAAACTCATTGTTATCGGACAAGTCATCGTGTCATTGTTGGTGAGTAACCATAATTAATTTTCTTCTTACAGTGTTTAGTACATGTATGTACGTTTAGTGTCACTGTACAAACATTTACTGTATACTATTTTTCTTGCAATGTACGTATTTATTGCTGGTGACCTGTCTATCGTAATGGCTGTAACATATGTGATATCGGAGACACTCAATATCTTTAAAATAATATTTAGGTTTTACTGTATATAAACAGTGTGTGTTTATATACATAATTTCAATGAATCTTACCTAATATCTAAGAGAATACAAAGGGATTATGCTGTATAACGCTGCGGGGAATATTTATAAACAGTGCGGGAGAGTTTATAAGGGCTTAAAATATATAAAAATAACCATACAAACATATGGTTTCTACTTCGCGGATTTTCACCTATCGCGGGGGGGTCTGGAACGCAACCCCCGCGATCGAGGAGGGATTACTGTAGTGCTTCCAACAGACCAGAGCTTTAGCACTGGAGTACTAATACAAGTGAATGCACTGCCTTGTCCAGGTTAGTTGGATTTGGGAGGTAGGAAGGAAACACTCAACTGGACGAGAGCAGTGCAGTAGAGAGAGGAGAGGATGGGAAAGAAAGAAGAAACAACATGTTTTGTGCTTGTGTGTACGAGGTATTTGTAATAAACACCCTTTATTTGAACCCAGGACTGTGTTGGTGTGTTTGGGGCTTGGGGCTCACTGGCAGCCCCTAGCCTTCACACCATGTTTGTTTTCAAGTCACTTGAGTTTTGTGGAGTCTACCCCTTAAATTGTATCCAAATACTAACAATTAGAGATGAGCAGTGCAGACAGGGGTGCAAATGACACTGACTGTTCAGACCCAGCTGTTAGTTCAATGTGATATTAATTTGAGTGCCATTACATCATAATAAAAGAACAAGTGTCTGTGTATCTGTGTGTCCATCAGGTTGCTCAGTCTCTATTATGTCATTTGGTGGGGGATTTGCGAAAGAAGTACTAATGTTTGTGACATGCCATCTGTTGGAATGTAAAATGCAATCCATTTTATTACTACATGCATTACAAAATATATTCCAATAAGATGGTTCACTACAAATTTAGATTTCAACCCATCTTAAATGGGTAGCACAGCTATTTAGTAATGAATGGCTTAATTTTGTGGTCCTCAAGTTCAGTCCTAAGGGCCATCTTGACGGCATGTGTTCACCTTGGTCACCCTCTGCTTTTAACTGGACTCCTGCCTTTATTAAACAAGCTGTTATTTACCAGTTTCTGCCATGTTGGTGTCAATCCAGAAATTGCAAAATGGGTTTGCTTAATTTTTAGGGACATTTAGCAAACATTTTTGTGTGTGTGTGTGACGTTAATTATTGTTCTTATTGTTCTATTGTTTTTCTCTTTTTTATGTTCTGTTGATTTATGTCTTTTCTGTTTATAGCTCACAAGTGAATTTTAGGGTTTGCCCTGTGATGTGGCAGGCTTTCCTGATAAGTGTCTTCAGGAATTGTGCTTTTTTTAACTCAATTTGCTTCCCTATGAGACCACAATGTAGAGCATCACACTGGTTACTATGGACTGGTAGAACATTTCCAAAGTTTGCTGCATACATCAAATGATCTGAGTTTCCTTAGGAAGTCCAGTCTGCTCTGGCCTTTCTTGTTGTTCATTTGAACTCCAGGTACTTGTAGCAACTTGAGAATGCACAGGTGGTGAACCAGCTGAGGGTAGAAAAGGCTGCAGGGATCTGTGGTATCCAGGGTGAACTTCTCCAGGCTGGTGGTGAGGATCTCCTTCTGGCATTGCAAGCAATCTTTGCTTCCATTTGTTAGACTGGTGTCATCCCAACTGACTGGAAAACAGGACTTGTGTCTCTCTGGAATGGGATGGGTGATCACCTGGATTGTGGCAACTACAGGGAGATAACACTTCTCTCAGTGCTGGGTAAGGTCCTTGCTAGGGTCATCCTCAATAGGATCCATGATCACTTGCTCACCTACCAGCAACCGGAGCAGTCTACCATTGACC
This sequence comes from Polypterus bichir lapradei, assembly GCA_026402145.1. Classification (NCBI taxonomy): domain Eukaryota; kingdom Metazoa; phylum Chordata; class Cladistia; order Polypteriformes; family Polypteridae; genus Polypterus; species Polypterus bichir. The sequence goes on along the minus strand of JANRMT010062806.1, from coordinate 113,817,224 downwards.
GCATCCTGGCACTGAGGGTTCTCTTGGAACGCAAACGTGAATACCAGCAGAGTTTCTTTGCAGCCTTTGTCGATTTTCATAAAACGTTCGACTCAGTTGATTGAGCTGCCCTGTGGGACATCCTGAGGGTTTGTGGGATCCTCTCAAGGTTGCTGGATATCATGGCCGGCCTGTACACTGGTACTGTGAGTGCTCTGCAGAGTGGAGGCAGGACCTCTGTGTTTTTCCCAGTTGATTCTGGGGTTCATCGGGGTGTGTTCTGCTCCTACTCTGTTCAATGCTTGTATGTACTTGGTGTTGGGCAAGTGCGTGGGATCCAGTGGCTGTGGGCTACCTGATGGTGAAGAAAGATTCACTGATCTTGACTTTGCTGACGATGCTGTGATCTTCGCGGAGTCAATGGAGGCTCTGATCGGGGCTCTCGGGAGACTGAGTGAGGAGTCTAAGTGTCTGGGCTTGTGAGTGTCCTGATAAAAACCAAGATCCAGGCCTTTAATGACCTCTTAGGCACAGCCATCAGCAGTTGAACACTGACAACAGACGACTTCCTTACAGCGAGGCTTCAATGACTTCAAAAGGCTTCAAAAGCACAACCGATCATCCACAATGTCTTTTTGACGCTGATGAAAAGGGGACTAGAGAAATCTGGGTCAAAAAGACTGTTAATGATACATGTGCACTTAAAAAAGCCGTGCGTATTCTGCAATGGCCAGCATATCCTTGCCTAATGTAGAAAAATCAAAGAACTGCCACATAAAGAAAGAACTGACTTTTTAAAATCTAAAGGTTTATGTTTTCGCTGTAAGAACTGTAAAGAAAGTATGAAATGTCAGACATGTTCTTTTCAGCACCCAGACATCCTGCACATCAAAAAAGACAATGGAGCAACATCTAAAGCTACAACTAGTGTGGCAACATCTACTGAAAGGGAAACTGAGACTGGAACTTGTACCTTTACTTTGGGCCGGAGAAGAATGTGCACTGCAAGTAGTTCCTATTAAGGTAAAATCTAAGAAAAGTGAAAGGTATGTAGAAACATATGCCTTTATAGACCTCGGCAGTACGGTAACAATTTGCATTGAAAGGCTCCAGAGACAATTAAGCCTTCAAGGGAGAAGAACACAAGTATTCCTCAAAGCTATGAGTAATTATGATGATGATTCAAAGATGCTAACCCAATGTTCTGTCTTATCAGATTTACAAGTCTGTGGTCTCAGTGATGTTGAATATATTGATTTGCCAAAGGTCTTCACACAGGTCTCCATTCCAGTGAACAGAGAAAGTATTCCACTACAAGAAGATATCGATAAGTGGGCATATCTTAAAGAGGTATGTCTATCTCATATTGACTCTGACGTTGATCTTTTAATAGGAATCAACTACCCAGAAATCTTCGAGCATTGTTGACTGTAATCTGAATTTTAAATCGCATATTAATCAGATCACTAGGACAGCATTTTTTCACTTAAGAAACATAAGTAAAGTTAGACCTCTTATATCACTGAAAGATGCTGAGAAATTAGTTCACGCGTTTGTTTTCAGTCGACTAGATTACTGTAATGCACTCTTCTCAGGACTACCCAAGAAAGACATAAATCGTTTGCAACGAGTGCAGAATGCAGCTGCTAGAATCCTAACTAGGAAAAGAAAATCCGAACACATTTCTCCAGTTTTGATGTCACTACATTGGTTACCTGTGTCATTCAGGATTGACTTTAAAATTCTGCTTATGGTTTATAAAGCCTTAAATAATCTCGCCCCTTCTTATATATCGGAGTGTCTGACATCTTATATTCCAAATCGTAACCTCAGATCCTCAAATGAGTGTCTGCTTAGAATTCCAAGAGCAAAACTTAAAAGAAGTGGTGAGGCGGCCTTCTGCTGCTATGCACCTAAAATCTGGAATAGCCTGCCAATAGGAATTCGCCAGGCTAATACAGTAGAGCACTTTAAAACACTGCTGAAAACATATTACTTTAACATGGCCTTTCTATAACTTCAATTTAACTTAATCCTGATACTCTGTATGTTCAATTTCTTCATAATAACTATTCAGGGTAGCTCTAAAATCCGTACTGACCCCTACTCTCTCTTCTGTTTCTTTTTCCGGTTTCTTTGTGGTGGTGGCCTGCGCCACCTCCACCTACTCAAAGCTTCATGATGCTCCAACAATGATGGATGGACTAAAAGGCAGAATTCTACGTGACCATCATCATCAAGCCTTTCCGTGAGAACCCTAAATCCAAAGAGGACTGTTTCATTTATGTTAGGTAGAATACCCAGAGGGGACTGGGCGGTCTCTTGGTCTGGAATCCCTACAGATTTTATTTTTTTTTTCTCCAGCCGTCTGGAGTTTTTTTTTTTTGTTTTTTCTGTCCCCCCTGGCCATTGGACCTTACTCTTATTCGATGTTAATTAATGTTGATTTATTTTGTTTTCTTATTGTGTCTTTTATTTTTCTATTCTTCATTATGTAAAGCACTTTGAGCTACTGTTTGTATGAATATGTGCTATATAAATAAATGTTGTTGTTGTTGTTGTTGTCATGAGTCACACCTAGCCAATGAGGTGGACCTCATGCTATGAAGACTACACTTGGATGGGTGGTTGGTGGACCATACAAAGAGATAGATGACCTCGCAAAACAAAGCAATAAGCTGCCCAAACATTCAATCAATCGTTTGTCAATAACAGAAATTGAAGATATGCTGCTGCAACAGTATAACACAGATTTTCCAGAGCGCAGCTATGAAGAAAAAGAGGAAATGTCTCGGGAGGACATTAAGTTCATGTGCATAGCCTCAGAATCTGCGAGACTGGTAGTTGGCCACTATTGTTTAAATTTGCCTTTGTGTTCTTCCAGATGGGTTTAAAGCGGAGAAAGACAAACAAATTGTGATTGCATTCACTACACTTTTGGCACGTAGACTTATTCTCATAAACTGGAAGAACCCAAACTCTCCTCTTTTAAGTCAGTGGGAAACCGATGTGTTATATTATTTGAAGTTGGAAAAAATCAAATACTCAGTTAGAGGATCCGTACAGACTTTTTTCAAAACATGGCAGGATCTAATCAGTAATATTTAAAAATAAGTTCATAAGGCACAGAGAATTTATTAATTTAGGTATGTTTACAAGCCTTAAATTTAACGCCGTTTGGCTTGCTCTCTCTCTCAGGGGTGGGGATCGATCTGTTCTTAATTTTTCTCTTTGTAAAAACTTGATTGCTTTGTATGGATTGTAATAAAATTAATAAAAAAAAAAAAAATTTGCCTTTGAAGGATGAAACACTTAAAATGCAGAATAATCGCTGTATTGCTGAACAGCGTGCTATTGGACTCAAAAGAAAACTGAGCAAAAATTCAGGTTTGCGGAGAGTGTGTTGACCTTGTTGAGAGGTTTACTTACCTTGGCAGTGACATTCATGTCTCTGGTGACTTTTCCTATGAAGTCAGCAGATGGATTGGGAGAACATGGGAGGTCATGAGGTTGCCAGAAAGGATATGTGGTGCTCCTGATATTTCTACAAAAGGATAAAGGTCCAAGTCTTTAGAGTCCTGGTGCTTCCTGTCTTGCTATATGGTTGTAAAACATGGACGCTATCAGTGTGACCTGAGACAAAGACTGGACTCCTTTGGTATTGTGTCTCTTCGGAAGATCCTTGGGTACCACTGGTTTGACTTTGTGTTGCTCATGGAGTCCCAAATGAGGCACATTACCTGCATTGTGAGGGAGTGTCACTTACGGCACTATGGCCATGTGGTGTGATTCCTCGAGGGTGATCCGGCTTGCAGGATACTCATTGTTAAGGACCCGAGTGGCTGGATCAGACCAAGGGGACACCCACCTAACACCTAGCTGCAGCAGACAGAGGATCATTCCTGGAAGGTTGGACTAGATTATGTGTCTGCCTGGGGGGTTGCCGACCAGGATCTGAGCTATTTCATTGTGTGCAGCAATGCACTGTACCAGTGCATGCTCCTCAACCTGACCTGACCTGCACTTGTAGCTCTGCACCACTTCCACATCCTCCGCCTGTACTGGAGAATGATCTCAGAGGCTCCTTGGCACACTAGGAGTCCACCACCACCAAAATGAAACTCAACAAAGGAGATAGCTGTGTTGCCTAATCAGAGAAAGGAGAGGCAAGCTCTGTAGCGGTCACAGGATCAGGTGGAAGCTTCTTTCAGTGATCTGCTCTTCCCAAAGTGAGATGACCCATTCAGGGAGCATCTTGCTGTGCTGGACTGGGTGGAGTCAGTTTTTCTTGTTGGGTTGCTTCTCGGAGCTGTAGATGGAAAAAGAGACAATACACCACTTGTGTCTTGGTGTGGTGGTGCGTACCTCTGATGAGCTTGTAAGGCGACTCTCTGACACACATATGTGACACTGTGCATATAAGGTCCCACACTGGACAAACACCAAGCCAAGAGGTCTGAGCAACTGTAGACCTCTGCTATCAAATTGTGGTGAGGCATAGATCAGGGCAAGGGGATAAAACCCTTTGTAAAGCTTTGAGTGTTCCCAGAAGCACAGTGGCCCCAAGAATTGTGAAATGGGAAACGTTTGGAACCACCAGGTCTCTTCCTATTTTTGGCCAAGCAAGAAGGGCGTTGGTCAGGGAAGTGATCGAAGGAGCCAATTGATCATTCTAACAGAGCTTCTGTAGTCCTCTGCAGAGATGGCAGAACTTCCAATAAAGACAAGGTATGTTGGGGCAGAGTGGTCAGAGATACATTTTTATACCTAATCCCAGCACCAGTGGCTACTCCCCACATCTCAAAGATGTGCCCAATAGTTTAATTGGCAACTCTAAAGACCCCCGTTGAACCTGATGTGGAGTGGTATTTCAGTACAATGCTAATTCTTGTCCTATGACCATTTGTTCTGGTATAGGCTCCAGTTCCTCACACCACCGGTTTCTAAAATTCGGGTTCAGAAAATGGATTGACAGATAAGTAGATTCAGCTAAACTTGTAATGAATGGAAATACAATGGAAAGCAAATTCCTCAGAAGAGTTTCAGTTTTCAGCAGTAAACACAGACAGGCTCCACAAAACTCCAGCAAGCGTGTAGGAAAAGTAAATTCCAATGGATAAACAAATCTTAGCCAAAGGAATTATTGTGAGCTCACCCTGAAGCATGACTTTTCCATCCTTGTATTCTCATAGGGACAGTACCCAGCTAATCTTTTCGGACTTACAACCATGAGATGTAAAAACAGAAAATTCCTTGAAATATGCTTCAATTTAATAATCTCAAATGCTGCCATTGACTTCCATCCAAGTCATTCTTTACAGCAGAGATCTTTGGCTCTCACCATGAAGACTTTGACCTCATGCCTCAAATTCACCATCCTGTTCTTTCTTCAGCTTGTGTTTGGACAGCTGCCTCCATTAAATTCCACTAATAGAGTTGTAATCGTATGTTCCTGGACTGGCAGGAGAGCTATTGAAACCATAGCCTGGAGCTACTGCAGGTCTACTTTCCACTGCACGGGACTGGCAGATGATGGTAGATCTGGTCAGGCAACTTAAGTTTTTTGGCAGCATCATTGCTACTAGACATTTTCTTGCTGTCAGTGGCCTTAAAACAGCTTGCCTTGATAGAATTGACTCAGCCGTGGAAAGATTGTATAAAGGAGTCATTTGAGAGGAAGCTGGCCAAGTACCAGGGGCTTCTGGAGGATTGCCGGAGACAGGTGTGGCGAGTCACACTGCCATCCAGTGCAAGTAGGCTGCAGAGGCTTTGCCAGCTGCTCTCTCTGCAGAGTCCACGCCCTGCTGGGCATGAGTGGGCCACTCCGAACGACAGCCACCAAGACTGCATTGGAGGCAGCAGAAATAGCTTCCAGGTGGCTGTAGATTAAGAGGGGTGAGCCGTGGCTTAATGCTTCTGGGACGCAAGTCGAGGCTTGATCAACCCTGGCTGGGTCACCTGGGTGAGGGTGTATGATGTTGGGATACCCGAAACACCCGGTGAACCCTATTTTGACATTTAATGGCACCCTAGAGTCACTAGAATCATTACTGATGGCCCTGGACCAGATTCAGACTTGAGCAGATACACTATATTGCCAAAAGTATTGGGACCCCCCTCCAAATCATTGAATTCAGGTGTTCCAATCACTTCCATGACACAGGTGTATACCATCGAGCACCTAGGCATGCAGACTGCTTCTACAAATATTTGTGAAAGAATTGGTCACTCTCAGGAGCTCAGTGAATTCAAGCGTGGTTCCGTGATAGGATGCCACCTGTGCAATAAGTCAATTTGTGACATTTCCTCGCTACTAAATATTCTATAGTCAACTGTTAGAGGTATTAGAACAAAGTGGAGGCAATTGGGAACAACAGCAACTCAGTCACAAAGTGGTAGGACACGTCAAATCACAGAGCAGGGACAGCACATACTGAGGTGTGCAGAAGTTGCCAACTTTAAGCAGAGTCGATACCTACAGACCTCAACAAGCTCAAGAACAGTGCATAGAGAGAGAGCTTCATGGGATGGGTTTCCATGGCTGAACAGCTGCATCCAAGCCTGACGTCACCAAGTGCAACGCAAAGCGTCGGACGCAGTGGTGTAATGAATCGCACAATCCGATGGACAGGTCTGGGTTTGGCGGTACTTGTCTGACTGCATTGTGCCAAGTGTAAAGTTTGGTGGAGGGGGGATGATGGTGTGGGGCTGTTTTTCAGGGGTTGGGCTTGGCCCCTTAGTTCCAGTGAAAGGAACTCTTAATGCTTCAGCATACAAAGCCATTTTGGACAATTTCAGTTTGGAGATGGCCCCTTCCTGTTCCAACATGACTGCGCATGCACCAGTGCACAAAGCAAGGCCTATAAAGAAATGGATGAGTGAGTCTGGTGTGGAGGTGCTTGACCGGCCTGCACACAGCCCTGACCTCAACCCAACAGAAAACCTTTGGGATGAATTAGAGCGGAGACTGCGAGCGACCCAGGCCATCTCGTCTAACATCAGTGGCTGATCTCACAAATGCTCTCCTGGTCAAAAATTCCCATAAACACACTCCTGAGCCTTGTGGAAAGCCTTCCCATTAGAGTTGAAACTGTTAGAGCCGCAAAGGGTGGGGCAAACTCCATATTAAAGCCTATGTATTAAGAATGGGATGTCATTAAAGTTCATGTGTGTGTAAAGGCAGGCGTCCCAATACTTTTGGCAATATAGTGTATGTGGCAGATTAAATTTAATGTAAATAAAATGTGAAGTGTGTAATGATTACCAGCAAGAAGCAATTAAAGGGGTTGAAGTTCCAGTGATAAAATCCTGTGTAGTCATGGCCATTTGGAGTTTCTCATTAGTGAAAATGAGGCAAGTCTTTGTGTACTGTTAGTCAGCAGACATTTTCATTGCTGATAAAGTTCTTAAAGGGAGCTGTTGGGACATCACGGAGCAGACAGAAAAATATACTCAGGGTTCACTGATCTTAGCTGGGGTGTCCACAGTCTCAAAGCCATAAAGGAAGCAGACAAATGTGTGAGGTCTTTGGTGTCTCCTTCTCCCTCAGCCCCTTTCTTGTGATCTGGGGCCTCATGTATAACGCCGTGCGTAGAACTCGCACTATAACATGGCGTAAGCACAAAAGTCGAAATGTGCTTATGCACAGAAAAATCCAGATGCAGGAATCTGTGCGTACTCCAACTTCCACGTTCTTCCGCTACATAAATCCCGATCAGCGTGAAAAGTAACGCTCGTGCACGCGCTTTATGTAACGCCCCAACTCCTCCCAGAATTAAGCCTCTTTGAATATGCAAATCAATATAAATCGCCCTTCTGTGAAAAGACAATGGGAAAAGCACGGGGGAAAATATAAGAATTTCAGCGAATACCAAGTGGAGGCAAAGGAAAAACATACTATTTGTTCAAATAAACTGTGGTATAATCAACAAAAGGAAGTTGATCGAGTGACATAGCGTGTTGGAGAAACTTGAAAGTTCACGTTCACAAAATCGCACAGTGCCGGAAATAAAAAAGAAGTCACATATCAAAGTCGCCGTGAAAAGGCGAGCTGTAGCCCACTGTCTGAGTGTCATATGAAAGCTTATTAGGGTACAGAGAAAAAAGGCACGCAGTGGGGAAAAAGCACGAAATGTCAACTTCAATCTCGACATTTCCACTTTAATCACATAGTTTATTTTGTCATTAAAGTAGAACATCATAAACTTCATCTTAAAATCGTTTAATTAGCCAGTTTCTCACATCACATCGTAATTAAAGTAGCACGTTAAATGCTTTGTTTTGTATTTGATCTTCTATGTGCTCTATGTGTGTGAATCACTACTTGCTTCTTAAACCGGCGCTCTATTCCTCCAACTGGACACAGAATCCATTACATTTGTGATATTACAGCTCTCTGAATAACTAAAATACTGAGATGTATACGTGATATCATTTTTATGATGATAGGAGTTAAAGCACGTTATTAAACGTGTTTCACTTCGTTTAAATAATTTATTGCAGCAGTAGTCAGGGGCGGCTCTAGGCTTGTGGTGGCACTGGGCAGAGGAAGAATCGGTGGCTCCTTCGCCCGCCAATGTCAGTAAAGTAGCTTATGCACGGTGGATGGCCACGTCCGTTGCAGACACTGCATAGCCGCCTCGTGCTCATGACACAAGCATTTAACGTTTGCCGAAATTTGTTGCTGCGTTTTTAGCTGTGTTTTTATTTTCTCTTTCTGTTTTATATTCAATATATATTGGCGTAGCCGCCACTGCAGTCCTTGCTTTTCTTTCTCCAAGTAACCGATCGCCACATAATCAGCTCTGTAATAGAAGTTAAGCCATCTGTAAGCTTAGCGCCGATTCTTCAAAACTTTTAAGGAACATTGAAATATCTTCGTAGTTCCTGTTTAATTATTCTATCCTTCACGACACTCCCAGTGAAGAATACAGATTATTTAAATGAAGTTAAAGATTTATCTGTATAATATAATAAACATATTTTGCTGCATTTCACCTTAAAAATGATATCGTCATCATATGTAAATACGCGCTTTATAAAGTGGCTCAGGTTGTGCGATATTATAACTGTAGTGTAAGTTTACAGTGGGGTGATTGTACTTATAAGTAAAAACAGTTCTACAAGTAGCAATTGATTGAGTGCGTTTATAGTTCTTGGGATGAAACTGTTTCTGAACCGCGAGGTCCGTACAGGAAAGGCTTTAAAACGTTTTGCAGTGGCTGAGACAGCGTGTACTTGATGCTGTATACCGATAATTCTCTTTCAGATCAGCTGCTGCTGTGATTCACACCCAGATACAGTGATATAAATACTCCGAGTGGTGCAGTGAGAGTAATATGGAAAAAGATGATCCGCTGTGGCAACTCCTAACGGGAGGAGCTGAAAGAAGAAGAAGAAGAAGAAGAAGAAGAAGAAGAAGAAGAAGAAGAAGAAGTGAGAGTAACAACGCTAAAGCAGTTATGGTATTTGGAATACTATGGCTATTCCCTGGACCATTATATTGTTACAAGTTAATTACAATCAGATGCGTTACACTAATAAACAATATGCGGTTAGTTTCAGTGTATTTATAAAGCCGCGTCAGGAAAATAAGGTGTAACCACACAGGAACAGTAGCACTGCTTTGATGCTGGGTGCCGCCAGTCTGCAAAACCGAGCGGAGAACTTGCGTACGACAAGGTATGAGGTACCGTGGAAAAGTGCGTGGCTTTACGCCAAGTGTAGGTTTTATACATCGCGATTTGAACGTGGAAAAGGTCTTACGCAACATTTCTGTGCATACGCACCGTTTATACATGAGGCCCCTGATGTGCTCAGTCTTAGCAGGATCAGGTCAGTACTCATATGGCGCTTTTCCACTGCATAGTACGGCACTACACGGTTCAGTTCAGCTCACTTTTGGGGGGTTTTCCACTGGGAACAGTACCTGATACCTGGTCCTTTTTTTAGTACCACCTCAGCTGAGGATCCAAGCGCGCCGAACCGTTACCAAAACGTGACGTGTAAACTGTACTGGTCACTGATTGGCCGGAGAAAATCGTCATTACTGCGTCACTGAACTTGCGACACGAGACACAACAGACCCGCTAGATTTTAAGCACAGCCAGCGAAGGTTGAATCTACAGAATCAGCATTTTAATGTTACACTGGCAGTTAAGTTCATTTTATGCTTTGCAACAGTGATAAAAGTTAGCTAGTGATGTGCTTTTTTTAGATGCTTACCCTTGCGCGTCGTCGAGCTAAAGTGTTGTCGTTGTCTGTGTGTTGTTGTAAAAGTTCCAAAACTCTCTTGTTTTTTTTAGCTGTGTTTTCTTTGGCTGCCATCAGCCTCTTTTGAAACAAACTCCTTCGTCTTGCTGTTAAAAACATCCACATGCCGAGAATGAAGAACACCATTCCGTCGATATGCTCCATTATTGTGTGTTTGTTTGTGGCGCGTTTACGATGATGTCACGGCAGTAGAGGCGGCGCAACTATAACGACACGTGAATAATCCCGCCCACTCTAAAGTGGTACTAAACTGCAGTCGAAACGCAAACCGAGCCGAACTGAGCCGAACCAAGGTGAGCTGTACTGAACCGTGCTGTGCCGTACTATGCAGTGGAAAAGCGCCAATACTCTTGACATGGGAACATTGAGAAAGTAAACATATTACATATAAACACAGAATGGGGGTCAGATACTTCAAAATACACCTTACTGCTGCTATCTGCTCGTTTAAATATGAATACAAATTAGGAAATCACAAGTCACTTACAAAAGTGAGCATGCCAGAGTATCGTATATCAACTATTATGTACAGTTTGTAAAACGTGTTAGGTAAATTATTTTTCATGCTCTAATAAGCAGAGGAATTTAAATAGGGACAAGAAGAAGAAACACAACTCGAAAACAAGTCTAATTCATCACCGGGGAATCAATTTATTCTTTCGCCAGTCCGAAGCTGGTAACACTTTAGATTAGGTATTGCAAAAATGCACCTATTACTCATTTACTTTTATGTATCAAGACCATAACAGAGAACTCTTTTAACCTTCATTAAACTTCTAAAACATTAGTAGATTGTTTTTCCATTTCTGTGCCGTGTTGCACACTGACATGATGGTTAAATGATTTGTTAATATGAAGGATTCACAGGCCTTATACTAAATATGTAACGTCTAGAGAAATGTTTCTCTTTTAAACCACCTGAGACCACAAGTGAAGATCAAAGACCAAAGTGAAGTTTTATTAGTAGGTCACATTGTAGAGATGAATAAACACTTTACTGATGGTTTGCAAGCATCATGAAGATCCAAAGAAGTGTTTGCTAAGGTCTTGTAATATAATAGCAAATGATTAATAGATGCATTTTTGCAGCACCTAAATTAAAGTGTTACCCATTCACCAGACCCTAAATTGTAGTTGAAATTCAAACCAATGACCAATGCTAGTAACCACAAGATCTCTGGTTAAATGTTCTGGTGCCAACTGGGCAACCCTGTTTACTTTTTTTATACGAGAACAAAATAACAAGTGTGCTAACGGTGCAGAAAATAGAATTAAAATCAACAAAGCCATTGGCTATTCTTCTTCTTCTTCTGTTGGCTGCTCCCATTAGGGGCTGCCACAGCAAATCATCTTTTTCCATATCTTCCCGTCCTCTGCATCTTGCTCTGGTACACCCATCACCTGCATGTCCTCTCTTGCCACATCCATACACCTCCTCTTAGGCCTTCCTGTTTTCCTCTTGCCTGGCAGCTCTATCCTTACTTAGCATCCTTCTCCCAATATACTCAGCATCTCTCCTCTGCACATGTCCAAACCAACGCAATCTCGCCTCTCCGACTTTGTCTCCCAGGGCAACTATAGGCCAGTGAATTTAACAGGCATCACAGGAAAATTAATGGAAGGAATCATTAAGGATAAGATTGAGCAACACATGGCAAGGACAGGAGTTATTCTGAACAGTCAGCGTGGGTTCAAAAGAGGGAGGTTGTGTTTTACTAACATGCTGGAATTCTATGAGGAGGCAACAAAAGGATATGATCAAAGTGGAACAGATGAGATTATTTATCTGGACTTTCAGAAAGCATTTGATGAGGTGCCACATGAGAGGTTGGACATCAAATTAAGAGAAGTGGGAGTTCAGGGTGATGTTTTTAGATGGGTGCAGAATTGGCTCAGGCACAGGAAGCAGAGGGTGATGGTGTGAGGAATCTTATCAGAACTGGCCGATGTTAAGAGTGGTGACCAGCAGGGGTCAGTGCTAGGGCCGCTGCTATTGGTAATATATATAAATGATTTAGATAGGAATATAAGTAACAAGCTGGTTAGGTTTGCAGATGATACCAAGATAGGTGGATTAGCAGATGATTTGGAATCCATTATATCATTACAGAAGGACTTGGGTAGCATATAGGCTTGGGCAGATTTGTAGAAAATGAAATATAATGTCAGTAAATGTCAAGTATTACACATAGGAAGTAAAAATGTTAGGACTGAATACACAATAGGTGGTTGGAAAATTGAGAGTACACCTTATGAGAAGGATTTAGGAGTCATAGTGGACTCTAAGCTATCAACTTCCAGACAGTGTTCAGAAGCCATTAAGGAGGCTAACAGAATGTCAGGTCATATAGCGCCTTGATGTGTGGAGTACAAGTCACAGGAGGTTGTGCTCAGGTCTTTATAACACACTGGTGAGGCCTCATCTGTAGTACTGGGTGACGTTTTGGTCTCCATCTTACAAAAAGGACATATCAGCACAAGAAAAGGTCCAGAGAAGAGCAACTAGGCTGATTACAGGGGGGCTACAGGGGATGAATTATGAAGAAAGATTAAAGGATTTAGGAGTCGTAGTGGACTCATCACTATCTACATCCAGACAGTGTTCAGAAGGCATTAAAAGGCTAACAGAATGTCAGGTCATATAGCGCCTTGATGTGTGGAGTGCAAGTCACAGGAAGTTCTGCTCAGGTCTTCATAACACACTGGTGAGGCCTCATCGTACAAGAAGGACATAACAGCACAAGAAAAGGTCCAGAGAGGAGCGATGAGGCTGATTCACAATTATGAAGAGAATTAGTCCAGTGGATCGAGACTGTGGTTCAAAAATGAGTTCATCAAGAACACGTGGACATAGTTGGAAACTTGTTACGGGGAAATTTCGCACAAACATTAGGAACTTTTTCTTTTCACAAAAAATGATAGACACTTGGTATACAGTAAGTGACCAAGTAGTGAGGTAGAACAGTAAGACTTTAGGGACTTTCATAACTTTTTTTGGAAGAAATAAGTGGATAGGAGTGATGAGCTTTGTTGGGCTGAATGGCCTGTTCTCATCTAGAGCGTTCTAATGTTCAGTATGTCTTCCACCAACCTTCACAGCTGGCACAATGCAATCAGGCAGGTAAATGTTCTCCTGGCATCCGCCAAACCCAGACTCACCCATCTGACTACCCAACAGAGAAGTGTGATTCGTCACTCCATAGAACACGTTACACTACTCCACAGTCCAATGGCGGTGGGTTTTACATCACTCCATCCGACACTTGGCATTGGACTTGGAGAAGGAAGGCTTGCATGCAGCTGCTCGGTAAATGGAAACCCATTCCATGAAGCTCCCACCACACAGTAAATGCCAGTGGAAGTTTGGAACTCTTCAGCTATGGAATCAGCAGAGCGTTGGCTGCTTTTACGCATTTTAGAAGTCTTTGACCCCACACTGTGACTTTGTGTGGTGTTCTGCTTTGTGGCTGAGTTGCTGTTGTTCTTAAACGCTTCCACTTTCCAATAAGACCACTAACTGCTGACCAAGGAAGGTCCAACAGGGATGAAAGTTCATTAACCGTCTTACTGCAAAGGTGGCTTCCTATCACAGTACCTCACTTGAAGCCACTGAGCTCTTCAGAACGACCCATTTGGTTTCACAGATGTTTGTAAATGGAGACTGCATGGTGAGGTGCTAATTTTATACACCTGTGGCAAAGGGTCTGATTGAAACACCGGAATTCAGTAATTAATAGGTGTGGCATAACACTTTTGTCCATATAGTGTATATACAGTACTGTATATTGTATACCTTTATATTAGTATGAGCTTAAATTAAATGCACTTAAAATGTTTTGTTAGGTGAAACCAACGATATCATAAGATTTTACTGCATGGCTAACATGAAATGTCTGGATGCGCCTGCCTCCTTCTCATATTTAATCGAAAGAGTTTCTTGTGGTTTTCTATTTTCATTGCAAAATGCTGTTTACTTCACTTTTAACTCAATATAAAAAGCCCCCATGGTAATTTGGCAAACACATTTTTTTTTTTTGTCATCATCACTTATACACAATAATTCAGTTTCTCTTTGTTTGGCATTTAAAACCAAGAGTAAGCACGTCATGATTGGGGAAATTAAAGTGTAGTTCTTAGTTTGCAGAAAAGATCTTGTTTCAGCGTGCAGTTGCGAGATTCCCACATTATTTATGTACAATTGATTTTCTACATGGAGAGGTGGTGCAATGGTGGTGCTGCTGCCTTGCAATAACGAGACAAGGGTTTGCATCCCGGGTCCTCCCTGTGTGGAGTTTGCATGTTCTCCCCATGTCTGCGTTGGTTTCCTCTGGGTGCTCCAGTTTCCTCCCACAATCTAAAGTGAATTGGAGGCACTAAATTGGTCCGTGTGTGTTTGTGTGGGTGTTCACCCTGCAATGGACTGGCACCCTGTCTGGCATTTGTTCCTGCCTGACGCCCTTTGCTTGCCCTTTGCTAGCTGGTATAGGCTCCAGCAGACCCCCGTGACCCTGTTCAGGACTGAGCGGGTTGGGCAATAACTGACTAGAAAAAGAAATTCGGTAACACTTTATAATAACTGCACACTATGAAGCATTAGTTAAGCATGACTAAATACTTTGTTCATCATTTAGAAAGCATCGCTTCCACATTAATTGGCATTAGCAGCCACTTTATAAATGCCATTATAAATGCTTTAGTACTGATTCTTGAGTTGTCCTTGAGTTCTCTGAAAGGCGCCTTGTATAAATAAAATGTATTATTATTATTATTATTATTCTTTGAAAAATATTAATTATTAGTTAATTGATCATTAATAAAGCATCGTAAATGCAGTTATCAAAGACATTATAAATATGCTTTGTGATCAGTACTAAAGCATTTATAATGGCATTTATAAAGTGGTTGCTAATGCCAATTAATGTGGAAGCGATGCTTTCTAAATGATTTAACAAAGTATTTAGTCATGCTTAACTAATGCTTCATAGTTTGCAGTTATTATAAAGTGTTACCAAAAATTCTATATGGGACATACAGTCTGTAAACCACTAAAATAAAGTTTTAAACTAGCTATCTAACCATCCTGTTGAACACTTTGGCTGCTTATGCTGACACATATCCAAAGTGAAGTTTATAACAACTCTTTGATATTTCTCTACCTTGGGTCACTAGCCGGTTAAACGTCTGTTTGCTCAGAGTGTGACTCCCACAGCTCTTGGCGTAAAAAAGCAATTCACTTCTTCAGTCCTCTTAATTTTCATTAATGTCTTTGAGTACAGGATTCACCGTTTTATGCAATGCGCCGCATTATTGACGTCACACGTTGCTTATTTCTGATCATCTTGCCTGGTAGCTGAATATCAACCATCAACAAAAAACAATATGGTACTGTGAGAGGTTGTAATTCTTTTTTGGCATTGTTGTAGAACCCTGTGAAATAAAAGATCAATATAAT
The DNA here is from genome assembly GCA_026402145.1 of Polypterus bichir lapradei. Taxonomy (NCBI): domain Eukaryota; kingdom Metazoa; phylum Chordata; class Cladistia; order Polypteriformes; family Polypteridae; genus Polypterus; species Polypterus bichir. The sequence continues at coordinate 113,801,521 of JANRMT010062806.1, read as the reverse complement.
CAATGGATTCATTGGTCTTCAAAAACCCTGACAATGATATTCAAAAAAATTTAAAAGTGATGCCCGGGGTGCCCACAGCTGGTGCATTCCCTCAAACCCAGGACATTGATAATTGACTGGACAATGAGGTCACATATCAGCAAGAGCAGGTGCATCAAAAGTACTGTGTGCATTTATTTTCCTCAAAGATCAAGTAGTACTAGGGTGTTGTACCACGTTAGCCATTATGGAAGTAGTGAGAAGTCAAGCGCCCTGACACCATTTATGGCCTAACTAAAAAGATTACAAATACGCAAACTTTCGAGGCAACTCAGGCCCCTTCTTCAGGCAAGATGTAACTGTCCAAAGTCATAGATTATGGAGTCTAAACTACCTTTGCTGTGTAAGGGAGATTAGAAGGATGGAGGGAATGGCGAGACACAACCTAGCTGACATCTTGCCTGAAGAAGGGGCCTGAGTTGCCTGGAAAGCTTGCATATTGTAACGTGGTCTGTATAGAGATGAGAGTTTTATGACCAGTGTGAAGAAACCAAAGAGACACAGATTAAGGGTTGGGGATTTGTCCCCATATACTGTGTGGTATGGTAAATCTCTTGTTGAGCAAGTATAACGGTCAGTTTTTTGGAATAAACAGTTGACAAACAATGGCGGACAGTCGGAACAACTTATGGGATCTGAAGAAGAAGTAGACTGTAGGAAGGGGTGACGTGGATAGTTTTTGACAGAGGTGACATCACCAGAATGCGACCGGAGGTGAAGTCTTCAGGGCAGGACAGGACGAATGCTGAAATTCTTTGGGTGTCGGGACGATTGTTTTCAGAAAGAATTCAAGGTGCCATATTCATTTGTTCTTCATTTTTTCTGGTGCTTCTTAAATGGGCTTTCTCTTCCACCGATAGGACACAGAATACATTACATTCATGATTTTACAGTTCTCTGAACAATTTAAATATTAAGATGTATACTTGATATCATTTCATTATGATAGGAATTAAAGCATGTTATTAAACATGGGGACACGGTGGCGCAGTGATAGTGACGGGCTGGCGCCCCATCCAGAGACTGTTTCTGCCTCCCGCAAGATGCTTGCTGCAAGTAAACAATCAACACTCAGCTCTGTAATAGATGTCAAGCCATCTGTAAGTTTAGAACGCCAATTCTTCAAAACTTTTATAGAACACTAGCAGAATACCCGCGCTTCGCAGCGGAGAAGTAGTGTGTTAAAGAAGGTATGAAAAAGAAAAGGAAAAAATTTAAAAATAACGTAACATGATTGTTAATGTAATTGTTGTGTATATATATATATATATATATATATATATATATATATCAAAATACATATCTATATACATATCTACATATACATATATATAAATGCATACCTATCTACATCATATATACACACATTTACATACATACATACACAGGCACACACATATATATAATTTGTGTGTGTGTATGTATGTATGTATGTATGTGTGTGTGTGTGTGTGTGTGTGTGTGTATACACATACATACAAACATACACACAGGTATATATAAATATATGTGTATATATATATGTATGTGTCTATATGTGTGTGTATAGCTTTGATCACTGAGTGCAAGGGAAAAATAATAAAATGTAGTCTATAAGTTATTAAACAGTAAAACATTAACGTTTTAAGAAGTAAAGGTACATTGAGCACTACTGGAGTGGTTGCGGGTAAACTACATTTTAAAGACGGTATAACAGAAGAGGTAAGTAGTACTAACAGCAGCTAAAATGTATATGGATCATCTCTCGGTAGTAGATCCCTTTTGAAAGGCGCTACACGACGGCTGTGGTATAGAAATTACATTTTCTATGTGAAAGTCCAAATTTCTCCCTCTGGTAATGTGCCTTACCAGCAATTAAAGAAAATTAGTTTTGTGTCCTCTGCAGTGTTAAGAGAGAAAGGCTTTGGTTTGGGATAAAAGGAAAAAAGGTGTAAAGAAAGGAAAGTTGCCTTTTTCTTTTATATAGTATAGAGCAGTGATGGCGAACCTTTTAGAAACCGAGTGCCCAAACTGCAACCTAAAACTCACTTATTTATCACAAAATGCCAACACGGCAATTTAACCTGAATACTGACAGGTTTAACCTGAAAATAACTCATACATTAACATCTTTTGTCTTAAAAGAAAAACATAATAACAGAGCTTTCAATGATACAAACAACTTTTTATTGAAAGGTAAAAGTCTACATTCGGTATGGTTTTGAACAATTAATGTGATTTTTGCTGTTGTATGCATGCTGATAATTTGTTTAACCTTGGCTCACACTTTGTAAGTTTGAGAGCAACACATGCAGCACTCAGGTCATCTGTTAGTCTGTTTCTGGTGTCAGATTTGATAGAATTCAGCAGTTCTCAAACTGTGGGCCGCGCAAAGAAACAAAAAAGGGGGCACGAATGTTGCCATATGTGGCGTAAGTTCGGTATTCGTAGGGAAATTTTAAACTTGTAGCGGTGTATTGGCAGCAAAAAATATAGGAATACATTTTATTAGGGTTTCAAAAAAACGTTTGGGGGGCGCATTTAAAACTGTTATGAAAACTTGGGTCGCAAGTACTTAAAGGTTGAGAAACGCTGATATAATTCAAAGCATGAAAACAGCTGCTCACAACCATAAGATGTTCCAAACAAAGTAAGGAAAGCAATCCCAAGTGCCTTCATTGATTTAAAATCATTTGGCAGAGAATTCCACACTTTAAGGATTCCATTTTCAGAAGTAACTGTGCTGTCCTTTGTCATCCCTTCTATCTTCTCAAGTGTTTCACGCAGGTCTTTCCCATTAACCCCCGTTTCCATTTCCATTCCCTTTCCCGTGTGCGCTCTCTCTCTCTCTCTCTCTCTCTCTCTCTATCTCTCTCTTTCTTTATCCCCTTTCCATCCACCTCACGTTTCTCTTCTGTATTACGGGGTCGTGGATCAGGTGTGGCGATTAGCATCTCCCGGCAACAATTACAGATTCGGACGACTCCTCACCTGTGCGCTTAAGCGAGGACCGCCCACATCACAAAGCTCCCGGAAACCGCTCCGGCCACTCTACCATAACCCCCTTTAAGCCGCGAGTTCGGCGATTATCTATTAAAACTGGCCTTTTCAATTTTGAGCTGTGGACCAGCTATACCACATCCCCTCCAACCCCACCACGGGAATCACAGACTCAACAGGCTGCAGTCCGTGCCGCACCCTCACGCCGCATGTGAGCCGCCCGCCTTACCCCAGACAGGAGAGGGTGGAAGCGCTCCCTTTGGGCTGCTGGGCAGAGGGGCGGGTGATGTGAGAAAAGTCCTCCGGCGCAGGTGAAGAAGGGGAGCAGCCCGGTCCCGCATCCCTCTGGCTTTATAGTAACGAACTCTGTGCTGGGTTGAAGGCGCGCGTGCCCACAAAGAGGGCTCTGAGTGCCCCCTTTGGCACGCGTGCCATAGGTTCGCCACCACTGGTATAGAGAGATGTGTTCGCTGACGATATGAGCGCCTTTTGGGGACAGTCGCGGTGGGTCTTGTGCAGACTGGTGAGACGTCCCAGCTATTAATTGGCTGTGATGGCACTGTCAGTCCTTCACTCCTGTGCGTGTCTTCATAAGAGCTGACGACCTCATAATCGTATACGTGCAAAATAAAGTGCGAAGCGCCTTAATATTATTTTGCCGCAGAAGCGCAGTCAGCGTGTGAAAGGCCGGCACAGCTATGCGCGCGCGCCGGCTGCTCGACTTTTGCTGGGCAGGAGACGCCAGTTTTTGCAGACACGTTCACATGATCAAAAGTCTCCGCGCTCTTTGGAGGTCATTCATATACAAAATACCCGCGCCTCGCAGCGGAGAAGTAGTGGGTTAAATAAGTAATGAAAAAGAAAAGGAAACATTTTAATAATAACGTAACATGATTGTCATGAGTGTTGCTGTCATATATATGCCTGCCTAAATAAGTCACCCTCGCTTCGCTCTTACTTTTTACCATTCATTTAATCATGGCTAGTGGCGGAAAAATTATAAAATGGAAGGAGGATTACACTGAGTATGGCTTTACCAAAACAATTATTGATGGCGAATCGATTATTCATAAAGCTTGAATTGGTGATCTGTTTTTGTGTGTTAACCTCATATTTTTTCATACTTCTTCTCAAACCAAGGTGGTGCGAGGCTAAAATGAATTGGGATGCGCTGATCAATGTTATCGGTGTACCAGGAAATCATGCATTGACAAAAGTTCCCCTTTGATTGTAATGCAAAGTGTGATTAAATGCATTATTTTTTAACGCGTTATGGAGCACATGCATCGAAGCTTCTCAGCTGTGCTTGTGCTAAGAAAATTAAACATTTTAAAAATAACGTAACACGATTGTCAATGTAACCTTTTGTAAGTAGTGCCTGGAGGATTCAGTGTTGAGAAAGTCTAGAGACAGCGTGTGTATTAACTTGGTGGCAGTGTGACGAAGTTGCTTCGGAAGACGGCGTTAGCCGCGGAGCTCAGCTCAGAGCGAAATGAGGTAAATGGGAGGGGAGATGATGACGTGACTCCTCCACCCGCCTTAACTGTCAATCCCCCACAAACACAGTCTCTCGGAATTTGCATAAGCACACCCCTTCACCTGCAATTTTAACTTAGTTACAAAGTGATCAAAACTCTCGTTTATATCCTGCGTTCTCTCATTAAACTTGTATCCCGCATTACCCGTGGGCATGGAAAACACCAGCGGCAGCCTGTCTATTAACTTAATTTAAAGTTTAGGTTTATACCTTTCTTTGTTTCCAAAGTAGCTGCAATGATGAATATGGTAGTATATGTCACTCGCTCGCTTCTTATTGTTTCGCTGCCTTCTCAATTATATAATGCATGTTTTCTTCAGCGTATTTTGGAGCTCTTCCTGGTTTTCTACATAGTTCGTTGACAGTCAGTTCACGTGATTACGTGAGCGGCGTGATGATGTCACACGAAACTCCGCCCCCACGGCGGTCAAGCTCAACTCCATTACAGTAAATGGAGAAAAATACCTTCCAGTTATGACCATTACGCGTAGAATTTCGAAATGAAACCTGCCCAACTTTTGTAAGGAAGCTGTAAGGAATGAGCCTGCCAAATTTCAGCCTTCTACCTACACGGGAAGTTGGAGAATTAGTGATGAGTCAGTCAGTCAGTGAGTGAGTGAGTGAGTGAGTGAGTGAGTGAGTGAGTGAGGGCTTTGCCTTTTATTAGTATAGATTGAAATATCTTCATAGTATTCTATCCCAGCAAGCATACAGCACGAGGCAGGAACAGTCTCTGAATGGGGCACTAGATCGTCGCTAGTGCTGTCCACCATGTCCTCACATGTTTAATTATTAACAATATACATTATTTAAATGAAGTTAAAAATGAATCTGTATAACGTAATAAACATACTTTACTGCATTTTATCTTAAAAATGATATTAAGAGCTCCAAGGATAGAGCTTGGAAATCTAAATTGACTTAGAAGCCAGTCATCATCATAGGTAAATATGCACTTTATAAAGTGGTTCAGGTTGTGCAATATTATAACTGTAGAGCAAGTTTACTATGAGGTGATTGTACTAATAAGTACAAACAATTCTACTAGGAGCACTTGATGGACTGATTGAGGGTGCCTAGAGCTCTTGGGATGAAACTGTTTCTGAACTGCGAGGTCCCTAAAGGAAAGACTCTGAAGCGTTTGCCGTACTGTATGGTGGAAGTTCAAATAGACTGTGCGCATGGCTGAGGCAGCGTGTGCTTGATGCTGTATACCGATAATCCGATCAGCTGCTGTACAGCTGTGATTTCACACTCAGATACAGTGGGTCAAATACTCTGAGTGGTGCACTAAGAGTGACAACGCTAAAGCAGCTATAGTATTTGGAATAGTTTGGCCATTCTGTGCACCATTATGTGGTTACGGGTTAATTACAATCAGATGCCTTAAACTAATAAACAATATGCGGTTAATTTCAGTGTATTTGATAAAACCACGTCAGGGATGTGAATCTAAAAAAGAAAGGGAAACCACACAGGAACAGTAGCACTGCTTTGACCCTGGGTGCCGCCAGTTTGTAAAACCGAGCGGAGAACTTGTGTACGCCAGAGATTTAGCTGACCTGAAAATGTACGTGGCTTTACACCAAGTTTAGTTTTTATATATTGTGATGTGAGCGTGGAAACGAGCATACTGTATACATTTTTGTGCATACACACCATTTATACATGAGGCCCCTGGTGAAGACAATTGTCCCAAACATTATGGTGCCCTGAAATGGGAGGACCATGAATAAAAAGTGTCATTTCTACATGGTGTGACAGAAATATCTGCAAATCAGTGTTTTTGAACCAATGGTACGCTGTGAGAGATACCCAGGTGTGCCATGGTAGTAATAGTGTAGCACACCTGGATCTGAATCTCAGAGGAACAGTATCTGCAGGTGATTGAGACCTGTCTGAGAAGGACAAGGCTACCTGGAGAAGCTGGCATAAAAGCAGATCTGTGATCACGACACAGCACTTGGAGAACTTTGGACGCATCTCCTGGCTGCTAGAATCCATCTACCTAAGTATGTGGTCAACAGCGAGCCTCGCAGGGCTGATGGATGGTGGGCATATGAGTTGCCTCTGAAGCAGAGAGGGGTGGGCAAAGGGATGAAGCAGCTGGGAGATGCCACCCAAGTTTTCACTAAGTGCCCACATCTGTGGATGTTCATCTCAAAGCTCCTTTTCTTTTTACCAGCTTCTCATGTTCTCCCACCACTTTGGACAGTTGAGCACATGTATGAGATAGAATATGCTTGTGGTTGGTAAAATAGTGGTGTGCCCTGGCATGGTTTTGGTTACAAAAAGTGTGCCACCACAGAAAAAAAAGGTTGGGAAACACTGAAAGTCTTCATTGTGCACTTTAATCACGATATCTGAATTCTTTGATTTGTAATTTGAAACTGTGGCGCAGACTGTGGGGTCAATCAAGGGAGAATGTGTCATAGAGACCCAAACATTATGGAGGGCACTGTAGGTGTGAAAACACCTTTAGAATCGAATCCCTGATATATGTCACCTAGTTTTAATCTGGACAGACTTGTCTGATTTACAATTTGAACCTCAATTACAATCATGTATTTTACAAACGGATGAAGAATGAATGTTATAAATGATTAAATACCACTCTCTTTCCTGAGATATAAATTAAAGGATTTGGCATAGCATTGACTAATGACAAACATTTTGCCAACAGTAATACTGTTGCTATTCTCTTTATCACTAGCTAAATATTTTCATGTGTGGGAGGATCAGAGAAGTTAAGCAGATTCTTTGTCCAATTTGTGTGGACAAAAGTTTACATTTACCATAGACTTGAATCACAGGACGCAAACATATTGTGAATATAAAAGTTCTCAGAAATTCCAGATAGCCAGTGACTCACAGGAATTAAATATTATATAAACCATTAAAGCTTTCAAGTAAAACTGTGTCATATACTAGCAATCCGTTACCAACCCAGAAGGTCCCACTGAGCATTTCTTCATTTCAAGGCAGTTTCATGTCAGCAGGTTGATTCATTAATAACAGCGCAGGAGCGGCCTTTAAAATATGGACAGCGAGCTCTAAAAATTAACACACAATGATTGTTGTTAGTCTTATATGTTCACCAGAATGGCACCGAATAAACTTGATAGGACCTACCTGATTCCATAAATGAATAGAGTTTTGTGGACCTCCAGGCGCCCCAACCCCGACACAGACAGACGTGGGACACAAGTGCAAACACATGCTTTTATTTTTTTTCCTTTCCCCGTGGGAAACGCCTCCCCCCGTTTCCCACGTGTACAGCTCAGTTCCAGCACAACACAAACCACAATGCACACTTCTGGTCTTACTTCTCCTAGCAAGCAACATCTTTTCCTACCCAACTCTGGCTCCCGGAGTAGTGTTGGCTGGCTCTTTTTATAGGATACCCAGAAGTGCTCCAGGTGTCTGGTGATCTTCTTCCGGCAGTACTTCTGGGTGTGGCGGAATCCCAACATAGTAGGGCTGTGCAGGCTCTGCAGCACCTCCTGGCGGCACCCTCGTGAACCCAGCCGGGTTGTAGCAAACTCCTGCTCCCAGTAGGCCCTGCAGGAATCAGTGGTGCTGTAGCAATCCAGGGGGGCTGCCCTCTATCCTCCCGGGGGAGGTAAAGCCCTGACACTCTCTTCCCTGGCCCATCCATTATGCAGGCATCCCAGTCGGGCAAGGGCCCTGGTCATCTGCCACAGTTTTTATTAATAGCCAAATATTTAATCGATGTTAATAAGTCACATCTGAATGAAAATCTTATTGTGCTTCAGAACGTCTTCAGAAAGTCTTCAGACCCGTTCACTTTTTACCCATTTGGTTCTGCTGCGGTTTTCTGTCATCTTCAGGTGACACTCAATACCCCAGAATGACAAAGTAGAAATGCAAATTTATTAAAAGGAAAAGATTGAACTATCTTCTTGACACAAGTGTTCGGGCCCTTTTACTCGGAGGTTAGTTGAAGCCACTTCAGCAGCAATTCCAGCCAAGTTTCACACAACTGGATTTTGGGGATTGTTCTGCCATTTTTCTCTGTTGATTCCCTCAAGGTCTTTCAGGTTGGATGGAGACCATTGGTGGACAGCTCTTTTCAGGTCACTCCAGAGATGTTCAGTTGAGTTCAAGGACATTCCCAGAGTTGCCTCTAAGCCTCCCTTGTGTGGTGCTTAGGGTCATTGTCCTGTTGGAAGGGGAACCTTCAACCTAGTCTGAGATCTAGAGCACTGTGGAGCAGCGTTTCATTAAGGATAGCGTTGTATGTTGCTCCCTTCAGCGTTCCCACAACACTGATTAATCTCCCACTCACAGCCACTGAAAAACAACCTCACAACATGATGCTGCAACCACCACACTTCACCACTGGAATTGTATTTGAAAAATTAAAAATGTATGAAATTTGATAATACGAGAGGACACCATTTAGTCCATCAAGCCCGTTTGTTTAGCTAAGATGCTAAGCTGTCCCAATATCTCATCCAGATTCTTCTTCAAAGTTGTCAAGGTTTCTGCTACAGCTCCATGTCTTGGTAGTTTGTTCCAGAGTCCCACAACTCTTTGGGTAAAGAAGTGGTTCCTCGCTTCAGTCTTCAATGCACTTCCTCTTAATTTCCACTGATGTCCTCGAGTATGGGATTCACCAATTGAAAGAATTCTGCTGGATTTTCTTTATCAATGCCTTTGAGGATTTTGAAGACCCCATGTAGTCTCCTGTGCTCAAGGACTTAACAGGTTGAATTTTCTGAGTCTGTCACAGTAGGACATGTCCTTAAGTTCCATTATGCACTTGGTTGCTCTCCTCTGCTCAGCTTCAAGTGCTGCTGTGTCTTTCTTGTAGCATGGTGATCAGAACTGCACACGACACTGCAGAGGTGGTCTCACTAGTGCATTATATAGTTTGAGCGTAAGGTGCCTTGCCTTAAATTCAAGACATGAAGAGCAGTTCCTGCATTCCCCCAGATGTAATGCTTATAATTGAGGCCAAACAAGTCAACCTGGGTTTCACCAGATGAGAGAATCCTCTGTCTCACAGTATGAGAGTCTTTTAGATGTTTGTTTTTTTTTTGTAAATTACAACCACTCTGCCATAAAGCACAGGTTAATGGAGTGTGGAAATGGTAGTTGTCCTGTCAGAAGGTTTTCCCATCAGCATGCAGGTTCTCCTGAGCTCAGCCAGAGTGACCAACTGGTCCTTGGTCACCTCACTCACCAAGGCTCATCCCTCCTGATTGTTAAGTCTAATCGATTGGCCAGGTCTACGAAGAGTCATGGTTGTTCCAAACTTCTTCCATTTAGGGATTACAGAGGCTACTGTGTTCTTGGGAACCTTCAATGCTGCGGAAAGTTTTTGTAGCCTTCTCCAGATCTGTGCCTTGGCACCATCCTGTCTCTAAGCTCTGAAGGCAATTTCTTTAACTTCATGCAGTGATGGACCGACATTTTTGGGGCCCTGAAGTTGGAACTGTTATGCGGGTCCAGTCGCAAATCAACAAGGTCTGGGTAATCACTGTTATCTTCTTCAATGGGATTGTTTCTCGACAAATCGCCACAAATTTATTATTTTTTTTTTTTTAATTGAGCCACTAAATCTCAGATTTTGATTAAAATGGCTGTACTGGATTATCTCACATGTCAAAGCCACTGGTATGAATACAGATGTCCTATGCCTTATTGTTTTTGAGTTATGGGAGGAAGAAAATTAAAGTCACTTCTTGGGCCCAGAAGGTTAAGCTTCATGTTTCATCGTAGATCTGCCTCAACTTCATGGTTATTGCTCAACTGGGGCAATCAATTAAACTGGACCTCAAACAAAGTGTAGAAACATCTCAGTGATTATCAATAGAAGGGGATGCACCTGAGCCGAATTTCAAGAGTCATAGCAGGGGGTCTAAATATTTGTGTCAATGTGATATTTCAGTTTCTTATTTTTAATTAACTTGCGAAAATTCTTAAAGTCCTGTTTAAATTCTTAAAGTCCTGTTTTCTCTTTGTCATTCTGGGGTATCGTAGGCAAGTGTAGTTGGGCCACAGAGAAGAAACAAAAAGTCTACTTCATGTTTAAAGACAAATTTTCAATGTTAACCTTGAAATATCGACTTTAATCTTGTAGTTGATGTCATGATTAAAGATGAAATCTCCCCTTTACTCTCGAAATTTCCAATTTAATCTCAAAGCTTATTTTGTCATTAAAGCAGAATGTCGTAAACTTCATCTGAAAATCGATGTTTAGTTTACTAGAGTTTCTCAAACCCCACCATAACTAAAGTCGCACAGTAAATGCTTAGTACTGTAAGTGTTCCTTGACCCAGTTGTTAATTGCTATGTGCTTCTCCAGCGGACTTCCTCTTACGCTGAGAGGAGCTGCAGGCATCAATTGTCACACAGGATACATTAACTTAACTTCACGATATTACAGCTCTCTGAACATTTACAATACTAAGATATTTCAGTTTCTTATTTTTAATTAACTTGTGAAAATTCTTAAAGTCCTGTTTTCTCTTTGTTATTCTGGAGTATCGTAGGGAAGTGTAGTAGGGCCACAGAGAAGAAACAAAAGGTCTATTTCATGACTAAAGATGAAATTTCGATGTTAATCTTGAAATGTCGACTTTAATCTTGTAGTTGATGTTGTGATTAAAAATGAAATCTCCACTTTACTCTCGAATTTTCCACTTTAATCTTGTAGTTTATTTTGTCATTAAAGTAGAATGTCGGAAACTTCAACTGAAAATCAATGTTTAATTTGCTAGATTTTCTCAAACCCCATTGTAACTAAAGTGAAGCGTTAAATGCTTCGTATTCTAAGTGTTCCAAGACCCAATTGTTAATCGCTATGTGCTTCTCCAACGGACTTCCTCTTACGCTGAGAGGAGCCACAGGCAGCGATCGCCATGCAGAATACATTAACTTCACAATTTTACAGCTCTCTGAATATTTACAATACTAAAATTTATACTTGATGCCATTTTAATGATGAAATGCATTAAAGTATGTCTATGACATTTTACAGATAAATAGTTAACTCCATTTAAGTAATATATACTGCTAATAAACAAGTGTGGGCACAGTGGCACGGCGGTAGCACTGCTGCCTCACAATAAAGTGTGGGTGGTCACGTCCTGGGTGTTCCCTGCCTTGAGTTTGTACATTTTCCTGGTGGGTTTCCTCAGACTGCTTTGATTTCCCTCCAAAGGCATGAGGGTTGTGGGATTTGGCGATGCCTAATTGACGTTACTAGTGTATGTGTGTACCCGTATTCTCCTTGCGATGAGCTGCCGCCCTTTTAGGGATTGTTCTTGCCCGATGCCTGCTGGAATGTGCATGACCCTAGAACTACAAGATTAAAGTAAAACATTCGAGATTAAGGTCGAAATTTCAACTTCAATCAAGAAATAGACCCTTTCTTTCCACTGTGCCCCTATTTCTTTTTTTATTCTTTTCCGTGGCCCTAATACGCTTCCGTAGTATCAGGTGTTGCTTGATGAGGGCCAAAATTAGTTTGAATGATTTTAGTTCAAGGCTGTACCATAACAAAATGTGAAAAAAGTGAAGGGATCTGAATACTTCTACCAATCCACTATACGTATTTTACACATCGTATGCTTTAATTCAGTCACATTTGAATAAAAATGTCATTTTATTTCTCTTCAGGTTCAAGTCTGAGTCCCGAGTGCCCGATGTTGTGCTTGCTCTCATCCTGGGCCAGATGGGCTTCAGCAGTTCACAAGGCCAAAATGAAAAAGTAGGCCCAGAAAATCAAAAAATACATGAGATGCAAATTTAACTAAACCCACAGACACTCACTTGTGTGATGGCCCTTCTCCAAGGGAATGAGAGAGAAAGATATGAGGAAGTGACCTCGGATTTTCATTGCCTGCAGGTGGCTGTTAGATAAGAGCCTGATACTGTCTGTCTCTCTGACACTTAGCCGCACTTTATTTTTTTTTCCTTGAGCTGATAAATAAATGTTCAGCATTGCTTTGTGTGTGGGCCGAGTAGTTTTGGTGAAAGTAAAATGACACGCAGGAAACTTGTTTGCTTACTTCAGAGTGGTGAAACTGCTCTGGCCTTGACTTACTAGGAAAAGTCCGCTCCCTGTCATTAAATTCCCTTTTTCTCGACTCTTTATTCTGCTTCTCTTTTCCACCAACCACCACCATTTTCCTTGGGGGGCTGAGTTCACCTCCATAAAGAAAAAGAAGTTCAAAAGAATTGGTTATTAAAAATGTCATAAAAACCAGCCATTAGGTTGACCAGTTAAGATTAGATAGAACTTTAGTGGAATTACGGGAATCTTCAATGCTGCGGAATGTTTTTGTCTCCTTCCCGAGATTCGTACCTCGGTATAATCCTGTATCTAAGCTCTGATGGGAATTCCTGCTGGAAGTTTCTCCCATCCACATACAGGTTCTCCTGAGCTCAGCCAGAGTGACCAGCTGGTTCTTGGTCACCTCACTCAATGAAGCCCATCTCTCCTTGTAGCGGGGCTACATAATAATAGTATGTTCCATGTTTGTGCTGAGTGCGTTTTGTTTTCATCGTCCCATTTACCGTCCATTATGTGTACGTCAGTAAATGTTGTCCCCGTAAGTGGAGAGGGGAAGGATGATAGAGAAAGACTGCAGCCCCGAGATGGAAATCACCTGTTGGATCCACCTGTTACATCCGGGACAGCAAAGGCAAAGAGGAGAGGTGAGGAGAGAGAGAGAAGACAAATTGAGAGGAAAAGAAGACAATATAACCATCCATTTATCAACCCATCACTGCCGATCATTGCTTTATTCCACTGCCTGCTTTTTCAACAACCGATTCTACATCACGACAGCCAGAGCCGAGAAACGCTGGGGTTTGAATTCATTCCAGCCATTGCCAGGACTTTTTACGATGAGGTCGTAGCACAATATCACTACAGTCAGTTTCAATACCGCCATACTTTGTCTTGGACTAATTTTTCACCCCATTTTCAATTGCTGTGTTTATCTAATCTGTGTTTGTATTTGTGTTACGTGCTTTTGTTTATTGTTTAGGGACAAAGGAGGGTTAATGTAAATATTTGTATATTCGTGTTCTTGTATAGTAATTAGACACTGGTGCTTTTGGGATAGTGGTGATTTGCGCGCACATATATGTATTATTGAATATTTGTTCATCTTTTCATTTTCCAATATATCAGTGTTTGATATTACATATCTGCTTACTGTTTTCTGGTTATTTCAGCATGTCGGGCAAAAAAATAAGACAACTTGTAAGGAGTACGGCTTGTTATTGGAGTAAGAAACCTCGGGTAATCCAAGGAATAAGTCTTGGTAGAGTAGTGGCCGGTCTGGGTAAGGGGTCGGCCGTTACACTATGATTAAGTCTGATCGGGTGGCCAGGTCTAGGAAGAGTAGTTGTTGTTCCAGTCTTCTTCCATTAAAGCATTTTGAAGACCACTGTGCTCTTGGAATCCTCCATTGCTGCAGAACGTTTTTGTAGCCTTCTCCAGATCTGTGCTTCTGCACAATCCTGTCTCTAAGCCCTGAAGGCAATTTCTTTAACTTTATACAGCAGTGGGCCGACATTTTAGGAGTCCTGGAGCTTGAACTGTTCACAAACCAGCAAACGAGGTCTGGGTAACCACGGTCATCTTCTCCAATGGGGCTGTTCCATGACAGATCACCACAAATGTATTTATTTATTTTTTACATTTAACTGCTACATCTCAGATTTTTAGTTGAAATCGCTGTACTGAAATAACTCACATGTCAAAGCCACTGGTGAGAATACAAATTTTCTATTCCTGATAGTTTTTGAGTTATGGGGGAAGAAAATGACAGTTGCTTCATGGGCCCCTCTGGCTCCCCAGGGGTAAATCTGGCTTTTTATGGACGCTCTTTAAATAAATAAATAGATAAATGAATATACACACACTATGGTTTGAAAAAATGCATGAGAATGAATTAAAAGGAAATTAAAAAGAATGAAAACGTCTGACTTGGCAGTCCCAGTCCCATGGAGGCATTATATTGGCATATTGCTGTTGGTATAAAGGAGCCCCTATAGTGTTTCTTGACCCACTTCTGCTGAATGATTCATTGGCTGAAAGTCCTCATTGTTGTCGTGTCAGACAGAGGATGTGCAGCTTTGTTCATAACTGCACTCAGTTTTGTCTTCATTCTCTCTTTTGGGTCCCATAACTAAACCTGCACATTTAATTAGCCTGTTGATTCAGTGAGCCTCTCTTCAAGTGATGTTACCAGCCCAGTACACCACACTGGTGTGACAATGTGGGTCCTTCTCCATGCTCCCCACCTCTCTTCTGGGAGCCTCTCGAACCCAACACCATCGGTAATGTAACTGGATGAGCTGTGCAATGAGGACAAATCACACTGGGAGCAAGGGGATAGTGTAAAAGTGTCCAAGTTCTTTTATTAAAAACAAACCAAACCAAACCAAAACAGTGTCCATAGTGCAGTGATTCTATAAACGTCCATAAATAAATAATCCATAAAAATAATGTGATAAAAGTGGAGATTAAAAATCAGTAAATAATTCTTTAAAACGAGGTTAAAACCATGGCAGGAAGTCATCATTCTTAAATAACCTGGTGCCTTCTTCATTCTAATTGGCGGCTACCCTGTTTCTCTCATATGGGCCCTGCAACAGGGGTGTCGCCCTATCGGAAGGTGCAGTTGACCTTTTCCTGCTGGTCCGGTAGCCTTCCATCCCCTGGCTATGTTTAGCTCCCGCTGGACCGAGACTCGGGTTCCCCAGTGACCAGGGTACTAACTCTGGGGGCTCACTCTCCCAAGCCTCCCCGACTCTCGCTGCCTTCCTGGTCTCACTTGGCGAGCCAACCACCTTCTTGGTCACTCCAGCTCCTTGAGATCGCTCAGCTGGAGCGACCACTTCCTACTGTCCCCACTGAGTGTCGGTTAAACACTCCTCCTAAGGGGCTGTCCTCCCAGGTGCCAGCATTTCAGCGACCCGGCTCTTGCTTGCCCCTGCACCAGCTTTCTCTTCCTGCCTTCCTCTTCTCTCCACTAACCTTTGTTCTCCGATCTTTTTTCTTTATTTTTTCCTCCCTTCGCACTGGTATTTCTCCTAATTAAAATGGGGATGTGGTACAGGGGTGGCGATTAGCAGCTCCCGGTATCAATTACGGACATGGGCAATCCCGCAACTATGCACTTCAGTGTGGAAACCCCCACGCCTGCAATGCACCCAGGAATCGCTCCCATTGCACTACCATGCCCCCTTCTTAAGCTGCGAGTGCGGCGTTAATTTATTTGAAACATGGCCATTCTTTTGGAGTCGTGGACCCGCTATATCACAACTGGCCACCACAGAATTGTAGAAGATGTGAATGATGTCACTTCCCACATTAAAGGAATGCATCCCCCTGAGGTAGAAGAGCCTGCTCTGCCCCTTCTTCTGTTCTTCCTCTGTGTTCTGAGGCCAGCCCACCCTGTCATTGATGTGGACCCACCTCTACAATAACGACCTGACATAGGCGTTTCTTTGGCGTGGTGATAGTCAATAAGCAGTTCCTTGGTTTTGTTAATGTTGAGTTGCTGACAATTCCCATAATCCCCCCCTGACTCCTTTCCTCTGTCTCATCCCCTTTATCAATACGCCCCATAAGTGCAGTTGGCTGACGTGAGTCAGTGGACTAAAATGAACTGGTGACCCCCTAAGGTTTGGTTTGATTTGGCCTGATGCTGCTGGGTAAGGCTCTGGGAAATCAGACACAGAATGTGAAGGGGTGTTTGGAAGATAACGAGCTTATCAACATTACAAAGCAATTAATTTGTGCATTCGTTCATTTATTTTCTGAATTGACCTTTTCTTTTACAATGGATTCAGAAAGTGTTCAGACCCCTTCACTTTCTCCACACTTCTATTGTGTTGTAAATTTCCTTTTAAATGGGTACATTTTTGCTCACCAGTCTACACTCAATGACCCGCAATGACAAAGTGAAAACGTGTTTTTAGAAAAGGTTTGCAAATGAATTAAAAATCAAAAATCGAATCCTGTAATTCATTGAAGTATTCAGAGGTTTTCATCTGGCCCTCTAAACTGTCCCTGGTGCTTCCTGTTTGCTTTAATTCTTCTTGAGATGTGTCCAGAGCAGTGTTTTCCCAACCTTTATGGTGTCACGACCTAATTTTTCGCATGATAGCATGTATGCAATATACCTTAGGGTCCTCCTCTGTGAATTTTGTGTGATTTAGTATGGCATTCCTTGGTGAATTGCACACGACCATCAAAGTCCTGTGCAATCACAACAGAATTAGATGAATCAAACATGATCAGCAATGCTTTACCTCCATGGTGAATCGAGCACAAGGGTCAGAGTGGCTAGTTGGGGAGGTCATCCAGGATTCAGCAGCAAACCACCTGTGACACTGCCACTGTGAAACGAGTGCGATCATCAGACCGGTAGGTGAGGTTTCATTTAGGGTCAGCTGTAAACCACCTACAGTGTTGCCACTGTGAATCGAGCGTGATCATCAGACCACTGGGGGGGTTTCATTCAGGGTCAGCCGCAAACCACCTATGATGCTACCACTATAAATTGAGCGTGATCATCAGACCGGTAGGTGGGGTTTCATTTAGGGTCAGCTGTAAACCACCTACGG
>JANRMT010062806.1:113756338-113784335 GCA_026402145.1 Polypterus bichir lapradei | reverse complement strand
TACGGTGTTGCCACTGTGAATCGAGCGTGATCATCAGACCACTGGGGGGGTTTCATTCATGGTCAGCCGTAAACTGCCTGCGATGCTACCACTATAAATTGAGCGTGATCATCTGACAGGTAGGTAGGGTCCTGCAATGCCACCACAGCCCACAGGTTGGGAAAAACGCTGGTCTAGAACTTGTTTTGAGTCCAACTGTGGCAAATTGAATTGCTTGGACATTGTTTAGAAAGGCACATGTGTACCTGAGTAGATTAGGTCCTACAATTACACACTACATGGCGGGACAAAAACCAAGCAATGAAGTCTAAGGAACTCTCTATAGACCTCTGCGATCACATTGTGGTGGTACATGCTAGAGATCAGGGCAAGGAAAAAAAAAACAAACACTTCTAATGTTTTAAATCTTCCCAGGAGTACAGTGACCTCAATAATTGTGAAATGGAAGAATTTTGGAACCATCAGGACTCTTCAAGGAGTTGTCCATCCAGCCGAACTGAATAGACATGAAGGGTCTCGGTCAGGGATGTGACCAAGGAACGCAACTTCAAAAGTATTATGGTGAGATGGTGGAACCTGTCGAAAGGTCAATCATCTCAGTAGTACTGCTCACCTGCCTACACTTATCCCTATGCTGAAGCATGGTTGTGGCAGAAAGAGACTGGGAAACTGCTTAGAATTGTGGGAAAGATGAATGCAACCAAATACAGAGATGTCCTTGAAGAAAACCTGCTCCAGATTGCATGTCACCTCAGACTGTTCGTTTTTTAAAAAGAAAAAGGGCATTCCATCGATCCCAAAGACTTCAGAAAAGCTGTTCTTACTGAATACATCATGAAGATCTTTGAGATGCTGGTGACTGAAACAGCTCTGATCTCTGGTTTTGGAACATCTTGAACCTCTGCTGTTTGTCTATCAGGCACACATATAGGTATGGAGGATGCTCTCATCTTCATGTTCCACGAAGCTTACTCCCACCTGGACAAAGCTGGCACCACAGTCAAGATCATGGGTTATTTTTTATTTCTCCAGTACCTTTAACACCATTCTGCCTCATCAAATGGGGAAAAGAGCTCAAGGTTATGCATTTTGATGCCCCCAACATGGACTTCCTGACCAAAAGTCAGCAGTTTGTGAGGCTCAAGAACTGTGTGTCAGAAATGGTGGTGTGTAATACAGGAGCACAACTGGCACATAAAGTACTGTCATACTGCGAGGAACAAGATTCTCCAGTCTATTGAAACCAAGATAGCATTGTGTATGGAGGAAACCTGTGCAATGGTGATGTATGGTGGTAGCAGCATCATGCTGCAAGGTTGGGAACTGGGAGACTAGACAGGGTTTAGTCAAAGCTGGACACAGACAAATATAGTCAGGTCCTTAATGACAACCAAGATTAACCTCATGCCTGGAGGAAACTAACGGTGAAGCATGGTGATGGTAGAATCAGGTTGTGGGAGGCTAGTTAGGGTTGAGGTGAAACTGGACAGAGCAAAGTAGAAATATATCCTTAGTGAGAATCTTCTCCATAACACTCTGGACCTAAGACTGGGCCGAAGGTTCACCTTTCAACTTGATAATGACCCCCAAGCACAAAGCAAAGCCTTCCGCAAGAGTGACTTAGGAACAACAAAATCATCTGATCTGATGAAACCAAGAACACCATCAAGTCTGGAGGAAATCAGGCACCACGTGTCACCTGTGCAATACCATGCCAACAGACAAGCATGGTGGTGGCAGCATCATATTATGGAGTTGGGGACTAGACTGGGTTGAGGGAAAGCTGAACTGTGCAAATTACAGATATATCCTTAATGAAAACCTGATCCAGAGCGCTCTGGACTTCAAGACCGTGCCAAAAGGTCACCTTCCAAAAGGACAACAAGCCTAAGCACAAAGCAAAGACAACACAGAAATGACTTAGGGATAACTCTGGGAAAAATCCTTGAGTTGCTCAACCAGAGTCTGTACTTGAACCCAGTTGGGCATCTCTGGAGAGACCTGAAAATTGCCGTCCACTGATGGTTCCAAATCCAGGTGTGAGAAGCTCGTCGTGTCAGACCCAAGATGACTCCAGACTGGAAACACTGACAAAGGGGCTTCCGCTAAGTACTAAGCAGAAGGTCTAAACACTTGTGTCGATGTGATATTATAGTTTTGATTTTTCAATAAATTTACAAAAATTTCTTAAGTCTTCTTTCCTCTTTGTCACTCTGGGGTATTGTGTGTTGGTTCATCAGAGAAAACAAATGAACTGAAATGAGTTTAGCACAAGGGAGCAACTTAACAAAATGGGAAAAAGTGAGGGGGGTTCTGAAGGCAGTTTGAATCCACTGAATGTACGTGCAAAACGCAAAGAAACGATAACCTGAACAATGTTGCCTCATGAAGCCAATAACTGAAGGAGACATGCGCACTGCTAAGAGTGTAGCCGAGTGGGCGGTGAACATCAAAGACTGCGCAGAATCTCACATACAGTGTGCTATCTAAAAGCCTGAACGTAACCTGCCACGGCTGGACTAACATTTTAAATCTCCTTCTTTAACTTTTCTTAACCTTTTCTGACTCTCTTTCAATGAATGAACTTACGGTTTGTCTTTTATCGGTTAATGTGTTTACAGTGGTAGGTGCCACGTTGCCAAGTCCCCAAGATAAGGTCTGTCCTGCCTGATGAGGTAAATGATTTGCTGTTTGCTTTGCTCATTTAAATGTATATTTGTTCTGAGTTCTAAATTTATTTTTTATTTTATTGTCTATGGTTATTGCGGTTTTTGTTTAATTCAGGCCTTCTGAGTTGAGGCCTGTTTGTTTTGCTAAGAATTTATGTTGATTATTACCACTTTCATTTTCCCACGCAGGTGTTTTGCAATGATTGATAATTGAAACCGATTTTTCTTTCTGTGGGTGAAGTAATAACTGCCTTTTAGCTGTTACACAGGTAAACTACAAGGTTTGTTATTTACCTTGTCACTTGTTTTATTGACATTTCAGCACATTTTCACATATTTTGTATCACCTTTCATTTTTTTTTTACAATTGTGGTAGTAGGCATGCTATAATCCTGGCAGGAGGTCCGGAAAACAAAATGAGTTATGTAATTTTTAGAGTGCATGCTATATGTGAGAGAGATGTGTACATCTCCTACAATTCATTATTTTTTTGTATGTACGGCACATCTGCTTATTTGTCTGACATCTTTATCCAAGTTGATTTATGACATCTGAGATACAATCCATTACACTTCTTTTGTTTGAGTTTAGCACAGACAGGTGGAGTGATTTGCTCATGGTGTCAGTGGTGGGATTTGAACCCACAGCTTCATGGACTGAAGTCCAAAGCCATAACCACTACACCATAAACAGTTGTGCTTGTAAGTGTACATACCCTGACAGAATTTGTACCGTATATTAAAGAAAAGATGACTGATCACGTAAAAGACATTTCATTTGCTTCTGATGGAATCCAAATTAAATTTATAAGGCATCACAGAAGAGCACAACCATTAAACAAAACATAGTAATAAGGAAATTAATGAGATGGTCCCGGTTCAAAAGTTTGCATACCCTTAGTTCTTCCCACTGTGTGTTGTCCCCTTCAGTGAATCAATGATAGCATGCAGTCTTTTTGTGATAGTTGTGGATGAGGCCCTTGATTTGCTCAGGTGGTAGAGCTGCCCAGGTCCTATAAATTCTTAGGTTGCCTTGCATGAACTGCACGTTTGAGAGCCAAAGTGTCTCAGTGATGCTGAGGTTGGGGGACTGCGATGGCCACTCCAACACTGTCACTTTTTTTCTGCTGCAGCCACTGACGGGTCAACTTGGCCTTGTGTTTTGGATCATTGACATGTTGGAAGATCCAAGTGCGTCCCATGCGCAGCTTCTGGACTGAGGAATGCAAGTTGTCCTCCAATATTTTCCAGTAACATGCTGCATCAGGTTAGGTGCATTGGCGATCCTAAATTGTCCCTAGGGTGTGCTTGGTGTGTGGGTGTGTGTGTGCACCCTGCGGTGGGCTGGCGCCCTGCCCAGGGTTTGTTTCCTGCCTTGTGCCCTGGGATTGGCTCCAGCAGACCCCCGTGACCCTGTAGTTAGGATATAGCGGGTTGGGTAATGGATGGATGGATGCTGCATCAGGACATCAGTGATCCACCTCCATGCTTCACAGTAGGGATGGTGTACTTTTTGTTATAGGCCTTGTTGCATCCTCCCCTAACACAATGTTTATGGTTGTGACTATAAAGTTTAATTTTGGTCTCATCACTCCAAAGGACTTTGTTCCAGAGGTTTTGAGGCTTGTCCAGATGCTGTTTGGCATATTGTAAGTGGGCCACTTTGTGGCATTGGCACAGTAAAGGCTTTGTTCTTGTAACTTGACTGTGCAGCCTATTTTTGTTCAAGTACCTCCTTATTGTGCATCTCTAAAAAACTAAATAATTAAAACTACTCGGCAAAAGCAGCACCACTTGTTTACAGAGAAGCCCTGTATCTCAGCTGAAGTGGCTTGTGGGTTTTTCTTGGCAGCTCAACAAATGATCCTGGCAGATTTGTGGCTGCAATCTCAGATGGTCTACCTTACCGTGGACTGATAACAACAGAACCCCTAACTTTCCACTTTTTTTATTAGAGTTTGAACACTACTGACAGGCATTTTCAGATCTCTGGATATCTGTTTATAACCTTTTACTGATTTATACAAATTAACAACCTTTTCTCGCGGGGCTCTTTTGCTTTCCCCATGGCTTGGTATCCAGCAAAGTCGGCGCAGCTCTGTGTGAATTTAAATGGACTGTTCATACATCGACACGGATTACAATCATAGAGGTTAGAGGTATGGAGAATCGCCTTTAATTACCCTTAATTTGAACCTGTGTGTGTCAGCTTGTGTGTATCAGACCAACATTCAAGGGTATGTACAGTCGTGGCCAAAAGATTTGAGAATGACCCAAGTATTGGTTTTCACAAAGTTTGCTCCTTCATTGTTTTTAGATCTTTTTGTCAGATGTTTCTATGGTGTACTGAAGGAGAATTAAATACATTTCATAAGTTTCAAAGGCTTTTACTGACAATGACATGAAGTTTGTGCAAAGAGTCAATATTTGCAGTGCTGGCCCTTCTTTTTTTTCAAGACCTCTGCAATTCACCCTGGCATGCTGGCAATCAACGTGTGGGCCAAACTGATGGCAGCCCATTCTTGTATAATCAATGCTTGCAGTTTGTCAGAATTTGGGGTTTTTTGTTTCTCCACCCGCCTCTTGAGGATTGACCACAAAATCTCAATGGGATTAAGGTCTGGAGAGTTTGCTGGCCATGAACTCCATATTACGATATTTTGCTCCCCGAGCCACTTAGTTATCACTTGTGCCTTATGGCCCGGTGCTCCATTATGCTGGAAAAGGCATTGTTGGTCACCAAACTTGTCTTGATATAGTTGGGAGAAGTCACTCTCAGAGGATGTTTGTCCTGCCTACCACACTACTTGGTAGCTTTTTCCAGGCATCTGTGATTCTCTGTGTGAAAAACTTCTTAACGTTTTTGTGAAATTTCCCCTTAACAGGTTTCCAACTGTATCCCCCGTGTTCTTGACAAACTCATTTTAAAGTCACCGTCTCGATCCACTGGACTAATTCCCCTCATAATTTTACACACTTGAACACTCTTGATCTCCTTTTGCTTAAACTGTAAAGGCTCAGCTCTTTTAATCTTTCCTCATAACTCATCCCCTGTAACCCTGAAATCAGCCTAGTTGCTCTTCTCTGGACTTTCTCTTGTGCTGTTATGTCTTTTTTTATCAAAACTGCACCTGGTACTCCAGATGAGGCCTCACCAGTGGGTTATAAAGACCTGAGCAGAACCTCCTGTGACTTGTACTCCACACATCAGGGTGCTATACACCCTGCCATTCTGTTAGCCTTCTTAATAGCTTCTGAACACTGTCTGGCTGTTGACAGTGTCAAGTCCACGATGACTCCTAATTCCTTCTCATAAGGTGGACTTTTGATTTTCAGAACCCCCCATTGTGTATTCAGACCTCACATTTTTACTTCCTACGTGTAATACTTCACATTTTCTGACATTAAATATCGCTTGCCACAAATCAACCCAAGCCTGTGTGCTACCCAAGTCAACTCTGTGATGATTCCACGGATTCAAAATCATCTGCCAATCCACCTTGCTTGGTATCATCTGAAAACGTATCCAGCTTGTTACTTAGAGTACATATTTGAAGCTCCTGCACAGGCAAGTGGCTGTGACTCAGTGAGGGTCAGGCAGGCAATCGATAGCAGAGACTGAACCAATGACCTCAATGCATTCTCTGCTACACCAGACTGTCTGCTGCAAATGAATTCAGTTACATATTACTGTTTGACTTTACACTGTACTTTAAGACACAATAAAATATGTTATTTGAAAGTGAACATGTCATCAAAAAGATATATCACTGAAAAGAAAAAGAAAAAACACTTGATAAGGGCGATCACAGTTCATCCTGTATTCTGACTAGAATATGCTATATAACATTAACATGATATTACTGAGCAAATATATCTTTAAAAATATGGTATTTATAAAAGAAAGAGACTTTAATTGCACACCAGCTATCATTTCATTTGTTGTGTAACCTGTCCTTTAAACAGCACCGGGCACTAATCGGGATCTGTCACTAGAAAGACACAGGCACTCGCATTGGGCCAAGTTAATGCTGTAAAATAAAGAGAGGAAGTCAGATTAAGTGTTAGTGTCCCTGGGGTAACCTCGTTTAATGCCCCAAATGTCCAAAAGGACACAAAAAGTCACCTTCTGCTCACCATAAACAATATGCAGGGGCTTGTTGTAAGTTCTATCCTCAATGCAAACACAGTCCAGAGTGAATGTGGGTGGCCAGTTTACATAAGGCTGGAACCAGCAGTGTTAGAAATTGAGACGCTAGGGTGAAAGTAACCTCAGATGTCATTCGGCAGCTTGATATTGGGTTAATGGCTGTTAAGTATTGGTAAAAGTAACGCACATAACATAGTCAGATTACTTAAAGTACAAAGCATGTAATGCATGTCGCCGGGTGCAGGTATGACAGGTCGTCAAACAAAGGAAAAGCTGGGACACCAACTGGGTCATCCCATTTGATGGAAGAAGTCCAAACAAAAAAGCACACCTCGTGGCGTCATTGTAAATAGCCCATGGGACAAAACAGCAAAGTATTTGGCTCTTTGCTGTCGAATTAGAGAATGATCGCTGGGTCGCTCTTATTGCAAAAGCTGCCTCCTTCCGGGCAGCAGGAATGGGCGGGGCCAAATGCCCTCAAAGGGTGGTTTCTTGGTGCTATGGGGAGAGAAGGAGAAGAGAATGTCAATGACAGCGCCCCCTCTCTGGGTTATCACATACCTCAATCGAGTGTGTGAGGAGATCCTCCAACGTGCAAGTGTGACACACAATACTTATGATCCAGATCAAGAGATCCTCTGTAGTCCATCTTGAGATCCTTTAGGCCGATGGTGCTTTTCATTCTTTTCCAGGTGGTTTACAGAATCCTCTTCTTTCCTTTGCCATCTTTATTGCGGTCTGTTCTCCTGCTTTTGGCCATTCTTTGATGTCATTAATCCATCTCCTTGCTGGTCTTCCTACTCGCGGTCTCTATATCATCAATCAGATTAGCCTCTCCTCTCCCATCATGCACATGTCTCCAGAGAGACCAAACTTCCCTTCCTTAATAACTTCACAAATAGCTGCCTCTTTATGATCTATTGTCTCATCTTTCACTTTTTGTCTCAATCCCATTTTCAAAATATTCTCATTTCAAACACATTCACTTTCAAAATTTCCTTCTTTGTCAACACACACGTTATCAGGATCTTCATTTTGAGATATTATTACATTTCAGATATAAGATTTCAATCAGAGCTGCAAACAGTGTAGATTTATGGGCAGAAAGAGCACATTTATCCATTTAACATTAAATCTATAACACAATAAAATGCATAGAAAGTGAACAAGAAGAACAGGAAAACATATTTATATAACAATTTTCAAGAAACTTAAAGTGCATAGGGAGTGGGGAACCACTTCAACCACCACCATCTGGATAATACAAGGGCAGCCAGCCATTTTGTGCCAATATGTTCACCACACATTAGCTGTTAGGTGGTGAAGTGTTGAGAGAGAGAGAAACAAGGGATGATTAAGGGGCCTGAATGGTTAGGCCGTGGTGGGCAATTTAGAGAGGACATCAGGATACACCCTACTCTTTATGAAGGATGCCCAGAAATCTTTCATGACCACATAGAGACAGAAGCTCAGTTTTACATTCTCATTTTTACAGCACAGAGCCCCAGTCACTGCACTGGGGAATTGGGATTAACACGTAGACCACAGGGTTAGTGCCCCCTGCTGGCCTCACCAACACTTCTTCCAGCAGCAAACCAAGCTTTCCTGGTTGGTCTCCCATCCAAGTAGTGGCCGGGCCTGAACGTGCTTAGCTTCAGGTGGATTTCCTGTTCTGAAGTGCAGATGGTATGGGGTCTGAATACTTTCTGAATGCACTGTAGATACGTTCTTTGTACAAAAGCTTACATTTTTGAAAGGGGATGTACCACGTTTCGCTAATAAACGTTGCCATGATGTTAGATTACCCATAACCAGCTTCTGTAAATGTGATGCACTTACTTACTGGCTGTGAAGTAATCCTTGGCTTAGACACTGTTTCCTGAAGAGGCATTAGCTCTCTTGGAAATGTGTTCTTTTGAAATTGTGGCATATTAAATAATTAAACAATATCATAATATACCAGAAACGTCGATATCCCTCCCATCGTGATTACGGCGGTACAAGAATCACATGAGGAACAATATCTTTTAGCTTACATTTACTGACGATTAACGCAGTTACAGACGGAGAGGCGCATGGACAGACTTAATCCAGGTGGGAAATCTGGATCAACACAATCAGCCATTTTCTCGTCACCACGCTGGGAGGTTTTTCTTCGAGCTTTGTCGATTCCGCCTCTAAGGGTCTGGCTGTTGTCCAAGCCTTTATAATGTCTTGCTTCATTTGCTGGTCTTCTCTGTCTCCAAACAAGGGCTGAATTCCTCCTCCACAAAATACAGAAATATCATAGTGCTTACATGCCGATTCTCATTCTCCCAATAAGGAAAGAAGATTTTGTGCTGACAAAGGACAGAAATACACTATCCTGTGTTTAAGCTGACTATACAAGCCTCCAGTTGTCTTTGGCTATCTAATCCAATGCTTGGCTAGCAATTCTAACTGCTGAGCCCCTGTGTGCCACAGTTAACATGCACATGTGAATAAAACTCATAACAGTATTGTCCAGATATAGTGACATAAAGAAAAATGTAGAATTACAGACACAGATGCTACCAGTGTTGGCTGGGACTTTGTTATTTTGCCTGGTGTAAAAGGGACTTTTATTTTGGCAATAAAAGGGTTGTTCATTTCAGTTGTATACCAGACCTTGGTGACCACTGAAGTACATCCATATTAAGGTAATACATCTATCTGATGTTAAATTAGACTGTATCAGCCTGTGATTTTAATCTTATTAACATTGGATAGATGGATTACCTTAACATGGACATACCAAGGGTGGCCAGCTCTGATCCTGGAGAGCCACAGTGGGGACAGGTTTTCAATCTAGTAACTGCTTTCTTAATTAGTGACTAGTTTTTGCTACTAATTAATTTCTTTTAATTTATTTCCTATTTATGGCAAAATCAGAGCTGAGCAATGTTGGTGGTCCTGGAGGGCTGCAGTGGTTTCAGGTTTTTGTTCCAAGAAAATTGCTTCATGAGAAATCATTCATTGCTGATGAAGCACTTAGTGCTTAAGTGACATTTTTCTGTTTCATTTTAGTGGTCTCACTTGTTAAGATTTTGACACCTTAATTGCTTATTTTCAATCCCTTTAAACAGTGTCACACACATGTACTTACGAGGCAGCCAACAAGCCCAGAGGTGAGTGAAAGTCCATGAGACAAAGGGGTTGGTTCAGGTATTAACGCCTCTCTCCTTTTTTCGTCAGAATTCAAGAAGAAAAATATTAAACCAATGCATTCACTGAGTATTCTGGACTCCCAAAATGGCTCCTCTTCAGATACATAATCTCCGCTTCCGACTCCCACAGGCAACGTCATTTCCGGGTGTGCTCTGATGACATCATTTCCGGTCCCGGCCGATGACATCACTTCCTTATAAGGCACATATAGTGACATCACTTCCTTATAAGGCACATATAGTGACATCACCTCCGGTCTTCTTCTGATGATGTAATTTCCGGTCCCACAGCTATGATGTCATTTCCAGCAATACTTCCTTCCGGTTGCAATTTTGTATAAATACCACCTTTCATTGTATTGTATCATTAACTGTTATACTTTTGATCATCATTTTTTCAAATATTTGGAAAGAAGAATGCTGGATATTATCTGGGGACAATTCCCCAACTCTTATTTTTGTCTCTGAGATTAATTATTCCAACAACAGCTGTATTCATTGTTTGAACTGCGCCTTATCTATACAAATAAAAGGCAAAGCCCTCACTGACTCATCACTAATTCTCTCACTTTTCATATAGGTGGGAAGCTGAAATTTCACGCGTTCATTCCTTGCAGTGTATGTACAAAAGTTAGGTATGTTTCATGTCCTATTGCAACACCCAAGGGAAGGAAACAGGTGTACCCCCTAAACTGTATATATAGAGAGGGGAAATCTCTCCTCACTATTTCTGTGACTTCCAATATACATAGGAAGCCCAAATTTCCCATGCTCATCCTTTACACTGTACTTACAAATGTTAAGTATGTTTCATTTCGTGCCATGCCCTGTAACGAACTTTCGAAAATAACGTATTCTTTTTGGTGGTTCTCACCATTATGCCATAAAGAACTTTCGGAAGTCACCTCTCATTTTGGCGGTTTCATTCCTTATTTCCATTAACAGACGATTTATTTCACAGCAGAGACAAACAAGGGCTGCCCCCGGCCCCTCTTCCTTTTTCCGCACGGCCACTGTCCGCGCACCTACCACGTGGTTGTCTCCCTGCCTACAGTGCATCCAGAAAGTATTCACAGCGCATCACTTTTTTCACATTTTGTTATGTTACAGCCTTATTCCAAAATGGATTAAATTCATTTTTTTCCTCAGAATTCTACACACAATACCCCATAATGACAACGTGAAAAAAGTTTACTTGAAATTTTTGCAAATTTATTAAAAATAAAAAAACTGAGAAAGCACATGTACATAAGTATTCACAGCCTTTGCCATGAAGCTCCAAATTGAGCTCAGGTGCATCCTGTTTCCCCTGATCATCCTTGAGATGTTTCTGCAGCTTAATTGGAGTCCACCTGTGGTAAATTCAGTTGAGTGGACATGATTTGGAAAGGCACACACCTGTCTATATAAGGTCCCACAGTTGACAGTTCATGTCAGAGCACAAACCAAGCATGAAGTCAGAGGAATTGTCTGTAGACCTCTGAGGCAGGATTGTCTCGAGGCACAAATCTGGGGAAGGTTACAGAAACATTTCTGCTGCTTTGAAGGTCCCAATGAGCACAGTGGCCTCCATCATCCATAAATGGAAGAATGTCGAAACCACCAGGACTCTTCCTAGAGCTGGGCGGCCATCTAAACTGAGCGATCAGGGGAGAAGGGCCTTAGTCTGAGAGGTGACCAAGAACCTGATGGTCACTCTGTCAGAGCTCCAGAGGTCCTCTGTGGAGAGAGGAGAACCTTCCAGAAGGACAACCATCTCTGCAGCAATCCACCAATCAGGCCTGTATGATAGAGTGGCCAGACGGAAGCCACTCCTTAGTAAAAGGCACATGGCAGCCCACCTGGAGTTTGCCAAAAGGCACCTGAAGGACTCTCACACCATGAGAAACAAAATTCTCTGGTCTGATGAGACAAAGATTGAACTCTTTGGTGTGAATGCCAGGCATCACGGTTAGAGGAAACCAGGCACCGCTCATCACCAGGCCAATACCATCCCTACAGTGAAGCATGGTGGTGGCAGCATCATGCTGTGGGGATGTTTTTCAGAGGCAGGAACTGGGAGACTAGTCAGGATAAAGGGAAAGATGACTGCAGCAATGTACAGAGACATCCTGGATGAAAACCTGCTCCAGAGATCTCTTGACCTCAGACTGGGGCGTCGGTTCATCTTTCAGCAGGACAACGACCCTAAGCACACAGCCAAGATATCAAAGGAGTGGCTTCAGGACAACTCTGTGAATGTCCTTGAGTGGCCCAGCCAGAGCCCAGACTTGAATCCGATTGAACATCTCTGGAGAGATCTTAAAATGGCTGTGCACCGACGCTTCCCATCCAACCTGATGGAGCTTGAGAGGTGCTGCAAAGAGGAATGGGCGAAACTGGCCAAGGATAGGTGTGCCAAGCTTGTGGCATCATATTCAAAAAGACTTGAGGCTGTAATTACTGCCAAAGGTGCATTGACAAAGTATTGAGCAAAGGCTGTGAATACTTATGTACATGGGATTTCTCAGTTTTTTTATTTTTAATAAATTTGCAAAAACCTCAAGTAAACTTTTTTCACATTGTCATTGTGGGGTGTTGTGTATAGAATTTTGAGGAAAAAAAATGAATGTAATCCATTTTGGAATAAGGCTGTAACATAACAAAATGTGGAAAAAGTGATGCGCTGTGAATACTTTCCGGATGCACTGTATATACATTAACAACATCCCGCGCTCATGTGCCTCCTCACTCACTTCCTTACTTTCCTCAGCTGTTCGATGTGCTCACTGCTCCCTTCTTGTTTACTCCATTGCTTCAAGCCTGTTATTGTTGGCCTTGCTTCACATCTTCCTGCTGGTGACTCCAGCCTTTTCATTTACTCCACCGCTTCAAGGCTGACATTGTTGGGTTTCCTTACTTCCTCACGTCTCCTTCCTCGTGTCTGTTGCCTTTTCCTTTACTCCACAGCTTGAAGGCAGCGTTGTCAATTTACAGCCCGAGGGCAGAACTGCAAAACATTGTTTACAAAGAGATCCTTAAATCCTAAAAATGTGCATTTCTCATACACAACATTTATCATAAATTAAACTCTTTACAATCATCAGATTCACTCTCAATACTAAAATAATCCTACAACAATTACATTAGCAATCATGTTACGTTATTTTTAAAATGTTTCCTTTTCTTTTTCATAACTTCTTTAACACACTACTTCTCTTGCTAGTTAGCAATTAGAAGCAAATGACAAAGGAGCCAGCAATTCTCCATCAAGCTCGTCTCCATTTCCACCCATGTGTGTTCAACATTCACTATTTGGTTTAATGAAGAACACAGAAGGACACTGAAGAGAAAGTGAAGAAATGAAAATGATAAAATGACCGTTTTAGGCATCAAATTACTTGGATGATACATGCAGCATTAGAAAGGGAAAAAAACTACATGGTACATTTAAAACACTAACAAGCCATGAAATTAAAGAAGATCTGCGATTGGTGAGGATTGGTTTGTAATTAAGCAACTGGTTTGGAGCAAAAACCTACGGCCACTGCAGCCCTCCAGGATCGGAGTTGGCCACCCCGGATATGCTTTACACCAAGGTCTAGTATACAACTGGAATGAACAACCCTTTTATTGCCAAAATTAAAGTCCCTTTCAAAACAGGAAAAACACCAAGAAATCCTGTTCAACACTCCCCCCCCCAACCCCCCACCGCCGACTAGTCAAAATAACTGTTTTAATGTCAGCCTCTCAGGAGGCTTTCTTATCTATTTCGGATGAGCCCCGAGTCTCTCATCAGACACTTCTGCCGGAGGTGTAAGGTTTTGTAGGGGATTTTGTGAATTTTCCTTGGGATTAATAAAGTATCTATCTATCTATCTATCTATCTACTGTCGCTCGCCTCGTTTGTATCAGGCTTAGCCCCGGTGGGTTCTGTAACATTGGCAGTAATGGTTTTGCTTTTTTCAGTCCTCCCTGGCCATCGAACTTTACTTTATTCTTTGTTAATTAGTATTGCCTAATTTTTATATTTTCCTTTTTTCTTATTTCATCTTGTAAAGCACTTTGAACTACATCATTTGTAAGATGTCGTCGTTGTTGTTGTATGGATGTTTCCCATTCTGCTTCACCAGTTTCCATCCTGCACAGAGTTACTTACCTGAGATACAACAACTGTGAACCCCTTATTAGAAAGATTTCTCACACCTCATTTTACTCAAGGCCCTCTGAAGACTTGCGTATGATTTAAGCTTAAGTGACTTGTATAAATCTCATTCTTAAAGAATATTGTTTTTACTGCCCCTGTTATATCACTCCACCCAGACTGGACTACATTCTCATTTCCTGAGTCACAGATGCCAGCGTAACATTCAGCTTTCTGACAAATAATAATTGGCATGGTATCAAAACCTGAGCTGCCTTCACTCTCCTCCCGTGCCCTTTGCTGGCACGTTAACAATTTTTGAGTATCGATAGCAAGCAATTTAGATGCATTTAAAGGTTCAATGAATTTATGAGCTTGATTCAATTCTCACTTTATTAATTATAAAACTCCGATTTCCAGAAAGCTACACTTGATTTAAAGTCCTTCCTTCTAATAAAAGCTATGTTTCTGTGACAAAACCCATCAGATTTTTAACCCTTCGTTTAAGGAAATGTCAATCATCTGCCTCTGTTTTAAGTTTCAAAAATAAAATGGGCTTCTCTACACTGCAGAAAATGCAAATACAAAAACTAGACCAAAAAAAGCCTTAAATGGGAGTAGTTTTTCTTTTATTTAGCAAAAATTTCTGGCAATGGGATAAGCAAAATTTACTTGACAAGTTTTCTAAGCTAAAAAAATCATATATACACATTTTTGATAAGTCAATAATTTTTGCAATCGGGAACGTAAGATTTAATGTCAAGATATAAATACTTTTCACTTGCTTAGATTTCATTTTTTGCAGTGTTCAAATAAGCCCCAGGAACTAAATTACATTTTTGAGTTTTGAGTTGAGTTACTTTGTAATAGTTTGCAAATGCCTTTATCTGATTTTATACTTTTTCTGAAAGGTCTGGATATCCCCAATCTCAATAAGAAAGAATTCTCATTTTATTCTAACTTACTTTGTGAAGTGGAAGGTGTGAGAAAAGGTAAACCGCCAGGCCCTGATAGACTTTCACTGGAGGTCTTGTCTGCTTTTTGGATGCAGCTGTCAAATCCCATTTTTCTTATGTTAAATGTTCTCATCTTCAGTGATATGAATGAAACTATCATTGCAGCTTTAGTAGCACTACTGCCAAATCAGGATTAAGGGACCTGTGAATGTGGAAGCCATCATCCCATATCTTTTTTTCTGCCAATTGACAGGCTGCAAGGGCAGACAAAGAGTTAACCAAAAGAACACACAAACATTAAAATCATCAAGACTAAATGGTTAATCACCAAAACACAAATCAAAAATTAGAATTGGAGAAAATCAATTTGCAAACAAAATGTCTTTTAGAGTTTACCCACAGTCTTGGATGAGGTCGAAAGCACAAAGTTACATACCCACACAAGAAAAATAAATAAATTGCAGGGTGAAAAAAGCACAGAAAGAGTTTTAGGGTCCTAATTCCTAACAGAATTGTTACAAGTGACCTTTAAAGTTTGTCAATTCACACAGTATCAATTCTGTGTCTTTTGCTGAATGTTAGGATTTCAGCACCACAAAGTTGAGGTGCTCATTGGAATTCAAGTAAGCAAAAATAACTACCATAATGAAAATGGGTTATTGATTGTAGATTGATAGGCTATCTATGAATCTACTGCTGCAAGTTCCAATGGGCAAGAAGAGAGGACTGGCCTTTTTAAAATAGATAAATAATAAAGGCACTATATAACACTATATAACAGATAGATAGATAGATAGATAGATAGTGTCATGCATGGGCATCAGATGTCATCTTCAGGGACCATCAGAGGTAAGCACTCCCACTCTGGAAAATGAGGAGGTGTGGTAACTGATAATATTGTCTCCTTTTCCACCCACAGCTCCAAGAAACTGAAATCTATTTGTCATTATAGTTCAGAATTCCTATTTGTTAGATTAGCCTCAAAACAGTACACAAGCATTACTACATTAATCTAGAACAATAGTCCAACCGGGCCATAAAGAGAGTTTTTTTTTTAAAATAATTATAGTGTGAAAACTATTTTAAAAAAAGTATAGTACTATCAAAAATGTGTTTTGCAGAAAACGTTACATGATACAGAATGATTTTAATTTTCAGTTCAGTGTTCAAAAATATATACAAATTACATGAAATAATCAAAACAGTTTCTTCAAAGTTATTAAAAATGTAAGCCCCATACCTGTTGTAAAAGCTTTTTTAGGGTGTGGCACAGTAAGTGTCATAATGAGCTTGAGTGTCAAAAAGAATGATAACCTCTCTCAGAATTCAAAGGACACTCAGTAAAACTGGTCACTTAGAAATCCATCATGGACGTTAGGATTAGGATATTGTATATTGTATTAGGATTATACTATCATACATTATCTGCTTCACCACGGATACTGTTTAACATCATTCCCTGGGTTTATTCTTTCATGACTGTTTAAGATTATATTCTAGGTTTATAGTATTTGAATTCTCTACTTTAATCTTTCTACACCATTGCTGGGGGCTTGTTTTGTTTTGGACATGCTCTGTCTCGGGGCATGTCAGAGGACTCGGAATTCGTGAAGCGTGGTCTCACCTCACGTGAGGAGGCAAAATGGGAGGGAGGACTTGGGTGGAGAGAAAGGGAGCAAGCTATTTCTGATCAATCATTTTTACCCCCACTATTGTAAGCGCCAACACAACAATAGCCTTCATAGCAATACCTCCTAGCAAAATTGAAAATTAAGGATAAAGCTATCTTATGTAATAATGTACTACCTTGATTTAAGAATATAAAATGTCAACAAAAGTTAAGAAGCACTGTCCCTATGACTAAACACAGAACTTTGTGAGCTGGAATGTCAAAGCTCTAAATCATGAATTGAAGAGAAAGAAAGTATTCTTTCACCTAACAGGTCTAAACGCCAAGATAGTATTTTTACAGGAGACTCACTTATTAAACAAGGATCAGTTTCAGTTGCAAAGAGATTGGACTGGCCAGATACTATATTTTACTCCAGCTATGCAAAGAAAACTAGAGGTGTGGGAATCTTAATACACATAACAATTTCATTTGTAGTATCAGATGTAGTAATGAGAAAATTAAAAATATAAGATCCCAGATCACGGCATCACAGTTCAAACTACATACTAGCTTGGCAGACCCTGTCTCACATTGCATTCAGCACTTTAGAAATTTTAAGTCTTTTAAGTCTTGACTGTAATTTCTAAAATGAAACTGACTACTTGTTCCCTAGATCCGGTGCCAACAAAACTAGTAAAAAATGCAATGGATGTTCTTGCAGTGCCTATTCTAAACATTATCAATAGTTCATTATTGCATGGCACAGTAGCTGATGCACTAAAAGTGTCAGTCATCAAACCATTACTTAAAAAGTCAGACTTAGACCCACATATACTTAATAATTATAGACCTATTTCAAATTTACCTCTTCTCTCTAAAATACTAGAAAAAGTAGTCACCAATCAGCTTCAGTTAAACCTTATGCATCACAATCTAGAGAAATTCCAGTGTGCACTGTAAAAAAAAAAATGTTAAATTTACGGTAAAATACTGACAGCTGGGTTGCCAGAATTTTACCATAAAAAAGAAGGTGACAATATTTTTAGGTCTACGGTACACTTTAAAAAAAAAAAATTAAAATTTACGGTAAAGTACTGGCAGCTGGGTTGCCAAAATTTTACAATAAAAAAAAAAGTGACAGTATTTTTAGGTCTATAAAAATGTTATTTTTATGATAAACTGGCAGCTGGGTTGCCAAAATTTTACTGTAATAAATAAGGTGACAATATTTTTAGGCCTACAGTATAACTTTGTATTAAAAACAATTTTTTCTTTGCAACACATTCCAACATAAGGGAATGTTTAACCATAACCAGAAATTCATGTAGTGTAATAAATATGCCAATCAATAAACCATTAAAAAGTATTGTCAGGTTTAAATCCCAGTACACAGCTTACATCATAAAGTAACAACAACCAATGGCAAACATGTACCATTTAATTATACACATTGAAAACAATTCAATGTTTAAGGAAGCTGTGGCACATTGTCTGGTGGGGAAGTAAAGTTTGCTTTTGTGGTGTATGGTGTCCTACAGGTGTGTCAGCTTATCAAATACAACCCACCATAAATCAGCTTCCATAACCTCAATAAACCTTCAGCACACAGGGAAAAATGTTATCATTGTTAACTTAGTTTAAGTTTTTTCCCTACTATTCAAAGGT
Organism: Polypterus bichir lapradei; assembly: GCA_026402145.1. Taxonomy (NCBI): domain Eukaryota; kingdom Metazoa; phylum Chordata; class Cladistia; order Polypteriformes; family Polypteridae; genus Polypterus; species Polypterus bichir. Next base: position 113,765,976 of record JANRMT010062806.1, on the reverse strand, counting down.
ATGTGGTTCACCAGGAGCAATATGGTTAAAGGGGTCGTGTCCTTATGCAAATATCGTAACTTTGGTGTTACTGAATTAGCGCTTTTATGGTTGCTTACCTTCGCTATTTAACAGTTTTACACTGTAAAATTAACAGATTTTTTCAGTGTAATTGTAATACTGTTTGCATCAGTAAACAGTATTTAGCATATTTTGAAGGTAGAAAAATATCGATTTTACAGAACATGGCTGTAAAAAATAATGAAATGTATTGTTTAAGATATACAGGTAATTTTCAGTAGAACATGAGGTAACTTTTCTTTTTTCAGAAAAGGTCTTTTACTTTTATTATTTACAGTATTTTTGCAGTATTTTCCGGTCATAGTACAGAAACGGCACTAATGCGGGTTGTAAATGACATTCTGATATCCTCTGATGAAGGAAACTCCACTGTAATTATGTTGTTTGACTTAAGTGCAGCATTTGACACCATTGACCATTCTATTTTACTGCACAGGCAGGGGCGGCCCGGCCTGGGCGGCACTTTTAGGGGGCGGCAAAGAATTACTGTATATTTTAGTCTTTTAAATTGAAATACCTAAATAAGGGGGTGGCGAAATTTTCCTCCGCCCCGGGTGGCTGACACCCACGCTGCGCCACTGCAGAAATGTGCTGACAGGACTCCATCATTATACACAGAAGTTCAATATGGTGTCCCGCAGGGCTTAGTACTGGAACCTTTACTGTTTTCACTTTACATGCTTCCACCGGGATCTATCATTAGGAAACATAATGTTAATTTTCACTCGTATGCAGATGACACCCAGTTATACCTTTCATTTAGAAAACTCTACTTTAAATAGTTTGAGTTTATGGAGGAGAAATAAGCGCTGGTTGTATTTAGAGAATATTTTTATTGTATTAGTATTCCAGTTAAGATTGTTATCTAGGTAAGTTCCTAAGTATTTATATTCAGTCACTATTTCTACCTCCTCCCCAGAACTACAATGTGTGAACATACAGATTTCTGTCTCTTAAAATTAAATATCATTTCTTTGGTCTTTTTTACATTCAGAGTGAGAGAGTTTTTATTTCACCAGTTTACCATACAGTCCACTTGATTTAGATAGTGGCTTTCATCCCCCCAGATATGTGTCCTATTAGCCTGGTGTCATCAGCATATTTGATAACGGAGCAGTGGTCATTGTTCTGTCTCAGGTCACTTGTGTACAGAGTAAACAGTATTGGTGATAAGACACACCCCTGCGGACTTCCTGTGTTTGAATGAATGACTATTGAAAAAGTGTTCTGTACTTTAACTGTCTGTGAATGATTTAAAACAAACACCAATGGTCTTTAAACACCAATAAAACAGAGATTTTAATTGTCAGAGGGAATGATGCTGATCACAACAATATTTTATCATCATTTAACTCAGTTGGAATCTCCATTAATTTTACTGAATCAGCCCGCAATCTAGAAGTTATCTTTGACTCTAGCATGTCATTTAAAGCGCACATTACAAAGTTGTCCAAATCATGTTTCTTTCATCGTTAAAATGTTGGGAAATTAAGTCGCTTTCTAAATAAAGAGGATTCTGAGAAATTATTTCATGCATTTATTTCCAGTAGGATTAACTACTGCAATGCGGTGTTCACTGGCTGTTCAAACTGTTCTTTATTCAGCCTCCAGTTATCCAAAATGCTGCTGCAAGAATTATTACAAGAACAAGAAAATACGAACACATAACTCCGGTTCCTAAATCCTTACACTGGCTCCTGGTTAAGTTTAGGGCAGATTTCAAAATCCTCCTTTTAACATATAAAGTCTTAAATGGACAAGGTCCAGTTTATTTGTCTGAACTTATCATGACATACAAACCCGAGCGCACATTAAGATCTCAAGATGCTGGTCTACTTATGATTCCAAGGATTAATAAAATAACAGTGGGAGGTTGAGCTTTTAGTTACAGGATCCCTAAACTGTGGAGTGGTCTGCCTGCTTCTATAAGAGATGACCCTTCGGTCTCAGCTTTTAAATCTCAGCTGAAGACTCACTACTTCAGTTTAGCACACCCTGACTAGAGCTGCTGATTAACTGTACAGACTGCATCTCTGTTGTTAGTCATTAGCACTAAAACATAAGGAATATGACAGTTATAATTTGTTACTAATCCTCACCTATTCTGTTTCTCTTCTCGGTACTCAAATGTGCCACTTGGTGCCCACGGCCCACCTGCCAAGTTGTTTTGCCTGCCTAAGGAAAAGTCATCTCTGATGGAGGATCACAGGAATCATCAGGTAGTTCTTTCATTGGATTGGCTGGCTCAGCTCTGACTCAGCTGTGGAACTGCCAATAGGGGGAGGCAGGTTGATGGCCGAGGTCTTCAGGACTCTGAACAAATCCAAATCATAATATGGGATATCATCTACTGTTAAATTCTGCTCTGTACTTGTAATATTTTTATTTTTATACTGTATTGAGGATTACTTGTGTTTTGTTCTGTGCATTGTATTTTATTTACCCCCTTTTTTTTTGACACCCACTGCACGCCCAACCTTGAACTGCCTTTCCCAAGGTTTCTTCCATTTTTTTCCCTACTAGGCTTGGCGGCTGTCAAATGGCAGGGTCTGTTAAAGCCCATTGTGGCACTTCTTGTGTGACTTTGGGCTATTGGTGTGATGTGAAATTTTGCATACAACTTGAAAAATATTTTGTATGTCTTTATTTGTAATTTAGGCAAAGCAATGTAATGTTAGTGTTACATTAGTGAGAAGCATTTATGTTTATCCCCCCCCCCTTAAGGAATGGGTCTCTTTGAATTTTACGGCTAGTGTTTCTCTGCTAAAGTCTCTCTCTCAACCCCCGCAGGAAAGCCAGGCTGCCTAACTGCCAAGCTTTACCTTAACATATGGTTTTGGGGGAAGGTGTGAAGGCGTTCTATTCCCTCATTGGTCTGAAATATGGCCGTTTGGGACTGGGTTGTGTCAGAAGCTTTTAAGTACTATGACGCCCTATTGGCTGTAGGGGTTGGACAGAAAACCTATAAATTTGCTTGCTTTACCCAGCTCTTTCTCTCTCTCTTACCAAACTGATGAAGGAACATCTCACACCCACCATGAATTGAAATATTTATGAATATTATCAATAATACATTGTTTAAATTGTAACTTAACTCCTGCTTGTCTTTTACTACACCTAACCTGAGGTTATAGATGTAGAAGGGAAGGTGGGGAGAAGTTATATACTATAATACCTTATAGTCTGTGAGATTTGAGGCATTCTGACAAAGGCTACATATTAATAATACAATGGGGGAAAATAGAGTAAAATATTACTCTACAAAGACAAAACAGCTATATAAAAATAATTGTATTGTATTGGGCGGCATGGTGGTGCAGTGGTAGAGCTGCTGCCTCGCAGTAAGGAGACCTGGGTTTTCTTCCCGGGCACTCCCTGCATGGAGTTTGCATGTTCTCCCGGTGTCTGCGTGGGTTTCCTCCCACAGTCCAAAGACATGCAGGTTAGGTGCATTGGCGATTCTAAATTGTCCCTAGTGTTTGCTTGGTGTGTCTGCCCTGTGGTGGGCTGGCACCCTGCCCGGGATTTGTTCCTGCCTTGTGCCCTGTGCTGGTTGGGATTGTCTCCAGCAGACCCCCATGAGCCTGAGTTAGGATATAGCGGGTTGGATAATGGATGGATGGATTGTATTGTATTGTATAGTATCAGATCATAAGGGGGCGATATTTGATGGAGCTAAAAGCTAACTTTTACAAGTACAGTACTATAAATGTACACGGTCTGTTACAGATGTAAACCAAATGTATGTGTGTACTGTATAATATTAACAATAAGAGTAGCTCACTACTGAAAACAGTAATTATAGGAAACAGTCAGGATCGAAGCGGGGCTCTTGATTATAAGTAAGCAAATCTTACCGCTACGCCACGGAAACTGTTGTATCGTCTTTGAACCTTTTGTGAAAGTGTTTATTTGATCTTTGGACTTCAGGATTCACACATTCTATAGTTTATGCCTACATTTTGTAACATTTATTACTAAAATATGAAAAAGTTTGTTTTAATATGTTTACACAGATTACTGTAGAAACGGAACACACATGAAATTTATGTGTTCCAAATAACAATCTATTATTTCCACTCTAAAACTCCAGCACTTCACTTCCAGATAATCAATCCATGCATGAGCTGGGAGAACATTGTGCACGTTCTGCGGTGGTAGGGGGATGGAATACCAGGCTGCTTGCTGCTTGTCTTAATCGGCACATTTACAGGACAAAAGATGCTGATGGAGAGGTGCGAACAGATTTAAGGTGGGCCGATTTACGAGTTTTCTCATAGGCTCTGGTAATTCTAGTGTTAAGTTAGCTCCCTTTTTATTAGCAACATTCATAGGAGCCAGAGACAATAAAATTCTACTTCAAACTTTTTGCCAAGTATTTTTCATTATCTTTCTTAAGAAAAATAATGACATATTATAATGTACATCATACAGACCAATGTCACTTCTGAATAACAATGTTAAAATACTCTCCAAAGTTCTAGCTAGAAAGATTGGGAAAGTACTTCCTTCGGTAATATCACAAGACCATACCGGATTTATTAAAGGTAGACACTTAGCTTACAATCTTGAAAGCCTGTTTAATGTAATATATTCATCTGTTAAATCTAACACTCCAAAGATTTTATTATCTTTGGATGCAGAAAAAGCATTTGAAATGGGTGAATGGGACTACCTATACCTACCTACACCACATTACACAAATTTGAGTTTGGCCTGATCATATGTGCTGCATACCAGTCCAGAAGGCTTAGTTTGTATTAACAACATTATTTCAGACTACTTCAAACTAGAATGTGGTACTAGACAATGATGCTCCCTGTCACCACTGCTCTTTGCAATCTCCATTGATCCATTGGCTGTTCACTTTTGAAATGCAACTGAGATAAAGGGGATTATCAGAACATTAGAACAATACAAAAATCTCCATCAGAGAAGGACTTGAACAGAAAATATCACTATATGCAGATTATACTGTATTGTAGATATCAGACCTACAAAATTCTGTGCCTGCAGTCCTAGCAGCACTTGTAGAATTTCAAAAGATATCTGGACTCGAAATTAATTTGAATAAAAGTGTGCTTTTTCCAGCGAACTCTTTAGAACACAACATTAGATTGGACACCTTCCCTTTTATCATCGTAGATCATTTAACCTAGGGTTAAATGTCAAGCTCTTTTTCAACTTGTCTTTTTCAAAATGTCAAGCTCTTTTTTCAAGCTCTGCTGTTTGAATGGAAAAAGTTAAACAAGACTTGCATAGATGGTCTACCCTCCATCTCACTTTAGCAAGGAGAATCAACACTGTCAAGATGAATATCCTCCCCAAGTTTCTTTTTCTATTGCAAAGCATCCCTATATATACTAAAAAATAATTTAAAAAAATTTGATTCAATCATAACCTCATTTATTTGGAATTTAAAACATCTGCACATCCAATAGGCGGCCCTGTAGTGACCTAAAGCAGAAGGTGGCATGGCACTACCTAACTTTCAGTTTTATTACTGGGTGGAAAATAAACAAGCTATAAAAACCTGGACATTAACACAAATTAATGAACACACACAAGCTTAGTCTGCAATAGAAATAAAATCCTGCAGTACTTCTTTATATTCCTTGCTTTGTACCCCAGTAAATACAAGTTTATTGTCAAATTATTAACAACCCAATCGTCCTTCTTTCACTGTGAATGTGGAACCAATGTAGGAAGCACTTCAAGATAGAGGAGGTTTTATCTGTGGCACCTCTATAGTACATGATAACCATCTTTTTCAACCCTTTTAAATTTACACAGTTTTTAATGTTTGGAAAACGTATGGGATTAAAGATTTAAAATTAGAGATTTATATATAGATAATGTCTTTGTATCCTATAACCAATTACACATCAAATTTAACTTACCATCAACACAATTTTTCCACTATCTCCAAATTAGAAACTTTGTTAAACGAAATCTGCCAAATTTTCCTCAAACCCCACCTATTTTTTTCCAGAAGAGATATTGATCAGACTCAGAGAGCATTTCTATAATATATAAAACATTTTAAAGTCCCTCCCTTTGAATTATCCATCTTAAAATCTTTTATCGAGCAGATCTATCACGTTTAAAATTGTCCAGAATGTTTCCAGGGAAAGAGTCAACCTGTGAATGCTACAATCAAGCTCCAGCCTCACTGGGCCACATGGGGTGCACCAAATTAACACTGCAGTGGGCTGGCGCCCTGCCCGGGACTTGTTCCTGCCTTGCACCCTGTGCTGGCTGGGATTGGCTCCAGCAGACCCCCGTGACCCTGTTTTAGGATATAGGGGGTTGGACAATAACTGACTGACCAAATTAACAACAGTTTGGACAAAAATCTTTAAATACTTAGCAGACAGCCTTGGTGTCACAGTCACTCCTAATCCATTCCTAATCCACTCCAAGATGTACTTAAAGTGAAGAAGGGCAAACAAACTGTAATCGCTTTTACCTCACTAGTAGCACGTAGCACGCAGACTTATCTTTCTCAACTCAACCTTTGTTAAGTCAGTGGGTAACTGACTGATGTAATATGCTATATGCCATTTGAAATTGGAAAAAATCTAATTCTCACTCTGAAGATCTGTACAAAACTTTTCAAAAACCTGGCAGGATCTAATAAATGACATTTTAGAATAAGCTTTTGTATTGGGAAAAAGGATTCTCTTCCCTCTTTTCTGCACTTAAAGTTTTACTCTGGCTGTTGGCCTTCCTCTCTTTCTCAAGGAAGGGGGTTGACTTTAGTTCTGTTAAGCTTGACTTGATTGCATGGAATGTTAGTTGCTTTTAATAAAATAAAAAAAAGAAATCCATTATGAACATATATTACTTTATTGTATCCTTCTAGTCGTTCTTTGTTTATAGTTAAAGATGGCTATTAAAGGAAGACAAGCCACTTGGGTGCCAAGTCTGGCTGTTGAAATATGCGCTGCATTGTTTTCTTAATCTTCTGACATTTACCGTGGCGGCTCTGGCATGTTCACCTCAAAGTTCTGTTATCAGTAACTGCTAGCACTTTACTGGCATTGTATTTATCTGTGTCCTTCGTCATTTTCAGGGTGGAGTCCCTTCCTGGGTTTTGTTGTTGATCCCTCATAAACATGTCTATTTACATTGACTGTATTTAACTGGCTGTGACAAGTCCACAAAGACAAATATCAGGGTAAACATAGAAGTGGTAACAAAAGGTAGAGCACGGCACAGATAACTGATGGACAGAGCTTCAAGTAAATGCTAAACAGTTTATTTAATTTAAGTAGTTGCACAAAATCAGAAAACCTTTCAGCTTGTGGGGGCTTTGAAAGAACCTTTATTAAAAAAAAGAAATGCCTTTCACTTGATGTTGATGATATTTAATGATAAAGAATTGTACACACTTACTGTGCGTCATCACTCCAAGTGGTGTCGTCAGCAGTCAATCTTTATAAGGAACTTCAGTCTTCAGAAGATAAGAGATCATCAGGCAAACTGCTGTTTGACCCGAGGTCTCATATACCTCAAGAGTCTGATATCTCAAAGCTCACTGCCAGCTGGGCATGGCAGGTTAATGGATAATTAGACCTAATGGAGATTTCATTGTGGCTCATTATTAGTCTTTATTTCATTGCCACCCTTACACAAGTACATGGCGGCATGAAGGAACGTTCCCTCAGAACCACAGTGCAACATACAGATATGTGGCCTTCACAAAATACTCAGACCTCTTCAGTTTTCACAGACTTTACATTTTATGCTTGTGCTAAAGTCATCCAAATTATTTTTTTTCTCTCATTAAACAACACTCAATACCCCAGAATGACAAAGTGTAACAAAGTGTAAACACGATTTTAGAAATACTTTTGATTTTGGCAAAAATCAAAAATTGAAATCTCCCTTTGATACAAGTATAAGTTTTGACCCTTTACTTAGTACTTTGCTGAAGCCCCATTGGCAGGCATTCCATCCTGGGGTCTTCTTGATATGATATGCTTCGCAAACTTTGATTTGGGGATTTTCTGCCCTTCCTCTCTGCAGATCCTCTTAAACTCTATTAAGTTGGATGGAGACCATCAGAGGACAGCTAGCTGTTTTCACGTCTCTCCATTGATGTTTGATTGGGTTCAAGTCTGGGCCACTCAATGACATTCGCAGAGTTGTCCCTAAGTCACTCCTGTGCTGTCTTTTGCATTTAGGGTCATTGTCCCATTGGAATGTGAACCTTTTGTCCAGTCTGCTAATACCTAGCGAAATATGGAAGTTCTTACACTTATTGTGGCACTACAAAATCAATCCGACAATGGGATGCTGGTGCCTGGTCATGCTGATTGGCATCAGATCATTGTGATACACTCTTATAGCATTATCATTTGTCAAACTACAGCTGTATACATTTAAATGCTAAGTAAAGTGAGAGTGTCACCCGCTGCTCAGGAAAATGCACTTACTGTGCAAATTCTGAGGAACATCTGCATGCCTGCTTATCCATGCAATTATCTAATCAACCAATCACATGTCAGCATCACAATGTATAAAATCCTGCAGTTACAGGTCAGGAGCTTCCATTTGTGTTTACATGAAACACCAGAATGGGGAAAAATGTGATCATGGTGATTTTGACAGTGGCAGGATAAAACAAAATCCTAAAATAGTGTGCCAGGAGTTTTTGCAAATGCAAATGCAACTGAAATATCACACTATCTCAAGTATTCAGATCCTATGACACTTGACATTTGACTCGGGTGCATCTCATTCTATTGATCATCACTGAGATGTTTCTACACCTTGTTTCTAGTCCACCTGTGGTCATCTTAATGACTGGACGTGATTAGGAAATGCAGATACCTGTCTCCACAGCTGACAATGTGTTTCAGAGCAAAAGCCAAATCATGAAATCGAAGGAATTGCCTTCAGAGCTTATGTTGTGGAGAAATCTTCAGAAACAAATGAGCAGAGTCTTCAGAAAGGCAGTCAGAATTTAGACTTTATTACACAGCATAGAAAACAATTGGAAAGCACACAAAGCCTGTATCAGTTGATGAAGTGAGCCCGGTGGTTTGGGCACGTTTCGTTTTTATTTCAGTTCTAATCACAAAAACATCCCCATTTCGTATATAATTCTCGTCATTCACTTTAAATGTTATCTTTGTAATAATGACCTTGTGCTGTACCTGTTTTCGTAACAATTATCTCGCCTTGTAAACTTCTTTCCCCTAATAATAATTAATCTTTCATGACAACCATTAAGACTCAAAGGTCGTACTTGCCACCTGGCCTGGAGATGACCACCATCTGATCATGTTTTACATTCCTCACATTCACAATCTTGAGTTAATAAAAATTGTAGGCCTTTTAATTGATCAGCCCTCATCATTAAGTTGGAATCAAGATGACCCACATGTGAAAAACTGACCTGTACAATTAATACATAAGCAGTTGTGCTGGTAAGCATAGCGCACAACTTTACTGATAAGAGCTGAGCTGCTGCACCTGGAAGCAGGCGAGAGGCCTGGAGTCAGCAAGCACAGTGATAGATAGATAGATAGATAGATAGATAGATAGATAGATAGATAGATAGATAGATA
>JANRMT010062806.1:113740400-113756328 GCA_026402145.1 Polypterus bichir lapradei | reverse complement strand
ATAGATAGATAGATAGATAGATAGATAGATAGATAGATAGATAGATACTTTATTAATCCCAAGGGGAAATTCACATACTTACATACTGATGAAAAAATATATATATTAAATTAAAGAGTGATAAAAATGCAGGTATAATAGACAATAACTTTGTATAATGTTAACGTTTACCCCCCCAGATGGAATTGAAGAGTCACATAGTGTGGGGTCTCCTCAGTCTGTCAGTGGAGCAGGACGGTGACAGCAGTCTGTCGCTGAAGCTGCTCCTCTGTCTGGAGATGATCCTGTTCAGTGGATGCAGTGGATTCTCCATGATTGACAGGAGCCTGCTCAGCGCCCGTCGCTCTGCCACGGATGTCAAACTGTCCAGCTCTGTGCCTACAATAGAGCCTGCCTTCTTTACCAGTTTGTCCGGGTGTGAGGCATCCTTCATCTTTATGCTACCTCCCCAGCACACCACCGCATAGAAGAGGGCACTTGCCACAACCATCTAATAGGACATCTGCAGCATCTTATTGCAGATGTTGAAAGATGCCAGCCTTCTAAGGAAGTATAGTCGGCTCTGACCTTTCTTACACAGAGCATCAGTATTGGCAGTCCAGTTCAATTTATCATCCAGCTGCACTCCCAGGTATTTATAGGTCTGTACCCTCTGCACACAGTCACCTCTGATGATCACGGGGTCCATGAGGGGCCTTGGCCTCCTAAAATCCACCACCAGCTCCTTGGTCTTGCTGGTGTTCAGGTGTAGTTGGTTTGAGTCACACCATTTAACAAAGTCCTTGATTAGCTTCCTGTACTCTTCCTCCTGTCCACTCCTGATGCAGCCCACAATAGCAGTGTCGTCAGCAAACTTTTGCACGTGGCAGGACTCTGTTGTATTGGAAGTCCGATGTATATAAGCTGAACAAGACCGGAGAAAGCACAGTCCCATGCGGTGCTCCTGTGCTGCTGACCACAATGTCAGACCTGCAGTTCCCAAGACGCACATACTGAGGTCTGTCTGTAAGATAGTCCATGATCCATGCCACCAGGTGTGAATCTACTCCCATCTCTGTCAGCTTAACCCTAAGGAGCAGAGGTTGGATGGTGTTGAAGGCGCTAGAGAAGTCCAGAAACATAATTCTTACAGCACCACTGCCTCTGTCCAAGCGGGAGATGGATTGGTGTAGCATATAGATGATGGCATCCAATGAGTCCTTAAATTTTTATATTGCTCAAAGCCAGCTGATATACTTGTTTTACCTTGATTAATTAAGATATTTATTCATGAAGAAGCATTGACATAGGAACTTAAATGCTATCTATAATGTATGTATGCATGCCAATGTTACACCCTGAGAGCAAAGGCAGCTGCGTCATCAGCCAGTGATGCGCAGCCACATACAGTCTGACTTACCAATACAGGGCTGACCCTGATAATCAATTCTTAAAACTTCTGTATAATTCAACCTAGCTAACACAATACAGCTTGCTTTCAATCTGATTGTCTGAAATGTTCATGAGCCTTCATATATAAATTTAAATGCTAAAATGTTTACATATTTAAAGTGTTTACTAAGTTTATTTTAACTTTGGGGGCGTTGAAGTTTTTTCCAAAAACTTGTTTAGACTTTGGTGAGTCAAAAGGCCCAGCAGAGTCGCCATGTCCTGAAACAAAAACTTGTTTCTTCAGTTCCCTCAAAAACACAGCATCATTGGTTCTTGAAAAACAAGGCAAGTGAAAAGCAAGCAAAAAAAAGCAGTGGCCTGCACAATACAGTACAATACAATACAATTTATTTCTGTATAGCCCAAAATCACACAAGAAGTGCCGCAATGGACTTTAACAGGCCCTGCCTCTTGACAGCCCCCCAGCCTTGACTCTCTAAGAAGACAAGAAAAACTCCTTGTAGGGAAAAAAATGGAAGAAACCTCGGGAATGGTAGTTCAAAGAGAGACCCCTTTATAGGTAAGTTGGGCGTGCAGTGGGTGTCAAAGAGGAGGAGGTCAATACAATACAGTACAATACACAGAACAGAACAAATCCTCAATACAGCATAAAAATAAAAATTTTACAAGTATGGAGCAGAATTTAACAGTAGATGATATCACATAATATGATTTGTAATTAATAGTGCCTCATTAAGCCACTTGAAAAGATGTCAAGCAACTCCTTTTAATAGTCAATAGCTCTAAAACCAATAACAAGGCATACTGATCCTTGATCTAAACCTCAACACTTAGTGACGGGATTACGTCAAGGAATAAATCAGGGGAAGGCTACAGAAAAAAAGAAATCTGCAGCATTGAAGGTTCCCAAGAGCACAGTGGCCTCCATAATTCTTAAAAGGAAGATGTTTGGAACAACCACCACTCTTCCTTGAGCTGGCCATTTGGTCAAAATATGGAGGGCTTTAGTAAGAGAGGTGACCAAGGACCTGCTGATCACGCTGGCTGTCCCTTAGATGGTGTGGAGATGGGAGAAATTTCCAGAAGGACAACCCACCCACCACTGCAGGTCTCCACCGATCTAGGGCTTTATCACAGAGATGGTCAGACAGGAGATTCTCCTCAGTAAAAGACACATGGGAGCCCACTTGGATTTTGCAAAAAGGCCTATAAAGAACTGTCTGGTCTGATGAAACCAAGATTAGCCTCAGGTTTGGAGGAAACCAGGCACCGCTCATCACCTGTGCAATAACATTACAGCAGTGACGTATGGTGGTGGCAGCATCATGCTGGTGCGGTTCTGGAGACTAGGAAACTGAAAAGGGACGAGACAAAGCTGGACACAGCCAAATATAGAGAGGACCAATGACAACCAAAATTAACCTCATGTCTGGTGGAAGCATGGTGGTGGCAATATCAGGCTGTGGGGCTGTTTTTTTAGGGACAAGAACTGGGAGGTGAGACAGGGCTGATGGAAAAGTGAACAGAGCAAAGTAGAGAGATATCCTTAATGACCATCTGCTCCAGAGCTCTCTGGACCTCAGACTGGGCCAAAGGTTCACGTTCTCATTGGACAATGACCCTAAGCACTGCAATCACAATGGGGCTCCACTGAGCTCCACACAACAGACACAGCAATACCCAACCCATTTCCAGGTTCAAATAAAGGAATTTATCCAAAAGAAACACTTTCTTTACACAAACACCAGCAAAAATACACAACTCTCCTTCCACCTCCAAGAGAGTGTTGCCCACTGCCTCCCGACTCTGAATCATCTAAGTGCGGCGACTGGCTTTCTTTTAAAGTCAACCTGGGAACTGCTTCCAGTCTCCTGCCCAAGTCGTCTGGAGAACTTCCAGGTCATTTGGAAACTAGGGCAGTCCTCCCCCAGCAGCCTCCTGCAGACCTCACCTTCCATACCACCCTGTGGGTGTCTTACTTGGGTTCAGCCCTGAGGAACACTGCCACCTGTTGATTGGAGGAATAAACTTCTCCATCTGCCCAGTGCATCTGTTATGATCTCCTGGCCAGGCAAGAATCCTTCCTTTATCCCGGCTAAGTTGCCTGTCCTTACATCCTGGCAGCTTACAGCACAAAGAAAAGACAACACACGGATGGCTTAGGGTGGGACAACTCTGGGGGTGTTCTTGAGTGGTCCAGCCAGATCCCGGACTTGAACCCAAACTATCATCTCTGGAGAGACCTGAAAATAGCTGACCACCAATGGTCTTCATCCAACCTGACAGAAAGTTTGAGAGGATCTGCCAAGAAGAATACCGAAGGAATTTCAACAAAGTACCGAGTAAAGGGTCTGAATACTCGTGTCAGTTTCTTCTTTTTCATAGACTTGCAAAAATGTCTAAAATCCTGATTTTCGATTTGTCATTCTGGGGCATCGAGTGCTGGTTGGTGGCAGAGGAAATTAATTTAAGTGATTTTAGCACAAGGCTGCAAAGGCAAAATGTGAAAAAAGTGAAGACATCCGAACACTTTGTGAATCTGCTGCATGTGACGAAGGTCTTAGCAGACTGCATTGCCTTCTAGTCCGGAAACCCCAAGATGCCAGCTCAGTTTTATCTTCTGCTGGGTCTTTTTGACCCTCAGTGTGTCACATTACCTTCCAGTGCTCCAGTATTAAAGTTACAAAAAAAATTGCTTTACATAATTCCTATTAAGTGCTTTGCATACTTTATTAAGTTTCAAAATGGATTTACAAGATAAGACTAATCTTAATCCTAGCGTTCATTATCATCAAGCCCTTAGGAACTTCCTCCATCACATTCTTTGAATTGCACTTCTCATTTATTAATATGGAATTGTATAAGTTACCAGCAGCTGAATTGCTTAGAAATTATTTTTTTTTGCGGAAATGAGTCCAGTCCAAACAAAGAAATCGAGTGACTAGGGAGCTGTTGTCGAAACCACAAGGGTCAGACTGAGCGCCGGCTCTCGTGCCTGAGCTCGAGTTCCGCCGCTGGTGACTCGGCATGTTTCTCTGGAGCTGCTGCTGCTGCTACTCCTCTGAGTTACTGTTTGCCGCATGTAATAAAGCAAACACCGACTGATTTCTCAGTTGTTCCCTTCAGAGCGTACGGGGTCATTTATCAGAGAGCCATGGGGTGACACAGTTTGGCAGTGACAGTTTTTGTGGTGGCAAATCACCTTGTTTTTATATTATGGCGCAGAATTGATCAGATGCATATTAATTCATTGCAAAGAGCTTTATATGGGCGGAGTGGTGGCTCTGAGGGTAGGGGTCTGCACTGGCAATCGAAAGGTTGCCGGTTTGAATCCTGTAAATGCCAAAAGTGACTCTGCTCTGTTGGGCCCTTGAGCAAGGCCCTTAACCTGAAATTGCTCTGTCTTGGGTATGACGTTAATCTGCATCCAGCCCTACATGTAGGCCCTCCAACCTGCAACTTGGGGGTTGGTGGCAGGATTGGCACTCCAGCCACCATAACAAACTTCACACTGTTCCACTCCATCTGAACTAGTGTGGGTATGAGGTGTCACCTGTTTCATGGATGCACTAGGGTCCTAATCTGGGATCTTCATGTGGTGGACGTGGCAATATGCTGTATCAGCGCGTGCTCCTAACCTATGTTACTACAGTGGTGCTTGAAAGTTTGTGAACTCTTTAGAATTTTCTATATTTCTGCATAAACATGAACTAAAACATCATCAGATTTTCACTCAAGTCTTAAAAGTAGATAAAGAGAAACCACTTAAACAAATGAGACAAAAATATTATACTTGGTCATTTATTTATTAAGGAAAATGATCGAATATTACATATTTGTGAGTGGCAAAAGTATGTGAACCTTTGCTTTCAGTATCTGGTGTGACCCCCCCAATAACTGCAACTAAACGTTTCCTGTAACTTTTGATCATTCCTGCACACCGGCGTGGAGGAATTTGAGCCCATTCCTCCGTACAGAACAGCTTTAACTCTGGGATGTTGGTGGGTTTCCTCACATGAACTGCTTGCTTCAGGTCCTTCCACAACATTTCATTTGGATTAAGGTCAGGACTTTGACTTGGCCATTCCAAAACATTACCTTTATTCTTCTTTAACCATTCTTTGGTAGAACGACTTGTGTGCTTAGGGTCGTCTTACTGCATGACCCACCTTCTCTTGAGATTCAGTTCATGGACAGATGTCCTGACATTTTCCTTTAGAATTCTCTGATATGATTCAGAATTTATTGTTCCATGAATGAAGGCAAGCCGTCCTGGCCCAGATGCAGCAAAACAGGCCCAAACCATGATACTACCACCACCATGTTTCACAGATGGGATAAGGTTCTTATGCTGGAATGCAGTGTTTTCCTTTCTCCAAACAGAACACTTTTCATTTAAACCAAAAAGTTCTATTTTGGTCTCCTCCGTCCACAAAACATTCTTCCAGTAGCCTTCTGGTGTGTCCACGTGATCTTTACCAAACTGCAGAAGAGCAACAATGTTTTTTTTGGAGAGCAGTGGCTTTCTCCTTGCAACCCTGCCACGCACACCATTGTTGTTCAGAGTTCGCCTGATGGTGGACTCGTGAACATGAACATTAGCCAATGTGAGAGAGGCCTTCAGTTGCTCAGAAGTTACCCTGGGGTCCTTTGTGACCTCACCGACTATTACACGCCCTGCTCTTGGAATGATCCAAGACCACTCCTGGGGAGGGTAACAATGGTCTTGAATTTCCTCCATTTGTACACAATCTGTCTGACTGTGGATTGGTGGAGTCCAAACTTTTTAGAGATGCTTTTGTAACCTTTTCCAGCCTGAGGTCCTCAGAAATCTCCTTTGTTGGTGCCATGATACACTTCCACAAACGTGTTGTGAAGAGCAGACTTTGATAGATCCTGTTCTTTAAATAACACAGGGTGCCCACTCACACCTGATTGGCATCCCATTGATTGAAAACACCGGACTGGAATTTCACCTTCAAACTAACTGCTAATCCTAGAGGTTCACATACTTTTGCCACTCACAAATATGTAATATTCGATCATTTTCCTCAATAAATAAAATTACCAAATATAATATTTTTGTCTCATTTGTTTAACTGGTTTCTCTTTATCTACTTTTAGGACTTGAGTGAAACTATGATGATGTTTTAGGTCATATTTATACAATTCTAAAGGGTTCACAAATTTTCAAGCACCACTGTATGTTAAAGAGCTTTATTAGCATAAAAAGTTAACTTTATCACAAAAGCTCATTTTTAATGGCACAAAATGATCATCTAAAAGTGTTCATCAAGCACCAGGCCCGTCTCCTCCTGAAGAGTCAGCTACAGAATCATGTTGCCACCAGTGCAAAGCTTGCTCAGTATTGGCAGCAGGTGGGTTTGAGCGCTGAAGAGATGAAGACTTTTGGACAACGGCCTTGTGCCAAGAAGGGAAGCAAAGAAGCCACTTCTTTCTAAGACAGACATCAAGGGCAGACTGAAATTCTGCAGGAACTACAAGGATTGGGCAGCAGAAGACTCGTGCAAAGTTATTTTTTCGGATGAATCCTCTTTCGACTGTTTGGGACATCTGGAAAATCGATTGTCCGGAGAAGGAAAAGGTGAACACTACCATGAGTCCTGTGTTATGCCAACAGCAAAGCATCCTGAGACAATTCATGTGTGGGGTTGCTTCTCATCCAAGGCAGTTGGTCCTCTCACAATTCTGCCCAAGAACACTGCCATAAATAAAGAATGGTATCAAAAGCAACTCCTCCCAACAATCCAGGTGCATTTTGGTGATGATCTATATATTTTCCAGCATGATGGAGCACCATATCACAAGACAAAACTGATAAAGAAGTGGCTCGTAGATCATAACATTGAAAGTTTGGACCCTTGGCCAGGAAACTCCATCCATCCATTATGCATCCCGCTATATCCTAACTACAGGGTCACGGGGGTCTGCTGGAGCCAATCCCAGCCCACGCACACACACTAGGGACAATTCAGAATCGCCAATGCACGTAACCTGCATGTTTTTGGACTGTGGGAGGAAACCAGAATACCCGCGCAGACACGGGGAGAACATGCAAACTCCATGCAGGGAGGACCCGGGTCTCCTAACGGCATTTCGCCTTCCAGGAAACTCCTCAGATCTTAATCCCAATGAGAACCTGTGGTCAGTTTTCAAAAAGCACATGGACAAGCAGAAGCCCACAAATTGTCATCAACTCCAAGCACTAAACTTGCAAGAATGGATCGCCGTCAGTTAGGATTTGGCCCAGAAACTGATATCCAGCATGCCAGAGTGAATTCCAGACGTTAAGAAGTACAACACTATAAATATTGACTGTTTACATACATTTGATGTATTTGGCAATAAAAGCCTTTGGAGCTTATGAAATGCTTAGAATTGTTCTTCAAAATACCATAGAAAGAAGCAAAAAAAAAAAAAACTAATCTGAAAATGTTGAAGCAGCAAAGTTTGCAAAACACAACATTTGTGCCCCTGCCAAAACTTTTGGCCACTACTGTAAAGCACCACGTAGACACAGTAGGAAGTGCAAGGAACTCAGTGGAAGTGTGTCTGCCTGGAGCCAGAATTGTGTTGCGAACACACGTAGAAGATGTCAAAAATAAGTTCACAGATTGACCGTGGGTTTAATTATTGATAACACTTGTGGCCTGTAGGGGGAGTCAATGAGCATTAAACCTTAGGCACAACGGCTACTTTAACAAAATACCTTTCACGGGCTTCTTCCTTCAACAATCCACAATTCCCACAATAGAACAGTATACTCACCTGCCAGGTGAATTTCTCCCGACTCGTACGCACCCCAGAAAGTTGGAGTGAGCCCCTTTTCAACCCAGACCTGGGACTTCTTCCGGTGTATCAAGACAGCCACTTCGGGCTCAGGCAGAACCTTTCCCTGACAGGAGGGCTTTGCTCCTAACAGCTCCCTCTAATGGTAGCTGAGCGCCCCAGCAGGCAGAACTACAACTCCCATGCAGCCCTGCAGGTGTCCAAACAGGAGGCCTACCGAAGGGATGCTGCCGCTCGGCGTATTAGGGGAACAAATGGCTCTGAGAGGAAGATTCCCTCTGTGCTTCCACTGTGACAAACTACTGACTGGGAAAGGTTATCACTAACTAATCCGGCCGAGATACCCATCTGTCCACATCCTTCCATTATACGGTCGTGTGATAAAAAAGGATTGAGGTACTGTGCATTTTAAAACAATTCATCGGGAATCCCGGAGTGTGTAGTCTCAAGGTGGGTGCAGGTGCATGTGGATAGAGCATGCGCCGCTCTGAGATTGATTGGGGTGCTTGGCCGATCGCACATTCAACAGCAAACATGAGCAAATTGGTCGAGTGCTTCATTCAGATCCCCAGTTGATTAAAGCATCTGCAACCCGATTGTTGTCAAAAAGGGAGTCTGCACTACAAACAAAAAAAAAAGAATGAAGTAAGGGATCGAGGTTAAAGGAGAGGGGTGGCGCAGTGGGTAGCGCTGCTGCCTCGCAGTTAGGAGACCCGGGTTCGCTTCCCAGGTCCTCCCTGTGTGGAGTTTGCGGTTGTGAGGTTTCCTCCCACAGTCCAAAGACATGCAGGTTAGGTGTATTGGTGATCCTAAATTGTCCCAATTGTGTGCTTGTTGTGTGTGTGTGTGGCGCCCTGCCCGGGGTTTGTTTCCTGCCTTGCTTCCTGTGTTGGCTGGGATTTGCTCCAGCAGACCCCCATGACCCTGTAGTTAGGATATAGCGGGTTGGATAATTTAAAGGAAAGAGAGAGTGAGAGGATGGATGGAGGCAGGTGGTCAAGAATGAGCCCCAAGTGAAGGGAGCGTGTGGCCACGGGGCTGAAGAAGGGTCAACCGGATGAGTACTTCACTGGGCAGGAGTGACCCATGCGCTCGGTGTAGGCTTCCACAGACACCAGGGAACGGTGGCATGAAGAGACGCAGGGCTCTCATTGTCTGCCGTGTAAGGCCAGGGAATGTCAGAGAGGGAGTTTAATGGCTGACTCTGCCTGTCGGCAGGCATCTCTTCATTCTACAAGGCCCTTATGGGGTAAGCAGAGGAGGCGTTATTTTAGAAAGAGGCACTGTGGCTCATGTTTTTCTAATAGCTTTTTACTTAAACTCATTTTTACGGTTTTGGATTTTTACCTCGACATGCACACTGATTTTATGGATTATTTATTTGCTGTACGAAGAGCGCTGCACTTTGAACGCTGTTTGTTTTACATAAAAGCACTTGAGCATGTGGACCTACTCTTGCCATCTGTGTTTGTCTACATTTGCCCGAGTCGTCCTCAGTTTCATCATCAACAGTTCCGGGTTCAAGCTGCTAAGGCTCATGGGGCCAGACCATCACAGGGTCAGGTAAGGTAAGTAACCATCCATCCCAGCTTGAGTGCCAAATATCCAATGCCTTCTATGACACGCTCAAAGAAATGTGGCTTTCTGGCACTGAGTCAGTCTTTCCGTTCATCTGTTTATCTTCCAAACCTTACTTTTCCATTACAGGCTCAAGAGGTGTGGGCAGCACACTGCAGAAGGGGGCTTTGGATGATCAGCCAGACTGTCACAGGCTAGTTAGCTTGGCATATTCTGTTGTACCAAAGTAACCTTTTTGTTTCTGTGTTAAATTAAACAGGGAAATCACCGGTGCCCACACCCCAGCAATTTTCATGCCTCATCAATCCCTTGGTTCACAGAGGAGAATATCTATATATAATCTTCATTTGGATCTTGATCTTTGTTTGTCCGCGAATGAATTAGAAGAAAAAGCACTAGATGGCAGTAGAGAGACAGCTAAAACATAGGCATTGCTTTAAGAATCTCCTCCAGGCTTATACTACTGAAGACTGTAGTACGCCAGTCACACCTCAAAACACAGACATTCAAACTAAACAAATTGTTGTGCTTTAAATTAACTAAAGAGATCTTCATTTAGATCTTGATCTTTGTTTGTCCGTGAATTCCACGCATGTGTAGACCACCTTCCAGTTTAGTACGTTGTTGTTACGAATGTCAACAATGTGCCGGAATAACGAAAGGGGTGGTGGACAGTGTTACGCTGGTTAGCTCCTGAGGCCTGGTTAGAGAATGAGATTGCCAAAGATAAAAGGTACGTGCCTACGTAACATATGAATGAAAGAAAGACAGTGGGTAAAATGAATGACAATGTAACAGCACGTTACGGAAATTATTATTGTTACGTTGTAGCCGGCGAGTGCTGCGCATCTCGCAGTTGTACCGTGGCTTGCTCACATGTCAGTGAAGTGATCCCTATTTATGCTTTAAAGAGCCTGGATACCTATGTGTCCCCCTTTTATAACCATTGCTCCGTGTATATTGCCTTACTCTTTGGATTGCCACAAAGCAACCTGAGAGATTGGAGTAAGGTTGAGAAGAGATCGTGAGAGGAAATGACAGTGTCGTGAAAACGAGACGGACTGTGAACGGACAGAAGCAGAAATGCTCCTACACCACCACATAATTACTATTCGGACAGTGATTCCAAGTAGGCCATTCCTATCGAATCAATATCCAAGGGTTTTCTTTTGTAATTTTGTTTCCCTTATAAACAATCATAATGCTGTGCGACGAAGGGCCCAGTTCACGACTGGCAGCCACATTTAAACAGGGAGCCCTTCACAGACAACTTTAACACGCGCAACGTAGTTGGGCGCACATGGCTAGTTCAGTATAATTATCCACACTTTTGTGATCATTTTGTTTTGGGTTTACTGTACTGCTTTCCTAACACGTAGGCGTGGAAATATGGTGTGTCTGCGGTCACAGTGGTAAAGGTGTGACCTGATTGGTCAGTTTCTCTTGTTTTTTTTTTTACACGCTCTGCTCCCCATTTGAACCAAAGAAGGGCAGTGAACAGTGATTTGCATTTTATGGGCTGAAGGTGTACCACGAGCAGAAAATCATCTTCAGAATCATGGTCTAGACTCGCTCGGTGTTGTCATTAATAATGGACATGGATTGGCATCCCACTCCGTCTCCAGTCTTAACACTTGTCTGACGATTTTTGAACATCTTAAATCATGGTCTGGAGTCGCTCTGTGTTGTCATCAGTAATGGACATGGATGGGCATCCCACTCCGTCTCCACTCTTGACACATGTCTGGCGATTTTTGAACATCTTAAAAATGTTCCTGGCATTAAAGAAGCACAGTGATGTTTTTTTTTTATGGATGTGGTCTTTTGCATGTTGAGATACAGCATAGGAAACCAACTTCTGCAAGAGTTATGACAAACAAACCTTTTAGTAATAATGTTTGCATGCTGTAAAAGCCTTATACAGTGTTGGCTGTCTTCCAATTCTAAAGAGAAAGATTTTGTTTACAGTAGAAATAACTGCTTCAACACGATTTCTGAAACTACATCATTTTTTCAAAATTCCGTACACAACTGCCAAAACACTCATACATCAGGAAAAAACATCGAATGTTTCTTGGAACTCCTCTAAAAACGGTGCTCTTACATTAAAACCCTGCACTCAAAGAATCAAATAAATTGCTCATCCTAAGGACCGCTATACACTGATGGGATAAACGCCAAATCCTGCGATCCTTTTAGCAGTTTTAGGGTGCAGTGCGTGACAGTCAATAATTCCAGAAGTATTCAAGCATGTCTGCAAATGTACATGCATGTAGTCAATATAAAACACAAATATGAGGGGGAAATCTACATGTTTTCCCTCAAAACAATGCATTTTTACCCCTAAGTGGGCATGAACATAAGGCATAGAGGCAAAACAAAAACAGAAGAAGATACTGGAAACAGAGAAATAAAGAAAACAACAATCTTTAGATAGGTAATATGTGTTAATGTGACACATCAACCAGAATGCCAGGACCGAAGGTTTTCCAGCAGAACACCACGCTGCTTCCACTGGCTTGCCATCTTTCCATTGCTCATTCTGATGCCATCTCTTCCCCAGGTGACACACACGCACTGTGCTGGCTGGGATTGGCTCCAGCAGACCCCGTGACCCTGTAGTTAGGATTTAGCGGGTTGGATAATGGATGGATGGAAGTTCATGTTGCAGATAATTGATTTATAATGGGTTACATTGTAGCACTGCCACATAAATATAATATGTTTTCTGCTGTCGATTGGGTGTTGTGGGGAAGATGCTTACATCCAGAGATTGACAGCGGTGTCCCAGAGGTGGAACTTCCGGTTTTTACTGTTTTTATTTCGGGAGTCATTTGCATAAAGCGCGCCGATTTAAAGAGAGAAGGGAAAAGAGGAGAAGAAGGAAAAAGGAGAATCGGAGAGAAAAAAAGCAGATCAGTTACTGCACTGGCCATACAAGAAGTCTAGGAGCTCCTACAGTCCTGTCAGAAGGTGGAAGGTATTCTTTTGATCGGGGAATCAAACGTTCTGCTCATTTCTACGGACTCGGGTGAGCTATTTCAAAAGACTTATTATATTGTATCATGGCGCAAGACTGACTGCATGTCTTTTATGACGAAGAGGTGATTGTGCTAGTAGTCCGCAATTTTCAGGACACCTCGTTTGGCCTGCCGGCAGTTGCGGGACAGAACAGTGGACAACTGTGGAAGTATTTATCATCTCTGGAAGGGGAACTGGGGGAATTAATATTGTTATTGTGTAAATATATGTATATATTTGTGGCGCTACAGAATATGGGTTATTTAGGGTGGCGAGGGGTGGTGCATGTGTAAGGGATTGTATTCTTTTTTTCATTGTATGTAATATACTCGCTATTTGATGATAGATATTGACTATTGGTTTTTTTTTTGTGGGCTATAAAGTATTGGCATTAAGGGACTGAACCGGGTAGAATAAAGGGTGTACGATAAATTGTTTGGGGTGTGATATTGGCCTATCCTTTTATCATCTGCCGTTACCTAGGACAGATTAGCGGTAGCAATCGGCTCGTGTTAGCGCGCAGGAGACGAATTGTTACAACATAACTTCAGAACTACATAGTTTTAAGTTTAAAATATTTAAATTTAAACGTGATTTGTATAGTAAATTTACATGTTGCAATTCATTTGTTATTGTTAAGTCACTTTAAGGTAATATGTATGTAAAGTAATGTGTCTCGCACTTAGGAGTTATCGGGAGAACATGAGAAAGACCTGCCCCATGGACCGCAGGTGGGCAGATGTCTCTCACGAGGCTCTGCCATATACAGTAAATGTCTGAAGCTAAAACAGACAATCAAAGTGATTTAAGGACCTCTTTTCATGACAAGCGGACAACAAGGTACTTTATTTGTAAAACACCTTTTGCTTCATGTTTGCACTAAATGTTTTGTATTTCATCCTGTGTACACGCAAGTTACTGTGTATTCACTAATGTGTTTTGTACTGATTTACTCACCATGTACAGGTAGTTCTCACGGCGTGACGGTGTAAGACAAGCCCAAGAAATAAATGGTCGTTTCAAAGAACCGACCTGTGTCTTTGTTGTTGTGAAGAGAGCTTCGTCACCTCTCAGTGGGTTTAATGTTGTAGCTGATCGGCGTATATATACAGTGTAGAGTACTGGGGCTAGAAAAACAATCTCTTTAGCTTTCTAGACGCGGATTAGATTCAAAGAAAACACACTTTCATCCAAACACTAATCAGAGCAGAGCTGCACGTTACCTGCCTTAGCCCACAACTCTCAAGTCTTCATAATTGCTTGTCCTTCTAATGCAGTCAGTTTTCTCCAGCTGGGCTGCTTCATCGTTTCAAGTCCATCTTGAGGCTAGTTGTCCTGACCCTCTCCGGAGGAGAAGTTCTGAAGGAGACAACTTTGAGTTTTATTAATTTCAGGAAAGTAAATGAATGTTAAGAGTTGCATGCTCCAGACACTGCTGGGGGAAAAGGTCATATGAACTTTGATGCTACTGTGTGGGTGCTTTTACCCGCTGGGCACCGTTTATGAAAGTGAAAGTGTGCACCAAGGGGTGTGTACTCTTAAAAAGTCTGTGGTATGTACACAAATGGGTGTGCCATTTGTGCTACTGAAGGAGCACGCACTCTGGACACCGAGGGGGACAGACAAGTCGCCAAACTCTAATAATACCAACTTGGAATGGGCTTTGACTGGCACTGGTGACATCAGCCGTCACATCAATGTCGTCTTCTCGGTGCTGCAGTCAGGTAAATACTACCACTGTCTGAAGAAAGGAGCTTCTGCCCACAGTCCATCCTAAATGAGGACAGTGTCTCTGGCTACATGATGCCCTATGGTCACTTCTCCTATATTAAGTTATTATGTATACTGTCATTGTACATATTCATTTTTATGGTCTATTGTTTTTACATTCCTCTTCTAATGCACAGTCATTGGCAACTAGCCATTTCACTTCGTATTGTACTGTGTGTATAACTGTATATTCATTCATTCATTCATTCATTCATTCATTTTCCAACACTTATCCAAAGCCGGGTCACGAGAGCAACAATCTTAAAAGTGAGGCCCATATGTCCTTTTCCCCAGCCACATTTGCCAACTCGCACTGTGCAATCCCAAGGTGTTCCCAGGCAATATGGGAGATATAATTCTCCCAGCAAACACTGTATCTTGTCTGGGGTCTCCTCCCAGCTGATTGTGTCTGTAAAACCTCCACAGGGAAGTATACAGGAGGCAACCATATCAGATGCATGAACCACCTCAACTGGCGCCTCTCGATGTGGAAGGTCAATGGCTGTACTCCGAGCCTCTCCTATGACGTCTGCACTTCTCATCCAAATCTGTAAGGGAGAGCTCAGCCACCCTGTGGAGAAAGCTCATTTCAGGCACATGTACCCGCCATCTCAATCTTTCTATCATTACCCAAAGCTCATGTCCCTATAGGTGAGGGTAGGCACATGGATCGACTGGTAAATGAAGAGCTTCACTTGCTGACTCGGCTCCTTCTTCATTACTATGAGTCGGCATATCGACCACATAACTCACTGGATTAATCCATCTGTCGATCTTCATCTTTTTCCCCTCACTTGAGGCAGTAACTCACCTCCCACTCCAAGAGTACAGTCCACCATTTTTTGCTACTAAGGACCACAGCCTCAGATTTGAAGCTGCTGATCCTCATCCCTGCCGCTTCACACTCAGTTGCAAACCGTCCCAATGCATGCTGGACTTTGTAGCCCGATGAATCCCATAAGACCACGTCATCTACAAAAAAATAATTGCATGTGACTAATAAAATTTTTAATTAAAGCTCGAGCAACTCTCACCTAAATGAAGAGTGGAGAGTTTGTCTCTTCCGTGTTGTACAGTAAGTGACTGTCATCTCTGTGCTTTGGAAATGGATAAGTCAAACAATAGCCATGGATCATACCAGGACATACTAAGCAGAGGGTCACTCTCGTCCTCAGGTCAGGATTAAGAGAAACACATCCTTAGGGCATCAAGGGACTGGGGGCATCATAGTCATTTTCCACTGCCAGGTTCCACAAAAAGGGGCTCCCACACATTAAATGAAAAAGTTACAAATATCTATCTATCTATCTATCTATCTATCTATCTATCTATCTATCTATCTATCTATCTATCTATC
>JANRMT010062806.1:113725746-113738393 GCA_026402145.1 Polypterus bichir lapradei | reverse complement strand
CAACGCTTTGGCTCAACACGGCGCCCAGGCCTGTGTCCGAAGCGTCGACCTGGAGAATAAAGGGCAGCCCAAAATCAGGGGTCCGTAATACAGGTGCCGAAGTAAGGGCCTGCTTCAGGTCACTGAATGCGTGTTCTGCCTTGTCGTTCCATACCACGTGCAGGGGAGCCCCCTTCTTTGTTAAGCTAGTCAAGGGTGCTGCCCTCTCGGAGAAATGGGGGACAAACCGGCGGTAGTACCCCGCCAGCCCCAAGAAAGCCTGCACCTGTCTCTTGGTATTCAGACGGGGCCATTCCAAGATGTCTTTGACTTTGGAACATTGGGGTCTCACCTGTCCTCGCCCCACAAGATAGCCTAAATACTTGGCCTCCTTTAAGCCAAAGAAACACTTACGGGGGTTAATACGGAGGCCGGCTTTAGCCAGTGTCGCGAGGACAGCAGAGAGCTGCAATAGATGTTCCTCCCAGGTGCCGGAATAGATGACGACGTCATCCAGGTAGGCGGCACTATAGGACTGGTGGGGCTTCAGCACTCTATCCACCAGACGTTGAAAGGTCGCCGGGGCCCCGTGCAGCCCAAATGGGAGGACCTTGTATTGCCAATGTCCACTAGGGGTGCTAAAGGTGGTTTTCTCTTTGGCAGATGCCGTTAAGGGAATTTGCCAGTACCCTTTTGTCATATCAAGAGTAGTCAGATACCGAGCCGCACCCAGCCGCTCGAGCAGGTCGTCAATGCGGGGCATCGGGTAGGCATCGAACTTGGAGACCTGGTTTAGACGTCTAAAGTCATTGCAGAATCTCCAGGAGCCGTCCGGCTTGGGAACGAGGACAATCGGGCTGGACCAGGGACTGTGACTTTCCTCAATAACGTCCAAGTCCAGCATTCGTTGTACCTCCAGTTCCACTTCGGCGCGTTTTGCCTCCGGGAGTCTGTAGGGCCTCTCCCGGACGACTACTCCGGGTTCCGTGACTATATCCTGGGCAATCAGCGAGGTCCGGCCTGGCGACTCGCTCACCACTTCGGGGATGGCGTAGATAGCTTGGGTTATCTCTCACCGCTGTACGGGTGTTAGCTCGTCGCCGAGGTTAAGGGCAGTCGTGCTAGCGAATAGGGAGAGGGATCTATGAGTGTCGGGAGTCTCCTCCCTGTCCTTCCAAGGTTTTAACAAGTTCACGTGATAGATCCTCTCGCTCGGTCGACGATTTGGTTGTTTAACTAAATAGTCGACGAGCCCCTTTCTCTCCTTAACCTCGTATGGCCCCTGCCAGTGAGCTAGCAGCTTGGAGTGGGAGGTGGGAACGAGTACCATCACTCGGTCCCCCGGGTGGAACTCCCGGAGGACAGAGTTGCGGTTGTAACACCGAGCCTGCGCTGCCTGCGCACGAGTCACGTGGTCTTTGAGGAGTGGCCTGATTTTAGTGAGTCTGTCGCGCAGTTGCGCTACATACTCCAATATATTGGAGGAGGGAAGGGCCTCAGCCTCCCAGCCTTCTTTTAGAATGTCCAAAAGTCCCCGGGGCTGTCGCCCATATAATAACTCAAAAGGGGAGAAGCCCGTAGAGGCCTGGGGTACCTCCCGGTAGGCAAAAAGCACAAGGGGCAGGAGCTGGTCCCAATTCCTGCCATCAGCGCTGACTACCTTACGAAGCATCTGTTTAAGCGTCTGATTAAAGCGTTCCACCAGACCGTCCGTTTGGGGGTGGTAGACAGACGTCTTTAGGTGCTTTATTCTCAGTAACTTGGCAACTTCCCTGAACGTATCTGAAGTGAAGGGAGTGCCCTGGTCTGTGAGGACTTCTTTAGGGATACCCACTCTCGAAAAAAGGATGACCAGTTCCCGTGCGATGTTTTTGGTGGTAGCGGAGCGCAGGGGAACCGCCTCTGGGTACCGGGTTGCATAATCAACCATAACCAATATATACTTGTGGCCACGGTTCGAGGGTTCCAGGGGCCCTACTAAGTCGACCCCTATCCGGTCAAAGGGTACATCAATCAGGGGTATCGGGACGAGAGGAGCACGGTCCCTCCTAGGAATAGGGCGAATCTGGCAGTCTGGACAGGATTGACAGAAACGCCGGACCTCCTCGTTGATCCCGGGCCAGTAAAAGCGGAGCTTGATTCTCTCCAACGTTTTTTCGGCCCCGAGGTGGGCGCCTAGGAGGTGGGCGTGAGCTAGTTCGCATACCTCCCGCCGGAAGGTACGCGGCACTAGCAGCAATTTCCGCACCTCGCCCTCGTGAGTTGCGACCCGATACAGCAGATTATTCTCCAACACAAAAAAGGGCTCGCGTGGCATGGAACCATCAGCTTGTGAGCTGCCTGGAAGAACAATCGCATTTCTGGCAAACCGCAGGGAATCGTCATTCCACTGCTCTCTTTTAAATGAGGCGGGCGTGGAGCGAAACTGGTGTTCCATGTTGCTCAGGGGATCTAGAGAAGTGTTGGGCGGTGGTGTTCCCTGGCTCGTCCCTTCGCCGGAGGGAGGTTCCGGCTCAGAGTCTGTCGCCTGAGACACCTCCCCCATTGTGCCTGCGCCATTGTGGCCTGCCTCAGTGCATGGCGTGGAGACCGCGGGAAGGGTGCCTTGTCCCTCCATAAGCAGACCCAGTGAGGCCCCAGGAGCGGTGCGTGTCTTACCGCTTTTCCTTTGTGACCAGTCTTGTCCCAGGATTACCGGAAAGGGGGGTTCGGGCAACACCGCAACCAACAGTTTGGACAACTCCCCCCTCCAGGAAAGATAACACTCGGCGGAACGGTAAGACCTGGTCTCTCCGTGAACACAAGTGACCCGTAAATGTTTGCTTAGCCACTGTCGCGGTAAGACATAGCGGCGAGCGACAATTGTTATGTTGCTGCCGGAGTCAAAGAGAGCCACCACTGAGTGCCCGTTTACCAACACCACTCCCGTGTTTGGACTCGCCAAGGGATGCGGCGGAGTACAGTACCTTTCCGCAGAGGCCCAGGTGTAGTCCATCGGCTCCATGGGGGTGTTCAGAGGACAAGTCGGTAGCAGATGGCCGGTCTCTCCGCACTTGTAACAGCGCGGGGAGGCCGGCTTTTCTCGGGGTCTAGGAGGCGCTTCCGCAGCGCGTCGAGAGGGCTCGGGGGTGGCCGCCCGTCCCTGCCGGTTCCCGCGAGCTTGCCTTTCTGTCCCCCCGGCTCGGAAAACCACGAGCTGACGCTCCAGGACTTCCAGAAGTCCTGGCATGTCCGAATAGGGGTGGCGCCGAACCTGCTGGGCGAGGGAGCCGGGCAGTGCATTGACCAGGCCCTCACAGGCCACCTGTTCCATGACCTTCCGGGCTTGGGGACCCTCGGGCCGCAGCCACTGCCCCATCTTTCCCCAGAAATCGAAGGCCTGCGCTTGGGCCGGCTTCTCTGGGTCGAACTGCCAGCTCCGCCATTCACTCGCCTGCTGGCTCGGCGTGATGCC
Organism: Polypterus bichir lapradei; assembly: GCA_026402145.1. Lineage (NCBI taxonomy): Eukaryota > Metazoa > Chordata > Cladistia > Polypteriformes > Polypteridae > Polypterus > Polypterus bichir. Next base: position 113,734,960 of record JANRMT010062806.1, on the reverse strand, counting down.
GTAGCGTGCCAGGATCTCCTGTTTCAGGAGCTTATAGTCCACGGCTTCCTCCTCAGGGAGGTCATAATAGGCTCGCTGCGCGGGCCCCTTCAGGTAGGGCGCCAGAATGGACGCCCACTCGGACCGCTGCCACTCGTTCCGGGTGGCCGTCCGTTCAAAGATCCCCAAATAGGATTCAATATCGTCCACCTCCGTCATCGGGACAAGGGACGGAGGTTTTGGACGCTGCGGTTCGACCCTTACCCTCTCGGCCTCCGTGAGCTTCGCCTTCGCGGCCTCCAGCTCCCGGGTAGTAGCGGCCTGTGCTTGCTGCAGGGACTGGATTTGGGCATTCATGCCCTGCAGCACGGTATTGAGGTCCTGCCTTTCGGTCATTTTTCCTTTTCTTCGGTGCAGTATCCTGCCGACTACGCCACTGTAAAATAAAGGACAAACACAGCATAAAGGGTTGGGGTTTTGGCCCCGTATACTGTAAACAAAATATGTCGATTAGACAGTTGTCAAACACAAAGAAAATCATTCAAATGCGCGACGCCTTCACAGGCGCCGGTGGCCATTTTATACGGGAGGAGCCGGAAGTGGAGGAATGCTGGGAAGGAGGCGTGAGGGATGACGGGATTGCTGACATCAGGGAAGATGGCGGAGGAAGGGCGGAAGTGGATGTAGTGCGGTCAGGTTACGATGGCGGAGCATCTTTTTTCCTGAAAGAAAGAGCAGAAAGGTTAGTACCCCGCCATTCCCTACCAGCAAACGTCCTTCGAATTGGTTTCGGATCAGTCCGCGGTCTCCTACTCGCGCATGCGTGACAATATATATATATATATATATATATATATATATATATATATATATATATGCCATCAACACACATGACAGTGACAAAACAATTACATGTTATGTTATTTTGAAAATGTTTCCTTTTCTTTTTCATTACTTCTTTAACACACTACTTCTCCACTGCAAAGCGCGGGTATTTTGTTAGTTTTTGATAAAAACAATTTTATTATTTTTTTTATTTTAATCTGACATGCCATTTTTTTTCAGTTTACTGGCAAACCTGTCACACTGTATCATCTGCTGCACTCTGCAAAATGAACTGCGATATTTAAAAGGCACAACAGAAAGCTTAATCGAGATGCGGCCGTTTTTATTTACCAAGTTTTTGACTAGATGGACTCCTGCGTTAAATTGCAGGTGATAATTTTTTCACTCTAACATGGGTGCACCAGGGAAGTTCATTGGTTAACTTGCCACGTTATCGTGTTTAGGTAAATCTCACCATTGTATAGCACTGCCCTTTTTTCATAACTAATCACATTTTTTTTCTGAAGGTTCGTGAAACTGTAGATTGTTTATGCTTTCTCTACATATGGAAACCAAAACAGCAGGGGAATGCCAAAGCAAAACCATAATGATGTCATGGTCACCAGCTGTCACCATGCTTACCAAAACTGTATTTGAAGCATTACTGACCGGCGTGCTCCTTTCAGATTCACATTAGCTCTTTAGATTACCTTTTTTTGACATTAAAACATTTGAACATTCAGGACAAGAGCAAGCCATTCAACCCAATACAACCCGCCAGTCCAATCCACTTAATTCTTCTAAAATAACATCAAGTCAGGTTTTGAAGGTCTCTATAGTCCTCCTGTCTGCCACACTACTTGGTCACTTATTCAATGAGTCTGTGGTTTTCTGTGTAAAGAAAGACTTCCTCATGTTTGTGTGAAATTTCCCCTTAACAAGTCTCCAACTGTGTCCCCGTGTTCTTGATGAACTCATTTTAAAGTCACCGTCTCGACCCACTGAACTAATTCTGTTCATAACTTTAAACACTTCAGTTAGGTCTCCTCTTCATCTCCATTAAAGGCTCAGCTCTTTTAATCTTCCCTCATAACTCATCACCTGTAGCCCTGGAATCAGCCTGGTCACTCTCCTCTGGTAACATTACTATTATTTAACTCTTTTACAGCTAATTAGTTTTTCTCTCCCTTTTGTCCCAGGGCTGAATATTTTTACAAAAAACACTGTTTTCTAAAAAGCACTCAAAGCAAAGGTTTCACACCTAAATCTGTAACACTTTACATTAAGTGTCCATAATTACACTGTAACTACTATGTAATTACCTGTGTAAGTACAGTGTGACTATGCGTTCTTATGCCGTACTTACTGTGTAATACTTTGTAACGTTATAGTTAATTACTCAGTTGTCATTGTTATTCCACAGTTTATATAATTACAACGTAACAATTTATCACTGATCCAAAAACAAGTGTACTTACATAGTTATGATGTATCTGTACTTTCAAAATGTAATAATAACATCAGGGTATGTAACTATAGGGTGGTCCAGATCTAATTATGCAATTTTCATTACGCTATAACTTATTAAGTTTATTACATAGAAAATCACCCGAAAAATCCCAGACCATCGAGAAGTGTGAGAGCTGATGACATGAAGAATCGTCTTTGTGCCGAACTGGAATTGTCCCCACATAAATCAAAGTCATCCAGACGATCTGGATCTGCATAATTAAATCTGGACCACCCTGTACAACTATGTAACAGATGTTCCATGGTCTGGGCAATTGTAATGGAGAATTGCAGTGATAACCGCATAGGTTTTCAATGATATTTCAAGATCAGTTTTAAATGGTGAAAACATCTTTGCAAAATGGTTAACGCTTTTGCCTCACGGATCGATTATCCTGAGATGGAATTCTGTCTGGAGATATGCGTGTTAAATTTGTACGTTCTACCCATGTCTCCCTATGTCTTCTTCATGAGTTTTATTGTCACATCTCTGAAACATGTAGGTTGGGTTATGTGGCCATATGTGTGAGAGTGTGACTGCTGGTATGTTTGTCAGTAGACCTTCCAATCGGATGGCTCTCCATCCTGGGCCGTTTCCTGCCTTGTGCCTGGTGATGTTTGGAATGGCTCTGCGCCCCCGTGTACCTTGATTGAATGATGCAAGTTTGTCAGTATCATGTTAGGAATGGGTATAATAATACAAACCGGATTCCAAAAAAGTTGGGACACTAAACAAATTGTGAATAAAAACTGAATGCAATGATGTGGAGATGGCAAAAGTCAATATTTTATTTGTAATAGAACGTAGATGACAGATCAAACGTTTAATCCGAGTAAATGTATCATTTTAAAGGAAAAATATGTTGATTCAAAATTTCACAGTGTCAACAAATCCCAAAAAAGTCGGGACAAGTAGCAATAAGAGGCTGGAAAAAGTAAATTTGAGCATAACGAAGAGCTGGAAGACCAATAAACACTAATTAGGTCAATTGGCAACATGATTGGGTATAAAAAGAGCTTCTCAGAGTGGCAGTGTCTCTCAGAAGCCAAGATGGGTAGAGGATCACCAATTCCCACAATGTTGTGCAGAAAGATAGTGGAGCAATATTAGAAAGGTGTTACCCAGCGAAAAATTGCAAAGACTTTGCATCTATCATCATCAACTGTGCATAACATCATCCGAAGATTCAGAGAATCTGGAACAATCTCTGTGCGTAAGGGTCAAGGCCGTAAAACCATACTGGATGCCCGTGATCTCCGGGCCCTTAAACGACACTGCACCACAAACAGGAATGCTACTGTAAAGGAAATCACAGAATGGGCTCAGGAATACTTCCAGAAACCATTGTCAGTGAACACAATCCACCGTGCCATCCGCCGTTGCCAGCTGAAACTCTACAGTGCAAAGAAGAAGCCATTTCTAAGCAAGATCCACAAGCTCAGGCGTTGTCACTGGGCCAGGGATCATTTAAAATGGAGTGTGGCAAAATGGAAGACTGTTCTGTGGTCAGACGAGTCACAATTCGAAGTTCTTTTTGGAAATCTGGGACGCCATGTCATCCGGACCAAAGAGGACAAGGACAACCCAAGTTGTTATCAACGCTCAGTTCAGAAGCCTGCATCTCTGATGGTATGGGGTTGCATGAGAGCGTGTGGCATGGGCAGCTTGCATGTCTGGAAAGGCACCATCAATGCAGAAAAATATATTCAGGTTCTAGAACAACATATGCTCCCATCCAGACGTCATCTCTTTCAGGGAAGACCCTGCATTTTTCAACAAGATAATGCCAGACCACATTCTGCATCAATCACAACATCATGGCTGCGTAGGAGAAGGATCCGGGTACTGAAATGGCCAGTCTGCGGTCCAGATCTTTCACCTATAGAGAACATTTGGCGCATCATAAAGAGGAAGGTGCGACAAAGAAGGCCCAAGATGATTGAACAGTTAGAGGCCTGTATTAGACAAGAATGGGAGAGCATTCCTATTTCTAAACTTGACAAACTGGTCTCCTCGGTCCCCAGACATCTGTTGAGTGTTGTAAGAAGAATGGGAGATGCCACACAGTGGTGAAAATGGCCTTGTCCCAACTTTTTTGGGATTTGTTGACACCATGAAATTCTGAATCAACATATTTTTCCCTTAAAATGATACATTTTCTCAGTTTAAACTTTTATTCCGTGATTTATGTTCTATTCTGAATAAAATATTAGAAGTTGGCACCTCCACATCATTGCATTCAGTTTTTATTCACGATTTGTATAGTGTCCCAACTTTTTTGGAATCCGGTTTGTAGGTTTTCTGGATAACTGGATAGGTTTTCAATGATAACTCCCCTGGGAACAGAATGTACTTACCATGTATTTATTTACTCTGTACTTACACTGGAATGGCCTACTTAATGTACTGTAAAAATCTAGAGAGGCACCTCCTTGATATGTTTTGCTTAAACAAGCATTTGTCACATTCTTGTAGTTGTGTTACACTATTTATTGTTGAATTTTTTGGGCTATTATTATACCCATTCCTAAAATGATACTGACAAACTTGCATCATTCAATCATGGTACACAGGGGCGCAGAGCCATTCCAAGCATCACCGGGCACAAGGCAGGAAACGGCCCAGGATGGGGAGCCATCCGATTGGAAGGTCTACTGACAAACATACCAGCAGTCACACTCTCACACATATGGCCACATAACCCAACCTACATGTCTCTGAGATGTGACAGTAAAACCCATGAAGAAGACATAGGGAGACATGGGTAGAATGTACAAATTTAACACACATATCTCCAGACAGAATTCCATCTCAGGATAATCGATCCGTGAGGCAAAAGTGTTAACCATTTTGTAAAGATGTTTTCACCATTTAAAACTGATCTTGAAATATCATTGAAAACCTATGCGGTTATCACTGCAGTTCTTCATTACAATTACCCAGACCATGGAGCATCTGTTACATAGTTGTAGTTACATACCCTGATGTTTTTATTACATTTGGAAAGTACAGATACATCGTAACTATGTGAGTACAATTGTTTTTGGATCAGTGATAAATTGTTACATTGTAATTTTATAAACTGTGGAATAACAATGACAACTGAGTAATTAACTATAGCGTTACTTTGTATTACACAGTAAGTACAGAGTAATAACTCGTAGTTAGACTGTACGTATACAGGTAATTACACAGTAGTTACAGTGTAATTATGGACACTTAATGTAAAGTGGTACCCATAAATGTTATCTCTCTATTATAAAAAAAATCTTGGGGAGGCAGACCAGGGAGACGAGACGTGATCTTCTCAGAAAACAATTTGAAGTCCAGTGAGAAACACTTTGTTATACGTTCTCCGAGAAAGAGATTTAACCACACCCGGGGCCGGAAATAAAGGACAAGCATTGTTTTAACAATGTCATGCGAGACAAGGCAGTGAGCCATCATTTAAAACAAGTCCACGGACATCTAACCTAACAGTTGTTGGATTGCTTTTTGGCAGAAATGTTTCATGTGCTCCCAGGTCTTAAAACAACGACATGCGACAAGCAGAACAGGCAGCTCACCAGCAGCAGAAAGCCAGCAGATGATCCAACGGCATCTCCTTAGCATGCGTTCAGCCGCACCCCCTTCACAACGTGAGCAGCATTATACATCCTGCGAGAAAGAGATGTAACCATGCCTAAAATAAAGGACAAGTACTGTTTTTACAAAAGTTTTTAAAGTAAAAGTGAAAATAATGCATATGTAACAATTCCCATGAAAATAACAATCGCTTTAAATTGTATATTCGGTAAACCAAACCTCGGGGTGGGCGTGCGAAGCGAGCGGAGGGTGGAGCCCCCTAGTTTATATTAATCTTATTTATGACAAATATCACTCTGTTTTATGCTCCATGAGCCCCTACAGTATTACATACCTGCTTGTCAAGTTACTTAAAAGCTAAAAAGCCCCTTCTGGATAAAGACAGCCTGAAGTAGCTAGTGGAAGTGCTAATCCATAGTATGGCAAGTCCGTATTGTTCACTGGCAGGCTGTGCCATTTGATGAAGTCCAGTTGCCAGTTGTCCTCCCACAGACCTATCTCTGTGTAGTCCTCCCAGGGCGAACGTTATTTATTACTATGGGTGCGTCAACTACACGAGTGTGTTCAGCACTGCGATCAGCTGGGGACCTACAGCATCAGCGGATGCAGGTACCTGACTTTCATTTTTGATTTCCAGATCGTTTGCAGTTTGGTAAGCGTCTGCGTAGTCCTCCCAGACGAATGTTGCCGTAGGCGCAACAGTTACACGATCAGCTGGCGGCCAATTAGCTGATGTATGTATCTGACTTTTGTTTTTGATCTCCAGATCAGTTGCATCAAAATAGGAGATCGATAAGTCAGAGTCCGATTCAACGATAATACACAGAAAATAAATAAATAGATAAATAATACACACAGAGGATTTTGCTTTGCACATTTGCTTCACTCTCTTACCTGAAGTTGCTGCCATTCTAGATGTTGTTTTCTCTACGCTAGATACAGGGATTTGACATCAAGTCAACAAGTCGAAAAGTCCTCTGTCACATGCGAGCGATTTGGTGACGGCCGAGGGGCCTAAATGATAGTAATTCCACGCCAGACCAGGGGGTGGCTGGGTGCGCTGACTGTCTTTCAATCTCTTACAAACCATTCACAGGAAATCTCACAGGGCTCCGATGACACTGATGATGTAACTTCCGGTCTCGATGACATCACCTCTGGTTCCAGCCCCAATGAAGACGTCACTTCTGGCCCCGATGACATCATTTCCTTTACTGGCCTTGAAAGCCGCCATCTTACCTCCATACTATCAGTGCTATTTTAGACTCAAACCTGTGAACATCTCTGTTCAATTTTGCTTCAATTTTGCAACCTGGAAACAATATGCGGGTGGCTGCCCTGAACCTTCATGATGTCTGTGACTCATCTTTGTGACACCTCCTAGCAAAAGAAGGTCTATCTATAATGTAACGGTGAGTTTTAAAGCTTTTTCTCGTCCTCTGCCCCTGTAAGTTGACTTTAGTCAACATCCAACCTTAAGGCTACATGTTGATAAACATTGACACTAACCTTAAAAGAGTTAATGAAAAATGGAGTGACAGACATCTTGGACCAAAGTACAAACAATAATTAAGAGCGCGCAATGCAAAGTGAAGAATTGAATATCAAAGAAGCTGGAGGAATTTGGTGTGAAGTAATAATAAAATCTCAAGCAAGTTTGAAAAAAGCAACCAAAGGAACCATCAACACCATGACCATCTCCTTCATATTTACTATGTGTGCCAGTGCAGTTCAGTTTGATGTATCAGCATATAAGCTATGACGCCTTGTAATGAAGATGTCTGTAGCTGGGATGGTGTTTTGTCATATTAGGGTCCCAGCGTGACCCCATTCTTTATACTTTTTATTATGTTGGCCTTAACAGTGTGCCCCCAGATCCCATACTCTTATACTCTTAACCACTGTCAGGGTGGACTGCTACTGTACTTCAATTATGCCCCCTCCCCCTTTCTTTTACATTCCATAACCCCAGGCAATGTGACAGAGAACCAGAACAGGAAAATGCCACATATTTATTTATGTATTACAGATACAGAATATTACAGAATAGAAAAGCCAGATGAGCTTCACCTCCTCAGTACACTGAAAACTAATAAAACCCCAGGAGCAGATGGGATTTTACCAATTATACTGAAAGAACTTTATGAGGCATATTAGAGCAGGTCACTTGAGAAAGGAGAAGTACCGGAGGACTGGAAAGTTGCAAAAGTGATTCCAGTCTTCAAGAAGCAAAACAAATGGAGCCTGGTAATTATAGACCAATTAGTCGTACTTCTGTACCATGCATAATTATAGTAAGAGATCAATTTGAAAAGCACCTGGATGAAAATAACTTGACTAAATGGCAGCCAGCATGGCTTTACGAGAGGAAGATCTTGCCAGAATAATCATTTACATTTTTTTGATCTGGAAACTGAAATAATTGAGAAAATCAAATCATAAGTGAGGATTTAATCAGACCTTTGTAAACCCTTTGACTCAGTTGACCCACAACTGAAGATTAATTCTGAAACTAGAAGCTGTAAGCATCAGAAATTACCTGAAAAACTGGAGCTCAAGATGGTTATCTGGAAGGAGATCATGAATACAGGTCCATGAATCCATGAAAAACTGCAGCCACAGTTGGGTCCCCAGGGCCGAGTTTGGGAACCACTGATCTAAACTGTTTCCTGGTCGTTCTCTATGGCAGTGCTAAACAGCTACTGATGCAATCTATTTTTTACCACTTCAGTTTTGGGGGGCGCTGTTCTTTGGTTATTGCCTGCCTGCAGCGTTTGCATTCATAAGCTGGGTTTTCAATTTTTTTTTAATAAATAAATTTATTTAATAAATTTATATAATAAATTGCTGAGTTTAAAATATAGATAGAGATAATTAAAATAGTATTATCTATCTATCTATTATCCAACCCGCTATATCCTAACTACAGGGTCACGGGGGTCTGCCGGAGCCAATCCCAGCCAACACAGGGTGCAAGGCAGGAAACAAACCCCGGGCAGGGCGCCAGCCCACCACAGGGCACGCACACACACACACACACACACACACACTAGGGACAATTTAGAATCACCAATACACCTAACCTACATGTCCTTGGACTGTGGGAGGAAACCGTAGCACCCGGAGGAAACATAGCATGGGAGCACATGCAAACTCCATGCAGGGAGGACCCGGGAAGCAAACCCAGGTCTCCTTGCTGCAAGGCAGCAGCGCTACCACTGTGCCACCATGCCGCGCCTATCTTTCTATCTATCTATCTGTTTATCTGTCTATCTATCTATCATATTGTACCTTTCATATCTATCTATCTATCTA
>JANRMT010062806.1:113700329-113722196 GCA_026402145.1 Polypterus bichir lapradei | reverse complement strand
GCATTCTCTCGATGAGCTTCAACAGGTAGTCACCTGAAATGGTTTTCCAACAGTCTTGAAGGAGTTCCCAGAGGTGTTTAGCACTTGTTGGCCCCTTTGCCTTCACTCTGCGGTCCTTCACTATTTTGAAGAAACTAGAATATAAAACATGTTTTCACTTATTTCACCTTTTTTTGTTAAGTACATAACTCCACATGTGTTCATTCATAGTTTTGATGCCTTCAGTGAGAATCCACCAATGTAAATGGTCATGAAAATAACGAAAACACATTGAATGAGGAGGTGTGTCCAAACTTTTGGCCTGTACTGCGTGGTTTTTAAAAAGTATTTTTTATATATATTTTATATACAATCATGTAAGGCAGGGGTTCTTAAACTCGGTCCTGGGGGCCCACTGTGGCTGCAGGTTTTTGTTCCAACCAGATTCCTAATCAGTGACAACACCTGATAGCACTGATCTCTTTTAATTAGCTGGTTTTATTTATATTTTATTCTACATTCAGAAAAGCACAGCAGCATGATTTTTATATTTATAAGAAACATTTCTTCTAAATATTTCTGTTTTTGCTATGAATTTAAATGCTTAACTCTCTTTTTATTATATCTCACCCTTTCTCTGTGCAGTTTGCTCCCTTCATTGAATCTTAATAATGACAATTAAAAACAAGCACAGCAAAAACCCAAGCAAACGACACTCGATCGTAAAAGGCTGCAACTAATTTTGCATCAGCCCCACAAAGTAGTAAATAACGGATTAATTAAACGATAAGAACACCTAGAATGACAATCAAGATGAAAAAACTGTTAAAAAGAAACAAATACATATAACTGCTTAGTACATTATACTACTTTTTTTTTACCAAACTTAGTTTTCTAATTTGTATATTTTTCCCCAAAACAGGGAATCTGGGAAACGACAATTCACTTAATTAACACAGGAGTCCAATTAAAAACAGAGGCTGGTTGAAACAAAAACCTGCAACCACAGTGGGCCCCCAGAGTTTGAGAACCCCTGATGTAAGGTGTTTACGACAAAGGAAGTTATGCAATGGTTACTAATACTGCACTAGTGAAGCCACATCTGGAGTTCTGTGTACAAGTTGGGTCTCCATCTTATAATAAAGACATAGCAGCACTAGACACGTCCGGAGAGGAGCCACTGGGCCGACTCCAGTTATGAGGAGACATTGAAGCATTTGAGCCTTTTCAGTTTAAGCAAACAGAGATGAAGAGGTGACATGACTGGGGTGTTTACGAATGATGAAGGGATTGAGTCCAGTGGACCGTGACTTTAAAATGATCTTAACAAGAACATGGCGACCCAGCTGGAAACGTGTAAGCTCAAATTTTGCACAAATGTTAGAAGATTTCTTCACACAAAGAACCTGTTTTACTTAAATGTTTTGAGAAGTCGGTTTTGTGTCTGTGTTAGTTTTGGTTTTTTTTTTTTTTAATCAAGTGAAACAGATTTTTGAGGTTACTAACCATTTTGTTTGTTTGCACAAAGTTTGATTTTTTTATTTCATTTTGTTCCATCCTGGGTAACCAATTTTTTTTTATCATTTATTTAGTAGACACTTTATCTAAGGCAACTTACAAAGCCAGGTAAGTAAATACAAAAATGAATGTGCAAGCATCAAAAGCAACTGAGAACAAGATATAAAAAATGAGGGCAACTGCATAATTATACCTGAAGCTTGAATACTATAAAAAATCAGAATCCTAAACTCTTCGTCATTTCAGAAGCAGCTACCCTGTAAGAGAGAAACTAAGCAGTTCCAAAAATATTTAATAAAAAGAAGTGTTTTCAAAAGATGCCTAAACACAAGTAGATTGGGTGCCGCTCGAACAGATAAAGAGAGATTTAGGGAATGAGATGCTGTAATGAGCAGGACCCAGTCAGGGAAGGCCACCGTAATAAACACCAGCGAATCAGAGTGCAATTACAGTTTGTCTTTTTAAAATTCTGTGTTTTTACTTCGCAATGCTGAGTCGGCATTTCAAGAAGTATACGGCTCTGAAATGCGTTTTCAAAAGTCTCAGTTTTCAGGGTTTTAGAATGCCAGGGTAGTGTTTGACGAAAGGTGAAAATGGACGTTATCGTCTGCACTTTTAATTGAAAATAAATTAGGTCGACGAAGTCTGAGAGCCCTGAGTTAGCTGGTCATCTGTTTGTATCTGAAATAAAGAAACAATTGAGGGTTGTCACATATGCTCGCCAAAGGACCACCTTTTCAGGTTTATGAAAGATAAGTGATACCAACCCAGGGCGAGAGGCGGTGTAGTCGCTAACATTCTTGTGTCTTCTTTCATCCACAGCAGCAAGTAGATGCCCACTGAGGACAACTGCCTCTGCCCCTGATGGCTGGAGGACTATAAAAGAATGGATAACCAGGAGAATGGTGTCTCATTCTGGACCTGTATTGCAATTAGCACGACCTGACTGGCTTCTGTTAAGAGAAGACTAAGACCTCTCTTAGTTTAAACAGTTTTCTTACTGTGTATACACCATCGAGTGTCCTTTGTGTTTATCTTTATTTTCATGGATTAAAACTGGTGACCCACCTGTCAACCCAACATTTTCCAGACAGGATGCGTGTCCTTCCAATCGTCCACAGGGTCCTGAATCTTAAAATGCATATCACTTACAATTAAGGCAAATATCATCTGTTTCATTAGCACCAGTAATTGGTCACTAATTACAAAAGTGTCTGGAGTGGAAGTCCACGGCCACTGGGGGTCCTCCTGTATTTCAGTTTAACATGCCAGAGTGTAACAAAGGCAAGCAAACTACTTATGGAAAAAAATCTTTCCATTTGCTTTCTGAAGCGTATCTGAAGTGGGAAGCTAACATGAGATACCAGTCCATCACAAAGCACAGGACCACACACGCTCTCATCTCAAGCACTTTGAGCTACATTTTTTTGTATGAAAATGTGTTATATAAATAAATGTAGTTGTTGTTGTTATCTGCTCTCAGTAAGTCGATCTTAGGTAACCAAATAACATCCGACATGTATAGATTTGGGTTATGGGAGGAAACCGGAACACCCAGAAAAAAAATCCGGGCATGTATAGGGTGACGAGGCTAGGCATTGAACCCAGAACTTTAAATCTACGAGGAAAGAGCCCCTACCCCCATTAGAAAATGGAATTTAAAGTAAATGTATAAAATAAATATAAATGTTCAAGTACTTGTGTATTTACTGCTATTTCTACTCAATGGACAGTTAACTTAAGAGAAGGTGAAAAATACATACAGCGACTTGGCTGAGAATCCAAACCCTGTGTAAGGTGCTGTGAACACTACCTTATTTCACATTTCAGGAAACTGATATTTTTTTCCAATTTACAATACAAAGCATTAAAAAAAAAACTGTCTCCTGGATCATTAGGTTTAGCAGTGGCTTTGTTCTTCCATCTTCAAAACCCACATTTACAATTAGGGCCTCACCGAATGCCCAAGTTTTTCTCAGCATCGTCATTCACAAGGCAGTGCTGAACTGGAGTACCAAGGTTTTCTGTGGCAGTATCACTAGGTACTATACAGCATTCTATAAAAATATACTCTATATTATAATATCGTCATATAACATAGCAATGTCAAATCCATTTCATTCAACTCAGGGCTAGTGGGGTAGAGCCTGTTAGGGTTAGGATTAGGCTTCTACACCAAGAAAGCAGAAGTGAAAAATATTCTGGAGTCACCACTTAGGGCAAACAGCTTGGCATCTCATGCTGGACTTGTGTTTAGTTCTGCTTAGATGAAGTGGTTTAAAGGTTCTACAAAAAAAAAAAAAAAAAAAAAGACGCTCCCATTGGAATTACCACGTAATGTACCCCAGCCTCATTAAGTTCATTGTCCACTTTATTCTTGCCTATGCTGGCACAGTACTAAAAAGAGGCATGAAGTGTGATTTTTTTTTATAAACAACAATATATATAACTGGTATAAAAATATAATATTCATAATGTCACATAAAACCGCCTCTTTATGTACTGTACCTGGTTCCACTTCTTTCTGCATTCGATCAACCCATACCATATCACCCTACAGCAAGCTACAAAAACATTTTCAGGGATCAATGGATACTTGGAAGGCACCAAAAAATGTCTTGGACTCATTACTCAAGTCTATTAAATTGTAGTCACCAACATCTACAGTTAACTTATCATCTTTATCAAGACTAAGAACTGCACCGATGTAGGCAGTTTCGATCCACTTGCTGGTCTCGGTCATTGTCTTCACTCCAGTCAAGAGATTAATTTTTACAGGGTACTTATCTGTTTCCTTGCAAATGTTAAAAGACAATGTTCTTGCTTTAGGCTTTTCTTCGTACATCTGGTGAAAGAGGATTTGTGCGTACACATAATATTCTCCTTTGCTTGGAATGACCAGTGCTTTGTTTTGGTAACGGATCCCTTTGGTAAAGGCATAACCCTGTTCAGGCTCCCAAGACAAGGTGTTATTCCGATCTTTCATCACCGCTGAAAAAAGCAAGGGGGAGAAATAAATAGGTCATCTCACTGTAAATCAGGATATTTAGGCCAACAAAGCTCACACAGAAAAGAATTCATTTTGATATACTTTGTTAATCCCCAAGGGAAAATTGTCTTTTCACATGACTTTTGGGGGTCAGAGCACAAGGATTTTCTGGTTGTGGGTGTTGCTCAATGGCAAAATGGAGGAAGATCCCTTCTGGCAGCAGCGGTACTTCAACTGGCAACCTTCTAGATACCAGCACAGATCCTTAGCCACAGAGCCACCGCTCCACCTTATAATTAACTAGTAAGACAACGTTACACGAGGGCTGGCAGATTACAGACGCAGGCTGTTCGCACCTGGGCCACTTGGTCTGAATAGTCTGCTATTCAGGGGGCTTTTAATTATTTTTATTCAACTTAAACTCATAGGGTTAGAGCGGAGAGCTCACATGCAGTCTTCGAGGTTCCAGTGCCTCAAACCGAGTTTCTCAATTAAAAGTGGGCTCTTGCTGCCGAAACAATTACTGCTCAAGAACATATTTGTGCTTCATTTTAGGGAACCTGGGAGTTAAGATTCTCAACATTTCATTGCTTCTTTTAGTCTCAAATAGCCACATTCTCTGTTTTAATCACTTCTGGTTTTATTAAATAGTTTCCAGTTAACCATAAGATGCAATTAAAAGAGGAACTTGCAGTTTACCATCTACAGTATCTCACAAATGTGAGTACACCCCTCACATTTTTGTAAATATTTTATTATATCTTTTCATGGGACAACACTGAAGATATGCCACTTTGATACAATGTACAGTAGTCCGTGTACAGCTTGTGTAACAGTGTCAATTTGCTGTCCTCCTCAAAATAACTCAACACACAGCCATTAATGTCTAAACCACTGGCAACAAAGGTTAGTACACCCTCTAAGTGGAAAATGTCCAAATTGTGCCCAATTAGCCATTTTCCCTCCCCAGTGTCATGTGACTCATTAGTGTTACAAGGTCTCAGGTGTGAATGGGGAGCAGGTGTGTTAAATTTGGTGTTATCGCTCTCACACTCTCTCATACTGGTCACTGGAAGTTCAACATGGCACCTCATGGCAAAGAACTCTCCGAGGATCTGAAAAAAAAGAATTGTTGCTCTACATAAAGATGGCTGAGGCTATAAGAAGATTGGCAACACCCTGAAACTGAGCTGCAGCACGGTGGCCAAGACCATACAGCGGTTTAACAGGACAGGCTCCACTCAGAACAGGCCTCGCCACGGTCGACCAAAGAAGTTGAGTGCACGTGATCAGCGTCATATCCAGAGGTTGTCTTTTGAAAATAGACGTATGAGTGCTGCCAACATTGCTGCAGAGGTTGAAGGGGTGGGGGGTCAGCCTGTCAGTGCTAAGACCACACGCGGCACACTGCATCAAATTGGTCTGCATGGCTGTCGTCCCAGAAGGAAGCCTCTTCTAAAGATGATGCACAAGAAAGCCTGCAAACAGTTTGCTGAAGACAAACAGACTAAGGACATGGATTACTAGAACCATGTCCTGTGCTCTGATGAGACCAAGATAAACTTATTTGGTTCAGATGGTGTTAAGTGTGTGTAGCGGCAACCAGGTGAGGAGTACAAAGACAAGTGTGTCTTGCATACAGTCAATCATGGTGGTGGGAGTGTCATGGTTTGGGGCTGCATGACCTACAGTTCATTGAGGGAACCATGAATGCCTACATGTACTGTGACATACTGAAGCAGAGCATGATCCCCTCCCTTTGGAAACGGGGCTGCAGGGCAGTATGCCAACATGATAACGACCTCAAACACACCTCCAAGACGACCACTGCCTTGCTAAAGAAACTGAGGGTAAAGGTGCTGGACTGGCCAAGCATGTCTCCAGACCTAAACCCTATCGAGCATCTGTGGGGCATCCTCAGACGGAAAGTGGAGGAGCGCAAGGTCTCTAACATCCACCAGCTCCGTGATGTCGTCATGGAGGAGTGGAAGTGGATTCCAGTGACAACTTGTGAAGCTCAAGTGAACTCCACGCCCAAGAGAGTTAAGGCAGTGCTGGAAAATAATTGTGGCCACACAAAATACTGACACTTTGGGCACAATTTGGACATTTTATTTTACTGCACAGGCTAGAAAATGATGCTGGGCTTACAGGCCCCGTGCTCGCTTGGTTTAGTTCTTATTTATCAAATCGATTCCAATATGTACAGAAATGTGCTGACAGTACTCCATCATTATACACAGAAGTTCAATATGGTGTCCCGCAGGGCTCAGTACTGGGACCTTTACTGTTTTCACTTTACATGCTTCCACTGGGATCTCTCATTAGGAAACATAATGTTAATTTTCACTCGTACGTAGATGACACCCAGTTATACCTTTCATTTAGATCAAATGAAGTTTCTCAGATGTTGTCTTTAATTAGTTGTGTTAGTGAATTAAAGGAGTGGATGAATGAGAACTACTTGTCTTTAAACACCGATAAAACAGAGATGTTAATTGTTGGAGGGAATGACGCTGATCACAACAATATTCTGTCATCATTTAACTCAGTTGTAATCACCATTAATTTTACTGAATCAGCCCGTAATCTCGGAGTTCTCTTTGACTCTAGCATGTCATTTAAAGCGCATATTACAAAGTTGTCCAAATCATGTTTCTTCCATCTTAAAAATGCTAGGAAATTAAGGCGCTTTCTAAATAAACAGGATTCTGAGAAATTAATTCATGCATTTATCTCTAGTAGGACTGACAACTGCAATGCGGTGTTCACTGGCTGTTCAAACTGTTCTTTATACAGCCTCCAGTTAATCCAAAATGCGGCTGCAAGAATTATTACAAGAACAAGAAAATATGAACACATAACTCCAGTTCTTAAATCCTTACACTGGCTCCCGGTTAAGTTTAGGGCAGATTTCAAAATCCTCCTTTTAACATATAAAGCATTAAATGGCCAAGGTCCGGCTTACTTGTCTGAACTTATCATGACTTACAAACCAGAGCGCACATTAAGATCTCAAGATGCCGGTCTGCTTATGATTCCAAGGATTAATAAAATAACAGTGGGAGGTCGAGCGTTTAGTTTCAGGGCCCCTAAACTGTGGAATGGTCTTCCTGCTTCTATAAGAGATGCCCCTTCGGTCTCAGCTTTTAAATCCCGGCTGAAGACTCACAACTTCAGTTTAGCACACCCTGACTAGAGCTGCTGATTAACTGTACAGACTGCATCTCTGTTGTTAGTCATTAGCACTAAAACATAAGTAACATGATAGTTATAATTGAATACTAACCCTCACCTATTCTGTTTCTGTTCTCGGTACTCAAATGTGGCAATTGGTGCCACGGCCCACCTGCCAAGTTGTTTTGCCTGCCTAAGGAAAAGTCATCCCTGATGGAGGATTGCAGGAATCGTGGGGTACAGGAGTCCTATCATCAGATTGGCTGGCCCAGCGCTGTTTCAGCCGTGGAATGGCCAATAGGGGGAGGCAGCTTGATGGCCGAGGTCTCCAGGACTCTAAAAATATCCAAATCTTATTATGTGATATCATCTACTGTTAAATTCTTTTCCGTACTTCTAAAATTTTTATTTTTATGCTGTATTAAGGATTTGTTCTGTTCTGTGTATTGTATTGTATTGACCCCCTTCTTTTGACACCCACTGCACGCCCAACCTACCTGGAAAGGGGTCTCTCTTTGAACTGCCTTTCCCAAGGTTTCATTTTTCCCTATAAGGTTTTTTTTTGGGAGTTTTTCTTTGTCTTCTTACAGAGTCAAGGCTGGGGGGCTGTCAAGAGGCAGGGCCTGTTAAAGCCCATTGCGGCACTTCCTGTGTGATTTTGGGCTATACAAAAAATAAATTGTATTGTATTGTATTTTGCACTTAGGGGTGTACTCACTTTGTTGCCAGCGGTTTAGACATTAATGGCTGTGTGTTGAGTTATTTTGAGGGGACAGCAAATTGACACTGTTATACAAGCTGTACACTACTTTACATTGTGTCAAAGTGTCATATCTTCAGTGTTGTCCCATGAAAAGATATAATAAAATATTTACAAAAATGTGAGGGGTGCACTCACTTTTGTGAGATACTGTAGATAGGCTTACATTGGGAAATGTAAGAGAGAGTGAAATTATCAATGCATGATGTCAAATATGAAAGTGACTGACTTTATCAGTCGCTCGGAAACCACCAGCTTGCATCCTGTCCTGAATGCCAATACATAGTACAAAATCCTTCATCATCCTGTCTTTGGCAAGTAAGAAATAGGGGGTCCAGAAGATATGATTGACTTGTGCTGGTACAAAGAGAATCAGCTTTTGAAATGTTAAGAAACTGGGAACTGGAAAATCAACCTTTAGACACACTGGGTTGCCAGATAAGATTTCCAAACAATGTTAACTGAGAAAGGGGGAAATCCACCACTTCATAGACAGGCAAGAGAAATAAAAATATTGAGACAGGCCCGGGCAAGTGTTACAACAAACCCAAATGCCAAAAACGGACAACTTCCCCTTTAAAGAAAACAATGAATCACAATCACAGGGGAGGCAAGAAAAATAAAACCAGTACCAAAGAACTTGTCATAAAAAATCAAAGGAAAATGTCAAAGAAGCTGGCATCATGAGAGTGAAACAAGAAAGACAAGAAACCGAGAGAGCTGAACAAATGGAAAATGGTAGTTTTAATTCTGTGACAAATAACAATGAGCAATTTGTGATAAACTAGCCTGCAGTTGGAAATCTTCTAGCAAAGAGGGATGCCTCACAAAGCACAGATGATAAAGCTACCATGGAGAAACCAGATGTGCCCCTAAAGTATGTACAGTACATCTTTACCTGTGCATGTACAGTACATAAAAAAGTATTCAGAGCCCATTACTTTGTCCACAATTTATTATGCTGTAGATTTCATTTTAAATGGATAAATCAAAAGGAGCCAGTTGAGGTGGTATAGGGTATCTGATTAGGAAGCCTCCTAAATGCCCCCCTGGGGTGGTGTTTTGGGCATGTCCAACCAGTACGAGACCTCGAGGCAGACCCAGGACATGCTTGAGAGATTATACTGAAAATGCCTTGATCCTCCAACTTTGGAGAAGGTTGTGAGGAAAAGGGATGTCTGGGCATCTTTGCTTAGACTGCTGCCCCGCAATCTAAACCTGGATAAGCAACAGAAAATGGATGAATGTATGGATGGATAAATAGAATTACCAATTTTGCTCATTAATCCACACTCATTAACTCATAACATCAAAGTGAAATCACATTATCATAAAGGTCTGCCAATTAATTAAAACTGAAATCTCTCCCATCATACAAGTAGTCAGACCCTCTGTGGCTCTCCAAAATGTGCTCAGGTGCTCTCCTGTTTGCTTTAATTGTCCTTGAGATGTTTCTAGAACTTGATTGGAATCCACTTGTGGCAAACTGAATTGATTGGACATCATTTAGAAAGGCACACATGTACCTGTGTATAGGAGGTCCTATAACTAATAACGGATCGTAAAGACTGCCCAGGAGATCATCGGCTGCTCTTTACCCCCTCTGGATGAACTGCACAGCTCGCTGCCTCAGGAAAGCGGAAAACATCTTAAAAGACTCCTCACACCCCGCTCATGACATCAGGCAGAAGATAGAAGAGCATCAGAACAAAGACTAGTAGACCGGATTACAGTTTCTACCCAGGTGCTATTAGAGCACTGAATGCCACCTAATCACCTACAATGCAGCAGTGCAATAGATGACATCTTGCGCAATAGTGTTCATGTGCAATTAAGGTCTTCTGTTGAATGTTTGTGTTCTACCTTATTTCTTCTTACCCTTTTGTAATTATATTTATTTATATTTTGACACCACAGGGACTGCACCTAATTTCGTTGTATTTTTTACAATGACAAAAAAAGGTTTTCTGATTCTGATTCTGATTCTAGCTCACACGTAATGTCAGGATAAAAACCAAGCCATGGAGTCCAAGAAACTCTCTCTAGAACTTTGTGATCAACATGTGGTAAGACACAGATCAGGGCAAGGAGATTAAACCATTTGTAAAACTTTGAGCACTCAATAATTGTGAAACAGAAGTTTGGAACCAATAGAACTGTTTGTAGAGCTAACTGTTAGATCAAACCAATTAACCGGGCCAGAAGACCATCTCAGCAGCATGCCATCAATCGGGTGTTAAGAGGGGAATGGTGAGACGGAAGCCACTCTTGAGTAAATGGTATGCGACAGCCCACTTAGAGTTTGTCAAAAGGCATTTAAAGGACTCTGAGAGCATGAGGAGAAAGAGTGTCTGGTCTGATGAGACAAAAAACTCTTTGGGCAGAACTCCGAGAAGTATGTCTGATGAAGAAGAGGCAGTGCTCATCACCTACCTGGTACCATCATAATGCTATGGGGATGCTTTTCAGTGGAGAGGACAGGCAGACTGATCAGAATTAAGGGAAGGATGAGTGCATCCAAATACTCAGAGGTCCTTGAAGAAAACCTGCTCTACTGTAGACTTTCAGCACAACAGCAACCCAAAGCATACAGGCAAAACAAAACTCAATTCACCCATCCATCCATCCATTATCCCACCCGCTATATCCTAACTAAAGGGTCACAGGTGGTCTGCTGGAGCCACCCCAGGGTGCAAGGCAGGAAACAAACCCCGGGCAGGGTGCTGGCCCACCGCAAAATTTCGATTCATTTTGTTTTAAAAACAACTACAAAACTCAGAAAGGCGTTTAACAGACCCTGACGTTCTGAACCTTCTTTCAGTGTATCCCTCTGTCCAGGTGCTCAGGGTGTTTTGTGTTTGGATGACAAATTATGTTATTTGTTCTGGTCTTTCTTCTAGTGTTGTATTCAGTATTTTTTGTCTTTAATCCTATTTAATACTTTGTATATCCTGTATTTATCCATCCATTTTCCAACCTGTTGAATCCAAACACAGGGTCACGGGGGTCTGCTGGAGCCAATCCCAGGGCACAAGGCAGGAATCCAATCACAGGCAGGGTGCCAACCCACCACAGGACACACACAAACACACCCAGCACAAACTAGGGCCAATGTAGAATCGCCAATCCACCTAACCTGCATGTCTCTGGACTGTGGGAGGAAACCGGAGCGCCCGAAGGAAACCCATGCAGACACAGGGAGAACATGCAAACTCCACGCAGGGAGGACCCGGGAAGCGAACCCAGGTCTCCTAACTGCGAGGCAGCAGCGCTACCACTGCGCCACCATGCTGCCCCTGATTTTATCTGTTCTTAGTATTCTATTTGGATATGATCTGTATCCAGTATTATACAGTGCCCTCCATAATGTTTGGGACAAAGACACACATTTTTCCTTCATTTTCTCCTCTGCTCCATAGTTTAAAATCAATTAAAGTGCACACTGAAGACTTTCATTTAAGGGGATATGCATGCATTTCGGTCACACTGTAGAAATGACAACACTTTTTCCACATGCCCCCCCATTTCAAGGCACCATAATGTTTAGGACAATTGGCCTCACAGCTGTCTGTGATGACTCGGGTGGGTTTCATTGCTTGTGTCTACCCTTTGGAGTCTATAGTTGTCATTCTTCAACACTGTGTCATGCCTAACTTTAGGCCTATTTCCAAGCTACCTTTTTTGTCCAAACTCTTAGAAAAAGTCATCTAAACCCAACTGAAGTCCTTCCTGGACGAACACGCAATACTGGAAGTGTTCCAGTCTGGGTTTAAAACTCACCACAGCACTGAGTCCACTCTGTTAAGGGTTTTTAATGATATTCTGTTGACAGTGGACTCTGGTGACTGTGTATTGCCTAAGTTTCTGGATTTAACAGCTGCCTTTGACACGATTGTACTAACCCCTACTCTCTCTTCTGTTTCCTTTTCCGGTGTCCTTTTGGTGGTGCGCCACCACCATCTACTCAAAGCACCGTGATGTTCCAACAATGATGGATGGATTAAAAGCCAGAAGTCTGTATGACCATCAACATCAAGTGACTCCGTGAGAACCCTAACTACAAAGAGGACTATTTCATTTATGTTAGGTAGAATGCCCAGAGGGGACTGGGCGGTCCCGTGGCCTGGAACCCCTACAGATTTTATTTTTTTCTCCAGCCGTCTGGATTTTTTTTTTTTGCTTTTTCTGTCCACCCTGGCCATCGGACCTTGCTCCTTTTCTATGTTAACTAATGTTGTCTTATTTTAATTTCTTATTTTGTCTTTTATTTTTCTTTTCTTCATTATGTAAAGTACTTTGAGCTACTTTTTGTATGAAAATGTGCTATATAAATAAATGTTGTTGTTGTTGATTGACCATGAGATCCTCATCTCCAGGCTGGAGCAGTGGGTGGGCATCACAGGTTCAGCTCTCCAATGGTTTAGGTCCAATCTCTCAGAAAAAAAGTTTTTGTGTCAGCATTGATGATTTTACTTCCGCCTCTGTTGCCCTCCCCTGGGGGGGTACCACAGGGCACCATCCTGGGACCTCTTCTGTTCTCCTTGTACTTGCTGCCACTCAGCGCTATTTTCTGGAAACACGGTATTTCCTTTCATCTTTATGCAGACGACTGTCAGGTTTATTTCCCTCTGAAGTGTCCTGGTCCATGTTCTGTCCAGCCCCTACTTGATTTCCTTATTGACATAAGGAGTTGGATGGCACTAAATAGTCATGCTATTTAGAGCCAATGGCACCAGCAGGACCCCCTGCATCGACCTTTCCACTGTGGCTCAAGTTGTGAAATCCATGATCACAAATTTAGGTGTGAAAATGGATTCCACTTTAAAAATTGATAGCCATGTGAATCTTTTTCCAGTTGAGGTGGCTGTCAAAAATCAAGCCTGTTTTGTCTAAACGCAACCTTGAAACAGTGATACATGCTTTTATAACGTCTCTCATCTAGATTACAGAAATGCGCTTCTTTTTGGAATGACCCAGGCCTCCATTGCTCGCCTACAGCTGGTGCAAAATGCTGCTGCTCGATTTTCAACTGGCACAAGAAAGCATGAGCATGATACCCCAAGTTTGGCTTCCCTTCATTGGCTTCCAGTTCATTTTCGAATCCATTTTAAGATCCTTGTATTAGTTTTTAAATCCTTTAATGGTTGTGCCCCACTTTATTTGTCGGAACTGCTGCACCCTTATGTACCATCTCGCCCTCTCAGATCAGCAGACCAGATGCTTTTACGTGTTCCTAAGCCGCGATGCAAACTCCGAGGTGATCGGGCTTTTTCAGTTGCAGCCCCAAAACTCTGGAACGATTTGCCGTTGCACGTTAGGCAGACTCCTTCACTAGCTGTCTTTAAATCCTATTTAAAAATACACTTTTACTCTCTGGCCTTTAACCCAGAATGATATATTGCCTGTCTGTGTACTTTTTAATATGAATCTCTTCAGCTCTTATGTGTTTATGTGTTTCCGTTTCTTTTACACTTTGGTTATTGTGTGTCTGATATGTTGTGCATATTATTGTTATTATTGTACAGCACTTTGGCCAGCCTTGATGTTGTTTTTAAAGTGCTTTATAAATAAATAAATAAATAAATAAATAAATAAATAAATAAACAAATGTGAGGACAAGAGCTGTGCCAATGAAAGTAAAAGAACCCATCATGAGGCTTAACAAAAAGAATAAAACTATTTGGGGCATTGGTCAAAACTTAGGGTGACCTAAATCAACTGTCTGGAATGTCACTGACTTCCTTAGCATTAGACCTGAGCGTCACCTGGGCTGTAAAAACAGTGCTAAAAGTATTAGTGTCACTCGGACAACAGTATAGGTGTGCCTCGCGTAAGTAAACCCAAGGTTTACTCGAGCTGTAAAAATACCAACAGTAACAGTATTGACGTGTCTTTTGTAAGAGTCAGGCCCAAGCATTACCCGGGCAATGGTGTAGACACGTCTGCTAGCCACATAATGAGAAACACCTCTCATCAACATTGAAGACAGGGTGAATCTGACTTCAGGCAGTGAAACTGAAATGGACATTGAAACCAAAAGTGACGCCGGCGTCACTCACACATGTGTAGTGTGCTGTTCATATTATTATTATTATTATTCATTATCAGTGGGTAGCGCTGCTGCCTCACAGTTAGGAGACCTGGGTTCGCTTCCCAGGTCCTCCCTGCATGGAGTTTGCATGTTCTCCCTGTGTCTGCGTGGGTTTCCTCCCACAGTCCAAAGACAGGCAGGTTAGGTGCGTTGGCGATTCTAAATTGTCCCTACTGTGTGCTTGGTGTGTGTGTGTGGGTGGGCTGGCGCCCTGCCCAGGGTTTGTTTCCTGCCTTGTGCCCTGTGCTGGCTGGGATTGGCTCCAGCAGACCCTCGTGACTCTGTAGTTAGGATATAGCAGGTTGGATAATGGATGGATGGATGGATTATTCATTATTAATATTATTTGTATCATTATTATACTTTCTACACTTCTGACTTTGTACTTGTAATGTTTTACATGTTTTACAGTAGAAAGAGGAGATTTAATAAAAATGTCATTTTTCCAGCCAAGAAATGCAACGCTTTTTACGTTGTTTTGCGAAACAATGTAATGCTATGGAAAGAACTGGTGACATTAGTAATCACGAAGGGACTGGAAGGCCAAGGAAGACCTCCACTGCTGATGACAGAAGAATCCTCACTATGGCCACGAAAAAGCCCCAAATGCCTCTCTGACCAATCAGAAACAGTCTTCGGGGGCAGAGTTGTGTGTGTGTGTGTGTCCTCTTAAATGCTCGAGTTCCAATAAATGCCTCCAAACTCATTAGACGACACGTCATCCTACAACAACATAATGTTAAGGCAACACAGGAGTTTATCAAAGTTAAAATATGGAAACTTCTTGAATGGCCAAGCCATTTGCCCAATTTAAATCAAATTGAGCAGGCCTTCAAAAAAAAAGAGAAAACGTAAGGGGACAAGCCCCCCAAAACAAGCAGAAGCTGAAGATGGCATCACCAGAGAAAATCCTCATTTCCTGGTGATGTCCGTGAATCACAGATTTCAAACAGTCGCTGCATGCAAGGGCTATACGACAAAGTCCTAAATATATAATAGACCTGCCATTGCTGTGTTCCAAACACTATGGTACCCTAAAATGGGGGGACCATGTGGAGAAAGAGTGTGATGACCGAAATGTGTGCAAATCCCCTTAAATGAAAGTCTGTGCAATGTGCACTTTAATTACGTTTGTATTGCTTGATTGGAAGTTGAAGAAGAAAGTAAGGAGAAATGTGTCTTTGTCCCAAACATTATGGAGGGCACTGTACATACTCTCTATATACAGTATGCTGTTCTTTCTGAGACTTTATGGAGTGCCTTGAACATGGGAAAGGTGCTATATAAATAAATCATATTAGTATTATTATTATTACTCTTGTCAAACTTGAAAGTGCTACACCTAAAGATATAAACTGTTTACTATGTTAAATTTCTTCATTTTCTTACATACAAAGTTCAAGGCTTTGACATGGATGTAAA
Organism: Polypterus bichir lapradei; assembly: GCA_026402145.1. Taxonomy (NCBI): domain Eukaryota; kingdom Metazoa; phylum Chordata; class Cladistia; order Polypteriformes; family Polypteridae; genus Polypterus; species Polypterus bichir. Next base: position 113,706,260 of record JANRMT010062806.1, on the reverse strand, counting down.
AAATTTGTATAAGAAAGAAATAATTTTGAATAAATTCTGGAGAATACATGCCTGTCACATGAGCTGTTGATAATGATGATGACAATGACGTGCCGACTCTTGGAACAATAACCGATGGACCTAGTAAAAAAAAAACAGAAACAATTATTAATTAACCATCTAAGAAATGCTCCCTACTCTTACTGGGGCCAAACAACTCCATCTTTGATTCACCTGTCCAGAGCACATTGTTCCAGAAGGCCTAGATGATCAATGCCAAACTGTAGTCTTGCTCTGTTGTTCTTTTTTAGATAGCAAAGGAATACTTTGCACGAAGGTCAAATTTGTGTAATTTCTTTCTGATTGTAGATACATGCACTTTGACACCAAACATTGTAAGAGTTACCTGCAGAACGCAAAATGAAATTTTGCCATTCTTAGAGCCTTCTTTTAGTTTTAAATGGTCATCTCTTGGGATGAATTTGCTGGGCCAGCCAGTCCCGGAAAAATCAACAGTCATCTGAAATCTTCACTACTTGTAGATGGTTTTCCTTACAGTGGAATGACTGATTTTAAATAACTTGGCCATCTTTTGGAATCCCTTGCCAGACTCCTAGGTATCTGCAACCTTCTTTCTGAGAGCTCTTTTGTTCTTGGCATGATGACACCACACACGTCAATAGTAAAGAGAACACCAGACCTTCTATAGGTGCAGTTTAAATAAGACAGACAGGGTCACCTGCAGACTCCACAAGGAGGTCCTAATCTGTGGTACCTCATCTGGAATACCTGATTCAATTTGATGGACCTGAAATGATGGGAAATGTAGCAGTGGACTTACTTCTTCCAAATGACAAATGTGCATAAAACCTTCACTTCCCAACCCACCGCAGTTACTTCAGGTGGGCTCTGCCCTGGGGCCTCTTCTTTTTATTATTTACCTTCTTCCCCTTGGCAATATTTTCCGTAAATATAACATTAATTTTCACTGTTATGCTGATGACACCCAGCTCTACCTTGCTAGTAAACCCACCTGCTCTTTTCCACCACCTTCGCCTATTGACTGCATTGCTGAAATTAAATCCTGGTTCTCTTCGAATTTTCTTAAATTAAACAGTGACAAAACTGAGGTTCTCCTCATTGGTTCAAAATCATCATTATCCAAAACCAATAATCTTTCTCTTATTATTGATAACTCTGTTGTTTCCCCATCACCTCAGGTCAAGAGTCTGGGTGTCATCCTCGACAGTACTCTATCCTTCCAATCTCACATTAATAGCATCACCCGGTCTGCTTACTTCCACCTACGTAATATTAATCGCATCTGCCCCTCCATCACTCCTCATACCACTGCCATTCTTGTTCACAGTCTTGTTACTTCTTGGCTGGACTACTGCAGTTCACTCCTCTTTGGTCTCTCAAATAAATAATCTCTCTTCATAAGCTTCAGCTAGTCCAGAATTCTGCAGCACGCATTATTACTCGAACCTTATCTATTCTCCATATTACTCCGGTCTTGCAGCAGCTCTTGATTAAGTTTCAAACTGATTTTAAGATTCTGCTATTAACATTTAAGGCCATTCATAACCTCGCCCCTCCATATCTGTCTCACCTCCTTCATGTTGCCATTCCCTCCCGTAACCTTAGATCCTCTTCCTCCATCCATCTGACCGTCCCTCTCGCCCATCTAACCACCATAGGGAGAAGAACATTCAGCCATTCTGCTCCCAAGCTCTGGAATTCATTACCTGCATAGCTTAGAAATATCAAATCATATTCATCCTTCAAATGTGAACTTAAAACGCATCTGTTTAAAATGGCTTTTTCTTTATGGTTACAGTGGTTATGTTTGGTTTTATTTTTTATATTTTCTGATGTTTTTAGTTGTTTATAATTGTGTCTTTTATTTATTTATTTATTTATTTATTGTTTGTTCAGTGTTCTTGAGTTTTCAGAAAGGCGCCTTGTATAAATAAAATGTATTATTATTATTTTCGATCATGTAGATGATGAGAATGAATGCACCCTGTCAGTTTGATGTGCCATTTGTTCAGGTACATCACTTTTATCTGTAGGCACAGTTTACATGAAGATCTAATGTCTTCCTGTTGAAATATGTTGAAAAAGTCAACAATTTCCATTTGGTGTGCTTACATTTTCAAATGACTGTATAAGACATCCACATTTTTGTCACCTGCTGTTCCTAAATAGGCCAGCATGCTTGTGCAATGTTCAGCTCTGCACACTCAAACAAAAATGGAAAAAAAAAAAAAAGAACAAAGATTTCCTGACTAATTTTCTCTGACTATAAGGTCAAGACATATGGAATAACAACTGTAACGGTTACACTGGTCTTTCATCAGGGGTTTCCCAAAGTTTCAGAATCTGGAAGCATTGCTGAATAAGTGGCATGGAAACAAAAGTAAGGAGTACACTACACAACCCGAGCTATGTTTTCTATTAAATAAAGTAAAGTTCTAAATTTTAATATTTCCAATAAATTGTATAATATTGGTCTAGCATTTAAATCTAAATTTAGAAATGTCAGCTCAATCAAATTGGCAGAGTGGAACTGCGGCCTGATCACTCATGACATGCTCACTCAAGGAAGCCATTCCAGATGTATCCATTCCTAGGCATTAGTTATGTATACTATTAACATTGATTTCATTTTTCATTCCAACAGATGGTGCATACGACCAACACTATTTATACTAATAAAAGGCAAAGCCCCTCACTGACTGACTGACTGACTCACTCACTGACTGACTCATCACTAATTCTCCAACTTCCCGTGTAGGTAGAAGGCTGAAATTTGGCAGGCTCATTCCTTACAGCTCACTTACAAAAGTTAAGCAGGTTTCATTTCGAAATTCTATGCGTAACAGTCAGAACTGAATCCTACTTAAGTACATATATACGGCCATAGCCTGCAGCTCGGTCGCCGTGTGAGGCGGAGTTGCGTCCCCCATCACCACGCCTTCCACGTAGTTGGCTGCCTGCCTATATTGCGTCCCCCATACCCACGCCTCCCACGTAATTGAGTGCCTGCCCATACAAGGCCGTCCGTCACCAGCAATCCAATAGACACGCTGCCGCTAAGAGGTGTTTGTCATGCCTAAGACGAATACGATTTTCGCGAGATACAAGTTTAGTGAGAAGACGCAAGGTATAAATGAGACTTTTGATCACTTTGTAACGGAGTTAAAATTACTGGTGAACGACTGTGCTTATGTAAACGAAGATGAGATGGTCAGGGATAGAATAGTGTTTGGCACAAACTCAGCAAAAGTGCGAGAGAAACTTTTAAGTGCCGGGTCTGAGCTAACATTAAATAAAGCCGTGGACATCGCAAGATCGTACGAGATAGCACAAGCACAGCTGAGAACCTTCGATGTATGTACTCCGAGCGGCTCACGTGAACTGACTTTGCAGGACTGGGAGAGGTAGACCCGTGCATGCAGTGTGTGATGTCTCAGATAAAGAGGAAGACGAGCTGCTAATTGATGCAGTAAGAAAGGAACAACCCTCTGAATCTGAACAAGCCTTTGTAGACATATCAATAGGAAAGCAAGGTGTAAAGCTTAAGTTTAAATTAAGTTCATAGACACGCTGCCGCTAAATATTCGCAGGCAAATCCACAATTTAATACCGGGAATGCCTGTTAAACATCTTAGATTCACGAGTACCGCTTTGGGTAGTGAACACTTCGATGAATGAAACCTGTTATCTTTACAACGGTTGAAAAACACGGAATATAACTTGAACACAACACATCCTCCAAATACGAACCTGATTGAAAGAAATAATGATAATCGAGTCCTTGATGACAGCAACACTCATAACAGTCACAAAACAATTACATTGACAATCATGTTACGTTATTTTTAAAATGTTTCCTTTTCTTTTTCATAACTTCTTTAACACACTACTTCTCCGCTGCAAAGCGCGGGTATTTTGCTAGTAACCTAATAAAGGAAAATTTGAAAAGGAAACACTGATAGAAGAACTATGAATCCCATAGGATGTTTGCTAAGGTTAGCAAGAAAATGTTCAAAACAGGCAAAACATATGAAAGAAGTGTCAAAAAATACAATAATGATAATTTAAAAAAAAAAACAACTCAGGGTCTATAAATAAGAAAATTGGCCTTATGGGCCCATTCTGTTATCCAACGTTATACTCCAGTAGCAGCCACGTGGCAGCGACTCTGTTGTACCTGCTTGGGCCACATGAACGAGATTTACGGCTGTAAGGATAATGACTGATAACTTCACGTGGTGGGCAGTGGATGAGCGAAAATAACTAGGCTCACATGACGTGAACTAAAATCCTGACACGACTAGGCTAGAGTCACTAAACCAGGCCAAAGTGGAGGTGACAAGCACTGCATTTTCCCCAACAACTTGACTATAAGAGGGGTCAAAAATAGGTGGCTTTACCCGAAGATGAAAAGGCCAAAAGGGATTGGGTGTGTATTATTACAGCAGATCAACTGGACAACCCATGTATCATTTAAAAAACATGATGTCTACCTTGATTACTTAGATTTCAGCTTGACTTTGATGGGTAGCAACAACTAGTCTGTTATAAATATACATATATTGTATTTCCACCCCTCTTTCTGTGGGCCAATTTTGGCCTGCCTTTTGATTTTGAAGTCAGGCTGCTAGGGGTGAGGCCCAACATCCTTCACATCTCCTATAACTCTGTGAGCGCCAGTACGATTTTCTGCGCTGTGGTGTGCTGGGCTGGTAACATCACTTCAAGAGAGGCCCACTGAATGAAAAAGCTAATTAAAAGGGCAAGCTCAGTTATAGGACACACTCAGGACCCCCTGAAGGTCATAGCAAAGAGACCTGGGGAGTGGGCAGACCAGAGTTTTACTGTGTTTTCTTGTTTTTGAGGCCTGTGTCCCATTGTGGCATCACATAACAGATTTGATCATTTTTTCCATGTGTCCTGTGTGTTTCAAACAGGATGTTTCATCAGATGAAGGAAGGAAGGAAGGAAGATCTTCTAAGTTCAGTCCTGTAGGCCCCCTATGGCTGCAGGATTTTGTGTCAGCCAGTTTCACATTCACTGAATCACTTCTCCTTTCATTCATCTCATTGTTTAATTAGCTGCCCGTTTCCTTCTCTTATTTTGCATTCAGAAAAGTACAGTAGTGCAAGAGTTACATTTATCAAAAATATTTGTATTTTTCCTTCAGTATATATTGCACTGTTTAACTCTGCTTGGCCATTTTCTTTTTAATCCACTTTTTTGGAGTTTGCTCTGCTAATTCTTTTCAACAACCAACAATTAACGATGAACTGAGCCGAGCCTGGGGACACAGCACAGAATGCAAAAGAGAACATACTCCACATGTATCCACTTTTCAGCTTATTAATGAAATAAAAGTGTAAATAACATGAACATCAATGTCACTGTATATTGGGTCACTTATTTACATATTTCTGTGCCTTCCCTTTCCTGGTTTTGAGGGTGTAGACAATCTAACTGGCTGCTTTTAAGATCATGGATGATGATTCCGTCCTTCAATTTTTAATTTACTTTAATCTTTGCTAATTTATTTCACCCATTATATCTGTCATTTCAGATCTTTCTGGCCAGTCATATTTTGTGTTCCTGTTTTTAGTGTCACTGCTATGATTTTAGGGATGTGCCTCTGGAGGTCATGACTTCTAACCAGTTACCCTGCAGGGCTAAAAGTCATTCAGAAAGTTCAGTTTCCTGTCTGAGCTGACGGATCACAAAACAACAACAAAACAACAATTTATTTCTTGTTCGGCCTAAAAGCACACAAGGAATGCCTTAATGGACTTTAATGGGCCATGTTTTTAGATAGCCCCCCAGCCTTGACTCCCTAAAAAATATCTATGTATCTATTATATACTGCCTTTCTATCTATCTATCATATAGTGCATTTCCTATCTATCTATCTATCTA
>JANRMT010062806.1:113666760-113700319 GCA_026402145.1 Polypterus bichir lapradei | reverse complement strand
ATCTATCTATCTATCTATCTATCTATCTATCTATCTATCTATCTATTGCATTTCATAGCTGTCTCTCTATTTATTACAACAATTTATTTCTTGTATATCTCAAAATCACAATTTTTGTCAGACCTCCAGTGTTGACTCCCTAAGAAGACAAGAAACAACTCCCAAAAAAAACCTTCTAAGGAAAAAATATTGAAGAAGTAAGGGGAAAGGCAATTCAGAGACAGAGAGAGAAAGAGAGACCCCCTTCCTGGTAGGCTGGGCATGCAATGGGTGTCTAAAAATGGGGTAAATACAACAAATAAAACAGAAAACCTTTTTTTTTTTTTGTGTTTTCCAAATTTTTTTTTTTTTCTCTCACAATTTGCCGCTGGTTATGATGCACCTGATCTTCCAGGTTCTCGACTCTTTTCGGCTTTTGACTGCGCCTTTTCTCCCGGTTAATTTTTCAAATAGATTTTGCTAGTTTTTTCTATCAGAACAATCAAAAACTGAAGAAAATATCAAAACACAAAAAGAATGAACTCTTACCCATCTAACACACATACATTCTTTCTTCCTTCTATATATTTTTAGCATATCCACTTTGTTATTTCATTGTTACAGAAAATTATTAGAATTGGGGAACTATACTGCAAAAAAGTGTAAAGTTTATATATCAAGCCACTAAATCTTATTCTCCTTATTGTAAGATTTATTGACTTATCAAGAAATTTGTCTTTAAGATAACTTAGCTCATAGGCAGCTTTTGTTGCTAAATAAAATAAAAATCAAACAACGCCGTCACGCGTGCGGGTCTGAGGATCACCTTGGCCAATCTGATCGAGTATGCAGTACCACCCCAGGGCGAGAGGGGGCGCTGTCACTAACTGTCTGATCTCCTCCCTCTGCAGCACAGAGAAGGCAGTCCAGGAAGCTGACTGACCACACCCCCAATGCTTCCTCAAGCCACGCCCCTTCTAGTCTTGAACATATAAAAAGAGCCCAACCCTGGGAGGTGACATCTCACTTTGACACAAACTCACAGCAGGACGGAGCTGCCAGTTAGGCAAAGCTGAAGGATGCTTTTTGTGTTTTAGCAGCCCCATAAAACTCTTTATTTAAAAATAACCTTTTTGGTTTTTGAAAGGAATATTAAACATGGTGGCCAGGCTGGCACCCCAATTATTTTTGTGACTGTGTAATTTTACTCATCCACCGCAAGTTTTTTGGTTTTTCTTTTCTAGTTTTTTACATTTGCATTATTTTTTTTATTTTTGGTTGTGGTTGGAATCTAATTAACAGCAGATGTTGGTTCCAATAAAACCCAGCAGCCACAAAGGAGGCACAGGGACCCCCCCCAGGACTGAACTTGACAACTCTTATTCTAAGTGCATACAGCTGAGACTCGATAAAGCAGTGAATTCATTGTGCCACTCCAGGGGGAAGCGATTACAAATCCTAATTTCCTCTTTATTTTGTCTAAATAGCTTGGCCCATACTTTACACGGATTTACTAAAATTTGCTTAAGTGGTTAAAACGTTAAACAGTAAACCGCAGATTCAGCACCTACCCGCTTACTCAAAAGTTCATTTGAGTGATTCATGGACTACTGAGACAACGTGAAGCGGGAGGCGAGGAGGCATCTGTTTTACGGACATCGGTGCAGGGCTATTTACGACAGGAAAAGCACCACAGGCTGTATGCTGTAGTGTTATAAAAATAAATAATACTCACTCCAAGTTGATTTGAAATTACAGCACATCGAGGTCTAAACGCAGAACTGCCTCATGATATTATGGACCTGAATAACCAACTACTGGCAAGAAACTCCACCACTTATTCTATTTCTAAGCCCTCAAACATGCATTCCTCTTTGTCTCCACCATATTCTCAGCATAAGAAAAATTAGTAATTGCTTTGTGGTTCTTCTACAATAAGTGTAAAAAAAAAAAAGTAGTGGTGTTGGGGCCAGGGGTTTGGAAGGTTCCCCTCTTGAAGACATCAGCTAAATAATGAAATAACTTGCTCAGTATGTGCCATTCACCCGCACAACAGACAGGAAGGTCTGAATGCGCTTGACGTAATGAAAAGAGGGACCCAAAAGAGACAGGAAATGAAAATGTCCGGTCATTTTCTAACCTGCTAAATCCAGACCAGGGTTGTGGAGAGGGGTGCTGGAGCCTATCCCAGCTAGCATACGGCGCAAGGCAGGGACAGCAAGGGTGCCACTCCATCACCAGGCGAACACACACACATGGTTCCTAATTCACTTAACCTGCATGAGGAAACCTACACAGACATCAGGAAAACATGGAAACTCCAAGCAGGAAGAACACGGGACACAAACCCTGGTTCTTACTGTGAGGCAGCAGCACTACCATCGCACCATCGTAGGATGAAAATGAATACGTGCAACTCTGCTGCACTATTGAAATAAAGGAATTAGAAAGAACTTGTCATGTTAGGATACCCCGCAGTCAATACCACCAAATCAAATTCAATTCCTTCTAAGTATAAAAGATCCCAGCAGGTAATTCTAGATAATTGTAGTGCTCAGAACATATAAGAATTGAAGTGTACACCCCATTATATGTTGTTTCTTTTCTAGCAGATGTAGACATATCAAGATTTGATCTTCATTTAAACAGTACATTTAGATAAATATGATAATATAATGAAAATATGAACTTGTTGTATTTATCCATCCATCCATCCTCTTCCACTTATCCAAGATTGGGTCGTGGGGGCAGCAGCTTGAGCAGAGATACCCAGACTTCCCTCTCCCCAGCCACTTCTTCTAGCTCTTCCGGGGGAATCCCGAGGCATTCCCTACCCAACTCACACTGCACTCGTCCTCCTTGGCCCCTCCCATAGGTGGTGAGCCCATGGGAAGGGGGACCCACGTTGCCTCTTCGGACTGTGCCCGGCCGAGCCCCATGGGTGCAGGCCCGGCCACCAGGCACTCACCATCGAGCTTGTTGTATTTAATTAAACGAAAATGAACAGATATCCATCTGTTGAAAAAGTAAGTCCACCCTTGAGTCATATAGCAGGTGTTGCCCCCTCAAGCCAGCATCTCCTCTAACTGTCTAGCAGTCTCGGACATCGACTGCGAAAACGTTTTTTCCCCTATCTCATCCATGCAGAATTCTCCTCACTGTATGATGTTTGAAGGGGTATCTTGAGTGCACAACCCATTTCAAACCTCATTGTTAATGTCATTGTCATGTTGCAAGGTCTAGTTTTGGTTGAGCTTCAATCTTCTGACTGGTTGTCTTACGTTATCCTCTGTTTCAATGAAGAATTCCTCCTGGATTTTGTGCTGGTTAGCTGCCCAGGCCTTAATGCAGCAAAGTAGACCCAGATCAGAACATCTCCACCACCACGTTTTACAGTTGCTATCAGGCTCTTCTGGTCAAATGCACCAAACATTTCTTCTGCTACCATGACAAAAAAAGAACTCTGTCTTTGCCTCGTCTGCCCAGAGCATGTTGTTCTAGATGTCCCGGTCTTTGATTAGGTGTTCATGGGCAAAATTTAGTTATGTCCTGATGTTATTTCTAGATGGCAAGCATTACCTCCCATGTACAGTAGATCTCATTTGTGCAGCCATTTTCTAATGGTAGACTCAGGCACTTTGAAATTAACAGCAGCTTGAGCTACCTGGTGGTCCCATAGAGGTCCATTAGTGACGTCTTTCAGCATTCTTGGGCTAAACTTGGTGGGGTGGCCTGGCCTGCACAAGTGGGCACTTAACTGAAATCTTCTCTACTAGCAGATGATCTTCCAGACCGTGGAATGGTTATTTGGAGAGCTTTTTAAATCCTTTCTCGGCCTAATAGGCATCCATAACCTATTTTCTGAAGGCCTTAGGGAGCTCTTTCTATCTTGGCATGGTAATAACAGTCCCTTCAACACCAAACAGCAAGCCAAACTAAATATTTGAGGTTTAAATAAGACGGGTTCAGACAATCCTCTGTGACGATGTTATAATCATTTGCATCTGATCCAGTGTACCTGTTTCTAATTTTAGGCATTCAGAAATGTAAGAGTGGAGTTACTTTTTCCAAAAGCAAAATTTGCACTTAAGTTTAAATTATACAATGGACTACAAAATGTGGGTGTCCACGGTAAGGAGGCCAGGGATCGTGTCCCAGGTTTGCACGTTATCCCTGTGCCCGCATGGATTTCCTCCGGGTGTTTCAATTTCCTTCCACTGACCAAAGACATGCAGGTTAGGTGATTTAGCAAAGCTAAATTGTCCCTAGTGTGTGTGTTTGGGGTATGTGTGAGCGTGTGTGTGTGTGTTCACCCTGTGATGGACTGGCCATTCTAACTAAGGTTTGTTCCTTCCTTGTGTCCAGTGCTAGCTGGGATAGGCTCCAGCCACGCCACCCTGGTCTGGATTAAGCGGGTTAGAAAATGACGCAATGTGACTTCAAAATGTAGATGTGGCGTGATGTTTGCTATGTTACATCACCCAAACATCATACAGTGGAAAGAATTCTGCGTGGATGAGTGGGAAAAGAATTTCTCCCACTTGATGTCTGAGACTGCTAGACAGTTAGAGGAGGCATTGGCTTGAAGGGGCAACAACAGCTATAAGACTCAAGGGTGGACTTACTTTTTGAACAGGTGGATATCTGTTCGTTTTCATTGAATAAAATATAACAAGTTCATATTTTCATTATATTATCATGTTTATCTAAAGCAGGGGTACCCAATGCGTCAATCGCAATCGACTGGTAGATCAGAAAGGTACTGCAAGTAGATCGCGTTGCATTCAAAAAATTTTTTTTCTAAACGTTAGTCTATCATATATACTCCCTATGGCATTTGCCACTTGATTGACATACAGGGCGGCCAGTCTGAGATCTCTTTTCTCTAACACATTGGTCATCCTGCGCACACAATCAAACGCGCGAGGTACTGCAAAACTCCGGCTATCTAAATGATCTAGTTAGCCTTCCAATTTATATCGACTAAAAATTGTTGTTTATGGGCTGGATGTGGAATTGGAAGAGGATTTATTTTCTCACAATGTCACAATCGAAGTGCGTTTGTCTGATCTGTCAATCTATCATTGCTATTCCAAAGAAGTATAATGTGGAAAGGCACTTTTGAACTGTTCATAAAAACTACGAAACTGACTTCCTTCCGAAAAGCGATCTGCGAAAGAGAAAGGAGAGGGAAATAAAATCGCAGTTGATCGGACAGCTGTCATTTTTCACTCGGCTGAATTCAAAAGCAAAGGCAGACACACCGAAGCATCGTTCCGGGTGAGTCACTCGATCATTAAGCAAAAGAAGTTGTGTGTGCGCAACTTGACAGCATACGCTACACAGAGCAGATTGAAAATTGTCTGTCAGACTTTATCCAATGGAAAACAAGTAACGATTTGAGTGTTGCCCAGTGTAGCAGAATAACAGTAGTGTTTCTTCTTCACAAATGTACTCAAGTAAAAGTAAAAAGTATGGTGCAGTAAAACTACTCTTAAAAGTTACTCAAGTAAATGTAACGGAGTAAATGTAAGTCATTACTACCCACCTCTTATACTCAGTGTATATATATATATAGCATTTTTAATGTAGGTAGATCATTTTGACCTGGTCATTTTAAAAGTAGCCCGCAAGCCAAAAAAGTGTGGGCACCCCTGATCTAAGGGTACTGTAAAGGTACTCGCAGAGTCAATGGAGGCTCTGATCGGGGATCTCGGGAGACTGAGTGAGGAGTCTGAGTGTCTGGGCTTGCGAGTGTTCATCGCCAGTGTGTCTGTCTGAGGAGAGAGCGTCGACCTCGTCGAGAGGTTTACTTACCTTGGCAGTGACATTCAGGTCTCTGGTGACTCTTCCTATGAAGTCATTAGACAGACTGGGAGAGCATGGAGGGTCATGAGGTCGCTGGAAAGGGGTGTGTGGCGCTCCCAATATCTCTGCAAAAGGACGAAGGTCCAAGTCCCGGTGCTTCCTGTCTTGCTATTTGGTTGTGAGACATGGATGCTATCCAGTGAACTGAGATGAAGACTGGACTCCTTTGGTACTGTGTCTGTTCGGACAATCCTTGTATACCGCTGGTTTAACTTTGTGTTGCTCATGGAGTCCCGAATGAGGCACATTACCTGCATTGTGAGGGAGCATCTGTTACGGCACTACATCCAAGTGGCACAATTCCCAGAGGGTGATCAGGCTCACAGAACCCTCATTGTTGAGGACCTGAGTGGCTGGATCAGGCCTAGGGGACACCCACGTCAGACAGAGAGTCATTTCCTGAGGGCCAACCAGGAACCTGAGATGTTTCGTCGTGTGGTGGGTGTGGCAATGTGCTGCTACCAGTGCATGCTCCCCAACCTGACCTGACCTGACTGTTTAAATGAAGATCAAATCTTTAAGTGTCCACTTTTGTTAAAAAGGAAAAACATGTTTCATGGGGTGTACACTTTATTTCACATAACAGTCTCTACAATTTCTTTTGTATGTTGTCATCAAAATGGATTCCACACCCACTGTCTGTCTTTATCCATTCTGATTCAGTGTCCAGATGGGAGCTTCTCCTCAGTAAATGATACATGAAAGCCTTTGTGAAGTTTGCAAAAAGGTACCTAAAGGATTATAAGACTGTAAGAAACAAGATTTTCTGTACTGAACAAACTGAGATTGAACTGCTTGGCCTCAGTTCTACACATCATCAGGCACTGCTCTTCACCTGTACAATTAAATTCCAATGGTGAAGCCTGGTGGTGGCCACATCATGCTATTGGGTTGTTTTCCAGCAGTAGGGACTGGAAGACTAGTCAGAGTCAAGGGAAACCTGAAAGGAGCAAAGTATGGAGATATCCTTAATGAAAACCTGCTCCAGAGTATTCTGGTCCTCAGACTGGGATGAAAGTTCACCTTCCAACAGGGCAATAACTCTAAACAAAGAGCAAAGACAACACCGGAATGGTGTAGGGACAACTCAGTGAATTTTCTTGAGTGGTCCAGCTTGAACGTAGTCAAACTTCTCTGGAGAGACCTGAAAATTGCTGTCCACCGATGCACTCCATCCAGCCTGACAGATCTTGAGATGATCAGCAGAGAGGGATGGGAGAAAATCCCCAAGTCCAGGTGTGTGAAGACCCAAGATGACTCTAGGCTGGAACGGCTGCCAAACGGGCTTTAACAAAGTCCTGAGTGAAGGGTCTGAATACTTAAGTCAAGGTTATATTTCAGGTTTTTATTTTGAATAAGTTTATAAAACTTTCTAAAATTTACTTTTCTCTTGCTCATTCTGGGATATGGAGGGTTTCTTGATGAGGAGAAAAATAATTTGAGCACAAGGCTGGAGTAGAAGAAAATGTGAGAAAAGTGAAGGGGTCAGAAGACCTTCTGAACGTACTGTAAATATATCAGTAAATAGGAAAAATGTACGACAGTTCAGTACAGTTTAGTAAGGCCTAAGGATGGATTTCATGTTAGAAAAACTGTCTGTTTGTGATTAGTACGTACTACAGAGGCGATTTAAAAACATCACTGGAGTTTGGAAGATGCTAAGCTCAAATCAAATGGAACTCTAACTAGGACCTGGAGATCACCATATCTCTTCTCCTTGAGTTCTCTCTAAATCTGTGCATATCTAGTAAAGGTTTCCTCATTTCCAAACCTTTAATGGAGTACAACAGACCCAGAAAATGGACAGATTTGTCATTCTTTATCTGTGAAATTAAAAATTGTGGAACCCAGAGTCCCCGGAGTGTCTCACATCAACGCTTAAAACTCCATACAGGAGTGAATCTCAAATCGACACAATACCAACTTTAAAATTCCACCCATACAGAAAATGAATTTAAGAAAAACAGAGACTGGCTTTGTGAAAATCATCAGCCCGCTATCAAACTCGCATAGAGGGGGCCTGAGCTTATCTGCCAAAAGGTGCAAGGCAGGAGTCAGCCCCGGGCAGAGAGCACCAATTTAAAAAGAGTTCCCAGTAAACTTAATATACACGTCCTTGGGATGTGAGGGGAGAACCAAAGCACTTGGGGAGACGTTGGAAGAACATGCAAACATCACGTAAGCAACACCTAGCGTTGGATTCAAACCGAGGATTATGGAGCCGTTTGAAATGACGGTTAACAAGTGAACCACCATGCGCCATGTGAAACCACCCAAGAGCGTCTTATTGTGAAAGTTTAATCATTAAAAAAGATAAGGTATTTCACCAGGACCAGATAATATGTATCCTCCAGAAGTTAGTGAGTACATATATAAACACTTGATGCATATTCTTAGGAAGTCACTGCACACTCTGTAAATTTTGAAGGACTGGAAAATAACAAATATTATCCCATTATATAGAAAGGGTGACCGGCAGATCCAAGTAACAAGAGGTCAGTAAGCTTAATGTGCTTTCCAGGTAAATTAATAGAAGGAATTATTAAGGAGAAGATCGAGCAACACATGGCAAGAATGAGAGTGTTAGTGAACAGTCAGCATGGGTTCAGAAGAGGGAGGTTGTGTTTTACTGACAGGCTGGAATTCTATGAAGAGGCAACAAAAGGATACGATCAGAGTGGAGCAGATGATATTATTTATCTGGACGTTCAGAAAGCATTTGATGAGGTGCCACATGAGAGGGTGGGCATCAAACATAAAGAAGAGGGAGTTCAGGGTGTGGTGTGTAGATGGGTACAGAATTGGCTCAGACACAGGAAGCAGAGGGTGATGGTGTTGAGGAACCTGATCAGAATTGGCCGATGTTAAGAGTGCTGACCAGCAGGGGTCAGCGCTAGGGCTGCTGCTGTTTTTATTAAATATAAATGATTTAGATCTGCAGTGGGCTGGCGCCCTACCCGGGGTTTGTTTCCTGCCCTGTGTTGGCTGGGATTGGCTCAAGCAGACCCCCATGACCCTATGGTTAGGATATAGTGGGTTGGATAATGGATTGATGGATGGATGATTTAGATAGGAATATAAGTAACAAGCTGGTTAGGTTTGCAGATGATAGGAGGAATGGCAGATAATCCAGCAATTGTTGGATCAGCACAGAGGGAACTTACACAGCAGACAGGCTTGGACAGATTTGTGGCAGATGACATTAAATGTCAGTAAATGTAAAGTTTTCCACATAGGAAGTAAAAATCACAATGGAAGGTCTGAAAATTAAAAGTTTACCTCATGAGAAGGATTTAGGAGTCTTAGTGGACTTGAGACAGTGTGCAGAAGCCATTATGAAGGCTAACAGAATGTCAGGTTATATCGCGCCTTGATGTGTGGAGTACAAGTCACGGGAGGTTCTGCTCAAGTCTTTATAACACACTGGTGAGGCCTCATCTGGAGTACTGGGTGACGTTTTGGTCTCCAGGATACAAAAAGGACACAGCAGCACTAGAAAAGGTCCAGAGAAGAGCAACCAGGCTAATTCAGGGCTACAGGGGATGAGTTATGAGCAAAGACTAAAAGAGCTGAGCTTTCTCAGTTTAATCAAAAGAAGATGAAGAGGTGACCTGAGTGAAGTGTTTAAAAGTATGAAGAGAATTAGAATAGTGGATAGAGACTGTGACTTTAAAATGAGTTCATCAAGAACATGGGGACACAGTTGGAAACTTGTTAAGGGGTGTATTTGACACAAGCATTAGGAAGTTTTTCTTTACACAAAGAACCACAGACATGTGGAATAAGTGACCAAGTAGTGTGGCAGACAGCAGGACTTTAGGGACCCCTCAAAACTCGACTTGATGTTATTCCAGAAGAATTAAGTGGACAGGACTGGAGAGCTTTGTTGGGTTGAATGGCCTCTTCTCGTCCGGATTGTTCTAATCAAACACTAAAACTTTGTAAAGCAGAAGACATTTCACACAGCATTGACAGACGTCTGACAGATGATGACAGCTTAATTAGCAGTTTTTACCTTCCACTGCTGTTTTCCCCTAAGCAGTGCCTCAATTAGAAATTGGATCATTTTCCTTTGCTCAGATTTTGCAATTTCCTGTCATGTTTTGATACAATGCCACTTTATATGCCTACGAGAGGAGGAGGTGAGCTCATTCTTGTGCTGTTCCTCCACAGACCAGACTCTTGCCGGCCATCTGGGAGTTTTCATGTCTTTGCACTTTTGTCTGCCTTCAGGCTGATTGTTAAATGAGCACTAAGCTTCTCATATGACACGGCAGCGTAGCTCCAAAGCAGCCTGCCACACGCCGTGCATTGATCGTCTTCTACACTTCACATTATGATACAATTTATTTTACTCACTAGGCTGTCTTTTTAGGCCTCCGTTAAAGTGGTTTACAAGTTCCGTCTTGCTAGACTCCTGTGGCTACAGGATTTGCGCTTGTGCCAGTTTTATAATCAGCCAGGGGCACATTTACTTTGAGACTAATGAAGCTTAACTTTCAGGACCCCTATTCTATTGCAGAAGCAACCTTAGTCCACATTGCCTAAAAATTCTGAGTCTCCTCTATATAAGATGGGCTTTTAAAAAAATGATAATAATACAGTGCTGGTTCTTCAATTTGTATATAAATATCCATCCATTCGCTTCTGCTTATCCGAGATCAGGTCGCGGGGGCAGCAGCTTGAGCAGAGAGGCCCAGACTTCCCTCTCCCCGGCCACCTCTTCAAGCTCTTCCGGGAGAAGCCCAAGGCGTTCCCAGGCCAGCCGGTAGACATAGTCCCTCCAGCGTGTCCTGGGTCTTCCCCAGGGCCTTCTCCCGGTTGGATGTGCCCAGAACACCTCACCAGGGAGGCGTCCAGGAGGCATCCTGATCAGATGCCCGAGCCACCTCATCTGACTCCTCTCGATGCGGAGGAGCAGCGGCTCTACTCTGAGCCCATCCTGGATGACTGAGCTTCTCACCCTATCTTTAAGGGAAAGCCCAGACACCCTGCGGAGGAAACTCATTTCTGCCGCTTGTATTTGCGATATCGTTCTTTCATTCACTACCCATAGCTCATGACCATAGGTGAGGGTAGGAACGCAGATCGACTGGTAAATTGAGAGCCTTGCCTTACGGCTCAGCTCCTTTTCACCGCGACAGACCGATGCAGAGCCCGCATCACTGCGGATGCCGCACGATCCGCCTGTCGATCTCACGCTCCATTCTTCTCTCACTCGTGAACAAGACCCCGAGATACTTGAACTCCTCCATTTGGGGCAGGATCTCTACTCCAACCCTGAGAGGGCACTCCACCCTTTTCTGGCTGAGGACCATGGTCTCGGATTTGGAGGTGCTGATTCCCATCCCAGCTGCTTCACGCTCGGCTACGAACCGATTCAGAGAGAGCTGAAGATCACGGCCTGATGAAGCAAACAGGACAACCTCATCTGCAAAAAGCAGTGACCCAATTCTGAGCCCACCAAACTGGACCCCCTCAACACACTGGCTGTGCCTAGAAATTCTGCCCATAAAAGTTATGAACAGAATCGGTGACAAAGTGCAGCCCTGGTGGAGTGCAACTCTCACTGGAAACGGGCTCGACTTACTGCCGGCAATGCGGACCAAGCTTTGACACCAGTTGTACAAGGACCGAACAGCCCTTATCAGGGGGTCCGGTACCCCATACTCCAGGAGCACCCCCCACAGGATTCCCCGAGGGACACAGTCGAACGCCTTTTCCAAGTCCACAAAACACATGTAGACTGGTTGGGCAAACTCCCATGCACCCTCCAGGACTCTGCTAAGGGTGTAGAGCTGGTCCAATGTTCCGCAACCAGGACGAAAATCACACTGTTCCTCCTGAATCCATGGTTCGACTATCTGACAGACCCTCCTCTTCAGGACCCCCGAATAGACTTTTCCAGAGAGGCTGAGGAGTGTGAACCCTCTGTAGATGGAACACACCCTCTAGTCCCCCTTCTTAAAGACGGGGACCACCACCCCGGTCTGCCAATCCAGAGGCACTGTCCCCGATGTCCATGCGATGTTGCAGAGACGTGTCAACCAAGACATTCCTACAACATCTAGAGCCTTGAGGAACTCCAGGCGTATCTCATCCACCCCCGGGGCCGTGCCACCAAGAAGTTTTTTGACCACCTCGGTGACCTCAGTCCCAGAGATGGGGGAGTCTACCTCCGAGAATATACAGTGCATCCGGAAAGTATTCACAGAGCATCACTTTTTCCACATTGTGTAATGTTACAGCCTTATTCCAAAATGGATTAAATTCATTTTTTTCCTCAGAATTCTACACACAACACCCCATAATGACAACGTGAAAAAAGTTTACTTGAGGTTTTTGCAAATTTATTAAAATTTAAAAAATTGAGAAAGCACATGTACATAAGTATTCACAGCCTTTGCCATGAAGCTCAAAATTGAGCGCAGGTGCATCCTGTTTCGCCTGATCATCCTTGAGATGTTTCTGCAGCTTAATTGGAGTCCACCTGTGGTAAATTCAGTTGATTGGACATGATTTGGAAAGGCACACACCTGTCTATATAAGGTCCCACAGTTGACAGTTCATGTCAGAGCACAAACCAAGCATGAAGTCAAAGGAATTGTCTGTAGGCCCTCCGAGACAGGATTGTCTCGAGGCACAAATGTGGGGAAGGTTACAGAAAAATTTCTGCTGCTTTGAAGGTCCCAATGAGCACAGTGGCCTCCATCATCCGTAAGTGGAAGAAGTTCGAAACCACCAGGACTTTTCCTAGAGATGGTCGGCCAACTAAACTGAGCGATCGGGGGAGAAGGGCCTTAGTCAGGGAGGTGACCAAGAACCCAATGGTCACTCTGTCAGAGCTCCAGAGGTCCTCTGTGGAGAGAGGAGGAGAACCTTCCAGAAGGACAACCATCTCTGCAGCAATCCACCAATCAGGCCTGTATGGTAGAGTGGCCAGACGGAAGCCACTCCTTAGTAAAAGGCACATGGCAGCCTGCCTGGAGTTTGCCAAAAGGCACCTGAAGGACTCTCAGACCATGAGAAACAAAATTCTCTGGTCTGATGATACAAAGATTGAACTCTTTGGTGTGAATGCCAGGCATCACGTTTGGAGGAAACCAGGCACAGCTCATCACCAGGCCAATACCATCCCTACAGTGAAGCATGGTGGTGGCAGCATCATGCTGTGGGGATGTTTTTCAGAGGCAGGAACTGGGAGACTAGTCAGGATAAAGGGAAAGATGACTGCAGCAATGTAGAGAGACATCCTGGATGAAGTCCTGCTGAAAGATGAACCGTCGCCCCAGTCTGAGGTCAAGAGCGCTCTGGAGCAGGTTAACGACCCTAAGCACACAGCCAAGATATCAAAGGATTGGCTTCAGGACAACTCTGTGAATGTCCTTAAGTGGCCCAGCCAGAGCCCAGACTTGAATCTGATTGAACATCTCTGGAGAGATCTTAAAATGGCTGTGCACCGACGCTTCCCATCCAACCTGTTGAAGCTTGAGAGGTGCTGCAAAGAGGAATGGGCGAAACTGGCCAAGGATAGGTGTGCCAAGCTTGTGGCATCATATTCAAAAAGACTTGAGGCTGTAATTGCTGCCAAAGGTGCATCGACAAAGTATTGAGCAAAGGCTGTGAATACTTATGTACATGTGATTTCTCAGTTTTTTTACTTTTAATAAATTTGCAAAAACCTCAAGTAAACTTCTTTCACGTTGTCATTATGGGGTGTTGTGTGTAGAATTCTGAGGAAAAAAATGAATTTAATCCATTTTGGAATAAGGCTGTAACATAACAAAATGTGGAAGAAGTGATGCGCTGTGAATACTTTCCAGATGCACTGTATATGAAATATATATTATATGAAAATGTATTTTCCTTTTTTTGGTCACATTACTATTTTCTTTTGATATGATTAAAACATCGATTACAAAAAAAACTAAAACGTTATTAAAGTATCAATAAAAAATAAAAATTGTGGTGACCTGCCATGGAACAACCCCATTAAAGAGGATAACAGGGGTTACCCAAGACCTCATTGCTGGTTGTAAAGGGTCTCCCATAACAGTTCAAGCTTTAGGGCCCCAAAAATGAATTTTTACCTCTGACTGACCTGTTTGTTTACTTAGCTGGTCTATTACTTTTTCTTTTTCTTTTACTCGGCTTTCTGAAACATGCCTTTATATCAGGGGTCCTCAATCACAGGCCTGGAGGGTCGCAGTGGCTGCAGGCTTTTGTTCTAACCCAGTTGCTTAATTAGAAAGCAATTCTTGCCAATAATTTAATTTCATGGCTTGTTAGTGCTTTAACTCCACTATGTCAGCTCATTCTCATATCCGAGATTTTCTTCCCCTTTCTAAGGATATCATCCAAGTGATTTAAAAGCTAAAATGGAGGAGTAATTCTCAGTCCTTCTCTTTTTTCTCTTCACTTTCCTTCCAAGTATTTAATTAAACCCAATAGTGCACGATAAATACACAATAAGTGTAAATGGTAATAAGCTAAATGGAGAAATGCTAATCTCTTTTGTCATTTGCATGTTATGGCTAATAAAGAACAATTAAAAACCAAGAATACATCTGTTTGAGACTAAAATAAGCAATAAGGGTTCAAAATCGTAACGAGCGAGACAACTAAAGTGAAGCAGAAGTGTTACTTGAGCAATAAGTGCTTCTTATTAAACCCTCGGTTCTCAACCTTTTTCGCGATTGTACCCCCAAAGGGTGTGAAAGTATGTCCGCGGGTACCCCTCGCGCATAAGTTCACACATAAAAGTACACATTTTCATAATGGCGTGTGCTTACCTTTCTAATGCGATACTTGGGCTTGATTTTGTGCCATCAAAGATTTGATGCAAGGATGGATGCTGGTGACAGCTAGTATAACATCACCTTCAGGCTGGTGCCAGTTTAGTTCTTTAGTTTTTAATGCGGTCCCAGCCGAGAAAGCACTTTCACATAAATATGTCGATCAAAGTGGAGCCTTTGATATTATTTATCTGGACTTTCAGAAAGCATTTGATGAGGTGCCACATGAGAGGATGGGCATCAAGTTAAAAGAAGTGGGAGTTCAGGGTGATGTTTTTAGATGGGTGCAGAATTGGCTCAGACACAGGAAGCAGAGGGTGATGGTGCGAGGAGCCTCATCAGAATTGGCCGGTGTTAAGAGTGGTGACCAGCAGGGGGCAGTGCTGGGGCCGCTGCTATTTTCAATATATATAAATGATTTAGATAGGAATATAAGTAACAAGATGGTTAAGTTTGCGAATGATACCAAGATAGGTGGATTAGCAGATAATTTGGAATCCATTATATCATTACAGAAGGACTTGGATAGCATACAGGCTTGGGCAGATTTGTGGCAGATGAAATTTAATGTCAGTAAATGTAAAGAATTACACATAGGAAGTAAAAATGTTAGGTTTGAATACACAATGGGTGGTCGAAAAATCGAGAGTACACCTTATGAGAAGGATTTAGGAGTCATAGTGGACTCTAAGCTATCAACTTCCCGACAGTGTTCAGAAGCCATTAAGAAGGCTAACAGAATGTCAGGTTATATAGCGCCTTGATGTGTGGAGTACAAGTCCCAGGAGGTTCTTCTCAACCTTTATAATGCACTGGTGAGGCCTCATCTGGAGTCCTGTGTGCAGTTTTAGTCTCCAGGCTACAAAAAGGACATAGCAGCACTAGAAAAGGTCCAGAGAAGAGCGACTAGGCTGATTCCAGGGCTACAGGTGTTGAATTATGAGGAAAGATTAAAAGAGCTGAGGCTTTACAGTTTAAGACAAAGAAGATTAAGAGGTGACATGAGTGAAGTGTTTAAAATTATGAAGGGAATTAGTACAGTGGATCGAGACTGTTATTTTAAAATGAGTTTATCAAGAACACAGTTGGAAACTTGTTAAGGGTAAATTTCGCAAAAACATTAGGAAGTTTTTCTTTACACAAAGAACGATAGACACTTGGAATAAGCTACCAAGTAGTGTGGTAGACAGTAAGACGTTAGGGACTTTCAAAACTCGACTTGATGTTTTCTTGGAGGAAATAAGTGGATAGGATGGCAAGCTTTGTTGGGCTGAATGGCCTGTTCTCGTATAGAGTGTTCTAATGTTCTAATGAAAAGGCAACAATGCTGACAACGCTGCATTACTCAAGTCTTCGTATTCTTGACGCACACTGTGCCAGAAATGTCCCACGTTGCTGTCCATTCTTGCTTTTAAAGTTATGTCCGCTGCAAGTTCAAATAATTTCTCTTTCAAGTCATCAGGAAGTTCTGCTGTCTTCAACATTGTTTTAACAAAAAGGATTCAAAATCAAGTTGTTCTGGGCACCATCCGTTTCGATTTCAGGAAAATATCGGAGAATTTCCTTTTCTAGATTCTTCAAATGATCGATGATCAATGCTTTGATATTAGAAAAGCTTGAAAGCTCGATGTTTGAGTCTTCACAAAAACATGAAATTGTTGGGAAGATTGCAAGATGTCCAGCAGAAATTCTGTTTTTCCAATAGATAACTTTTTTATGAAAAGCTTGCATGTTGTCAATGGAAGAAAATATGTTGCTGTTCTGTCCTTGAAGTTTCAAATTCAACTCATTGATTTTTGCAAATATGTCGGCAAGATATGCGACTTTGCATAACCACTGCTCGTCCTCAAAGTGCATTACAAAAGCAGATTTCTGATCTTTAAGAAAGACGTAAATTTTGTGTGTCGGAGCTCAAATAACCTGTTCAAAACGTTTCCATGAGACAGCCACCTGACTTTGGTATGCAAAAACAAAGTTTCGTGTTCTGAACCCATGTCCTGGCAAACCAGTCGAAAGAGCCGAGAGTTCAGAGCATGTGACTTGATACAGTTCACAACTTTGACCACAGTGTTCAGTGTCTCATTGAACTCCACGCCTAAGTGTTTCGAGGCAAGTGATTGTCGATGAATAATGCAGTGATTCCATTGTACTGATGGATTGTTCCCTTTCACCAATGCTTTCTAGCCTCCTCGGTGGCCCGTCATGTTAGCTGCGCCATCTGTGCACACAGAAACACACCACATCCATTCAAGTCCATGAGCGGCGAGACACTCTGAAAGAATTCTGAAAATCTCTTGTGCTGTTGTTTTTCACCGGCAAAGCTTTGCAAGCTAACACTTCTTCTGAAAGTCCCTTCACCTGATCAACATACCGAACAAAAATCATCAACTGAGCTTCGTTTGATACGTCTGTCGACTCATCCAATTGTAATGCAAATTGTTTTCTGAGTTTCATCTGCTCACAGACTTGCTGGATTACATCGTCAGCCATTTCTCAAATTCTCCTTGATACAGTATCATCCGAATGTGGGATAGTTTTCACCATATCGACTGCTTTCTTGTCTATCATTATTTCTGCAATTTTTAGTGCTGCAGGAAGTACCAATTCCTCAACAATAGTTTGAAGATTCCTTGTTTTCGCTACCAAAAGACATACTTCATATGAGGTGCGCAAAGCTTTCTCGGACGTATGCAGATATCCGTGAAACATTGCGGTGCCTTTCATCATACTCTCATGTTGCCTCTTGAAATATTCCAGCGGTTTATCTTTCAATTCCGCATGTTTGGTTTGCAGGTGTCTCTTCAGAAGCGACGGTTTCATGCTGTGATTGGACAGAGTTTCGTTGCATATGACACAGAGTGGAAGTGGAGGGTCCGCACCATTGCTGACAAAACCGTAGCCCAAATATTCTGCAGAATATTGTCGTATTTTTCTGCCTGCAGACAAATCTTCTGGTGGCTTCTTATCTTGCTGCTGCCATGGCCGTTTTTGAGAAACTCCTTGGCCTGTTTTATCAGAAGACGACCCAACACCTTCCAAATCACTCACTTTCGCGAACGCATCGGTACTACTTCCCTTCCGTTTCACTAAAAACCGGTCCATTTTTGGGGTTTCCCGCCAACAATGCGAACACAAGCGTTACAACCACCTTCAACTCCTTTCTTGCACTGAACAGGTTGTCCTCTCTTAAAAGCTACCACCCCACTGGAGACGTGACTCACACGTTACCCCCAACCTATTGCTTGTAGGCCTAGCAACAGCAGACTTTTTTATTTTTGGAACTTTAATCCCCTTGACATGCCTCACCACTTTCCGAAGCAAATCTACTCCATGCTATAGTACAGCTGCACTCTCGCACATGTTTTGTTGATGAGTCACGCAGCGAACTGGCGACCTTCTTCAAACACTTTGGTTGTTTTAAGTTTATAAATTTAAACTAAAGCATTGAAACCGATTAAAACAATCATTACATTTTCTTCTTTTTTTTCTTACTTTTGAGTGCGAAATAGAAACAGAAGCAAAATTTGAAAAAAAAAACGCAAAATTATATGTCACTGCGTACCCCTGCATAACCCTTCCTGTACCCCTAGGGTTACGTGTACCACCGGTTGAGAACCGTTACATTAAACAATTGGGTTGGAGCAAAAACCTGCAGGCACTGCGGCCCTCCAGGACCGTGATTGAGGACCCCTGTGTAATAAGAATGTAAGTTTAATGTCACTGTGCTCTGTATAAAAATTATTTTATAAATCCACTCACATGTACAGGCCAAGCCAAAGTTAGCACACAGGGGTTGTCAGCATTTAGAACTGCTAGTCTAGCATTTGAAGAGAGAAGGGGACAACTGCGAAAATAGGCATTGTATTATTTCTGTAAGAGATGAAATTGAATCCTTTCCTTTCCTTGTTTGGAACCTAAGTAAGTGCCTGCATGTGGAGAAGACAGTATAAAAAGACTTGGACAGCAGCCAAATACTTTGAAGCCGACGGACAGATGGAAGATTAAGTCATCCGTCCTGAAAATCCTTTCAGCGCAGCGAAGAAAAATGGCAGACTGTATACATCAAGATCCCACCTTGGTATTGTCATGCTTTGGCTTCCTCCGTCTGTAATGCCGCGTAAATCGTCATTAAAGAAAGCTAAGTTATTTTCTCTTATGTGATTTCTTACCGCCATATCACTATCACCTTTTAAAATCATATCTATATAGTTTTCGGTTACTTAAAACGCTGCAATTACAAAAGAACTTATTTGAACTAGGGAACTATATCGCCCCCTAAAAGGAAACACTATGCTTTATATCAGGGGTCACCAAATCTGGTCCTGGAGGACCTCCATGCTGCAGGTTTTCATTCTAACCCTTTTTTTAATTAGTGCCCTGTTTGTGCTGTGTGACAGGGGCTTGGCGTCCTTACCCAGCCGGGACGTCCCTGCACACTATATTCAGGAGGAGCAGCCATGGACACTGCAATACCTCCCCCTGAACGCTAGTTGGGGGTGGAACAGTGCCTCGGGTTCCTGCAGGGCCTCCTTGGGAATTGGAGTTGGGCACAGCCCTGTTGGGTCCCGCAGGTACCACCAGGGGGCGCTGTATTTGGGACTCCTGAGCCCGCGTGGACAACCAATTCGTCACACCGGGTGAACTATAAAGGGAGCCAGCGACCACCACTCAGGGGCCAGAGTCGGTGGAAGGTTGGACGAAGTTTGGTGAGGAGTGGTGGAGGAGGAAGACAAGATTTGTGTTATTGTGTGCTTGGGACTGTGTTGTGTTTGTGGGTATGGGGAAGGCGTAGCCCACAGACGAAGAAAATAAAAAGTTTATTTAATTTTACACGTGCCTCCCGTGTCTAATCTGTGTCAGGTCGGGTGCTATATAGCATCTTTCTTACAGCTGCTAGTTAACTTCTTGTGAATTCATTTTAATTGAATTGCTTTTTTAAGATTTGCTCCCCTGAATTTCTTGATCGTTCCTCTGAATTGCTTCATTTCTTTCCTTAAATGGCATCCAAAATGAAATGAAATGTGAATTGAGTGTGCTGACAGAAGACCAACTAAGTGAGGGCCTCAAACTCCAGCCAGTTTCACTACAACCAGCTGCTTAATGAGGCCCCGATTCTTGGCGTTAATTAAACCCGTTCTTTAATTCTGTGGCTTGTTGCTGCTCTCGTGGTGTGTTAGCAGACATTTCTGAAATTGCTGATTTTCTCTTTTCTAAGACCACTGGTAAAATGTTTTGTGGACCCGAGCAGATCGACATTCCTAAGAACTTTCATCTTTCTTTATTTTCAGATGTTATATGATGGACACCAGTTCTTTTGGCTCATTTTGCATATCATTATTGTATGGCTGCTAATTAAGGAAAAGGAAACAATTAAGGGGTCTGAGCCTTCAAGAGCAAGTCAATTAAAATGAATTGAAAAGAAGTTAATTAGAAGCAAAAACAGGTCACTAATTAAGAAAAGGGTTAAAATGAAAACCTGCAGCCACTGCGGCCCTCCAGGACTGGAGTTGGCGGCCCCTGCTTTATATCAATAAGAAACATGTTAGTGCACCAAGGGATGGCACAGCACCCACTCAAGACTAAATTCCTGATTTGTTCTAATTCTTGACAGAATAACACGTGAGAAAAACGGATGGACAAAAAAAAGAAAGGTAAAGTATGTATCTCCATATTTAAATGTAAACTTCCGGTATGTATAAATATAGTAAGAGCTGGCAAGGGTAACAGGATAACAACAATCACATATTTTTATGATGGCATAAATAAGTATTATTCTCAGTAAGTTCTGCACAAGTGACAATAATAAATAATAAATCTATCATTTTACAAGAAATAAAAGAGTAACCACTCCATACCAATGCCAATTATTATTAGTCATGAGTGAAACCAATGGAGTTCTCGTGAGACTGGCCAAGTATTCGGGAAGTTTGCAAAATTCTGCATAATGTATTAAAGTCAATGTGGAAGGTGGTCCTGAACTAGTATTGAGTGGATTGGCCTTTTAAGTGTCCCTGAGGGATAGGAAGGCATCTGCCAACTATGTTGGACTGATTATGGTGGGCAGAAATGTGTGCTGAGCTGTGAGGCAGCAGTGCTGACCATTGTGCCACCATACCTCAAACAAGAATTTATTTCTTGTATAGTCCAAAAATTGCACAAGGAATGCCTCAAGGGGCTTTAACAGGCCGACTCTCTAAGATCAAAAAGAAAAAAAAAACTCCCTAAAAATAAAAAAAAAACCTTGTATGGAAAAAAATAGAAAGAAATCTTGGGAAAGGCAATTCAGAGGCAGACCCCCTTCCAGGTAGGTTTGGGCGTGCAATTGGCCTCAAAAATGGGGTAACACAGGTTGGTCGTCTTATAAAATTTTAATCAAACATTTTCAATCAATACATGGTAATTTGTACAATTCAAAACAAGCATATACATAAATGAAATTGTAAAAATGAATTATTAAAAGCATAAGGAAAAGGACTGAAGGTAACAGAAGGGTTAACTGAATGTGGCTTAAAGCTTGAGCACATGAGGGTCGCCTTATCATGGAGACCATCAAGGTAGTTGCTAAGGTGAAAATGAAGTCAATGAGTAATGAACACCCCCTTAAAAAGTGAGGACCGACTGGTGAGAAACACCCCTATTATGATAAGATCCGTTGGAAAACCTGTAGGACACCCCTATTAACGAAGCAAAGTGTTTAGAATAATGGAAGACTCGACATGTATACAAAGTTATTGGTGGCTGTAGTTGATTGGCTCAATTCTGCATATTAAGCGTCATGTGACATGATGTATTAGATATGGTAACGGAAATAGAAAAGTGTAAAAGGGAATGAATTGATTTATTGATTGCTCACTCCATGGACTGAGACATTTGTTCATATCCATGTGCAAATAAGGAATCTTTCTGCATTTTCATCTGGTCTCTGAGAAAGACTTCTTTGAAAATGGAGGAAAATGTTTTTCCACAACACTATTCACAGAGTTCGATGGCTAATCTAAAATGGCCACCTCAGAAATGTAACACAGCTCTCACAGTGCAGACGCAGACAACTCTCAATGCAAAATGCAAGAATCGATTACACCGCTCACTAAACGCAGAACTGCCACATATGAGGATACAGATTTGATCAAATACAACAAAAACAAAGCAGAAACAAATTCACATAAATGAAATTGTAGAACTTGTATAAACTATAATTGTAGACCCACAGCCATATCCCAACAACAAAATAACCACAAACAAATTACAACAGGCACAAGCGAGCAAGAAGTAAAAACACAAATATCACTGCGCTCACAGAGTTCAGACCGCTCAGACCTCGCCACTCAGCGACTTTTGAAGTTGCACTTTAGCCGGTGTTAGTAATGTGACGCGGCAGAGTCCACGCAGCTCGCATTTCATCTTTTTCTGTCTGATCTACCCGTGCAGACGCTTTTCACTTTTTCCTTCCATCCAGAAGATTGAAATGCCTTGTACAGAAGACAGTAATAAATCTTGCATTGTGTTATTATTTCACAGGGTCGTGTGAGTTTTCTGACTTGGGGACCAGGAGGGCAAGAGGTTTGTTTTGACTTGGCACCGTTTAGCGTGGCTATTTACGTATTCATTCATGTGCGGCAGGATCCAGTATTACATATGCAATGGCAATCCTCATAATATTCTCAACACTCTCATTATGGTTTACCCCGCAAATGAAAATACTCTGCATTTTTTTTGTTCTAATACATGCGGGGTGCAATAACATGCAGGTAGTGATGTCACATGTGCGGGAAGCAGATTGGGCACTGAGTAAAATGGGAGGTGGAGTGCGCTGAGAGTACGCAAGCGGAAAAGTTCTATGTGTGGCTGTTACAGCTCTGTGATGTCATGGTGGTCTAGCAAAGTATCATGGGGCGCTGGGAAAAAAAAAATGTTCATCTAAGTCGGCCGCATGGTGAATTTCCTGGAAGATATTTGACAAACAAGGTAACAGCGTATTCACTGTGACGACTTTCACAGATCAAACTTAATTATTACATATAAATATTGGGTGCCTGGTTGTCTTACCAGGGTCAGTGGCATAGCTGGGGGGGGCAAGGGGGGCATCTGTCCCCAGGCGCAGCACCCAGGGGGCGCCAAATTGATGTTACGATATTTTAGAATGAAATGTTTTCCATTCTTAAATGCATTAAAAAGTAAATAAACATTTGCATACTCAGTCCATCACTCCATCAGTATGAGGATATCTTTTTCCTACGTTTTTTGTCTCTTTCTGATTTCGAAGCACGTATTAGTTCTATATACCCAACAGACAATAATTTATCCCCTCCACTACTCTAACATGTTTGACTCCCACCCAGAAACATTTTTGACGTTATTAAACAGGTCACGCGACTGACATGAGGCATTAGTGTATCATTGTCTAAGTTGTTGCAAACGCCATTTCTGTGTGCCAAGTGATTTGTGTTTATGTGTTTGATAGAAAATTGATTGGGCTGTGGTGAAGTATTCTAGTAGATGGCTGCAAACGTCTAGACATTTCCCCATCATATTTTCATACAAATAAATTGTATGTAATGCAGTTTTTATAAATATATAATTATTTTGCTTTATAATTTGCTATATACTTTCTTTAAAATCATTTTTAAATGTGGAAAACAAATTTTTTCTTACAAAAACTAATGACGGATTTAGATTTTAAAGAACACGAGGCGGCGTTATCATTTTCGGAGACTTATATGAAATTTTTTTCTTAAAATACTATTATTTTAAATATATTTTTCAAAATTTTCTTTCCCTTCCCCATTGCATTTTGGCAAACAGGAGGGGGCGCAAAATCTTCAGTTATCCCCGGGCGCTGAAAACCCTAGCTACGCCTCTGCCCAGGGTACAAAACCTTTTAATAAAGAGGAAAATAGAAGCGAAGTTAAGAAGTACATCAGGTAAGGTAGTATGTGGTTCTTTGTGAATAAAATTGAGTTACATATTTGAATACATTCTTATTAGGCATTGATTCAAAAAGTGGCAACGTGTTGTATGCCACTCGAACGTGCAAGAAAAAATTTTAATGATATTAATTAGTAATCCACTATATTATAAAACACTAAGATCTGTGTGTCCAGTTCCTCAGAGCATTCTGATTGGTTACTTTGGTGATGCAATGAAAGAGGAAGTGCAAGTGTGAGGCACACGAAGAGGAGTAAAGGTGCACTCTGAGAGACTGAAAGTAGAAAACCAGTCAGGAGGCCAGAATGGCATCTCAAAAATAAAGACAGAGTCCGAGAAGCAGGTTTTACGGGAACACGCTCGAGAGACAGGGTGCCAGTTAAGAGACGCTCACACATACAAATACAGAGGAAAGGGGCTGAAGGTACACGTAGGGCAAGAGATGGCAAATATTTGCTTACATTTTTTCTTTGACAGGTACGGTGGTTAGTAGTAAAATATTCTACATATTTGGCAAAAGGCAAAACATTAGTGAATAGCGTCTCTCAGCTGATGACCCACGGGCAGACGGGAATGCTACCTGTATAACCTGTATGCAAGGTTATACCAGTTTGGTTTACAGAATATGGTGTGAAATACACATAGCACAGGTAGCATTTGGCAAAGGCTTTTAAAAATGAAATGTGAAATATTTAGAAGAAGAAGAGTTCAAGAAGAAGAACGAGGGACATTTAAAGTGGTGGATTCATTTATGGCCGAGGTCTCCAGGCCTCTGAACAAATCCAAATCCTATTATGTGATATCATCTACTGTTCAATTCTGCTCTGTACTTATAATATTTCTATTGTAGTATTGTATTGTATTAAGGATTTGTTCTGTTCTGTGTATTGTACAAAAACTAAATGACTTTTTAGAGGCAGTGGTGCTGTAAGAATTAGGTTTTTGGACTTCTCTAGCGCCTTCAACACCATCCAACCTCTGCTCCTTAGGACAAGCTGACTGAGATGGGAGTAGACTCACACCTGGTGGCATGGATCGTGGACTATCTTACAGAACGGCCTCAGTATGTGCATCTTGGGAACTGCAGGTCTGACATTGTGGTCAGCAACACAAGAGCGCCGCAGGGAACTGTACTTTCTCCAGTCCTGTTCAGCTTATATACATCAGACTTCCAATACAATTCGGAGTCCTGCCACGTGCAAAAGTTTTCTGATGACACTGCTATCGTGGGCTGCATCAGGAGTGGGCAGGAGGAGGAGTACAGGAACCTAATCAAGGACTTTGTTAAATGGTGCGACTCAAACCACTTACACCTGAACACCAGCAAGACCAAGGAGCTGGTGGTGGATTTTAGGAGGCCCAGGCCCCTCATGGACCCCGTGATCATCAGAGGTGACTGTGTGCAGATGTTGCAGACCTATAAATACCTGGGAGTGCAGCTGGATAACTAATTGGAGTGGACTGCCAATACTGATGCTCTGTGTAAGAAAGGTCAGAGCCGACTATACTTCCTTAGAAGGTTGGCGTCCTTTAACATCTGCAATAAGATGCTGCAGATGTTCTACCAGACGGTTGTGGCGAGCGCCCTCTTCTACGCAGTGGTGTGCTGGGGAGGCAGCATAAAGAAGAGGGACGCCTCACGCCTGGACAAACTGGTGAGGAAGGCAGGCTCTATTGTAGGCATGGAGCTGGACAGTTTGACATCCGTGGCAGAGCGACGGGCGCTGAGCAAACTCCTGTCAATCATGGAGAATCCACTGCATCCACTGAACAGGATCATCTCCAGACAGAGGAGTAGTTTCAGTGACAGACTTTTGCCACTGTCCTGCTCCACTGACAGACTGAGGAGATCGTTCCTTCCTCACACTATGCGACTCTTCAATTCCACCCGGGGGAGTGAATGCTAATATTATTCAAAGTTATTGTCTGCTTTTACATGCATTTTTATTACTCTTTAATTTATTTTTTTTTTGTATCAGTATACTGCTGCTGGAGTATGTGGATTTCCCCTTGGGATTAATAAAGTATCTACTGTATTGTATTGACCCCCTTCATTTTGACACCCACTGTACGCCCAACCTACTTGGAAAGGGGTCTCTTTTTGAACTGCCTTTCCTGAGGTTTCTTCCATTTTTTCCCTACAAGGGTTTTTTTTTTTGGGAGTTTTTCCTTGTCTTCTTAGAGAGTCAAATCTAGGGCGCTGTCAAAAGGCAGAGTCTGTTAAAGCCCATTGCAGCACTTCTTGTGTGATTTTGGGCTTTACAAAATAAATAAATTGTATTGTATTATATTTAAGATGCTAAGACATGGTAGAGTGTTGGGAAGAGTGTAAGGGGAAGATTAAAGTGTTGGCTATTGATTGAAAAATGCGGAGAGAAAAAAGGAATTGATGAGCTTAATAAGAGATTTAGAAAAATACCCTATTATATCTTAGCAAATAAGGAAAAGGACTTTAATATCAATGAAGCAGATGTTTTGAAAAAGAATATTAACGATTTAGTGGGGCGGCACAATGGCGCAGTGGTAGCGCTGCTGCCTCGCAGTAAGGAGACCTGGGCTCGATTCCCGAGTCCTCCCTGCGTGGAGTTTGCATGTTCTCCCTGTGGGTTTCCTCCCACAGTCCAAAGACATGCAGGTTAGGAGCATTGGTGATCCTAAATTGTCGTGTGGGTGCCCTGCGGTGGGCTGGTGCCCTGCCCAGAGTTTGTTTCTTGCCTTGCACCCTGTGTTGGCTGGGATTGGCTCCTGTGACCCTGTAGTTCAGATATAGCAGGTTGGATAATGGATGGAATTTAAATGAAAAATTTTGCTAAACGACGACCAAACACTGAAAGGTGTATTTCCTGAACCTCCCTTCCTGGCATACAGACAACCACCAAACCTTCAGCAACTAATTGTCCGAACCTCCCTAAATGAACCGACAGAAAATGGCACATCTCCCTGCCTACAGAAAAGATGTAAAACGTGTGCCCACATCTACAATACAGACCGTATAGTTATACCAAACTGCAGACTTGAACATCACATAAAGGGCTCATTTTCCTGCAGATCATCTAGTGTTGTCTACCTAATTCTCTGCATGAAATGTCCTGACACTGCACTCTATGTGGGAGAAACTGGGCAAACACTCCGCCAGAGAATGAATTTACACAGGTTCCACATTAAACATGGCAACACAGATGTTCCTGTAGCGGCCCACTTCAACAGCAATGGACACTGTGAGAGGGACTTTAAAGTCACAGGGCTTATTGGCAACTTCAGAACACAGCAAGAGAGAAAAGAATGGGAAGTTAAACTCATGCTAAAATTTAACACATTGCAACACGGGTTGAATACAGACAAGAGTTTTATAGCCAGGTATGAGGATTGTTTGCATCTTTCAGACTGACACAGATAACCTGTACAGACCCACATTGTTTTGAAAAACTCATCAAAAACCTCAAAGGACTTTGTTGGACAGTTATCTTATATAAAGATCTTGACCATACATTGTTCCCCTCTCTCCTGTTTAATTAATCTTAGCCTGAATGAACCTATTAATTTTTTACATTTAAGATTTTTAATTTAAAGATTTACCAGTGTTGTTTCTTGTCCCAGTGTGGGGATATAAACACAGGAAACTTCAGTTTCTGTATTACATCTTGCCTGAAGAAGGGGCCTGAGTTTCCTCGAAAGCTTGCATATTGTAATCGTTTTAGTTAGCCAGTAAAAAATGTCATTTTGCTTGGCTTTTCCCTACAATGAAAACACTTTGTTCGTTTGGACGGGTTTTTGTTGAATTTCTGGTGAGATTTCCACTAAATTCCAATTCGTTAACGTGGATGGAAACGTGACAATCGCACTCTGGTTCGGACCAAAACAACCGGACCACGAGCCATATGAAATCCGAGACAGAACCGATCTAACTGCATAAAACACGAGATGGGTCGAACTGCAGCGTGCAGTACCTATGACGTAGGTCAGGTGACGCCCACAACGTCAGTCACGAAACGCCCTTTGAGTCAGGTAATCCTAACCATAGTGCAATACGATGGGCGTTACACGACTGACCTTATTGGTACTGCGGTCCGCAACTGTACTCTGTTGGGGGAAACACTGTGCATTATACGTGGAAGCGTGCGTGCTGTGGATTGTTAGGCACGCTAAGCGTTTGCCGTAAGGAATGTCATTCACAGTATAAAGAGTCATGTGTTAATACCGACCATTAAACGTAATTAAAAGGTAAAATAATATATACGTGCATTGGTAGAAATGTAGCACAAATCGCATAGAACGTACGGCACAATTAATCTCCCAATAAGAGCAATCCTAGCAAATAATTCGCGCTCACAACCGCTCGGACAGCAAAACAAAAAAAGAAAAAAGTATAAATTCGTTTGTGATCGAGCCGATCGAAACGCATACAAGGTGTGTTAATGCTACGTTCATATTATAAGCTTCATCGCTCAATTCCGATGTTTTGGCTCAGATGGGAATTTCCTGCCTTGGCGGTTCACTAGTATAAGGTACAAGTGAGCAGCTTGTATCTGACTGTAATGTGAAAGCGTCTGTCCGCAGAAACACATGCATGCGCACACTGATATGTTGTGCACGAGTCTGCTGCGTCATCAACAACAAAACACGTCATATTTTTTCAGACGACTCGTGTGCATGCGCTAGTAGCTTAGTGTGTGCTGTAAAGGACGGCAGACAGTTCGTCCGCTGTACACCAGTAGATCGAGCTCGGCAAGCAAAGCCGGACGGATAGCTTTTTCTGTTTTCGCAGGTATTGCTGGCACCGCCGCGCATCAAGAAATGTTTAGGTGCGAGAAAGGAGCCTGCAATTGTCGGACCGTGACTGAAGTTCTCGCCTTGGAGGTACCGATTGATGCCGAAAGCGCTCTGCTTCATAGTATACGAAAAAAAAAAACATGAATTCGATCTGCCCGTTGTCATTCATGGTCGCGGATACGTTTCTGATCTGGGACGTCATATGAAGGTGACTCAAATCGGATTTGAAAAGCTCGGATTTAGGTGTCCATACAGCCTTGAAATAATCACATTTGTGTCACAATAAGCCAAAAAAAATCTGATCTGAGCCTGGTAATGAGAATGTAGCAAATTGCAGTGCCATCACGTGAGTGATACGCACAGGTGGGGTGTCCCCTCAGCGCGCACACTGTGACATGTGTAGCAAATGTGAATGGAGCATTCCAAGGTGAATATCATTACCAAAGGTTTACAAGTGTGAAGACGGCAGACATGTGACTTGAGATCAATGAAATTGGGGTTACGTATAGTGACTTCTGGAGAGTCTGCATCATATACAGTTTAATGAAAACTTCCCCGCTTCGTCATATTGCCATAGAACGGAAGCACATCAGCATGCATAGTCTTCTAGTTGTTTGCTCACTGGGCTACATTGGGTAGATACGTCAGTCAGTCATTCTTAAACCCGTTTAGTCCTGAACAGGGTCGCAGGGATCTGCTGGATCCTATCCCAGCCAGCACAGGGCGCAAGGTAGGAATAAACTCTGGACAGGCGGCAAATTTAGGATCGCCAGTTCATCTAACCTGCATTTCTTTGGACTGTGGGAGGAAACAGGAGCAGCCAGAGAAAACCAACGCAAGCACGGTGAGAACATTCAAACTCCAGGCACGGAGGATATAAAGTTCTCGTCTCCTTACTGCGAGGCAGCAACGCTATCACTACGCCACCGTAATATAAACTAGACAATGGTGTAAAATGCGGGGGTGCGCAAATACAATTGTTGTAGAACCTTCAGGATGATTTTTTCTTGGGAGATAATACGCCCACAGGATTTTTATGGATAAGGTTTAGTTCTCTCGGTTTACTGTGCGAAACGCAAGCGAGGTAATTGAAAGAATGTAACGGATCGTCCCCTGATTCGGAAAAAAGCAAACGGAATATCAGTGTGAAGACACGTCCTTGAGTATAAAGTAGCGGTGATTTCACATCAGCATTGCTTCCTCCTTTTTTTTCTATACGCTACTTTCAAGGAATAAAAATAAATGTCAGCATTTCGTGTTTTGGGTGGCGCAATGGGTAGCGCTGCTGCCTCACAGTTAGGAGTTCCGGGTTCGCTTCCCGGTTCCTCCCTGCGTGGAGTTTGCATGGGTACTCTGGTTTCCTCCCACAGTCCAAAGACGTGCATTGGTGATTCTAAATTGTCCCTAGTGTGTGCGCGCCCTGCCCGGGGTTTGTTTCCTGGGATTGGCTCCAGTTCGGATATAGCGGGTTGGATAATGGATGGATGGATTTTGTGTTCCTCAAAACCGGTCCGGACTCTCTTAAAGTAAAAACCAAAGAGGTTTCGATGCGTATTCCTCAATACCGTAATTGCGCACCAAACCATCATTTATCCTCAGGAGCAGGTGCGTTCACCGCACTGTGCGCCGCACGTAATGCGCACTACGAAAGGCGCTATATTAAATAATTAAACACAAGAGAACTTCAAAGTGTTCAACAATACACCAAATCATCTTACCTTGTACTCCAGCAGCTGACGGAACCTGTAAAAGAAAACGAGGAACATCAGCAAATTGTTTTTTCCCGCAGCCAGCTCTTATGTTTTCTTTTAAATTGGACTCATTAAGTTTTATAGATGGTAGACATTTTTAAATAAATGGGAAGAGGCTCGGCGAAATCCACACGATTTACAGAATTTTTTTTTCCTGGATCAGGCAGATGTGGTGTCGTATCCGACTTCCCATGAGGGTTCCTGTAAACCTTGCGCCCTAATCACTCAATATTATAAAAAAAAGCGGGGAATCTTACTCCGTTTGGCTCCTGGGGAGAGTTGTGCATGTGAAAGATCAGAAAGCACTGAACAGCCAGGAGAAGCACAAATGCCACCAGGCAGGCGCTGACGACCTGAAGGATCCTCCTTAGTTTGCACATTAACTGCAGCGCCTGCGCGTCGCAGCTCATACGAAGGGCTTCTTCTTCCATATCACTCTGTGACGCGCGCTCCTTGCACTATTCCTTCCAGCCTTAGAGTCTGAGAAGATTTATATTCCCGTTCATTTCTTTCTTGACACACACACACACATATATATATATATCTCAATATCCCGCCCCACCGGCCTTGCCACGCCTCTTGACGAAACCCTGAAAACGTTTTACAAGTGCTGGAAAGTCCCGAACGATGGGTCGGGTAACCTTAGCACAAAGCCGAGGTGAGAGGCGTCGCTGGAAGTTCCTTTAGGATTCTCGCAGACTGGCATGCGCTGTTCACTCAGAGAGAGAAAAAAAGATAGATAAAAACGGCCCTTCCCTCTGACTTAACCTCCCCAGGAACGTGTTAAGTAGGCGATGTATCCGCTTTGCATTCATTCGCACGATTGGAGTGCACGTATCAAATTACAGAGCGCGGCTCCTATAAGCGCACTGTGCGTCTTTGCTTTAATCCATAATCTCTATAAGAGAGAAGTCGAGAGGAATGTCGAAACACATCTGCCATAGGTAGGAGTAGAAATTAGTTTCATAAAGATGTGGCCGAGTATGTGCTTGTGACCCCATGCGCCACCCAGAATTTGATCGACATCTTTTTTTTGGGGTGGTGGGGTCAATTAATGAACCATTCCGGCAGGGCCGTTCTTAGCAGTTCGGGGGCCCTACGTGGTTCAGAAATGTGCAGGCCCCGGATGGCCCCCGAAACGAATCTCTAAAATGAACGTTTGCTATAGTGCATTTGGTAAAGTTACGATGGCGTGACAATATTATTAGGGATTTAGGTGAAGACTGCAATTTGGATAATAAATTACCATTGTTAATAAGACTAAGAGATGCACTGAACATGAATTTCCAAAAACGCACCATACGCCACCGATCCATGTCGTGCAATGGTTTATCCAGACTGAGCGTTTGCTATTTATACATTCCCTGTCCCACGGCCATGACCCCGATTCCCTGCCTGCTGCCCTCTGCTCCTACCCCTGCCCTCCGAATTCGACTCAGAACGATAAAATTTAGGATGAGGAGGATATCGTGACACACGACGTGAGGGACTGGCACAGACAGCTGCAGTGCCAGGGGCCCCAGGCCCACAGCCCGACAAAAAAAAAAGAAATGTAAATCGGGGGCTAACCCCAACCCTAACCCCTCATGGTCGGGGCCCTAGGCGGATGCATAGTTCGCGTATGCCTAAGAATGTCCCTGATTCTGGCAGTCGCTGGGCGAACACACTCAGACATACATACACACTAGGGCCAATATAGCGTTGCTAGCAGGGCCATCTTAACACATGGGTACACTGGGCAGTTGCCCGGGGGCCCCACGAGCATATGGGCCCCATGCTAATCTATGTATGTTGTGACTTGCTGTCATTTGCCTCTGATTTAGTATCACGGTCACCTCTGCAACCTCACGTGCAGGTATGTGTACGGATGTCACGCACTACATCACGTAAAAGTGTAAATGTTAACGTCACTTCAACTTAGTTCTCTGCAAAGAAATTTCGCAAATGTGTGTGTTGAACACTTGATTAATAATAAATGATTCATAGTAATTTTTTGTCCGTCTGTATGGTTTACCAACTGAGTATCATTTATAAATTTTTGTGTTTTTCAAGGTTTGTGTTATATTGTTCAAATGTTTGTGTTGATTAATCTTTGCTGACAGCATGTTTTTGTAATGTTTAAACACTTTTGTTGGAAGTACCAATACAATAAATATATATTTAATTTTATCGACCATTTACATTTTTATTCTTATGAGAGGTTGTGTAGGTAGGGGCACCAGTTCACTGCTTTGCCTGGGGGCCTATAATGCTGTTAAGATGGCCTTGGTTGCCAGTCCACCTAACATGTGTGTCATTGGACATTGTGGGGGAAACCTACACAGATGTGGGGAGAACACGGACAGTCCATGCAGGGAGGACTCAGGATGCAACCTCTGGTCTCCTTACTGCCAGGCAGCAGGGCAACCACTGAACCACCATGCTGCTCTAAAATTACGTTATACAGGGTAAAAAATATATCCAACCAACACGCTATATCCTAACTACAGAGATCTGTTGGAGCCAATCCCAGCCAACAAGGCAGGAAACAAACCCTGGGCAGGGCGCCAGCCCACCGCAGGGCACGCACACACACACCCACCAAGCACAATTTAGAATCGCCAATGCACCTAACCTGCATGTCTTTGGACTGTGGGAGGACATGCAAACTCCATGCAGAGAGGACCTGGGAAGCGAACACAGGTCTCCTAACTGTTAGGCAGCAGTGCTACCCACTGCGCCACCGTGCCGCCCTAAAGATGTATATAGCAAATTCAATTTGGTTAACATAATGATTATGCCAATTTAGGTTTATTAACATATGACAAAGAACAATCTATCTATTGTAGATGTTATAAGGGATGGACAGGCATCTCGTCCAGGATGAGAAACAATATCTTACCCAGCCGTGTAGGCAGTAATGCATGGACTGCATAAGTGGCAGTGCATCCTGGCCAGGATGACGTTAGGTTCCCATCCCAGTCGGACCAGTCATATAATGAATGGACTGGGGGCAACTGGTTCTCAGGGGCAGTTTATGCGAGAGGTGGCAGTGCTACTGTGGTATGGTCGCAGTTTGGACTCCCACAAGGTTCCCATGGGCTTTGTAATTGGAAAGGGCAATTGAGTGCCACCAGAGGGGGCTGTCAAGAAAAGGTCTTCCTAGTCCAGGGAGCTTCCACATGACCTGGAAGGGCATCCACCATGCTATGTTGTGATATTGGAAGTCCCAGGTACAACATAAAAGTAGTCAGAGTTGGGAGGAAGAGGACGACACTCACAATGGAGGTGGAAGGAGACAGAAAGGCATTTGAGTTACTGGTTTATACAGTGTGGACTGACCTAAAAGCCTGTCAGGATATTCTTATGCAAAAATGATAAAAAAAATTTTAAGTTGGAATTGTGTTGGTGGAAGTTGTGTCTGGTGCTCACTGGCACCCCCTTGATCTATCTATCTATCTATCTATCTATCTATCTATCTATCTATCTATC
>JANRMT010062806.1:113645408-113664239 GCA_026402145.1 Polypterus bichir lapradei | reverse complement strand
ATAGATAGATAGATAGATAGATAGATAGATAGATAGATAGATAGATACTTTATTAATCCCAAGGGGAAATTAATATACTCCAGCAGCAGCATACTGATAAAAAAACAATATTAAGTTAAAGAGTGATAAAAATGCAAGTAAAACAGACAATAACTTTGTATAATATTAACGTTTACCCCCCCCGGGTGGAATTGAAGAGTCGTATAGTGTGGGGTCTCCTCAGTCTGTCAGTGGAGCAGGACGGTGACAGCAGTCTGTCGCTGAAGCTGCTCCTCTGTCTGGAGATGATCCTGTTCAGTGGATGCAGTGGATTCTCCATTAATGACAGGAGCTGCTCAGTGCCCGTCGCTCTGCCACGGATGTCAAACTGTCCAGCTCTGTACCTACAATAGAGCCTGCCTTCCTCACCAGTATGTCCAGGTGTGAGGTATCCCTCTTGTTTATGCTGCCTCCCCAGCACACCACCGCGTAGAAGAGGGCGCTCGCCACAACCGTCTGATAGAACATCTGCAGCATCTTATTGCAGATGTTGAAGGACACCAGCCTTCTAAGGAAGTATAGTCGGCTCTGTCCTCTCTTGCACAGAGCATCAGTATTGGCAGTCCAGTCCAATTTATCATCCAGCTGCACCCCCAGGTATTTATGGGTCTGCACCCTCTGCACACAGTCACCTCTGATGATCACGGGGTCCGGGAGGGGCCTGGGCCTCCTAAAATCCACCACCAGCTCCTTGGTTTTGCTGGTGTTCAGTTGTAGGTGGTTTGAGTTGCACCATTTAACAAAGTCCGTGATTAGGTTCCTATACTCCTCCTCCTGCCCACTCCTAATGCAGCCCATCATATAATATATAATATATATATATATAAAATCGAGTAACATTAGGCTTGGGCCTGTTTGTGGAGCAGGTTTAGGACAGGTAACAAAAGTTGATTGCCACAAGAGGTAATAACTAATAATTTACAGGCATAGATTATAATTGATAAACAATTCAGCTTAACAAATTAACCAACCGTATAAAAGATCACAGAGTATAGGACTTCTGTTTGTTCTTTTAAATGAATCAGATAGCTATTCACAGAACACATTGGTCTTCAATCGTTTCTCAAATACATTGAGGGAGTCTGCAGTGCAGATGGAGGCTTGTAGCCCATTCCACCAACTGAAAACTACACAATAAAAGAGTCTGGATGGGGACTTGATACCACACAGAGGTGGCATCACCAGAGACTGATCACTGGCAGACCTGAGGGGGCAGGCAGGCGTATAGCACCTCACCCGTGTCCCCATATACTCAGGTGCTGACCCATTGACTACTCTGTAGGCAAGCATCAGGGATTTGAACTTAATGCGTTCTGCTACAGGGAGCCAATGTAGCGACCCAAAGAGAGGAGTGACGTGTGCCCGTCTCGGCTGGTTAAATGCAAGACAGGCTGCTGCATTCTGGATCATCTTCAATGGCTTAATTGCACATGTGGGTACTCCTGCCAGAAGTGAGTTGCAGTAGTCCAAATGCGACAAGACCAAAAGTTGTGCAGCATGCCCTGTCAGATAAGGTCTGATCTTGCAGATATCATGCAGCGTGAACCTCCATGAGTGAGAAATAATAGAAAAGTGGTTAGAAAAAGATAGCTGCCCACCAATCACCATCCCCAGGTTGTGTACTGACCTGGCAGGTGTTAGTGACAGTGAGCCAAGCTGTACAGAGATGGGGAGTTAAATGGACTAGCTGGCTTAGATCACAAGAAGCTGGGTTTTTGCCAGGTTGAGCTGTAGATGGTGGTTCTTCATCCAGGCTGAAATATCAGTAAGACATTCAGAGACTCCAGTTGATACCATGTGGTCCTCTGGAGGGAACGGCAGGTACAGCTATGTATCATCACCATAGCACTGATAGGAGAAACCATGGGATTGGATGATGGAGCCCAGTAAGGTGTTATGCAGAAAGAAAAGTAGAGGACCCAGCACCGATCCTTGGGGTACACCAGTGCATGAATGGTGTGCCTTTTCACAACTCTCCTCACAAGGGCATGCTGTAGAATATGAAGGACTCAAACCATCAGAGAGCAGGCCAGTGATGCCACAGCCAGAGAGGGTGGCAAGAAGGATGTCACTGTTGAATGTGTCGAAGGCAGAAGAGAGATCTAGAAGGATCAGGAGCTTATCCGCCATGCCCCATAGACTGTAATATAAAGGGCAAGATGTTTTTTTTTAATTTATAACTTTTTGTATTGGAAAGAATACAGTGCCCTCCATAGTGTTTGGGACAAAGGCACATTTTTCTTTGATTTGCCCCTCTGCTCCACTGTTTCAAATTTTAAATGTAATAATTCAGACAGCGTGGTTAAAGTGTACATTGCAGACTCCCATTTAAGGGGATTTGCACACATTTCGGTAACACAACACTTTTTCTACATGGACCACCCCCTTTCAGGGCACCATATTGTTTCATGAATTATCTGGTTGTAAGTATGCAAATTGATTTTTTTAAAAATTTTGTTACCTAACACCGTAATTTGACGATTGCCCCCAAGATATATTTAATTGCCTTTGTATCACAACTTTTTTGATGTGAAGATCTTGTTAACCAATAATTGTGTTTTCTTCGCTCTGTTTTGAGAGTTGATACTGCAACACATTTTGGTCAAAGAGATGACTTTTTGTTGACCGGGCGTGACCTTTTGAGGGGGCTTTTGCGATGAGCAGAGTCAAGGGGTGGGTTTAACTGATTTATTTATTTAACGGTTTTAGCATATTGATACACGGTGTCATGACCAGGAGGCCATGGAATAAACGGAAGTGGGTTAGTGCAGAGAAGGAAAAGGAGTTGTTCTTGAGAAGAGGAAAACGAACGAGAAGGAAAATGAGCTGTGAAGGAGTATTTGAGAGGAAGAAAGAGCGAGAGGGAGAGAGGCAGAGAGAGAAAGAGACGACACTGTGGGCAACGTCAGCTCCTGTTGAGCTTTATATAGAGAGCAGGACCGGTGGCTGGAGTGGAGATTCCAGGGAGGGTGGCGGTGTTAAAGGTCAAGTCTGTTGAGTTACCCCAGGACAGCAGACAAGAATGGAGAGAGGCAAACCTGGAACGAGGGATCCAGAGCATAGTGGCATCCACGGGTGAGGTCCATGGGGTGGCATTTCAGGTCTGTGGGTACAAGAGGAGGTGGCAGAACAGGATACGAGCGGCTACGATATGAGGGGTCTGGGATGAGAAAAAAACAAATGAGAATACCTCAAGGGGATTGGTGGGATTTTACACTTATTTGTTTTTGATCTTATTCACTAGAGCACTTCCAGACACTGTGCTTAAAGACACCATTTTAGGGAGACTTATTTATTCTGGAATATGCCGTTTACACGTGTCAAGCACTAAATTCTCTTGTTTTGAATAAACTGCCACTCTTCTAATGTACTATTGACTATTGACTATTGATGTCCTGTGAACAGGAAGATGCCCAAGGCTGTGGGCATCCAGGGCATCGCACATCCATATGCAGAATAACCAATAAAGCCCAGGGAAACACAAAGAGGTGATGTTTTATCCACCTTGATTAAACAATAAGTGTCTGCCTTGCCTTGTCTCTGTCACTCCAAAAGATGCATCACAAACATTTTTAGCACTAAAATGCATTGCATTTGTCATTTCAATAGATGGCACAACAGAAATGTATGCTGTAATGCAGTTTATCACTATGTGCATCACAAAATGCATTCCAACAGATGACACAATGCAAGCGTTTAACGCTGTGGTCAGTGTTCATTACTTAGATTTCAACCCGATGCAGTGTGTGGGTGGGGGTGATACCCAGGAGGACCGGAAGAGGGCTTATGCCTCCTCCAGACTACGAGGGGGCAACCGCCCTGGTGGCTTTGGGGACCACGAGAACTGAGCTTGGAAGCTCAACCCTATAGGGGCTCGTGATCACTGCCAGGGGGCGCCCCAATGCCTGGAGAGCCCTGGTCCTCAGCACTTCCACCACACCCAGAAGTGCTGGGGGAAAGACGACCAGGGACACCCGGAGTGCTTCCGGGTGCACAGCCGGTACTTCCGCCACACTGGGGAGTGCCGGCAGAAGCTAATCGGGAGGCACCTGGAGCACATCTGGGTGGGGATAAAAGGGACCGTCTCCCTCCATTCGATGTCTTGAGTCGTGAGCGGAGAAGGACGGAGCTCGGGAGGAGAGGAAAGGAGGCAGCCTGAAGAGAGAGGCATTTTGGTAGAGGCCTGGACTTTGGGGGAGATTTGGGGTTGCGTGTGGCACTTCTAAATATGGACTGTGTTAATAAACTTGTGTTGGGTGAACCATCGATGTCTGCCTGTCTGTGTCTGGGCCATGTTCCACACCGGCTTTATAGTAGCAGGGTGAGGGGATGACACAAGGAGTGACCAAAAATAGTTGGGGTGTCAATGGGGGGGGGGGGGGACCATGTGTCATTCATTGCCTCAAAAAATAAAGCAAATGTTTTAACAAAAATAAGTATTCGGTGGCACTGCAAACTGAGAACGCCGAGTTCACGAGTTGCTGTCATTTATAATTACGTGAGGCAGCTGCATGATCGTCCTTGTGGTTGGTCAGGTCCCATTTGAGAAGCCACTTCCTGGCTTCAGGCTGTGACTCAGAACTAGGAATGCAATACTGTACTCCGTTCTCCACCCAGACAAATAAGCGAAGCAGCCGCTGTGACGCAATGGCAGAGGCTTCACCTCAGGTGCTGATTGCTGAGGTTCAGTCCTTATTAGGGGATACAAAAGTGTGTACACCTGATAAGGGCTTTGTATGACTTGGCAGGTA
The DNA here is from genome assembly GCA_026402145.1 of Polypterus bichir lapradei. Taxonomy (NCBI): domain Eukaryota; kingdom Metazoa; phylum Chordata; class Cladistia; order Polypteriformes; family Polypteridae; genus Polypterus; species Polypterus bichir. Next base: position 113,659,449 of record JANRMT010062806.1, on the reverse strand, counting down.
CTATATATATATATATATATATATATATACTCAGCAAAAAAAGAAACGTCCCTTTTTCAGGACTGTGTATTTCAACAATAATGTTTTAAAAATCCAAATAACTTTACAGATCTTCATTGTAAATTGTTTAAACAATGTTTTCCATGCATGTTCAATTAACCATAATCAATTAATTAACATGCACCTGTGGAATGGTCGTTAAGACCTTAACAGCTTACAGAAAGTAGGCATTTAAGGTCACAGTTCTAAAAACGCAGGACACTAAAGAGACTTGTCTACCGACTGTGAAAAACACCCAAAGAAAGATGCCCAGGGTCCCTGCTCATCTGCGTGAACGTGCATTAGGCATGCTGCAGGGAGGCATGAGGACTGCTGATGTGGCTAGGGCAATAAATTGCCATGTCCACACTGTGAGACGCCTAAGACAGCACTACAGGGAGACAGGAAGGACAGCTGATCATCCTCGCAGTGGAAGACCACATGTAACAACACCTGCACAGGATCGGTACATCCGAATATCACACCTGCGTGACAGGTACAGGATGGCCACAACAACTGCCCGAGTCACACCAGGAACACACAATCCCTCCATCAGTGCTCAGACTGTCCGCAATAGGCTGAGAGAGGCTGGACTGAGGGCTTGCAGGCCTGTTGTAAGGCAGGTCCTTACCAGACATCACCAGCAACAACGCCGCCTATGGGCACAAACCCACCTTCGCTGGACCAGACAGGAGTGGCAAAAAGTGCGTGAGTTTCTGCATGACAGTAATGTCAGTGTTCTGCCATGGCCAGCGAAGAGCCCAGATCTCAATCCCATTGAGCACGTCTGGGACCTGTTGGATCGCAGGGTGAGGGCTAGGGCCATTCCCCACAGAAATGTCCAGTAACTTGCAGGTGCCTTGGTGGAAGAGTGGGGTAACATCTCACAGCAAGAACTGACAAATCTGGTCCAGTCCATGAGGAGGAGATGCACTGCAGTACTTCAAGCAGCTGGTGGCCACACCAGATACTGACTGGTACTTTTGATTTTGAGCCTCCCTTCATTCAGGGACACATTGTGAAACATTTTTAGTTTATGTCTTATGGTGTTGACTCTTTTAGTGTTCATACAAATATTTACACATTAAGTTTACTGGAAGTTAAAACAGTTGAAAGTCAGAGGACGTTTCTTTTTTTGCTGAGTATATATATATTATACAGACACATGTTTATACATTTTACTGGATTGTCAGATCAGTTTCGGTCAATCTGTGTATTGTTTGCATACACAATACCTACGTGCACGTTTTTATTTGCACAATATGCAGCCACAGTGCTTATATTGTATATATGTTGTGGCCGATGGCCAGGACCCATACCCGGCCGGGACGCCCTTTTGGCACTGAATCCGGGGGAACAACCATGGGCTGCACACTATGTCCCCCAGAATGCTTGGTGGCAGCCCCCCTGGGTTGCATCGGGGTCACAATCGTAGAACACCGGAGCTGAGGCCACCGCCAGGAGCTGCTGCACGGCTTCCTGAGTCCGTGTGGGCTGTGATGTAGCCACAGCTGGAAGTGCAGCCTGAATTAGGTCAATCATCACCTGGAGCACTTCTGGGTGGGCTAGAAGAGAAGCCAGCAGCCACTACTCGAGGCGCCAGAGTCGGGAGGAGGAGGAGGACAAAGCTGCCTGGGAGGAATGGAGGAAGAAGAAGAAGAGTGTGTTGGTGTTTTTCTTTTGTGTGTTTTGGGGACTGTGTAGGGCCTGTGGGACACGGGAAGATATGCCTCCATTGTCAGTCTGTGTTGGGTCGACGCCTATATAGCGCCTTTGCCACAATGTATATACACAGAGAGATAAGGTTGTATATTTTACTGTATTGTAAGATCAGTTTCAATCAATCTACATATTATTGTATACACAATACCTACTTCCACATTTTTATTGTAAGGAGCAGCAGTGACACCAAGTGTCACAACAGGACGATCAGAATAAAAGGTGGTGCAAAGCATCAAAACCATCCGACATTAATGATTAATTCAAATATTACTGCTGCCTGAACAGCTCTGATAACTTTATACTGTACAAAAGTAATTAATCTTAATCTGGATTTAAAAACCAGTATGGATAAGGTGTGCTTTACACCAGAGCACCTGTCATTCTCAGGTTAAGGCTTTGTCTTGTGGGGCAGCCTTATTTCAGCAGTGGCATTTAACAAAGCCCTGTATCTTGCAATGGCAATTTAATTATTAATTAAGTTTTGTTTGATAAGTGGGGTGGTTACATTGGCAGAGTGGCATGGTGCCAGATGTGATTCTCTGGAATAGAATATACATTTGGAATAACACACTCAAATTTCAGCAGTGAGTGGCGGTTAAATCCTCCGCTGAAAGGCTCCATCCACAGGCTCTGTGTCTGAAATCCTGCCCTCATTTTCCTGTGGTCCGTGCATGTTACTCATTTATTAGACAAATATGGAAAATAAATATGGAAAAATATTGAGAAAAAAAAATCAGTAGTCATCCATCCACCCATTATCCAACCTGCTACATCCTAACTACAGGGTCACAGGGGTCTGCTGGATCCAATCCCAGCCAACACAGGGCGCAAGGCAGGAAACAAACTCCAGGCAGGGCACCAGCCCACCGCAGGGCACACACACACACACACCCACACACCGAGCACACACCAGAGACAATTTAGAATCGGCAATCCACCTAACCTGCGTGTCTTTGGACTGTGGAAGGAAACCGAAGCACCCGGAGGACACCCACGCAGACACGGGGAGAACATGCAAACTCCACGCAGGGAGGACCCGGGAAGCGAATCACGCAGTACATGTGTACCAAATTTCAGGTCAATAGGTCAAACGGTTTGCAAGCTACAGGTGATTTAAAATCCTGGACAGACAAACGAACAGCCACTGTTGCGTATCTATACTAATAAAAGGCAAAGCCCTCACTGACTGACTGACTGACTGACTGACTGACTCATCACTAATTCTCCAACTTCCCGTGTAGGTAGAAGGCTGAAATTTGGCAGGTTCATTCCTTACAGCTTCCTTACAAAAGTTGGGCAGGTTTCATTTCGAAATTCTACACGTAATGGTCATAACTGGAAGCTGTATTTCTCCATTTACTGTAATGGAGATGAGCGCGAAAGCCGTGGGGGCGGAGTTTCGTGTGACATCATCACGTCTCCCACGTAATCACGCAGTATGTAGAAAACCAGGAAGACCTCCAAAAACCACTGAAGAAAACATGCATTATATAATTGAGAAGGCAGCGAAACAATAAGAAGTGAGCAAGTGACATATACAACCATATTCATAAGTGGTGCTACTACGGAAACAAAGCACGATGTAAACTTAAACTTTAAATTAAGTTCATAGACAGGCTGCCGCTGGCGTTTGTAATTTAGTGCCTGCCCATATAAGGCCGTCCGTCAGCGGCAATCCAATAGAAACACTGCCACGGGTAAATATTCACGGGTGAAGGACTGTGCTTATGCAGAGGAAGATGAGATGGTCAGGGTGGTGTTTGGCACAAACTCAGCGAAACTGCGAGAGAAACTTTTAAGTGCCGGGTCTTAGCTGACATTACATGCAGCCGTGGACATCACACGACATGGCAGCAGCACAGCTGGGAACCTTCGATGCAAGAACACCAAGCGGCTCACGTGAACTGACGCAGTGCACAGACAAAAAGCAACAGTTCCAAAGAGCGCTGAACAAAAACCGAATTACACAATTGAGAAGGCAGCAAAAAAATATGAAGCGTCTGATACATACAAGCATATTCATAAGTGCAGCTACTGCAGAAACAAAGCACACGGTGCAAAAAGTGAATGTCCCGCAAAAGGAAGACAGTGTAAAAAAAAACCCGTGCATGCAGTGTGTCAGGTCTCAGATAAAGAAGAAGACGAGCTGTTTATTGATGCAGTAAGAAACGAATCGATAAATGAAACCTGTCATCTTTACAACGATTGACAAACACGGAATGTAACTTGAACACAACACATCTTACAAATATGACCCTGATTGAAAGAAATAATGATAATCGAATCCTTGATGACAGCAACACTCACAAAACAATTACTGTATATTGACAATCATGTTACGTTATTTCTAAAATGTTCCCTTTTCTTTTTCATAGCTTCTTTAACACACTACGTCTCCGCTGCGAATATATATATATATATATATATATACCCCGATCTACATACTCTCAAATAGATAAGCCACACACCGTGGCGCAATTGTAGAGGCTTTGCCTCTATTGCCTACATCCGAGGTTCGATTCCCGAGAGTGGATGTACTGAGTATGTACGCGCGCTTCTCGGTTCATTTTAACCTCGCATCTCCTTGGTTTGAGACGTATGAAAAAATATGCGGTTAACGCAGAATCATGTTACGTTATTTTTAAAATCTTTCCTTTTCTTAGCACAAGCACAGCTGAGAAGCTTCGATGCATGTACTCCATAACAAAAAATAACGCATTTAATCACACTTTCAATTCCAAGCAAAGGGGAACTTTTGTCAATGCATGATTTCCTGCTACATCGATTACACTGATGCACACATCACAGCTACAAAAATGTTAGAGTCGGATTGAAGCGCGTTCCTACGACTGATCGGAGGAAAATTTCATTTCAAAAAACTACCCGAGCGAAGCCTTGATAAAAGCATGGTTTTGTGCACAGTGAAAAGCAAGCAAAATTAGATGCATTACAGAAAGCGGACTTTGTGGCTCTTACTGGGGATCATTGGACTTCCGTGACCGTTAGTAATTCTAATTACATCTAATTACAAAATGTTCAATGATCACACTGTTTTAGCCTAATGTACAAAATAATTTTGGCTAAGGTTACTCAGAGTTTAAAGATTAAGTTGGTCAAATTACCTTTTATGTTTCTGACTTATTTTTTTAAGAAGAAAAACTGCACTTTATGTTGAAATTTTGGTTATTATTATTTAAAGACAATACCATTCTGAAAATGTACTTAAAGTACTTAAACTACCACTTTATTTTTAAGTCTGCCCAATTTTAACCAGGGATGATATTTTTGTTTCTGTTTTGAATTCAAATGCAGTTTAAAAGCATTTTTTTTTTCAGAAATTAAAAGAGCTTGAGTTTACAATATTCATGTCCATGTCTATTATTTGATTCTGTCGCCCACTAAAACCCTTTTAAATTAAAAAAACACATTTGCGATTTGGGGCAAATTTACGTGTGCGATTACATACGATTAATCAAGATTAATTATTACACAGCCTCTAATTAATTGGATTAATTTTTTTAATCGAGTCCCACCCCTAATATATATATGTAGATATATATGTAGATTTGTGTGTGTGTATATATATATATATGTGTATATACAGTATATATGTAGATACGTATATGTGTATATATGTATATATATGTGTTTGTGTGTATATATATGTGTATACATGTATATGTATATATATTTATATGTATATGTATATATATGTATATATATATGATGTGTATATATATGTTTATATATGTCTGTGTGTGTGTGAGTGTATATATATATGCCAGCAACACTCATGACAATGACAAAACAATTACATTGTCAATCATGTTACGTTATTATTAAAATGTTTCCTTTTCTTTTTACTTCTCTGCTGCCAAACGCGGGTATTTTGCTATGTATATATATATATATATATATATATATAGAGAGAGAGAGAGAGAGAGAGGACAACAACACTCATATCAATGACAAAACAATTACATTAACAATCATGTTACGTTATTTTTAAAATATTTCCTTTTCTTTTTCATAACTTCTTTAACATACTACTTCTCCGCTGCAAAGCGCGGGTATTCTGCTATTATATATAAAGATTCTATTATCTTTCTTTGACAGGTAGCGTGGCTATTAAATTCATAAATAATACAAATTAATAAATGTATTTTGAAATCTGACAATAAATAATAGGAAAATGGCATCTGAGCATAAATAACTAACCTCCTTGATGTTAACCCCGAGTATGAATTCTGTGCAATTACGGTTACCCACAAGTCAGACTTGTTTAATGATCTGCTTTACATTTTTAAGCCCAGACAAGAGGCCGGATATTATTCTGCTGCCATCTACTGGATGATATAACATCATGCTGCAAAAATCATGAATATTTCCATGTGTTTTGCCACTCTAATGTGACTCATCAATATTCATGAGGGAGGAGAGTCTCCAGTATAAAACACGATGGCAAGCAAAAAGCCATAAAACTAGTTTTGCAACAAACTGATACTGAACCATTGCTCAAATAAAGAGACGGTGACAACGATGTGAATTGGTCATCAGATGTTGATACGGAAAGTGAAATTAATGCATAACACGGCACTGTACGACCGGACCCGCCATAATGTGCTCGATGAATTCGGTTGTGTGAAGATTCACCGGGGAGCGACAGTTGCTGTGTGACTAAAAGGTGAGAAAATTGTGATTGAGTGCAAGGACAAGCACTGTTCACAATGCAGCAACTGTCAACACCCGTATCTAGGAAAACATGGAAGTGACTAAGCCTTGCACAGTGATAACCTGCGATAACACAAGGACATTCCACCCTCTCATGGAAACGCAACAGAAACAATTCAGTATTGTAAGAGGAGTGTGCAAAGAAACTCACATGTACTGTCCTGAGTGCATTGGCGACTGTCTGTCTCAAAACATGTCACATGAAGGACATGTACAAAATCTGCATCAGTATAGCAGTCGACACTGGACAGACCTTTTCTATTTTATTTATTTTAAGGGTTTGATATTTACATATTTTTGCTACATGTAATAAACATTTTTTCTAGCCTTACTTGAACAACTATAGTTGTGCTTGAAAGTTTGTGAACCCTTAAGAATTTTCTATATTTCTGCATAAATATGACCTAAAACATCATCAGATTTTCACTCAAGTCCTAAAAGCAGATAAAGAGAAACCAGTTAAACAAATGAGACAAAAATATTATACTTGGTCATATATTTATTGAAGAAAATGATCGAATATTACATATTTGTGAGTGGCAAAAGTATGTGAACCTCTAGGATTAGCAGTTAGTTTGAAGGTGAAATTCGAGTCCGGTGTTTTCAATCAATGGGATGCCAATCAGGTGTGAGTGGGCACCCTGTGTTATTTAAAGAACAGGGATCTATCAAAGTCTGCTCTTTACAACACATGTTTGTGGAAGTGTATCATGGCACCAACAAAGGAGATTTCTGAGGACCTCACAAAAAGAGTTGTTGATGCTTATCATGCTGGAAAAGGTTACAAAACCATCTCTAAAGAGTTTGGACTCCACCAATCCACAGTCAGACAGATTGTGCACAAATGGAGGAAATTCAAGACCATTGTTACCCTCCTCAGGAGTGGTCGACCAACAAAGATCACTCCAAGAGCAAGGCGTGTAATAGTCGGCGAGGTCACAAAGGACCCCAGGGTAACTTCTAAGCAACTGAAGGCCTCTCTCACATTGGCTAATGTTCATGTTCATGAGTCCACCATCAGGAGAACACTGGACAACAATGGTGTGCATGGCAGGGTTGCAAGGAGAAAGCCAATCCTCTCCAAAAAAAACATTGCTGCTCGTCTGCAGTTTGCTAAAGATCACGTGGACAAACCAGAAGGCTACTGGAAGAATGTTTTGTCGACGGAGGAGACCAAAATAGAACTTTTTGGTTTAAATGAAAAGCGTTCTGTTTGGAGAAAGGAAAACACTGCAGTCCAGCGTAAGAACCTTATCCCATCTGTGAAACATGGTGGTGGTAGTATCATGGTTTGGGCCTTTTTTGCTGCATCTGGGCCAGGACGGCTTGCCTTCATTGATGGAACAATGAATTCTGAATTATATCAGAGAATTCTAAAGGAAAATGTCAGGCCATCTGTCCATGAACTGAATCTCAAGAGAAGGTGGGTCATGCAGCAAGACAACGACCCTAAGCACACAAGTCGTTCTACCAAAGAATGGTTAAAGAAGAATAAAGTTAATATTTTGGAATGGCCAAGTCAAAGTCCTGAACTTAATCCAATCGAAATGTTGTGGAAGGACCTGAAGCGAGCAGTTCATGTGAGGAAACCCACCAACATCCCAGAGTTGAAGCTGTTCTGTACGGAGGAATGGGATCAAATGCCTCCAAGCCGGTGTGCAGGAATGATCAAAAGTTACCGGAAACGTTTAGTTGCAGTTATTGCTGCAAAGGGGGGTCACACCAGATACTGAAAGAAAAGGTTCACATACTTTTGCCACTCACAAATATGTAATATTCGATCATTTTCCTTAATAAATATATGACCAAGTATAATATTTTTGTCTCATTTGTTTAACTGGTTTCTCTTTATCTACTTTTAGGACTTGAGTGAAAATCTGATGATGCTTTAGGCCACAGGTGGCAAACTCCAGGCCTGGAGGGCCGCAGTGGCTACAGGTTTTCATTCTAACCCTTTTCCTAATCAGTGACCTGTTTTCACTGCTAATTCACATTTTAATAGCCCTGTTAGAAGGATTCAGTCCTCTGAATTGATTCGTTTCCTCATTAAATGGCAGCCAAACAGAAATGAGACGTGAAACGAGCCAACAGATGACCAGCTAAACTGGGGCTTCAAACTCCAACCAGTACTGTTAATTAAACCTATTAGTTAATTCCACGGCATGTTGTTGCTCTCGTTCTGCCACAGCTGACATTTCCAAAACTGTTGATTTTCTGTTTTTCATAAGAACATAGTCAAAGTGTTTTTGTGATTTAAGAGATCAACCTTACTGAGACCTTCACCTTTCTTTATTTTCAGATATTGTGTCATTTGGTGGCTTGTTTTGTGTCTCATTATTGTTTGGCTGCTAATTAAGGAAAAAGAAACAACTAAAGGGCCTTAGTCAAGTTAATTAGAAGAAGTAATTAGGAGGAAAAACTGGCAACTAATTAAGAAGATGGTGAGAATAAAAACCTGCAGCCACTGCGGCCCTCCAGGACTGGCGTTTGACACCCCTGTTTTAGGCCATATATATGCAGAAATACAGAAAATTCTAAAGGGTTCACAAACTTTCAAGCACCACTGTATATAGACACGTCTCGCGTAAGCGTTAGACCCGAGGAGTACTTGTGGTATAAAAGTGATAACAGTGTTACTAAGTCAATGGTGTGACGCATCATCTCCTAGCCTCGTAGTGGCATCTCGTAAGAAACGTTTTTCAGCAGCCCAGGTGTTGCACACGCTTGATGATGATAAGAGCAGTGATGAAGAGGAGCCTCTAGTCGGCAGTGATGATGAACTGAATCTGACTTCAGGCAGTGAAACTGAAGCGGACAGTGAAACCGAAAGTAAGTTTGATGAATCCGAAAGTGACGCTCGCTCATGTTTGGGTTTCTGTTGACCCTGCTTCAAATAAATGAGTAAGCAAGTGAACTTTCACAGCTAAGATCCACTTACTTACTTGAAGTTATTTCACAATGAACATGTGATCAAAAGAATTGTTGTTGAGACGAACTGTTACGCTGAACAGTGACGGGTAAATGAATGCCCGTACGCCTAAGCGGTTTTCCCGTTCAAAGATATACCACACAAAAAGACATATTTTGACAGTATATATGGTGTCACAAACTTGAACAATTCGAACTTGGGGCAGCCACCCGTATATTGTGTATCCTGGCTGCAAAGCTGAAAAAACAAGTGAGATCACTGATGGGCACAGATCAGAGTCCAAAACAGAACTCAGGGAATAGGGAAAAGGTGGAGGCTTATAATGGTCAATATAGGAAGTGACGTCAAAGGGGCCGGGACTAGAAGGGTCTTCAACTATAGGCTCTGGCCCAGACATGACACCAAAGGGGCCGGAACCGGAAAGGTCTTCATCCATTGGTTCTGACCTGGAAGTTACATCAACAGGGCCAGGTGGAATTTCCTGTGAATGGTCTGCAGGAAAGCGAGATAAAGAATCAGTGCACTCCGCTACATTGCAGTTTGATTCGGAGTTGCCCTCATTCCAGCCCTGCCTCCCATGCGCATGTGTGTGACAATGGTATTATTATTATTATTCTTATAGTCGTTACACTTCTGACTTTGTAATTTTAGTGTTTTACACCTTTTACAGTAAAAAGGTGAGATTTAATAAAAATGTCATTTTTTCAAGCCAAAAGGCTAAGGAGGTGTCAGATGAATAGACAGCACCCATAAAAAGGTTTAGGGCAGCCTCCCGTATACTTGAAGCATGGCTGAAAATTTGAGAATTGAAAGTAAAAGAAATTGATAACTGCATCAAAATTCAATGTGTCTGAGAAACTGAATGGAGGAGGCAAGAAGAAGTTAAAAAGAAAAATGAAGTGTCGCCTTTTTGAACTGGCGTATAAGTTGGGGTCTGATTTTATGATCAATTTTTCCGATTTCAAGACCCGACTCATACGTGATGTGGCGGACGACCGGGACCCATGCCCGGCTGGGACGCCCCTCTGACACTGGGACCGGGGGACCAGCCATGGGATGCACACTACATTCCCCAGGACGCGTGGTGGTAGCCCTCGTGGGTTACCTTGGGGCCACAGGCGTGGGACCTTCAGGGTTCAGCCCTGTTGTGCTCCGTGGCCACCACCGGGAGGAGCTGCACAGCTTAACAAGTGGGCTGGAATGCAGCCACACCCGGAAGTACAGCCTGAATTAGGTTAGTTATCACCTGAAGCACTTTCGGGTGTGGCTGTAAGAAGAGCCTGCAGCCACTACTTGAGTCACCAGAGTCGGGAGGAAGAGGAGGACAAAGCTGCCTGGGAGGAGTGAAGAAAGAAGAGAGAGATTTTTGTGGGTGTTTTTCTTTGATTGTGTGTTTTGGGACTGTATATGGCCAGTGGGACATGGGGAGGACATGCCTCACAGCTGAAGAACAAATAAATGTTTTGTTTTAATTTCCAAGTGCCTCTGGTGTCAGTCTGTGTCGGGTCGGCACCAACCAAGTGCTCCCGACAGTGAGTATATACGGTATGTCTTGTGAACTGGTGTGCCCAGAGGCAATGTCTGCATAGTTTATATTCATATTTTACTGTGAACTTCTTACAACCCTCATGGCCTACACTCCGTGAGGAGCACCATACAAAAATCAAACTGAAATGTTTGGTCTGATGGCCACATTTGATTCGCTGTGATTGGCTGTTCTGTTATCTCATAAGAAACAAATCCCTTTCCACCCCATATCCCCCCAACAACAATCATCCCCGATTTGCAAGCTATTAAGCCATCTTGCTAAAGAAGTTAGGTCACATTAGGCTACCATTTAGTTTATTCTGGCAAGAATCTTTTTCCATCTTTTTCCAGCGAGTGAGACGTGGAGAGAGCAAACCTGATGAACATCTTTTTTAACAGGTTTGACCACCCTAACCCACTCTCACCTCAGAGTACTGCACCCTCCACCCATCCTTCTGCTGATACCAGCATAGGAGAGAGTTTCTCCCAACCCACAAATACAGCAGCCCAGGTAAGCAGAGAGCTGAGGAGACTTTGTGCCAGCAAAGCAGCGGGTCCAGATGGAGTATCACCACGACTGCTGAAGGCCTGTGCGTTGGAACTGGGGAGTTCTCTACAGCGCATCTTCAACCTGAGCCTGGAACAGGGGAGAGTCCCGAGGCTTTGGAAAACATCTTGCATCACCCCAGTCCCAAAGGTATCACGTCCTAGTGAGCTGAACGACTTCCGGCCTGTCGCTCTGACGTCACATGTGATGAAGACCATGGAGCGGCTGCTGCTTCACCACCTGAGGCCACAGGTCTGCCACACCCTCTACCTTCTGCAATTCGCATACCAGGAGAAGGGGGGAGCGGAGGATGCCATCATCTATATGCTACACCGATCCCTCTCCCACTTGGACAGAGGCAGTGGTGCTGTAAGAATTATGTTTCTGGACTTCTCTAGCGCCTTCAACACCATCCAACTCTGCTCCTTAGGGACAAGCTGACTGAGATGGGAGTAGATTCACACCTGGTGGCAGGGATCGCGGACTATCTTACAGACAGACCTCAGTATGTGCGTCTTGGGAACTGCAGGTCTGACATTGTGGTCAGCAACACAGGAGCACCGCAGGGGACTGTGCTTTCTCCAGTCCTGTTCAATCTATATACATCAGACTTCCAATACAACTCGGAGTCCTGCGACGTGCAAAAGTTCGCTGACAGCACTGCTATTGCGGGCTGCATCAGGAGTGGACAGGAGGAGGAGTATAGGAACCTAATCAAGAACTTTGTTAAATGGTGCGACTCAAACCACCAACTGAACACCAGCAAAACCAAGGAGCTGGTGGTGGATTTTAGGAGACCCAGGCCCCTCATGGACCCCGTGATCATCAGCGGTGACTGTGTGCAGAGGGTACAGACCTATAAATACCTGGGAGTGCAGCTGGGTGATAAATTGGACTGGGCTGCCAATACTGATGCTCTGTGCAAGAGAGGACAGAGCCGACTATACTTCCTTAGAAGGCTGGCGTCCTTCAACATCTGCAACAAGATGCTGCAGATGTCCTATCAGACGGTTGTGGTGAGCGCCCTCTTCTACGTGGTGGTGTGCTGGGGAGGCAGCATAAAGAAGAGGGACGCCTCACGCCTGGTCAAACTGGTGAGGAAGGCAGGCTCTATTGTAGGCACGGAACTGGATAGTTTGTCATCCGTGGCAGAGCGACGGGCGCTGAGCAGGCTCCTGACAATCATGGAGAATCCACTGCATCCACTGAACAGGATCATCTCCAGACAGAGGAGCAGCTTCAGAGACAGACTGCTGTCACCATCCTGCTCCACTGACAGACTGAGGAGACCCCACACTATGAGACTCTTCAGCTCCACCCGGTGGGGTAAACATTAACATTATACAAAGTTATTGTCTGTCTGTTATACCTTCATTTTTATCACTCTTTAATTTAATATTGTTTTTTATCAGTATGCTGCTGCTGGTATGTGAATTTCCCCTTAGGATTAATAAAGTATCTATCTATCTATCTATCTATCTATCTATCTATCTATCTATCTATCTATCTATCTATAATGTGGGAAGTGACATCCGTCACATCTTCTACAATTCAGTCATGGCCAATGTGTGGTGTGCTGGGCTGGAAACATCACTTCAAAAGAGGCCCACCGAATCAACATAATTAAAAAGACAAGCTCAGTTATAAGGTGCACTCTGGACCACCTGGAGCTCATAGAGAGAGAAAAGAAAAACAAAACTGGGCACCATTATGAACAATGCTGCACATCCCCTCTTTGACACACACTGAGGACTTTCAACTAACACATTATTTGGCAGAAGTGTGTCAAGAACTGCTATGGGGGGGTTCCATTACACCAAGAGCAATATTCCTACATAACAACTCATTGTGAATGGGACTGCCAAGTTAAACATTTTTCTTTCTTTTTAATTTTCTATCGTTTTACTCATTCTGGTGCGTATTCAGGCCAAAGTGTGTGTCTGTTTATACTAATCTGTTTCTCTGACCCTTAATCATCCACTGACACTAACTGTCTCTCCCTCTCTCACCACTTCACCACCTAAAACCTCATGTGTGGTGACCACAATGGTGCAAAAATGGCTGCCATCACATCATCCAGGTGTGTGCGACACATTAGTGGTGGTTGAAGTGGCTCACCACTCACTGTGTAAAGTGGTTTGAGTAGTAAGTAAAATGCTATATAAATGTAAAGAATTATTATTATTATTGTTATTGTTATATAGTCTATCTATCTATTATATAGTGCCTTTCATATCTTTCTATCTATCTATCTATTCTATAGTACCTTTCATATCTATCTATCTATCTGTTATATAGTGCCTTTCATATCTATCTATCTATCTATCTATCTATCTATCTATCTATCTATCTATCTATCTATTATATAGTACCTTTCATATTTATCTATCTATTATATAGTGCCTTTCATATCTATCTATCTATCTATCTATCTATCATATAGTGTCTTTCATATCTATCTATCTATCTATCATATAGTGTCTTTCATATCTATCTATCTATCTATCTATCTATCTATCTATCTATCTATCTATCTATCTATCTAT
>JANRMT010062806.1:113624585-113634712 GCA_026402145.1 Polypterus bichir lapradei | reverse complement strand
TTAGGGGTGGGCGATCTTTCCGAAAAATCTTATCACGATCCTTTTAATATAAAATCACAATTCACAATCTGAATTGCAATCTGTCTTTTCAATAAGAGAATATCCGGACTCAAACTCATCAAGACCTAAGTAACACTTTATTTTAAATATCAAATAAAGTTGAACTCAATTGTTCTCTCGTTTGCTAGCTAAGCGGAGTTGAGGAGGGCGCCCCAAAGCTGGCGAGTGAATGAGGAAGGCCTCTCCCCTCGGCCCGCTGCATGTTTCTCAGATTTGCACAAATAAATCAGTACGGCAAGTGAACTCTGATACATAGCGAAATGAGAGAAGTTGCAAAATCACCCGGAATGTTCAAGCAAATTATTTAAAAAAAAAAAAACGATCTAAATCCGTTAAGTAGTTCTCTTGTGAAAAGCAGACAGACAGACATTGGATTTTATATATTATATATTAGTAAACCTTCAAAATAATGTGCAGTTAAAGTCACAGCAGCATTTCTGGAGCTTAGTAGAGCCAGATAACTATAAGAATGTTCACCAAGCAGCTCTGAAAATGTCTGCTTTGTTTGGGTCTCCATACCTCTGTGAGTCTGACATGAATGTCATGAAATTAAAAGTTCAGAACAAGACTGACAGATGAACATCTAAATGACTGCATCAGAGTGAACCTAAGGGGCTCCACTCCTCCATACACCTCAGTGCCAGTCATCTGACTACAGTAATCCCTCCTCGATCGCGGGGATTGCGTTCCAGACCCCCCCGCGATAGGTGAAAATCCGCGAAGTAGAAACCATATGTTTGTATGGTTATTTTTATATATTTTAAGCTCTTATAAAGCCCTCCCACACTGTTAACATTATTAGAGCCCTCTAGACATGAAATAAGACCCTTTAGTCAAAAGTTTAAACTGTGCTCCATGACAAGACAGAGATGACAGTTCTTTCTCACAATTAAAAGAATGCAAACATATCTTCCTCTTCAAAGGAGCGCCGTCAGGAGCAGAGAATGTCAGAGAGAGAGCGCTCGCTAAGAAAAGCAAACAATCAAAAAATCAATACGTGCTTTTAAGTATGCCGATGCACCGCGATAAAGCGGCATTTTGTAGAGGAGCGTCCGTATCCTCTGTGCAAACAGCCCGTCTGCTCACACCCCCTCCGTCAGGCAGAGAGAGTGAGAGATAGAGAGAAGCAAACAATCAAGCACCGCGTGGGAAGCATATCTTATATCATTGAGGAGTTTTAGTTAATATGTAATACATGCTCTGATTGGGTAGCTTCTAAGCCATCCGCCAGTAGCGTCCCTTGTATGAAATCAACTGGGCAAACAAACTGAGGAAGCATGTACCATAAATTAAAAGACCCATTGTCCGCAGAAATCCGCGAACCAGCGAAAAATCCGTGATATATATTTAGATATGCTTGCATTTAAAATCCACGATGGAGTGAAGCCACGAAAGTCGAAGCGCAATATAGCGAGGGATTACTGTAACTGAAAAACACATCACACATGTAACTGGACATATGAATAAAGTGACACAGTGACATGTGACACAATGACAAATGAATAAGTCAGATTTGTGTATTTGGAATTACATTGTTTTGTTCTGACAGCATTCATGTTTTAAAGCAATAGTGTGAGATACACTAGAAAATGCATACAGACATACAAAATGCACTTGCAGGTGAACTCAATATTTTTTTGTGATGATTTAATGCAAAATGTGAGTTGTGGACACCAACAATTTGTAAATGTTCAGGCCAAACAAGCTTATTCAGTTTGTTTGGGTTGAAATAAGCTGTGAGAATAAACGTTAGAAATAATGAGGAGCTCTCGGCCATTTTCATTTTGTAAAAGTAGCTCTCAGGGGAAAAAAAGTTGGAGACCCCTGACCTCTGCAGTCTTAAATATAACGATGCATTGGTGGTGTTTTGTGGTTCTTTACTGGTTTGTGTGTTTCCTCACAGAGCCACTGCTTGACCAAGCGCTGTTTCACTCTGGGACGGGTTCTTTACATGTGAAGTTTGCCCTTTGTGCTTTGAAAATCTTCCTAATATGTAGAAGAAACCCAAAATGTTTAATGTATGGCAGGCTACCCTTTCCCCTATGGCATCGCTCTGAAGAACCACTCTGGCCCACTCTATTTTGAAGTCTATGGACTCAGTTCAAGTTTTCTTCTTCTTCTGTTAGTTTCCTGCTAGGTGGTCAATGGTGCTTTACAGATTTCTGTTTTGTCCAATCTTTTCAAAACCCAAAGATCCAATTTCCTAAGCAAAGAACTCTTCATAGAATGAAACTATCAAGCAATGGAACCACACAACCCAGTAAAGGGTCAACATAGGGCTATCATTTTTAAGAGCATACATGGACAAGGGTCCTTTAATGGCACTGTATGGTTCTTTCCTGGGTTGTGTGGCTCCTCACAGAACAATTACGTAACAAAGTGCCGTTTCATCCTGGGGTGGGTTCTTTGGGCTTTGAAAAACATCTTAATATGTCTAAAAAAAACCTGAAACCTTTAATGTTTGGTAGGCTGTAGGACACCAGCAGAGTTTTAAGAAAACCTGACCTGAGCCCGTGTGATTGTGTGCGGCGAGAGTCCTTTTAAATCAGGACCCACCGGTATCTGGCAAGTCTGTTACCATCTAGTCATTCTTATTTACTGTATGGGACGTGTAACAAATCTAAAGAAATAAAACGTTTTTTTCTGGAACGTTCATGTGGATGGGTGTAATGGGAACCAAAAATGGATCCCTATGCTGTCTTAAAAATAAAGTTGCACTAGTGGCATTTTGTGGTTCTAAACTTAAAAGAAGTGGTGAGGCGGCCTTCTGCTGTTATGCACCTAAAATCTGGGATAGCCTGCCAATAGGAATTCGGCAGGCTGATACGGTGGAGCACTTTAAAAAACTTTAACATGGCTTTCTCATAACTTCATCTTAGTTTAATCCTGATGCTCTGTAAATTCAATTAATTATCATTATTATTCATGGTGGCTCCTCAATCCATACTAACCCCTACTTTCTCTTCTGTTCTTTTTCCAGTTTTCTGTGGTGATGATCTGCACCACCACCACCTAATCAAAGCACCGTGATGTCCTTACATTGATGGATTAAAGACCAGAAGTCCACATGACCATCATCATCAAGTCCTTCCATGTGAACCCTGAATATAATGATTGAGGTCATTGATGTGAGGTGCAACGTCTAGGGATGGCTGGGTGGTCTTGTGGCCTCTGAACACCTGCAGATTTTCTTTTTTTTTTGTTTTTTCTGTCCTCCCTGGTCATCGGACCTTACTCTTATTCTATGTTAATTAGTGTTCCCGTATTCTAATTTTTATTTATTTTGTCTTTTTTCTCTTTCTTCATCACGTTAAGCACTTTGAGCCACATTGTTTGTATGAAAATGTGCTATAGAAATAAATGTTGTTGTTGGTGTTGTTGTTCTTTACTGGTTTGTGTGTTTCCTCACAGAGCCACTGCTTGACCAAGTGCTGTTTCACTCTGGGACGGGTTCTTTGCATATGAAGTTTGGTGCTTTGTGCTTTGAAAATCTTCCTAATATGTGGAAAAACACCAAATCTATAATTAATGGCAGAGTAGCTAGCAGGAAACTCACAGATGAAGAAACCCTGAACTGAGTCTGCGTGATGGAGTCCTTGTAACCCATTAAGCTCAGCCTCCGTTTGTCCTTTTCCTTCTCCTTTGATTTAACTGGCCGTAACTTCATCATCCTTCTTTCATCAATATTCATATTCCACCCTTGAACATAAAGGTCGGACATTTCCCTTTCAGAATTTTTGCACCTCAAGAATATAGTTAGATTGTACATTACACATAAGTTGCAGCAGAAAACAGTTGCAAAATTCAGTGATGTTTTTACTTAAAAATGCACTTTGAATGTTATTCTGGGTGGCACGGTGGCGCAGTGGGTAGTTCTGCTGCCTCGCAGTAAGGAGACCTGGGTTCGCTTCATGGGTCCTCCCTGCGTGGAGTTTGCATGTTCTCCCCCTGATTTGGTGGGTTTCGTCTGGGTACTCCGGTTTCCTCCCACAGTCCAAAGACATGCAGGTTCGGTGCATTGGTGATCCTAAATTGTCCCTAGTGTGTGCTTGGTGTGTGTTTGTGTGTGGCCAGCGGTGGGCTGGCGCCCTGCCCAGGGTTTTCTTCCTGCCTTGCGCCCTGTGTTGGCTGGGATTAGCGCCAGCAGACCCCCGTGACCCCGTAGTTAGGATATAGTGGGCTTGATAATGGATGGCTATATTGGTGCACTGGGTAGTGCTGCTGCCTCGCAGTTAGGAGATCCGGGTTCACAGTTTGCATGTTCTCCCCCTGGTTTGGTGGGTTTCGTCTGGGTACTCCGGTTTCCTCCCACAGTCCAAAGACATGCAGGTTAGGAGCATTGGCGATCCTAAATTGTCCTGTGTGTGTGTGTGCGCCCTGTGGTGGGTTGGCGCCCTGCCTGAGGTTTGTTTCCTGCCTTGCGCCCTGTGTTGGCTGGGATTGGCTCCGGTAGACCCCCATAACCCTGTAGTTAGGGTGTAGCGGGTTGGATAATGGATGGATGTTATTCTTACTTCCATACATGTTGAAATAAACATCCGAACGCTATAAAAGGTGTCAGAGAACATGTCAGGAACAGCCAGGAAAAAAAAAATAAAATCTCCAAGTAATACGTTTTACTGTTTTGAAGCAGTGCACAAAAATGTAACCACCTTCAGCTCCTGCTTGTTTCAGGGGGCTCGTCCTCTTCTTGGCCATTCCAGACTTTTCCATCTTTTAGCTTTGATAATCTCCTGTGTGACCTTATCAGTATGTTTGGCTCTTTATCTTGTTGGAGGATGAAGCACCGCCCAGTGAGTTTGGAGGCATCTACTGGATCTTGAGCAGATCAGATGTTTCTACACACCATAGAATTCACTGTGCCACTGCCATCAGCAAGGTCCATTATCAATGAAGAGAAGTGTGCCAGGACCTTGTCAGCCATAACACCCCCAGCAGCATGTTTAACAGATGAGGTGGTCTGCTTTGGGTCTCGGGCAGTTTCTTTTCATCTCCACACTTTGCTCTCACCATCACTCTGATGAGGTTCATCTTTGTCTCGTCTGTCCACCTTTTTCCAGAAGTCCTTTTTCACAAACTGTAATCTGCCCTCCTGTTTTTGTGATTGTTCATCTTGCAGTGTGTCCTCTGTGTTTCTGTTCATGAAGTCTTCTGCTGATAGTCGTCCCTGACACACACACATCGGCCTCCTGAAGTCTGTTTCTGTTCTGTCAGGCAGACGTTTGCAGCTTTTTCTTGACCATAGTGAGGATTCTTCTGTCATCAGCAGTGGTGGTCTTCCTTGGCCTACCCGTCCCTTTGTGATTTGTGAGCCCACCAGTGTGTTCTTTCTTCTTCATGATATTCCAGACAGTTGATTTGGCTCATCCTAAAGTTCTACTGATGTCTCCAATGGTTTTATTCTTGTGTTTCAGCCTCTTTGACTTTCATTGGCACAGCTCTTGTCCTCATGTTGATCGATCGTAATTACAGATTCCAAAGGGTAGCAGCAAACCAAGGTGTCTTATGAAGCCATGAAACCCCCCTGAGGAATCACAAACGCCTGTGATGCGAATGGTCCCAAATATTATGGTGCCCTGAAACGGGGGGGGGACTGAAATGTGTGCAGACCCCCTCAAATGAATGCCTGCGATGTGGACTTTAATCACGATGTCTAAGTTGTTTGATTTGTAATTTTAAACTGAGGAGCAGAGGGGGGTAAATCAAGGAGAAATGCGTCCTTGTCCCACACACTATGGAGGGCTCTGTATACATGGAGGGCAGCAGGAGACTTTATGACTGTTCTCTAACCTGGAACGTCTTAGCAGTTGCATTGTCAAGAGTTATGGACATTTAGAGGATTCAATCAAAAGAGAAGCCCAGCTTACCCGCGCCTGGCAGCACAAAGAATCATAGAGCCCAGAGGTAGCTATGGCAAGTGGGCACAAACATATCTGGAAATGCCCCTGAGCCCTAAAGCGACTGAACAGGTTAACGTC
Source organism: Polypterus bichir lapradei (assembly GCA_026402145.1). Lineage (NCBI taxonomy): Eukaryota > Metazoa > Chordata > Cladistia > Polypteriformes > Polypteridae > Polypterus > Polypterus bichir. Next base: position 113,628,674 of record JANRMT010062806.1, on the reverse strand, counting down.
AGTAAAGGACCTAAATTGCTGTTCTCTGTTAAAACACAAAGACTTGCCCGTTGGCCTGCGGGTGGTAAAGCGTAAGTGAGTGATGTCATAAAAATAAATAAGGAAGACAAACACTTGAGAAAAGCAAGTTGGTGGAGGGAACAGGAAAACCATCCCCACTGCTGGAGTTTGTGGTTCTGCCTTCATGGTGTCTCCTTTTTGTTTTCCTTCTGCTTTTTATGAAATTCTTCTTAGTGAAGACCTGAAAAATAATCTGCCTGATTTGATAGTGCTAATTAAAATCACATTGCCAACACTAAAGCAGTTCAGAGAAGGGCAAAGGAGAGCAGGCAGGCGCCTCCATGGCGTAGAGGGCATGACCTGCTCTGGAGCCGAACCTGTTCAGTCTCTAATGAAAGAAGAAATGTGAGGATCAACTAGAACATTCTCAGAGGCATTCATAAAGTGGAGCTTTTTATGGTCATTTCAACCACATACAGTTAGTACGGCACACAGTGAAACGAAACAACATTCCTCTGGGACCACGGTGCTACCTGGAGCACAGCACTACAGAAAATAAATCAAACTACACTTCTTAACATGAAGTGCATGTGTGAGCATTGCAGGGCAGCGCAAAGACGGAGACAGCGGTACAAACGAGGACAGTGCGGCGCCCAGCAGTACACATCAACGACATCTACGGGTACCAAAAGTTAGCAGGTCGCGACAAAATGTGACAAAATCTTAACAGAAGGAACAGATGTAAACCTGACACAGGAAGTAGGAAGAAAGTGACAGAATGATAATAAATATGATAAATATATTTAAGACATAATCTAGTTGAGTGGGAGGTGTGTATGTGTGATCAGTCTAATCCCTGAGTGTGTGGGAGTCTTATGGCTTGAGGGAAGAAACAGTCACACATTCTGGGAGTGAAGGCCTTTAATGCTTTGGTGACTTTTTCCAGACAGCAGCAGAGTGAATAATCTAAGTCGGGGTGTCAGGTCCTCCACAAGGCTGGTGGCAGAAACTTTCAGATAGTCTGGAATGACTCGGCATAAAGCGATCTTGGGATATCTGGAACAAACTGTAAAGTGTTGTAGACAGATAGATATGAAAGGCACTATATGAGAGATAGATCAATAGGTATGAAAGGTGGTATATAAAGTATAGATTTTAAAAGGATGTATATAATATCCATCCATCCAATTTCCAACCCGCTGAATCCAAACACAGGGTCACGGGGGTCTGCTGGAGCCAATCCCAGCCAACACAGGGCACAAGACAGGAACCAATCCTGGGCAGGGTGCCAACCCACCGCAGATATATATAATAGATAGATGAATATTAAAGGGGATATGAAAAGCACTATATAAGAGATAAATGGACATGAAAGGCAATATATAATAGATAGATAGATAGATAAGCACTGTATAATAAGGTTTAAGGTTTCTTTATTTAGTCCTGTTTACACAAGAAAACATGAAATTTGCCTTCTCAGTTGCATCTAATAACAGACAGAATGAGATAAAACAGACAAATAGAAACAAGATTAAGATTAAGGTAAGGCAGTTAGATAATGCATATTTACACCAAAAAAAAAAGGTTACAGGATATCAAAACCTTAATCATTATCTCCGATATTTCTTATTGAAAAGTACAAGGAAGAAAGGAGTTTGTGGAGCAATTTGTGTGGGTTTTCAAAGCGACTCTCCTTCCTGATTTACTGAAGTTTAGTTCTACATGTAATGGATGTCTGTCATCAGTTGAGATGATGTCCAGTTTCTTTAGCATCGCCCCCGACACACACTAGTCAAATCATCCACATCACCCCCAATAATTTTAGCTGCATACTTCATAATCTGCTGGAGCTTTTTTGAGTTTTGGTTTGTCAGACTATTAAACCAGGCAATGAAACTGAAAGTGATCACAGACTGGATCAGACTGCAATTAAAAGACAACATGAGGTCCTTGTCTACTTTAAATAGTTTGAGTTTATGGAGGAGAAATAAGCGCTGGTTGCATTTAGAGAATATTTTTGTTGTACTAGTATTCCAGTTAAGATTGTTATCTAGGTAAGTTCCTAAGTATTTATATTCAGTCACTATTTCTACCTCCTCTCTTTTCACCCCAACATAAAGCTGAAGCTGAATTACTCAAAAACAGAAGTCAGCTTCCTTGACACCACTGTTCAACTAAAAAACAACACCCTTGTAACTTCTGTTTTTCACAAACCAACAGACAGACGAACCTACCTAAGAAGTGACAGCTTCCACCCCAAGCATATAAGGCACTCCATTATTTTTAGCCAAGCAATTCGATACAATCGTATTTGCTCAGACCCGATAGACCGTGATCAACAACTGCAGGAGCTCAGACAAGATTTCATCAGACAAGGTTATACCCCCAAAACAACAGACACTCAAATAAGAAGAGCTACTGCCATACCCAGAGACAACCTTCTGGAATATAAAAACAAAGACTACAAGAACCGCATCCCCCTTGTTGTCACCTACAACCCACATCTTGAAACACTTCGAAAAATTATAAAAGAACTTCAGCCAATGCTAAACAGCGACCAAACACTGAAAGGTGTATTTCCTGAACCTCCCCTCCTGGCATACAGACAACCACCAAACCTTCAGCAACTTATTGTCCGAAGCTCCCTAAATGAAATGACAGCAAATGGCACATCTCCCTGCCTACAGAAAAGATGTAAAACGTGTGCCCACATCTACAATACAGACCGTATAGTTATACCACACTGCCGACTTGAACATCACATAAAGGGATCATTTTCCTGCAGATCATCTAATGTGGTCTACCTAATTCTCTGCATGAAATGTCCTGACACTGCACTCTATGTGGGAGAAACTGGGCAAACACTCCGCCAGAGAATGAATTTACACAGGTTCCACATTAAACATGGCAACACAGATGTTCCTGTAGCGGCCCACTTCAACAGCCATGGACGCTGTGAGAGGGACTTTAAAGTCACAGTGCTTATGGGCAACTTCAAAACACAGCAAGCGAGAAAAGAATGGGAAGTTAAGCTCATGTTAAAATTTAATACATTACAGCATGGCTTGAATAGAGACAAGAGTTTTATGGCCAGGTATGAGGACTGTTTGCATCTCTCAGACTGACACAGATAACCTGTACAGACCCACATTGTTTTGAAAAACTCATCACAGACTTCAAAGGACTTTGTTGGACAGTTATCTTATCCAAAAATCTCTTGACCATACATCGTTTTTCTCTCTCTTGTTAAATTAATCTTAGCCTGAGTGAACCTATTAATTTTTTACATTTAAGATTTTTCCTTTAAAGATTTACCATTGTTGTTTCTTGTCCTAGTGTGTGGATATAAACACAGGAAACTTCAGTTTCTGTATTACATCTTGCCTGAAGAAGGGGCCTGAGTTGCCTCGAAAGCTTGCATATTGTAATCTTTTTAGTTAGCCAATAAAAGGTGTCATTTTGCTTGGCTCTTCTCTACCTCCTCCCCAGAACTACAATGTGTGAACATACAGATTTCTGTCTTTTAAAATCAAATATCATTTCCTTGGTCTTTTTTACATTCAGAGTGAGAAATTTTTTATTTCACCAGTTTACCATACAGTCCACTTGATTTAGATAGTGGCTTTCATCCCCCCAGATATGTGTCCTATTAGCCTGGTGTCATCAGCATATTTGATAACGGAGCAGTGGCCATTGTTCTGTCTCAGGTCACTTGTGTACAGAGTAAACAGTAATGGTGATAAAACACACCCCTGCGGACTTCCTGTGTTTGAATGAATGGCTATTGAAAAAGTGTTCTGTACTTTAACTGTCTGTGAATGATTTAAAAGAAAGTTATGAATACATAGTGTAATAGATAGATAGATAGATAGAGTGAAAGGTACTATATAACAGATAGATAGATAGATAGATACATACAGTGGTGTGAAAAACTATTTGCCCCCTTCCTGATTTCTTATTCTTTTGCATGTTTGTCACACAAAATGTTTCTGATCATCAAACACATGTAACCATTAGTCAAATATAACACAAGTAAACACAAAATGCAGTTTTTAAATGATGGTTTTTATTATTTAGGGAGAAAAAAAA
>JANRMT010062806.1:113595640-113609585 GCA_026402145.1 Polypterus bichir lapradei | reverse complement strand
TATCTATCTATCTATCTATCTATCTATCTATCTATCTATCTATCTATCTATCTGTGTGCAAACCCCCATCAAATGAAAGTCTGCAATGTTCACTTTAATCACGATGTCTGAATTATTGGATTTGTAATTTTAAACTGTGCAGCAGAGGGGTCAGTCAAGGAAAATTGTGTCTTTTACCCCAAACATCATGGAGGACACTACAATTCCACTCTTGTCGCCACATACTTGAGTATTTCAAATGCTAAAAAACGTTGAATTGGGACCAAGTTGCATGTAGACATCAGTTCTAATTCTGAAAGTGTGAACGGTGAGTGAATACTCAACTCCAAATCTCTCTTTAAGATAACTGATAAGAAATAAGCCAGTGTCAATGCAGGGTTTCCTCTCTTTTCCCAGAATCATTTTTTCTGGACATTTTCTTACACACTGAGTCAGCATCACAAGATGCAGTGTATGATAAGCGACTTTGTGAATGGCTGCTGTTAAAGAAGATGTTTGTTCCTCAGCTCTGTGTAGCCCTGCAATTATAAGGCCAACCCTTAGCTTCTTCTGCATTGTGACTAATTAATTGCCAAGAAAAATGTGTTACATAGTGACAGACACAACAAAGCATTAACACACCTTGTCATACACTTGATTTTAAAACTGTTCGCTGAAACATTCCTGTTACCTTTGTCTTCTTTTCAAACATTTTAAAAATGATGTCTGTCAAAGAACTGTTAATATTATAAACAGCAGAAGGCAGACTTAACTAAATTTGGCTAAATCAGTGATTCTTATTTATGTATTTCTTCTTGTGACCCAATATCGCCTATTGTATGTCTTTGTAACCCAAAATCGCTGTGGAATGGCAGCCAATCTTCGTGCTGTTCCCTCAAATGTCACCCCCTGTCCCCTTTGAAAATCACCGCCATGGTCTTCCTGTCCCCTTTGAGAATCTCCACTGAATGTCAGGGAGTTGCCACCAAATGAGCGCCAACCCATCAAAAGGCTTTCTGCAAACTGTTTGTGAACCGTTCTCGCTTGGTTCAATTGTAATTTCACGCCTTTGCATTACCCAATTAGAGTTGTCTTGTGACTCACAGTTTAAGAAATGATGAGCTAAATAAACAAGAACAATGGCCAGTTTGGTGGTCTTCTTAAACTCAAAGCCACTGCTAGGTCTCTCCATCCTGCAAATGACTCAAATGCAAACAAGGTTCTAAGACAAATTTAAAGAGGAGTTTCCATTAAGTTTACATTAAAACTATCCTGCAAGTTTTTTCAAGACCCACCAGCTCTACGATTTCCCTGAAAGTTTCGATAACAAAGTCATGTTTTCTCTTTTCCCTATTTCGCGTGTCTCTTTTTGCATTATGTTGTTGATTTACACCATTCACTGTCTGATCACTTTCATATTTGCTATTTCTTGTTTGAGCTTCTTCGTCCTCACAGTTTAATTGTACTTCTTTGTTTTTAAAAATTAAAACATTAGTACAGTCTGGATGAGAACAGGCCATTTAGGGCAACAAATCTCGCCAGTCTTATCCACCCAGCTCTTCCAAAATAACATACTAAGTCTAGTTTTGAAAGTCCTCCTGTCTACCGCAGTACTTGATCACTTATTCCAGGTGTCTACGGTTCTCTGTGTGAAGAACAATTTCCTCATGTTTGTGTGAAATTTCCCCTTAACAAGTCTCCAATTGTGTCCCTGTGTTCTTGATGATCTCATTTTAAAGTCACCGTCTCGACCCACTGGACTAATCACTTTCATAATTTTAAACACTTCAGTCAGGTCTCCTCGTGTAATAAGATTATAAGTTTAATGTCACTGTGCTCTGTACAAAAAATATTTTACAAATCCACTCACATGCATCGCATCGCTGCAGTTGACTATACTGTATCCCCAACCGTTGAAGACATTCTCCAGTCCTGAGACATGACAACTGGGATCGTAGAAAACAAGTTTACCTTTAAAGAGCTGACATTCAAAATGGTAGACGTGGGTGGACAGCGCTCCGAACGAAAAAATGGATTCACTGTTTTGAAGGGGTCATCGCAATAATATTCTGTGTGGAGCTCAGTGGCTATGACCTTAAGCTGTATGCAGATAATCAAACGGTAAGTACAATGGCTTTCATTTGCTTTTCCTGGCTGTCTCACCAACTTCCTCCTGACAAAAATCAGACTGCTTGAAGAGCAAAATTTCCAGTAAATGCAGATAGTTTAGTGGAGGCCCAGAGTGACAAAGCTTTGGGGCAGGGCTTTCTGTGTTTTTCCCTGACTTTACATGATACACTAGAACTTCTGATTCCCCAGGTACTTTTGGCATGCTTCATAATGCACAAGGCAAAAGCTTCTGATTAGCATCAAATTTTCTTTACACCAAGGTTGTACGCATTTAGCTCAGATTGATTAATCCAGGAAAGGAAATTTCAGGCTTGCTCAGGCTGGATCTGGGTGTAATATGAAAACAGTATTAATAAACAGTGGCTTGGATTTTCTTTACCAGGATCATTTGAATAAGCCACAATCATCCATACATTTTCAGGATGTGGTATCAGAAACTGTTCCTGCAGTTTTGGGGAAAACTATTCTAAATCAGACTTACATTGCATTAACATAACCAACATGTGGAGGACCCAACCTTTTAAGTACATCCGTTCATTTGTGAACATGATTAATCCAAGGCCAGCGTCAGGCACAAGGTCTGGCACGCCACCTACTATGTTTAGGGCTCCTGCCATTGCAGGAAACAGGGCCAATTTAGAGTTAGTAATTAACCAGATATACATGTTTTTGTGAAATACCAGGAGAAAGCCCATGTAGATAGAGAGAGAACATGTAAACATTATACAGATAGGGTCAGGATTTCAACTGAGGGGCTATGAGGCAGTACTGCTACCTTCTGTTCCCCATGGTTAGACTTCAACAAATTCACTTTCCTCAACACGGTAAAAGTGCACAAACTACCATATTTCCAAACTACCATAATATTCTTAGAAATCGCCTTAGTCAATGGGTGGGCCTCTCTGGCACGGTCTTAAATTGGTTTGAATCCTACCTGACAGGGAGAAAATTCTTTGTTAGTTGTGGTAATTACAACTCAAAGACACATAATATCCAATATGGTGTTCCACAAGGCTCTATCCTGGGTCCGCTGCTCTTCTCAATCTACATGCTTCCGTTAGGTCTGATTATCTCAGGGCACAACGTGAGTTACCACAGCTATGCTGATGACACACAGCTGTATTTATCAGTAGCACCTGATGACCCCGATTCTCTTGATTCACTAACACAATGTCTGACTGGTATCTCAGAATGGATGAATAGTAACTTTCTCAAGTTAAATAAAGAGAAAACTGAAATCTTAGTGATTGGCAATAATGGATACAATGAGGCTATTAGAAATAAACTGGATAAATTAGAATTAAAAGTCAAGACAGAGGTAAAAAGCTTAGGGGTAATTGTTGACTGTAATCTGAATTTTAAATCGCATATTAATCAGATCACTAGGACAGCATTTTTTCACTTAAGAAACAGCTAAAGTTCCTCTTATATTACTGAAAGATGCTGAGAAATTAGCTCACGCGTTTGTTTTCAGTCGACTAGATTACTGTAACGCACTCCTCTCAGGACCACCGAAAAAAGACATAAATCGTTTGCAACGAGTGCAGAATGCAGCTGCTAGAATCCTAACTAGGAAAAGAAAATCCAAGCACATTTCTCCAGTTTTGATGTCACTACACTGGTTACCTGTGTCATTCAGAATTGACTTTAAAATTCTGCTTATGGTTTATAAAGCCTTAAATAATCTCGCCCCATCTTATATATCGGAATGTCTGACACCTTATATTCCAAATCGTAACCTCAGATCCTCAAATGAGTGTCTCCTTAGAATTCCAAGGACAAAACTTAAAAGAAGTGGTGAGGCGGCCTTCTGCTGCTATGCACCTAAAATCTGGAATAGCTTGCCAATAGGAATTCGCCAGGCTAATACAGTAGAGCACTTTAAAAAACTGCTGAAAACACGTTACTTTAACATGGCCTTTTCATAGCTTCACTTTAACTTAATCCTGATACTCTGTATGTTCAATTCATCATAATAACTATTCATGGTGGCTTTAAAATCCGTACTGACCCCTACTCTCTCTTCTGTTTCTTTTTTGCGCCACGTCCATCTACTCAAAGCATCATGATGCTCCAACAATGATGGATGGATTAAAAGCCAGAAGTCTACGTGACCATCATCATCAAGTCCTTCCGTGAGAACCCTAAATCCAAAGAGGACTGTTTGATTTATGTTAGGTAGAATACCCAGAGGGGACTGGGCGGTCTCATGGTCTGGAATCCCTACAGATTTTATTTTTTTCTCCAGCCGTCAGGAGTTTTCTTTTGTTTTTTCTGTCCACCCTGGCCATCGGACCTTACTCTTATTCTATGTTAATTAATGTTGACTTATTTTATTTTCTTACTGTGTCTTTTATTTTTCTATTCTTCATTATGTAAAGCACTTTGAGCTACTTTTTGTATGAAAATGTGCTATATAAATAAATGTTGTTGTTGTTGTGATATTTACAGTCAACAAGATTTAAGAGAGGCTCTGATACATTTTATAAATCCAGCATTTGTTTTTTTGGCTAAATGTTATCGATGCAGAATGTCCACTGTTTTGTTAAATGGATATTTTGTGTATATTTTTGTATTTTGCATATTTTAATCTGGGACATTTTGCAAAGCCAAAATGATCATCATGTGTTCCAGTTTTCATAATCTAGGATCCTTATGATTGGGATTTTTTTTTTTTTCGTTTAATCCCTTTAACATTCCACTCTTTGTTAATGTGGGCTTCCCTTAATTCATGGCAAAAATTACAACCAGGATCCTCAAGCATTTGAAAGTAATTTGTAATATTTTGTAATACCTTGTTGACCTGAATATGGCATTCTCTCAGATCTATTCTGTGGTTTGCCAGAATTGTGCTATTTAGGGATATTATCCAGGATAATATAGGAAAAGTTAAGATGACAATTACCACCAAAAATATAGTGTACTTGAAAACATAACATTTAAGACATAGCTTCTTAGAGACAGAAAATGCAACCATCATAATGTTGTGTTAAAGAAAGGTGATAAGTAAATAAAGTGTTAAAGCTTAGGAACCAAAATGTGGCCATAACATACAATCCAGCAAAAGGATGGAGTGACAATGTGATAACAGCGTGAATCTAAATGACAATGCATTTAGGGTTAAATTGTTATTTACTAACAATGAGGCGGGCCTTTCCCTAAAGCCTGACCACACCAACAGAGAGACAGTAAGCATGTCATTAACTGGATAGTGCACTGCGGCATGGGGTTGTCAAGAGCAGTGACACGTCACGGTAACGTAGAAAAGGGCGTGGCTTTACAGTTGGGGAGCACACATTCTGTACATTCTTTTGTTTTAACATTTTGCTTTATGCATCTAGTGATTTTTTTTGTGAATTCAGCATTATAGGGTCAAGTTGGATATGAATGATATCAATTGGAAAGGGTTTAAATCATGTAAACATTATGTTTTACCGAGAGATCGTTTCTTAGATCGCCACGTGTATTTTAAAGTTGATATAAATGGGGGTACGTGCAAACCATATGAAACGAGATCAACTTTGACATTTACATGATTAATGCGGCTAAAATACAGTATCAGAAAGAGCTCTGTTTGTACTCTACTCGGCATATAAATAACTTTTTATCAAGTACCATAGACTGCGAGAAACCGCTGTGCTCAACGCGGAGGTTTTTAATAACTTTTCTCCCGAGCTTTTAAAGCTCATTGTGCATTTTGGTATATAAGAGAGAGTCATTAGTAGGAAGTAGTTCATCTAATAATATTGTTCTTAGACCATAGGTAAAAAGGCTTTGACATTTAACCGATTAATGAGTTAACAAAGACCAGGGTCTTATGAGTTTTAAAGGCAACTTATATTCTCAAACCCCATTGAATGGTGTGGGGTTGGTTTAATAATCGTATGATTTTCCGATTTCATTAAATAAAAAAGCATGAATTGTTACAATAAATATTTTAACACTAAAGTTTGTTTCCCAAGCGTTTAAAATTGGCGTCCAAATGTGGTCACCTGGCAGGGGGCTTCCTCGGTCTCGCTATTGATCATCTTAAGTTTAACACCAGAGGTGTCCATGTCCTGTGAAAGAATGTTTGTTCCCCATTTAAAATTGGCGGCCAAATGTGATCACCTGGCAGGGGGCTTCCTGGGTCTCGAAATGCCTACTGGCGGTGAGAGAAAGTTTATTTCCCCCGATTTATAAAAAGAGGCACACTTGCGTGGTCTTGTCTTACGCACAGGATAAGTGAATATTTCACTTTATAGAGTTTTTAAGACAGTTACGGCTATGTAGAACCATGCATGACTAAAAAGTATGATAAGTGTTTATAAAATGAGGTCGTGTGTGTCGTGAGTTTATATCTTAGCGCGGGTGTGTGAATATTTTTAGAAAGTTACACACAGGCATAGCTATGATGGCAAGATGTGTATATACTGTATTTAATTTCTTAATGTTAATTTTGAATCTAGTGTTTATAAAATGAGGCCGTGTATGGTGAGTTTATAACTTAGAACAGAGGAGTGAATATTTTTTAGAAAGTCACACATATGCATGGCTTTGCATGCAGGATAAGTGTATATTTAATTTTATAATATTAGTTTTGAATCTAGTGTTTATAAAATGAGGTTGTGTGCGTGTGAATATTTTCAGAGAGTTTACACAATGGCATAGCTATGACGGTAAGACAAGTAAATACTGTATTAATTTTGAATCTAGTGTTTATAAAATGAGGCCGTGTATGGTGAGTTTATATCTTAGCGTGGGTGTGTGAATATTTTCAGAAAGTTTACACATAGGCATAGCTATAACGGTAAGACAAGTGTATATTGAATTTCTTAATATTAAGTTTGGAATCTAGTGTTTATAAAATGAGGTCGTGGGTGTCGTTAGTTTATAAGCGCGGGTGTGTGAATATTTTCAGAAAGTTACACATAGACATAGCTATGACGACAAGACGAGTGTATATTTAATTTCTTAATATTAAGTTTGGAATCTAGTGTTTATAAAATAAAGCCGCGTGTCGTAAGTTTATAGCTTATAAATCATATTAACATAAATATATTTTCATACTTTTATAGTTTCATATTTGCATATGTTCATATTTTCATAAATCATATTAACAAACAATATTTTCATATTTTTATATTTTCATAAAGCATATTTTCATCTTTTCATAAATCATATTTTGCATATTTCCATAAATGATATTTTGGGTGAGGGGCTTAAGGTCATCAATCATGTCGGGGCGGGCTTAATGTCATCAATCATCTGTGTGACATTAGCTGTCTGTATAACTACTCACGTGGTTGAGGTCCCCACACAGTTTCTTCTGCTCGAGACTAAATGGGTTTGACTCTCTGAGTCTGTCATATGACATGTCCTTACGTCCTGGTTGCTCTCCTCTGCACAGCTTCAAATGCTGCTATAAGAAGACATCTCCGAAGGTGACACACAGTGATGCACATTCTGCATTAAGAAATCCATCCATCCATCCATTATCCAACCCTCTATATCCTAACACAGGGTCATGGGGGTTTGCTTGAGCCAATCTCCCCAATAAAAGGCCCACCACAGGACACACACACACCAAGCACAATCTTTTAGGATTGCCAATGCACCTAACCTGCATGTCTTTGAACGAAACCCACGCAGACACAGGGAGAACATGCAAACTCCACGCAGGGAGGACCCAGGAAGCGAACCCGGGTGTCCTAACTGCGAGGCAGCAGCGCTACCCACTGCGCCACCATGTAAGACATGCCTATACCGTTGCCCCAATAACACTCGGCACCAACACTGTTAGCACTTTCACAGCCCGAGTAATCCACGATTATGATGCTACACTATGGAGGTTAATATGTTCAAGTATATCTTCTATAGATTAACTGTAAAGCTACTACTTATTTATTATATTATAAAACCACCATTAGCTTCCTCTTGTCAACAAATAAAGCTTTGTTGTTAAGTGAAATCATTTACCTTCATCTGCTCTCCTATTAGAGCCATTTGGTTATAGATCATCCGCTTTATTTGCAACCTACAACCAAATTAAATCCCCTGTCATACACGTGCACATGGGAGGCAGCTAAAGGGCTCAAAAGAAGGTAATTCCCTGTCAGACCAGGGGGTGGCAGAGTGCACTAATCCTTTCTCTTGTCTCCCCCAACGACCAAATGCGGGAAATTCCACCTGGCTCACATGAAGACGTCACTTCCAGTTCCATCTCCCAAGAAGTGGCAGCCCAATGACTTCATTTAGAGTTCCGGTCCCAAGATCCCTCCTCTTCCTGCCATGCAAATATATATCCCGGGTCTCCTAACTGTGAGGCAGTAGCGCTACCCACTGTGCCACCCTCATTAAGAAATTTTACAAGAAATTAATAATGCAATCCTGCAAAAGCTGGTGTAAGCAAAACATTAGAATTGAGTTGTGTGGTTTTCATTTTACACCAGGAATGCTTTATACTGAGCAGGACAACAACAACAACTTTTATTTCTAGAGCATGTTTCATACAAATTATGGAGCTCAACATGCTTTACAGGACGAAGAAAGAGAAAAAAGACAAAATATAAAAATAAGATTAGTCAATGCTGTGTAAGAAAGAATAAATTTAGGTCCGATGGTCAGGAGGACAGAAAAAATAAAAATACTCCAAAGATCTGGAGAAAAAACAAACAAAATCTGCAGGGGTTCCACGGTCACAAGACCACCCAGCCCTCACTGGGCATTCTACCTAACTTCAGTGATCTCAATCAGTCCTCATGGTTTTCAGGGTCCACGTGGAAGAATTAGATGATGACGGTCATGTGGACATCTGTCCTTCTGTCCATCATTGTAGGGACTTTACGGTGCCCTGATCAGGTGGTGGAGGTGCAGATCACCAGCACAGAAAACCAGAAAAAGAACAGCAGAGAAAGTAGGGGTTAGTATGGACCTACAGTGCTTTTAAGAAACCAAACCCCAAACCACCTCCCCTTGGAAGTTTTTACATTTTTTGTTGCACAACATTGATTCCCAGTAGATTTCATTTGGTTTTGTTGGTACTGATCAACAGATAAAGGCTGTTTAATACGGAGTGAGATCGTGGTAAGCATAACGTAATAATTTACGACAAATTTATATTTCTCAAGTGCGAATTACACTTGCTTCTGAAAATTACGAGTACACTTCTCAAGCATGAACAAACTGTGACGTCTCGAGAAGGTCCTTGCTGCGGATCGTGAGATGGGGCAGAGACGGAGCTCAGGGGGCGGGGTTTAGAGCTGAGAGGGGCGTGCACACATACAGGCGGGGTTGGGGTTTGAGACCCGCCCATGGACTGTTATCTGCATTTTTCATAGTTAGATAGATATGGGCGGCTAGGAGTTTTTTGCCCCACCCCATCCCATCCTGTTGGCCAGAGAGATTAACTCAATCTGTCAAAGCACTTCTTCAATTCCCTTCTGAAATGATCGGTTCATAAAATAATGCGTAAGCTCCATAATACTTAGTTATTATACATTTTATCACAGTAAAATAGGAAAAAGAATTACTGTGAAAACCACAGAATTAAAGCCCCTTCATAACTGATGTAGCAGGAGGTGGACTTATTCTGATGGACGTCTCCATGAATACAGGTCAGACTGGTCTTGATACTAAGTAGCAAGCGACAATAGAACTTGCTGCCGGAATCCATAAGGGCTAATACTTTATGTACGTTAACGATCGCCACCCTGTGTGGGGAACTGACAGGGGATTAACCAGAGCCAAGCAGCTCCCTCTCCAGGTCTCCCCGTGCCCTCCTTTTCCATTGGGCATACACCACCATGGTTCATCGGGGTTCCTTGGCGCCCACTCCAGACAGAGACGGCGTGGCTCAAGGTTAGGGACACTCACACATCGGGTTTCACACAGAGGCTGTTCCATTCTTCCCGAGTCCAAAACCACCCGCAGACCTTCAATGACCTCGATATTGTCTTTCATATTTTTAAAGGATTGTCACCAGACTGGCAGGGCCAGATAATCAGGGAGGGTGTTTAACAAGAGGACGCAGGAAACCTGCTCCACTATTTGCCATGTGTTATTTAGGTCTGGCCATAGCCAGCACCTGATTTTTGGCCTGGGGGCAGATGGTTGCCCTGGGTTGAATCCCCATTTTAAGATTTTCCTGGCCTTCTGTCCCGGGGTTCTTCCACCTTTCATAGAACACTCTGCCCTTGTGGGGTTTCCCTCAGAAGGTCATAATAAGACTCATGCATGTCACCTTCTGAGCTTGGCCCTATTCTGTTGGCCTCTGCTGCCCTCTCCCACTGACCCAACCTTAAGCTGGGCCCACAGGTTGGAGCTGGCATTGGATTCCCCCGATCCCCCACAGATGAGCTGTACCCGGCCACTCGGGTGAGGTACTCTTCCACCTGGACCAGTAAGGGGTGAAACTCTTCGGGGTGGTGTGTCAAAGCTTCTCCAAGGTCCTGCTCATGGTTCTTCAAGGAGTTCATCATCCTGCCGACTATGCCAGTTGTGGTAAATAACTAAGCCTTGACACACAAAGAGGTTTGGGGTAGCCTCCCGTACACTTGAAAAATGGCTGCAAAATGGAAAAAAAAGGTTGAGAAAATGGTCTTTACAGGCAAAAGTCCAAAAGAGAACTGCACAGGTCAGTAAACATGGCGGATATATATTTGCATGGCAGGAAGAGGAGGGATCTTGGGACCGGAACTCTAAATGAAGTCATTGGCTGCCACTTCTTGGGAGATGGAACTGGAAGTGACGTCTTCATGTGAGCCAGGTGGAATTTCCCGCATTTGGTCGTTGGGGGAGACAAGAGAAAGGATTAGTGCACTCTGCCACCCCCTGGTCTGACAGGGTATTACCTTCTTTTGAGCCCTTTAGCTGCCTCCTATGCGCACGTGTATGACAGGGGATTTAATTTGGTTGTAGGTTGCAAATAAAGCGGATGATCTATAACCAAATGGCTCTAATAGGAGAGCAGATGAAGGTAAATGATTTCACTTAACAACAAAGCTTTATTTGTTGACAAGAGGAAGCTAATGGTGGTTTTATAATATAATAAATAAGTAGTAGCTTTACAGTTAATCTATAGAAGATATACTTGAACATATTAACCTCCATAGTGGAGCATCATAATCGTGGATTACTGGGGCTGTGAAAGTGCTAATAGTGTTGGTGCCGAGTGTTATTGGGGCAATGGTATAGGCATGTCTTACATGGTGGCGCAGTGGGTAGCGCTGCTGCCTCGCAGTTAGGACACCCGGGTTCGCTTCCTGGGTCCTCCCTGCGTGGAGTTTGCATGTTCTCCCTGTGTCTGCGTGGGTTTCCTCCGGGTGCTCTGGCTTCCTCCCACAGTCCAAAGACATGCAGGTTAGGTACATTGGCGTTTCTAAATTGTCCCTGGTATGTGTGTGTGTGTGCCCTGCGGTGGGCTGGAACCCTGCCCGGGATTTGTTCCTGTGTTGGCTGGGATTGGCTCCAGCAGACCCCTGTGACCCTGTAGTTAGGATATAGTGGGTTGGATGATGGATGGATGGATATAAATGTGTACATGTGGAAGTGTGTGTGTCTGTCTGTCCGGACCAGAAGTGCGAGGTGGAGTCAGGGTAAGGGCTCCAGCTCCAAGGATACACAAGCGAGGCCAGCACGTCGGCAAAACGAAACCTCAGAGGAAAGAGTCACTCATTTAGCAGCTAATACTGAAGCGAGACGAGCACATCAGGAAAATGAAACCTCTGAAGAAAGACAAAGTCACTTAGCCGCTAATACACAAGCGAGGCCAGCACGTCGGCAAAACGAAACCTCGTAGGAGAGGCATCTCCTACATGTCTACATTTCAATTTTTTTCTGACAATTTCAATAGTTCCTAGGACCCTGTGCTTTATACAGCACAGGCTTACACAGCTAGTGTGGACGTTACCCGGGGACAGAAAGGCAGACATGTTGTTTTCCACCACCACACGTTTATTTACAACTATTATTTACAATTCAAAGTGCACACAAACCCCTTCAAGTCCCCCAAAGTCCTGGCCACACAATGCCTTCTTCTTCAGACCGCCTCCTACTCTCTCTCGTTCCTGACCTTGTCCTTCTTCCACCCGACTCCAGCCTCGAATGAAGGGAGGCGGCCCCTTTTATTATCACCTGGATGTGCTCCAGGTGGGTTCCGGCAATCACCCGCCGACACGCCCCTGTGTGGCGGATATGCCGGCTGCATCCCCAGAAGCACTCGGGTGTCCCTGCTCTTCTTCCCCCTAGCACTTCCTGGTGTGGCGGAAGTGCTGAGGTCCAGGGCTCCAAAGACATGGGGGCGCCCTCTGGCGGCGACCACGGGCCCCTACAGGGTGGAGCTTCAAAGCTCTGTACCCGTGGCCTCCAAAGGAACCAGGGCGGTCTCCCCCAGATGGTCTGGGGAAGGCGCAAGCCCTCCTCCAGTCCTCCTGGGCATCCCGGCCGGGTAGCCACCCCAGCCACCTCTGACACTAGTTATTAATAAAAAGGGTAACCAATTCAAGCAGTGCAGGCAATTTGCTGTGGTTTTAGTGGTAAATTATTTAGCACATTATTTGAACAAGATCAACCAAAGATCAGAAAACACAATGAATCAATTACCAGTATGTTAGTCGCAATGAAACACATACTTTTTTTCTTAACCTTAGGCCACAGACACCTTAATACAAAATAATGTGGAAAAGCATCTTAAAGACAGTCATTTGGAAATTCTTCTTAAAAACAGTTAATGCAAATCTGCACACTCAAAACCGTGTGCCAAACCACCATAACTAAAGTACTGAAATAAAGTGCTATTACTTGGGTGTTACCCTTGTTCAAAGCCTACGAACTGTAATGATGTCATGACACGTCAACCTTTCATTTAAACAGAAGATGGCTAGAAAGAAACAAATTCTAAACTGTATAATGACTTCATATTTTGGAGCTTACGCAGCATTTTATGAACCAATCATTCTGGGAGGAAAAACGAAGAAGTTCTTTGGCAGATCGAATAAACCCCCCTGCAGCGAAAAAACAGGATGGCATAAGGAGACAAACTCTGAACTGTCCATATCTAACTATGCAAATGCAGATTATGGCACATGGGCGGGGCTGAAATCCTAACCCCGCCCATGCACGTGCACGCTCCTCTCTGACAGTTTGCTCACGCTTGAGAATTGTACTCGTAATTTTTAGAAGCGCAAGTGTAATTCACGTGACTGAAATGTAAAATTATCATTAATTATTTTTGACAGCGATCTCACTCCATAATTTACTGTCAAACTGAAAATAGATGTCTACAAATTAATTACAAACAATTACTTTGCCAAGTATTCACCTCCTTCAATAATTAATCCCTAAATCATCACTGGTGCAGCCAACCTTTGTTAGAAGTCACAGAATTAGTTTAATGGAGGTCACCTGTCTGGGGCTTCCATTGTTTGTAGTATAAATGCAGCTGCATGCAAATAGAGTTGAGTCAGTATGGCAGCCTCACCTACACACTGAAGACAAAAGAACAAGACAAGCAGCTCTGTGAAAAGCACAAATCAGGGGATGGAGACAAGAAAATGTCCAAGTCACTGAAAATCCAATTAGATCAATCATTACGGAATGGAGAGAGTAGTAAATCTGCTAGAGCAGGCCATCCACAAAACTGAATGATCCTGCAAGAAGATGTCAAGTGAGGGAGACCATCAAGAGACCAAAGAGAGCTCTGAAGGAGTTACAAGCTACAGTGACTAGGATTAGAGATACTGGGCAGAATGTTCTTCATCAGTCTCAGCTCTATGGGAGAGAAAGCCACTGTTAAAAAAAATGTATGGGACATCCTGAAGTCAGCTGGGAGAACGTTCTATGGTCTGATGAGACAGAC
>JANRMT010062806.1:113461288-113579287 GCA_026402145.1 Polypterus bichir lapradei | reverse complement strand
AGTCCCCACAAGCACAACACAAAAGCAAAGCACAAAATAAATTCTCTTCTTCAAAATCCTCCATTCCTTCCTGGCAGCTTTGTCTCCTTCCTCCCGACTCTATCTCCTCCAGTGGTGGCTGCTGGCTCCTTAAATAAGGTACCCGGAAAAAAGGCTCCAGGTGCATGATTGCCCATTTCCTGCTGCACGTCCTGGTGTGGCGAAAACACTGCACATAAGGGCTCAGCAGCTCCTGCTGCAGCACCCTCTGACAGATCCCAACAGGGCTGCACAAAACTCCCATGAAGCCCTGGGGGAGTCCAAGGCACCGTTGCAACCCAGGGGGGTTGCCATCTAGTGTCCCAGGGGAGGTATTGGGCAGCCCATGCTTGCTCCCCCATAACATATACTGAAGGGGTGTCCCGGCCGGGCATGGGTTCCTGCCATCCCCCACAGTGTTTAATACATTGTTTAATTGTTTTATCACCTGTTGTTTTGTGTCTCTGCTTGTAAGTGTGTGCAGGTTGGGCCAAGGCTGGGAGCATCCCTGGAATCTCCAACAAAAAAATTAATAAATCACTGTCTCTTTGACGGTGTGAATCTTAGCGTCACCGGACCGTTACACCACAATGACATAAAGGCCAGAGTCTTATGCTTCCGGGGCATGCAAGATTCTGTCTCTGCTTTCCTTGAATCTTCTGCGCTCCTCAACTACTCACTTTGTTGTTCCCCAGGCTTTGCCCTCTTCTGCTTTATCACTTATTTTGTCCTGTCTCTGACAGGCTGCTCTTCAGATGATTCTTTTCCACATGTATGTGCGTGAGGAGAATAAGCCCAGTCAGCATTAGAGTGTGGTTTTAGTAATAACATCATCAGTAGCAACAATGGCAAGCGGCAACTGCGTGGAGTGCCGAAGGAGGAAATATTTCGAGCCTTTTTTTGTAAAACTTGAGCTATTTGTATGGAATACTATTTGATTGTAATACAATAAAAAAAAGGTGGAAATGTATAATGGCTTGTGAACCGAGTGGGCCAGTAGTACCCCACTGCCCACCAAAGGATTAAACCAGCCTCCCACCTTAAACATTTATTCCACAGTGGCTGACCAAGTGCTCCTTTTAATGATAGTGAGTCTGAAATCCATGACAAATGAGTTACAAATGTGCCATGTTGTACCAAGAACAAATCTTTAGATCTTGTCTGAACAGCTGCTTGCCTGTCAAGTGAAATTTGTGGTTGTCATTGATGACATTGAGGTGGATTCAGCGCAGTAATATAGGACGTGTGTGACGATGCGGGTTCTGCGCCAGGCTCCCGTCTAGCTTCTGGGAGCTCTTGAACCACCGTCAATAATGTCACCGATGAGCTGGATAGTGAGACACAACAAAGCAAGGGGATGGTACAAAAAAGTGCTTTTATTAAAAACAAACCAAAAACAGTGTCCAAATAAATAGTGCAGTGCTTCAAATAAATAATCCAATAAGACCAGTGAAAGGTTGGAGGTTAAAATCCCATAAATAAATCCCTAAAAACGATGTTAAAAACAATGGCTGGAAGCAGTCCTTTTAAAAATAAAGCCCGATGCTTTCTTTCTGCTGGTGACTCTCCTGCTTCTCCCATCCAGGCTATGCACCAGTGGAGTCGCCCTACCTGCACCTGACCTTCTTCTACTAGTCTGTACCCCTGCGGTCCCTGGCTCCATAGGACTCTCCAGAATGACTTGAGTTCCCCAGCGACCAGAACCTCCTGACTCCCGCTACCTTTTGCGGTGAGCCAACCACCTTCTGGTCACTCCTGCTCCTCCAAAAGTACTTAGCAGGAAGGACCACTTCTAGCTGTCCCTGAGTGTCAGCCTAACACTCCCGAGGGGCTCTTCTCCCAGCTGCCTTCTCTCTAGCGAGCCTGCCTTCACCCGCTTGCCCGCTCTCTCACACTTGCATGTACCGGCTTTCATCTTTCTGCCGCCTTCATCTCCCTTAACCTCCGTTCTTTCGATCATCCCCCCTCCGCACTCGCGCTTCTACTATGTATCATGGGGACGCGACACAGGTGCAGCCATTAGCAGCTCCTGGCATCAGTTATGGATATGGATGATTCCTCCACTGTGCACTTAAGGTAGGAAACGCCTGCATCACGTAGCATCCGAGAACCACTCAGGCCACACTACCATGCCCCCTCTTTAAGCCATGGCAATTATCTATTTAAAAACTGGGCTTTTCTTCTGAGCTATGGACCCGCTATACCACAGGATCATCAAGGATGCTTCACAACCCAACCATGGACTATTTACCCTGCTCCAATCACAGAGGCTTTTCATAACACCATCACCACTCTGAACTCTCAACCCTTACCACTCAATGGCTGATCATTCTAAAAATCAATAACATCTGACTGTACTCTATGTATATTTTCACCTGTTTACATATATCTATTCATCCATCCATCCATCCATTACCCAATCCGCTATATCCTAACTACAGGGTCACAGGGGTCTGCTGGAGCCAATCCCAGCCAACACAGGGCAGGAAACAAACCCCGGACAGGGCGCTAACCCTCCGTAGGGCACACACACACACACACACACACACACACACACACACACACACACCAAGCACACACTAAGGACAATTTAGAATCAGCAATGCACCTAGCCTGCATGTCTTTGGACTGTGGAAAGAAACTGGAGCACCCAGAGGAAACCTGCGCCACTGTGCCGCCCTATATCTATTCTGTATATAAAATATTTCATATATCTATATTTATTCATACCATGTATCTATGGGGTGGCACGGTGGTGCAGTGGTAGCCCTGCTGCCTCGCAGTAAGGAGACCCGGGTCCTCCCTGCGTGGAGTTTGCACATTCTCCCTGTGTCTGCGTGGGTTTCCTCCGGGTACTCCGGTTTCCTCTCACAGTTCAAAGACATGCTGGTTAGGTGCATTGGCAATCCTAAATTGTCCCTAGTGTGTGCTTGGTGTGTGTGTGTGTGTGCCCTGCGGTGGGCTGGCGCCCTGCCCGGGGTTTGTTTCCTGCCTTGCACCCTGTGTTGGCTGGGATTAGCTCCAGCAGACCCCCGTGACCCTGTAGTTAGGATATAGCAGGTTGGATAATGGATGGATGGATGTATCTGTACTACTGATCAGTATTCATATCTATATACTCTTCCTTGTATATACTGCTACCTGTATATTCAAATATCATATAGAAATATATTCTCATTTGCATGCTGCCTTATTGCTCCTTACTATTTATTGCACTTTATTGCACCTTACTGTTTATTGCACTTTATTGCACCTTACTCTACAATTTGCACTTTCTAGTTAGATGTTAAACTGCATTACGTTGTATCTGTACAATGACAATAACGTTGAATCTAATCTAATATTAGCTGACCATAATCAGAATATTATTAGAATACTAAGTTGTTCTGCAAAGAGTACTCATTGCTGTCTTCACTGCTGCAGTAAATATGCTGGGTCGACTCCTTGCTATGTAGGACAGATCGAATAGTGACAGAGACAGTCATTCATGTATATAACTCTGATCCCCTTGCATCGATAGGAGGTCAGGAGGTAAAGAACTTCAAGTTTTGTGGACTTAGATAGGCACAGTGGTGCAGTAGTTAGCGCTGTTGCCTCACAGAGGTCACATTTTTGGCCACAATAATCGGTCCTGCATAGTTGGCAGATGCTTCCCTAACCCTCAGGGACACTTAAAAGACCATTATAATCTAACCAAAACTAATTCAGTTTCTCATTTCTCA
Source organism: Polypterus bichir lapradei (assembly GCA_026402145.1). Lineage (NCBI taxonomy): Eukaryota > Metazoa > Chordata > Cladistia > Polypteriformes > Polypteridae > Polypterus > Polypterus bichir. Next base: position 113,575,547 of record JANRMT010062806.1, on the reverse strand, counting down.
CTGATTTCAATGCATTTCACAGAGTTCACCGAAATTCCCGAACATTTCCATGTTTTCACCAAACTTAAAGAGAAGAGAATTCAGCAGAGTTCACTCATCACTACTGCCATTGTGAGAAATAAGAAATGTCCGGTACAGTGGTTTTATTTATTTTATAAAACAAGATAGCTTAAGGTAAGCAGGAGCTACAGTAGGTCCATTAGTTTTGAATACCATATGTTTAATTGTGCTTTTTGACTTTTACAAAACACTTTCTGAGTAACAGAACAGATGGAACCCATTCCAGCTGCATCTGGGCTAGAAGCAGCATCAGAGTGGACACCAGTACATGTCAGAGCACATGAATTCGTCCTTACACTCATTCAACTTAATCAACACTTTCTTATTCGCCCTTGATGAGTATAGCAGAGAGGACAAATGGCATTGATCAGAATACTGTAATATAAGAACTGAGAGTTGCTGAGAGTTTTTGGTTTTTCTGTGGTGTGAGAGTTAATTAAAACATATATTTTGCTCCTATAAGCTTATGTTTTGGTTGCCGCTAAGGAACCATGTGGGAATTTTTAAAGATTTTTTTGTCTAGAAAGGGTTTTTTGTTTTTTTGTTCACCCATGCAGGAGCAAAAGTAACTAGGTGTTTGACAGTATGCTTGGAAAAGTAACATGCTACTTGTTACGTGTACTTGTTCTTATTATTTGTATTTGAACTAGTGTCGAAGAGTCAGGGCAGAAAGCAGCAGTAACAGATATCGGAAAAGTCAGGGCAGAAAGCAGCAGTAACTGATATCCATGTCGTAGCAATAAATACTTAATAAGTAATAGAAACAGTGATTCCTTAGTTTAAAAAAAGGCTGTGGCTGACTTCAAAGCAATAAAGGGGAAGGCTCAATGGTGTGAAGGTAGGTGGCCAGCATTAAGAAGCCCAATCAGGCAAAAGGGGCTGTAGAAGCAGATAAGACAGTATGACATTAACTAACAGCAGATATTCACTAAGCAAGTTTTATTTATTTATTTTAGATTGAACAGTTCTTAGCAATCCGGAAGTACAGCAGTTAAGTGGGCAACACTGTAAGGGCTCATTAATACAGGGGAATACAAACAGTGTGAGTGGAAAGCTTTTAAGTAACAAATAAGAGGAGTGCAAAGTTAAGAGAACAGACAGCGAAAAGTAAAGTTAACCTCACAGAAGGACCAACAGCAGGTAGTTAACAGGAAGAATATTACAGGAGCTTAAGGGGCCAGAAGGTGTAAAATAGCTGTAGCAGTTCTACAATCTAATTTGTTTGGTTTAAATTTTTTAGTTTTACCATTTAAGTTAAATCATTTCATTTTAATGAAAAAAAGAAAAGGTTAAGGCAGTTTTAGTAATCCTAAATCAAATTTTAATAAATGAGGCCAGTGCAACGCAAGTCATGTTGGATGTTAGGAGTTTTAGATAATGGCTTGAAGGAGCCAGTCTTCTATGAGGGCTACATCTGCTGGAGATGCCAGCTGATCCAGCATATTGACATCTGGGTCGCTGAACGTGAGAAGGAGTTGGCTGGCCTTCATTGTAAAAGAGAATAGGTGGACCTGGCCCAGGTGTCCTTTAGAGAGATAGTGTGTATCCCTAAGGTGGCGTGGGAGGAGATTCCAGACCAGGCAGGTAGAGACAGGTGTGTCATGGACACAAGGTACACTGCACGGCACAAGGTACAATTCACACTGTCCGGGGTCTTTAACCCCAGAATCGGAAGTGTCAAACCATTTTCAGGCCTTGATTCTGAGTTGGTAAGCATTAGGAACTCCAATGGGCCATGTCAAAACCACTTCCTAGAAAGAGAGAGGTAGTGATAGTTTGGGACTCGGTGTTTAGGGGAAGCTCAAGTTTGCTCCAGAGAGACAGAGTCTTGCATTATGTGTTGCCTTCCAGATGCATAGGTGGGAGACCTCCCTGGAAAGGGTGGATATGCTCTTGGCTAGAGCGGGGGTGGATCCAGTTGTCATTGTCCAATATAACGGTAATCTGTCAGTTCTGCAATCCAAATTTAAAGAGTTAGGTGCCAGGCTGAGGAGCAGAACTGACAAGGTAGTCTCCTCTGAAGTTCTGCTTATTGTGATGTGCCAATCCTGGTAAAAGTGAGAAGATTAGAAGGCTTAACCCATGGCTTAAATCTTGGTGAAGACTAGAAGGGTACAGGTTTATGGGGCATTGGGATTCCTTTTGGAACAGATGGGACCTGTTCCACCGTGATGGGTTACATCTGAACCAGAAAAGCAGCAGTGTTTTGGGGAGGCGTATGAGTAGGCTAGTCGAGGATTGTTTAAACTAGGGAATAGAGGGGCAGGGAGTTTAGGACAGGACAGGTTTAGAAGTATACATGGAGGAACAAACAATAGTGTAAAATATAAATGTGTAGAAATGTAAATTCTAACCCAACGTTTAAATGTATCTGAATGGACACTACTTAACAGATGGTACAGTGTACGAAACCAGTTGTGCTTTATGATGATTCAGCAGTAGTGTCATAATCCATCAGCACCTTCTGACGGTACTCAAAAGCAAAAACTGATGTTTAAATGTGCAAGAACACTTGTTTGTTTTATTTCACATTAAGTGACCATGTTACTCCAGAAACGCTATGAAATATCGCTCTATGTTTTGCACATCACCTCCACAACCAGGCTTTTTGTGCTTTTTGAACTGAAAGCGTGTATCATCATTTCTAAAATGGACAGCCTTCTACTACTTAAAGGGATACTACATCAAAAAAAAGATATATATTTTTTAATATGTTACTTATCCCATTAAGTAATGGCCAAGCACAGTGTTCAATCTCATGCTTTCACACAGAACAGAGAGAAAAAATTGTGAAATGACACAACCCTATGGTGACTAATGATGTACAATGGCAAACGATGGGAAAAATAAATTATGTTACTAGTGTTGCATAATCCACAAGGCCATTATCCAGTTGCATGCTCAAAACATGCAAAATGTGCATTTTTTACTAATATATTAAAAAATGGTTACTTCCAGAAAAATCAGTCATCATAAACAGGAAACTCATTCTCATAATACTGAGCTTTTGAACTGAAGACTGGAGGTTTAACCAATGAATGTGTGGGGGGAGACGGGTTTTCAATTTATCTTTGGGTCAAGTATTCCTTTAAGCAACCCCTTATAAAATATATTTTAAGATTTTTTGGATCTAAGATGCTTTTGGATCTATAGTTACTCTAAGAACAGATTTTTAAACACTTTTCCTGAAACCTAAATGTATTGTTCTGCTAAAGGTACCACTTTAATTCACTCTTGAGTCCCTGACTTACTTCCTATTTATGCTTCACTTTTAAAAATCCATCGCAGCATTAAAAGGCTGGATTCTGTTCTCATTAATAACAATAGGAAGTGACTTCCATACATCCGATTTTCTTTTTATCATTATAACCGCTTTACAATTACCATTTTAAACAGCCTCTTCTATGCCAATTCTTGTTTAGCTACCTCAGCCAATAAGCATTTTCACAAGCTGATTTGACACATATTGTCTAAAACAAGGATGCGTAATTAAAAAAAAATTTGCTAACCTGTAATACATTTTTGCTGGTGCTTTATAAAGGAAAACAAAAATGAATTCTAATTTAGTCACATATGTTACTCCTTAAAGAAATACTCCACAAAAAAATGATAGTTTATAGGGATCTTCTTCTTCTTTCAGCTGCTCCTGGTTGCCACAGCGGATCATCTATTCCATATCTTCCTGTCCTCATCATCTTGTTCTGTCACACCCATCAACTGCATCTCATCTCTCACCACATCCATAAACCTTCTCTTAGGCCTTCCTCTTTTCCTCTTACCTGGCAACTCTCTCCTTAGCATCTTTCTCCCAATATACTCAGCATCTCTCCTCTGCACATGTCCAAACCAATGCCTCTCTGACTTTGTCTCCCAACCGTCCCACCTGAGCTGACCCTCTAATGTACTAGTTTCTAATCCTGTCCATCCTCGTCACACCCAATACAAATCTTAGTATCTTTAACTCTGCCACCTCCAGCTCTGTCTCCTGCTTTCTGGTCAGTGCCACCATCTCCAACCCATATAACATAGCTGGTCTCACTACCATCCTGTAGACCTTCCCTTTCACTCTTGCTGATATCAGTCTGCCACAGATCAGTCCTGACACTCTTCTCCACCCATTCCACCCTGCCTGCACTCTCTTTTTCAACTCTCTTCCACAATCCCCATTTTTCTGTACTGCTGATCTCAAGTATTTAAACTCATCCACCTTCGCCAACTCTACTCCTTGCATCCTCACCATTCGACTGACCTTCCTCACATTCACACACATGTCTTCTGTCTTGTTCCTACTGACCTTCATTCCTCTCCTCTCCAGAGCATATCTCCACCTCTCCAGGGTCTCCTCAACCTGCTCCCTACTATCGCTACAGATCACAATGTCATCAGCAAACATCATTAATTTCATCTGTCAACCTGTCCATCACCATTGCAAATAAGAAAGGGTTTAGAGCTGATCCCTGATGTAATCCCACCTCCACCTTGAATGCATCCATCACTCCTACCGCAGACCTCACCACTGTCACACTTCCCTCATACATATCCTGTACAACTCTTACATACTTCTCTGCCACTCCCGACTTCCTCATACAATACCTCAGCTCCTCTCGAGGCACTCATATGCTTCTCCAAGTCCACAAAGACGCAATGCAACTCCTTTTGGCCTTCACTATACTTCTCCATCAACATCCTCAGAGCAAACATAGCATCTGTGGTGCTCTTTCTTGGCATGAAACCATACTGCTGCTCACTAATCATCACCAGTACACTTCTTCTCCACTCCTCAGGCATCCTCTCACTTTCCAAGATTCCATTAAACAATCTGGTTAAAAACTCTACTGCCATCTATCCTAAACATCTCCATGCTTCCACAGGTATGTCATCTGGACCAACGGCCTTTTCAGTTTTAATCCTCTTCATAGCTGTCCTTCCTTCCTCCTTGCTAATCCGTTGCACTTCCTGATTCACTTTCTCCACATCATTTAACCTCTCTCGCGTTCTCTTCATTCATCAGCCTCTCAAAGTACTCTTTCCATCTGCTCAACATACTCTCCTCGCCTGTGAGTACGTTTCCATCTTTATCCTTTATCACTCTAACCTGCTGTACATCTTTCCCAGCTCAGTCCCTCTGTCTAGCCAATCAGTACATATCCTTTTCTCCCTCCTTAGTGTCCAACCTCTCATACAACTCATCATATGCCTTTTCTTTAGCCTTCGCCACTTCTCTCTTCACCTTGCACCTTATCTCCTTGTACTCTTGTCTACTTTCTGCATCTCTCTGACTATCCCACTTCTTCTTCGCCATCCTCTTCCTCTGTATACTCTCCTGTACTTCCCCATTCCACCACCAGGTTTCCTTATCCTTCCTCCTCTGTCCAGATGTCACACCAAGCACCCTACTTGCTGTCACCTTTACTACATCTGCTGTAGTTTCCCAACTATCTGGTAACTCTTCACTGCCACCCAGTGCCTGTCTCACCTTCTCCCAAAACTCAACCTTGCAGTCTTCCCTTTTCAACTTCCACCATTCGATCCTTGGCTCTGCCCTCACTCTCTTCTTCTTGATCTCCAATGTCATCCTCAGACCACCATCCTATGCTGCTTAACTGCACTTTCCCCTTCTACCACTTTGCAGTCTTCAATTTCCTTCAGATTGACTCTTCTGCATAGGATATAATCTATCTGTGTGCATCTTCCTCCACTCTTGTACATCACCCTATGTTCCTTCATCTTTTAAATGCGTATTCACCCCAGCCATGTCCATCCTTTTGGCAAAATCCATTATCATTTGACCTTATTCATTCCTCTCCTTGACACCATACCTACCCATCACCTGCTCGTTTCCTCTATTTCCTTCACCAACATGTCCATTGAAATCCACTTCAATCACCACTTTCTGTCCCTTGGGTACACTGCTCATCACTTCATCCAACTCACTCCAGAAATCATCTTTCTCATCCATAACACACCCAACTTGGGGTGCATATGCACTAACAACATTTATCATCATCACACCTCCAGTTTCCAGCTTCATAATCATTACTCTGTCTGACACTCTTTTCACTTCCAAAACACTCTTGACATACTATTCCTTCAGAATAACCCCTACCCCATCTCTCCTCCCATCCACACCATGATAGAAAAATTTGAATCCACCTCCAATCCACCTGGTCTTACTCCCCTTCCATTTAGTCTCTTACACGCACAATATATCAACCTTCCTTCTCTCCATCATATCTGCTAACTCTCTCCCCTTTCCCGTCATACTGCCATCATTCAAAGTTCCTACCCTCAGTTCCACTCCTTCCTCTCGTCCTACCTCCAGACACGTCTCCTCCATCTCCTTCTCCTTATTTGGCCAACAGTACCCCAAATTCTGCCAGCACCCTGTTGCCTGTTGGCTAACAGTACTGGTGGTGGTCGTTGTTAACCTGGGGCTCAACCGATCCGGTATGGCAATTTGTATTGTTGTCCGCATATTGAATTGGCAAAATTTTACACCGGATGCCCTTCCTGACATAACCCTCCCCATTTATCCGGGCTTGGGACCGGCACGAAGAAACACACTTATCTGTGCATCCCCTGTGGCTGGGTTGGTGGAGAAAAACTTTTAATGTCATGTTTTCATAGAGTTTGTGACAGAATGGGACCTAATGATGACCAGCTCAATGGACAACAACAAACTATATCAAAAACGTTCATGAATTTTTAGCCTCATTGGACCACATGTTTTGGGCAGGTGCCAAATTAACATTGTTCTGGAAAAAAATCTTTATATGCCTATCAGGCAGCCTTGGTGTCACAATCCCTCCTAACCAATTAATAGCTGTGTTTGGTGGACTCCCAGATGGTCTTAAAGTGGAGAAGGAGAAACAAACTGTAATTGCCTTTACTTTACTATTAACACGTAGACTTATTTTGCTCAACTGGAAGAATCCTAACACACGTCTTTTAAGTCAGTGAGTAGCTGATGTCCTTTACTATTTGAAATTGGAAAAAATCAAATTCGCACTTAGAGGATCTGTGCAGAACGTTTTCAAAACCTGGCAGGATCTAATCAATAAATGTTTAGAATAAGCTTTTAAAGTACTGAGGAAGCAGATTTTCTCCCCCCTTTTTTTTTCTTTATTCACTTATTAATTCATCCATTTACTTATTTTCACTAGCTTTAAGTTTTACTCTGCTGGCCTAGCTCTCTTTCTCAGGGGTGGAGGTTGATTTGTTCTTGGTCCTATTTTTGTGAAAATTGATTTATTTGTATGGAATGTTGTATGATTTCAATAAAATCAATAAAATAAAGTAAAAAAACATGAAAAAAATCTTCAGTTACTTGTGTTGAATGATCTATACATCAAGTCATTCAATCATATGTTCAAAAATTGCAAATGCATGTCATTTTTGCCAAAATATTATTTAAATGAATAACTCTGGAAAATGAATTCCTGGAAGTCAGCCTTCCCACAATGTACAGTGACACCCTTATCTGTTCTCTTGCATTGCTTTGAAAAGGCCATTAACTGTAAGAACTATTAGACATTGGGTGTTAATTACTAAAGATCCAGACTTACCACAGTGCCTCAAACCGCACACACAAGCAAGTAACTTAATCAACTCAGTACCAGAATACTGCATTTATAATGTGATTTGTGTTTTGCATGACATCTGAGAACAGCATGTTTCCACTGCAGGTAGTGCTACTGCCCTCAGTTTGATTCAATGGCTGGACTGCCACCTGTGTAGGGTTATTCTCCCTTTGTGTGGTCTTTCTACAGATACCCTCTTTTTTTCTCTCCTGCAAACTAACACAGGTTTGTTTTTTAATTGCAGAATTACAATATATCAGGTACAAGGATAAAGAATAAAAAAGCAAAGCTATTAACCCTGGTTTTGTTAAAGTTTATTTTTCTTAAGTGTTCTTTTGGTATTATGCCAAGAAATTTCTTAATACTAAAAAAAAAATCTCTTCACTTGACATTTTAAACAATGTAAGAATAAATACCTTGCAAGACAGAATATTAATGTTATTCCTCTTTCTCTGAAGAAAATTAGTTTCACAATACTGTACTTTTTATGACCACCTTTGACATTGTTTCAAATCATGACATCATAGCCATGGCACAAAGAGGATGTGAAACTGTTGATTTTACGTCACAGAAGCATTGACCTTTAGTTTCCCAAGAAGTAAATACTATTTTTCACTGATACAGCTTGAACAGAATTAGCCATCCTTTTCACGACTCACTTATTTTATATTTGCTGATCAGAAGCCCACAACTAAATATTATACTTAAGCTTGTAATCTTTTACATTTATATATAAAAATGTATAATAAGGCTTTGAATTACAAACCCTGATGTTTTGGGTTCACATCCCATTAACTACACTGTGCAGCTTCACTGCGTTAACTGAAACCAATGTGCGTACTTATTTCGGTGGTATGACGCCACTGTCGGCCGCCATATTGAACTTTCCAACGGTCTTTGTTAGCTATGGGCCCATCTTCAAGAAATTTGGTACGCGGGTTCCCAACACTAACTGAATCCTACTTACGTACATATATACGTCCATAGCCTGCAGCTCGTCACCGTGTGAGGCGGTGTTGGGTCCCCCATCCCAACGCCTCCCACGTTGTTGGCTGCCTGCCTATATAAGGCCATCCGTCGCTCCGGTCTCTTCATTTCCTTCCTTGCTTCGCCACGGTATTCATGTCTCCTTGATGATAACTGCAGCCTTTTTATTTAATCCACGGCTTCTCCGCTATTTTATTGTTCGTTTATTATGATTATAGTTATTGTATAGGTATTTTAAACTTAGTTTACATTGTTCAGGTACCTATTTCCTTTATCGTTCCAACCGTATCCCCATTAACATGTCTATCGAGGTGATCACCATCGATCAAAGAACTGTCACTTACCAAGTGGTTTCCATGCCCGGAGATGGCGCCTGCCTTTTCCATTCTCTGTGTTACACATTGCACGGCCATATCAGGCTCACTCTTGATATCTGGAGGAACATTGTGTCTTATGTATTGAATGACTGGGACAGGTTCAAGGTGTGGACTGATGACGGTACAGGAGATAATTATACTACACAGGAGCACTAGAAGAGTGAAATGCTTAAGCCATTCACCTATGGTTCTGCATGTGAGTTGATGGCTGCCGCTGAATTGTTCAGTTGTCGCTTTCAAGTGTACCGAAATTGTCAAATATTTTACACCTTTGGACAACCGCCAATGCCTCTTAAACTTCTTAGATTCACAGGTGACGATTTGAGTAGTGGACACTTTGATGTTTATGAATGTTTAAACTCTCAAAAGCTGGATGCGAAGTTATCGATGAAACCGGTTGTATGCTTACAACGCTTGACAAATGTCGAATGTCACTTCAACACAAGTCCTGCAAATACTAATGTAATTGAAACAAACCATGAAACTCAACCCGATTATGACAGCAGCAATCCAAGCTGTGAGATTTGAGGCAAGATTGCTTTTCACATGGCCAACTGTACATTGCATGCTCAAGAGTAAGCTCAGCGCACAGCTTGGTCATATTACAACCGGAGGGCCGAACTGACAACGTGGCATACAAAGAGATCCTTAACAAATAATTATTGGTATATTTTCCCTCAGTTTACTTTTCTTCTTAATAAAAATTTTAAGGAGGTACTTCGCCAATGCGAAGCGCGGGTATTTTGCTACTAATACAATAAATATAAACCACAAACTCATTTACCCCTGTAGGTGTCACTTTTATACAAGATGACAGATGTTTCATCTTTGAAGATCTGCTTCATCTCTATTAGTGTAATGCAGAATTCAACTGTCTTAACAGAAGACTGTGAGGAAGTTGTGTGGGCAGAATAACCATCTTTTTTAAAATGAAGTTCAACCACCACTTCTGCTCTGCACGTAGAAAGCGAGTTGTGATGTGCAGGGTAATGGAAAGGCAAAGGAAGTCATTTCTTAAGCTTTCACATTCACTTTTAAACATGCGAAGGATGTGAATGCTTTTCTTTTGTAATGTTATACATATATATAATATGTGGTGTACAGATTTTTGTTTTAAATTAAAATGTTTCTCTTTATTATGCATTAAAATTTTTAGCAAATAATTTGTGCCGCCTTATTTACACTGTACTTACTAATATCCCTTTCACAGTTGTACATTATATTAAAGGATATCACATACAAAATTTCATTTTGGTTTATGACCTGGGTGATATAGACTTAAATTGATATTATGATTATTTTGGCCTAAACTGCAATGTTTGGTATTTCTCAAAATGTTCACAAAACAAATAGAAGATTGAAGATTAGCACTAGATATTGTCAAGAAGGGGGACAATCTTCAAGACTCCAAAAAGGTAAGAAATGCCACCCTGAGAAGAGAGGGGGCGCTATCACTAATACCATATCCTTTCTCATCTGCAGTTGAGAGGCTCACTGGCCAGACAGGGTGTGACCCAGCTTTCAGGTCAGGACTCGGCACTATAAAGATCCCGAAGCCACCAGAAGTGCGGCCATCATTTGAGGACCAACATCTGAGGAACACAGATCTACTCCTCTGCATCTTTATTGTTTCCCAGATCTGTACTGTTACATTTTCACCCTTGTGTCGACTTTTCTTTTAAATGTTTGTCGGATTATGTTATTAAATGGGTGTACCGTATGGAGCCCCGAACCTTTATCAACTAACGGGTCAAAGCAGTTATTTTTTGTTTGCTTTTTAAACATTTCACAATTTCATAAATAGCTGTGTCTTAAGGAAACAATCAGCTGAAATAACATGTTTTTTCCTAAACATTGCCCGGGATTTGATCCTGCCTTGCCCCCTGTGCTGGCTGGGATTGGCTTCAGATGATCCCTGTGACCCTGTGTTAGGATATAGCGGGTTGGAAAATGGCTGACTGATTGTAGACATACCTGTACAGGCACTTGCAGCTAAGAAAAGTGTTCCACATATGATAATTAACTTTCAAAGTCTAATTATTATGTACATTCCTAGGAAAGGTGTAGTAAGAAACTAATCAGAATTATCCTTAATTGACAGTAAGTTGTAGTCCGCAGTTATCAATTAAAGGCCATCATTTGAGACTTCAGTGAAGAGAAGAGAAAAGCGTACATTTTTGCAAATAGTTTTGCAGTAGGAGACAAAAGAAATGAAAGTGGTATTTACATCTGAATAGCAAAAGGCTTTTTAATCTTGTTGACATTAGGCAAATGGAATCAGCACAGGACCAGCATACAACAGCAAATCTGAAAAACTCAAGATTCATGTGGTTGTGTCACACTCCCTCAAACACATGAAAGTATTGAAAGAAAAACAAATATATAAGCATTTGGAGCAGAAATGTTCTCAAACAAAAAGAGCCATTGACTATAGCTGATCAAAACATATATTTACAGGTCCTGAATATTTTGTCAATAATTACTTGAAATATGTGCTAAGACAAATAAAAAGGTGTGTGATGGCTGCTGATTACGTGTGATGTCAAAATAAAGTCGCTTTTAAGACAATGTAGTTTTTATATTAGCTAAGTGCACCTCACTTATGCTTTGAAGGGCCAGCATTTTTGTAAAATGGCAGCACCTCTTATTGTTGCTTATCCTTTTAGACAACTGGGCACTAATTTAATCCCAACAATGCTTAGCTACAGTGGCGGATTGACAGGACATTGGGGCGTATGCACAAGCCTCGTTGGGCTCTTTTCTTTAACTAAAAAAATGAATTAATTTAACAGTTAAATTACTGGTAACTGAACTGCCAATTATTACACCTTTAAAAGGACCAGAAGCACAGACGACGCTTTGTTTAAAATCAGTAAAACTAATCTATCACTAGATTAAACTATATCAGACAAGTAAATTAGCTTAGTAGTCTTTAAATTGAACTACAATAATCAATTTGTAACTTTTTTCTTTATTTACTGACCTATTCATCAAAATAGAGAAACCTGTTTGGTGTTAGACTGTATTGTTTAATATAATACAAAAAAAGAAATTTTACAGAAAAATGGGCACTGTAAATGTTTCATATTACATGCAGTATTCTTACAAATACGTGTTGCGGGACTATGAAATTCAAAAATTATCCACAAAATAATTTTGTCGTTTGAAAAAAATAATACTGGCAACTAAAGTTATGCTTAATATTTAGTGTGTTCTTGGTGTGTGTGTGCCCTGCAGTGAGCTAGTGCCCTGCCGGGGGTTTGTTTCTACCTTGCGCCCTGTGCTGGCTGGGATTGGCTCCAGCAGACCCCCGTGACCCTGTGTTAGGATATAGCGGGTTGGAAAATGAATGACTGATTTGCCAAATGCCAACAATTATGATTTTTATCATTCATCTTGCATTATTTTAAACATTTGCTACTGTAGTTTAAACTATAAATTTTTTCTTCCATGGGTTTTCGTACATTTGTGGAAGAGTTCCTGTATATATATAACTCCAGAGTTCACACATGTAATAAATATAGGATTGATAAATACGGATGGATTGCCCAAATAGTAAATATAGTTTGTGAAAAGGGTTGGTGTTGTCTCTTTAAGAGACCAATTCACCCACCTGTACAAATTGGCCTAGAAATGGTCTCAAGTCAGCTGTGTGAGGAGATCAACGGTTAACTGGGTGTTGCAGTAAGGAAGTGAAATCTATGTGCCTCAAACGTTTACTTTTATATGATACAACTGGGCTTGTCATTTTTTTCTTTACTCTTGTCACGATATTATTATGTTGATTTGCCATGCGCTATTATTGCACAGCTTGTTTATAGATTTTGTGTTGTCTTGTCATTTCACTAGTTCCTGGTTTTTATTTTTTACAAATTGCCAAGTTCATTTGTATTCACATTTTAATGGAAGCCCTGACAAGTCCTATTTTTGTGTTTATTTTTTTGAGGTTTGTAATAAATTTTATCTCTATGACTCTATAATGACAAGAGCGTTTATTATCTTAAATGCTGGACTTTGAATGATGTCCTTGAGACTTAATGGCTGTGCTAGGTTTGGCCAGGGATACCCAGTTTCTACTTTATAAAGGGCGCTGCTGCTATTGGCACTCTGCTGAAAGCATCCTCCATTGTTGAGGTTTCTCAACATGCAGAAAACAAAATCCTGGTAGTTGTTGGCCACTTGTTCAATATATTGGGCTGATACTCACAACTGTACTCACCGACACTGCTGGGGAGAACTGCATGGCCAAAATGTCAATTACTAAACAACTAAAACACACTCTACTATGATGACCTACAAGTTACTTTAATTGTGCTTTGCAGTTTTGCAGTTTTTTCTCTTCTTTTATTGAATAAAAGCCTGTAACATTCCATACAATCAAGTCAAACTTAACAAAATTAAATTCAATTTAACCCCCACCCATGAGACAGAGAGAAAGACCGAGAAAAACTTTTGAGAGTAGTAAAGAGAGAAAGGAGCCTTTCTCCCCAATATAAATGCATATTCTAAAATATTACTGATTAGATCCTGCCAGGTTTTAAAAAAGTTTTGAACAGATCCTGTAAGAGAGAATTAGATTTTTTACAATTTCAAATAGTATATAACAGTGCAGGGCGGCACTGCAATATGGTCATATTTTTGATATTTGATTCTTTACCAGTTATTACAGCCACTCCAGGGAAGGATAAAAATGACAAATTTTAAATATACGCATGTGATGTATCATTTTCAACTATTTCAAGGCCAGTGGTTATGAATATGAGTTTTTTTTATTGTTCATTCTTTACTAATGATCTAGTCCTATATGAGCCTCTGAGGATAAAAAAAAATGACAAATTTCTTTTAAAATCGTGAATATTTAGGCTTTAAACATTAAAACTGAAGTGCACATTTTAATATTTTAAATATCTGACACAACTATTCTTATTTGTTACTAGTTGGCACAGTGGTAGCACTGCTGTCTTGCAGTAAGGAGACCTGGGTTCGCTTCCCGGGTCCTCCCTGCATGGAGTTTGCATGTTCTACCTGTTTCTGCATGGGTTTCCTACCACAGTCCAAAGACATGCAGGTTAGGTGCATTGGAGATCCAAAATTGTGGTTGGTGTGTGTGCCCTGCGGTGGGCTGGCGCCCTGCCTGGGATTTGTTCCTGCCATACAAACTTGATCCTGGGGACTCACTGTGGCTGCAGGGTTTTGCTTCAATCAACTTCCATTTTTCATTGGATTCATAGCCTAAGTGAGTCATTATTTCACAGTTTCTGTGTTTTGGAGTCAATGTTGAAATTACAAAATAAGTTTGTAGACTTTTATTAAAATGTAATAAGTAGTTATATGGTGAAGTTGTAGTTACAGTATATGGGGAATATGTATTTTTTTAAGTGGTGATTATTCACTAATTAGTGAGTCCGACACTGAAATCGTTGCAGCTTTCATCAAACCGGGTGTCTGGTTGTTTATTGTCACTATTAGGGTTAAATGAAGGGATCAAACTACACAGGAAAAGTGGAAATAAATAGAAAACAACAAAAGAGAGGTAAGCATGTATATTGTAGCAACCCGTGGTTGAGTATTGAAGTTTTCGGAGCCGAACTCTGCTGTGCACTTCCCCCTAGCAGTCGGCTAGCGGAACGCCAGCGTCATGCACGCAGCTGTCTCCAGCTCATCAAGTAGGCGAGCACTCGTGTCCCATACACCACACGACTCCGAGTATCTCCGTAATAATTGCATAAATGAAATCTAGCAACACACAGCTCTGTCCTTTTGTATCTCTTTATTAAAACAGATAGTCAGAAACAAAGCTCAATATTTTGCAAGGTCATTTCTGAAGACACCTCTCTCATTGATGGTAGCTGTTACATTATTTATACTTGGGCTATAAATGTCCCACACCCCCCAAGCAATTGCAACACAATACACATATACATCCCCAATACAAAAGGAAATTGATTGCCTTGCTTTCCCAGCGCAAACAGTAAACGTTTAATGAATTACCCACAATGCACCATGCCGCCAGCGCTGACTGCCGGGTCATTATAATATCTTTAGAAAAAACAGAAATATTTCTAAATGTCTTATAAATGTAAAAACCATACTTTGTGTTTTTCTGAATGCAGAATAACAAGAAGAGTAAAAAAGACCAGCTAATTAAATGAGACCAGTTGTTATAAATTATTATCTCCAATTGTGAATTTGGTTGGAACAAAAACCTGCAGCCACTGTGGGTCCCCAGGATCGTGTTTGGGAACCCCTGGTATATAACATCAGTTACCCACTGACTTAACAGATGTAGGTTACGATTCTTAAGTGAACGTGCCAATAGTGAATTTTGCATCTTAAACATGAGCAATCAATTTAACTTTGTAACGGCCTCCTTTGAAAAATGTAATAGAGGCGCATCGTCACTAAATAAACACTTTTTAAACAGCTTAAGTATTTGCATTTAAAAACAACCTTTAAAAGTACAGTACATTTTTCCACAAAATCTACTCAAGTACAATAACCAAAGTAAATGTAACTCATTACTTTTCACCACAGGCAAAATCAGCCAAAAGAAAAACAGACATGGACGCTGGTGAAGCGTTGACGGGTCCCGTAAAAATGTCAATGATGGCTGAATGGCGCTGCCGATCAATTGCGTATGCTCTCTGTAGAGTATATTATAAACAACTTTAAAGCGACCAACTCGGCCTGCCCCCTCTCCAGCTTGGCGCATTAAGGACGGGAAGAGGTTGCGTGTTTGCCCCTGTCAGTTTTAAGAACGATTACTTTCGATATCCTTTAAAAAAACAGCCCAAAACACATACCACTAAATAAATATTTTTGACCCGCACAACGCTTCCAAAAATTGCCCAATCTGGACAACCTTGCACATTTGAGAAGGATAAGAAAGCACGGGAGTTCTACAGCTTCAGCCTATTGACCGTACGTGGCAAACTGGGTGCGAGTCGTCCTCCTGCGCATGCGCACTATAGTTTCATTACTTCGTTCTAAGCGTTAAGCGGTCGGGTGAAAAGTGAAAAGAGCACCACATCTGCTCCCGCCCAAAATGCGAGCCGCCATTACGGACGCAACGACCTGACAGCGGCGGAACCAAATACAGTTGTACAGTTGCAGCAGGGTCAAGAGTTATGTGTGCCGAAATCTTTAATGCAAAAAAAAAAGAGATAAGGTAATTTCTTCCAAAACAGTCTCCAGACAGATGAGACCAAGGTATGGCACAGTCTCAGTTGTATATATTTTTAAACGTAAAATAGTCCTCACACAATATTGTAATATGAAAAAATGTCGTACTCACCTTTAACGACTTAGACTGCGATACTATACATAAGGACATTTCTACTAACTATACAGTATATGTTATTTAAACCCGAATTGATTTTTGTTTGTGTTACTTATTCCTTATTATTCTTACCAAATTTAATTTTTCTTTTCTTGTAACTGTTTCTTTAACATTTTGTAAAGCACTTTGAACTACACCCAGTATAGGAAAATGTGCTATAGAAGTTGTTGATAATGCATTCAGAAAAGCAGACAGACCCCTTCACTTTTACACATTTTGTTATGCTGCTGCCTTATGCTAAAATTAATAAAATGCATTTTCTTCTCATATTTTTAATGTGCAAAATGTCTAAAATCTTGCTTTCCAAGGCTGCAAAATAAGAAATAAGAAGTGAAGGAGTCTGAATACTTTCTAAGTGCACTGTATAATTGTATTCATATACTGTGTTAATATTGTAGCAACACAGGTCGTGGAGGAGGGGTAACCTAGTACTCGGGCAATACATTTAAAATGAACATTAGTTATTTAGTGCCTGGCCCATGTCTTCATATTGGGCCATATTTTTCACGCTGCCATTCTTTCTTCGAGACCCTGTTCCTGCCTCTTCCAGCCCACACTGTCGCGTTCATTGCCTGCACATGTTCAGAATCTTACCTCTGATCTCGTCAGGCCAGAAGCACCATCCATCTCAAAATTCAACTTTATGACCCGATTCAAACCATGATCCTTCTTGAGACTACTAGAAAACCAAGGTCAATGGATTTTAGGTGCGAAGAAGCACAATCAAAATGATTCTGAAAAGCTATGTGCTTTTCCTACATTGTTCTTCTTTTAACTCTGAATTGATGTAAGCCACCATAATTTATAGTGTGCATAAGAAAAGTAATGATTTAGTAAATTCATGTATACAGTAAGTACATATCTCACTATTATAAAAAAAAAATCCTGGAGAGAAACACAAGGGCGTCGAGACGTGATAGATCACGGAAGACATTTAAAAGAAACCGCGAGATGGCCTCGGAGCGTCTTGTGGGGACCTTAAACATGAGACTTTGTGCCAAGAGACTGACCCAAGACTGTCTCGGGATGAAGAGGAACATGAGATTCTTGCAAGACACGCCCTACTTACAACCAATATCAAATAAGCCAAGAGGCAGCAAAACATTCAGTCGTGTAAAGGAGGCTTTGAGCACACACAGATCCAGGGTCTCAGCTCATATAGAGCGTATAAGGACAATACGTTATAAATGAAATGTCGACATCTAAGCGAAAAAGAAAGCAGCGCAGAGAAAAGAGACTCAAAAGCGTTGGAGAGAAAAAGGAGCAAAAAAGAAAAAGAATAATCGAGGTGCAAATTCAGAAAATAAGGAAAGTAATTATCAGCCTGGAACAAGTGGAATTGAAAAAAAAGCACGTCCAATCCGGCTCAGAATTAAACGACAGAGTAAAAGACAAAGTAGAACTTCATAAAGACGTTCACAAATGTTGGAGCTAAACACATGCAGAGATTATGAAAGCAGTGTAGTTCGAAAGGCCCTAAAAAAACATTGGTCGCTATACACATGTGGAGAAAGTTAAAGGATATGAAAGTAGAAAAATTAGAAAATATAAAAAAAGAAAGTAAAGATCGCAGTAGCGCAAACAAACAAACTGCCTCATTTAACTATGCACCAGTCTAACTTTGGTTTTTGCACAGTAATCACTACACTATTGCACCTTAACACTTAATTCTACTTTATTCACATAATTTTAGTTATTTATTATGTTCTACTATACTGTTATCTTTCAATCTATGACTTTTTGTTAATCTAACTGATATTCTTCTAACTTTGCACAGTTTTTGATAAGCGGATCAAGATGCATTTCACTGCGTGCTGTCCTGTATAACTACTGTATGCATGTGACAAATAAAGAATCTTGCGAATTACAAAAACGGAGTTTACGCACATGCATTTATTGGTTACTTTGTAAAAAAAATATTAACTGCTGATGATGTCGATCGTTTTGTCTGTGTTGAATTTCCAAACAGAGAAACCTATCCTGAATTATGGTAAAAAGTCATTAAACACATGTCTCACTGACCTCATTGGGACTCGCAAGATTACAAATATTGTTTTTACAGAAGTTCTGAAATAAAAGTGAAACTAATGAAATAGCAACAATTCAAAGAAAAAAAAAATCTTAAAAGTGTGTATCCGGAAAACCAAACACGGGGGTTGGTGAGCGAAGTGAGCAGGGGGTGAAGCCCCCTAGTAACAAATAAGAATAGTTATGTCAGATATTTAAAATATTAAAATGTGCACTTCAGTTTTAATGTTTAAAGCCTAAATATTCACTGTCATTTTTTTAGCCTCAGAGGCTCATACAGGACTAGATCCTTAGTAAAGGATGAACAATAAGAAAAACTCATATTCATAA
Source organism: Polypterus bichir lapradei (assembly GCA_026402145.1). Taxonomy (NCBI): domain Eukaryota; kingdom Metazoa; phylum Chordata; class Cladistia; order Polypteriformes; family Polypteridae; genus Polypterus; species Polypterus bichir. Next base: position 113,556,846 of record JANRMT010062806.1, on the reverse strand, counting down.
CCACTGGCCTTGAAATAGTTGAAAATGATACATCACATGCTTATATTTAAAATTTGTAATTTTTATCCTTCCCTGGAGTGGCTGTAATAACTGGTAAAGAATCAAATATCAAAAATATTACCATATTGCAGGGCCAGGTCAAGGGTACATTGAACTCTTTGGCAGAATTGGTTAACAAGTGCCCAAAAAAGAGGCAAAGAGAGTCAGTCTTTTAACTGTAACTGAAATGGATAAAGGAGGATGGAGGTCCCTGTTGGAGATCTGTGCCCTCACGATTCCATATGAAACAGTATGTTGGGGCACCCCAAGGCATGATGCTAAAAGGCCAGTGCCTAGAGTTCGACTAGAGCCAGCAACTTCAAAAAGAGCATAAACTGACACTTCAAATATCTGTTCTACTGTTTCCCATTCTTTCAAATATTTGTAGAAAGGAGTAAGTTTGACCCCTCATATCCCATTATGAGGTAAACTCCTGTGGTATGCACAACTTCAAGTCCTTCAGATCATTTTTGCTGAAGACACCTTATTGGTTTACTCTTAATCAAAAGGGTATTCCTTCCTGCTCTAAATACAGTCCAAAAATGGCCTAAAAATAATTTTTTAGGGTCCAGAAGTCTAAAAATAGGGGCAACCGAAAAAAAGCTCAAAGTCTCGCATAACTAGACATCAAGATGAGTCGAACAGTATATCACATGTGGGGATTTTCTCGTGAATCTGGAAACTCCTGGACAACAAAAAAAAGTTATTTCAAAGCCTTCATAAATAATTTTTAGGACCACAAAATACAAATCCATTGATAGAAAGCAAATAACAAATAATGTGTTAGGGATACATTACAGCAGTAGATCTCAACCTTTTTGGCCTTGGGTCCCGGTTTTAATTATTTTTGTTCAGTGATAACCCTTTATTTGTAGTAATTTTAATGTAAACTCACAAGCATTTTCCCTTTGAGTGGCACACATTAACAAATAACAAATAAACACACATATTCAGCATTTAAATACTGTGTATATAATAGATGGAATGTGCATGGTACTCATCCAAAAGTAACTCGATACATGGGTGTTTAATACTCACGTTTATTGTTGTGGAAGACTGCCGGCTTCGTGCTCCGGCCCTCACCCCCAGGCCCCTGGGAGGAGCTCTCCCGACAGCAGGATTGTGCCCCGAGTTCCAGCAGGGCCTCATGGACTATGTAGTGTTTATACACAGCCCTGCTGGATACCTTGGGGGCCACCGGGAGTCGCTGTAGGGGGGCTCGTGGGCTCTTGTGTGCCCTATAACCTGGGAGTACGTCACGGTCACGTGACAGGAAGGAACGACGTGCTCCCAGGTTGAAGAAAAGGACTGTTTACTCTGACCCGGAAGGAATAAGGGACTGTGGTCTGATTGGGCAGGAACACCTCCGGGTCAGGGGCTATAAAAGGACTATGGGCCAGTCCAGACACTGAGCTGAGCTGGGAGGTAGGAGGGCGAAGTGTCTGGGTGAGGAGGAGAGAAAATTGTAGTATTGTGGTAGTTATTGAGTGTGTGAATAGTGTGGAGGGTGCTTGGTGCACATTGTTACTAATTAATAAAGAGCCTGGGACTTTTACCTGGTGTCTAGTGTGGTACCTGAGGGTTCAAGGGAGCACTAGCTACCCCTACTGCCACAGTGTCCATTTATCTTTTTAATTGGTAACCTTAGATGGTCTGGTTTTCACAAGTTCGTCAAAATCAGGAGTAAGGGAAGGGAGTGCAGAGAAGAATATATTTTAGTTTGCTGGCTGCTACCTCATCTAGAATTTTGTTGCACACATCTGTTACAGAAAGAAATCAAGCTGTTCTAGAATTGTGTGCGCCTTCTTATATTTGGCAGTTCAGTGTGCAACTTGAGTCTAGATGATGGCCTGAGTGCCTGTTGGCTTGTTGTAAAACCATGCTAGAATGTTTTTCGTGAAGCCTCAAGATTTTCATTTTTTCATTTAAAACAGTCAAACAATTTATTTATATTAGTAGCATGCTTTGTTTCCAGATGTCTTCATAGCTGAAGGCGCCATGCATTTGTTTGGTAGTATCATACTGCAGATAATACACTGTCGTTGCTTGTGACACTTCACAATAAAAGTTAATGTATACCTCAGAAAATCTGGGCTGTATGTTCTTTTGATATTTCTATTTGGTTCATGTTTTTGGAATGAATCTTGTGAGATTGTAATGCAATTAGAAGAGTTTGGAGTAGGTGATGGTACGTGGCATTGAAGGAACTTATTCAGTGGCTTTTTTAATGAGGTATGAGGTGTATAACAAGTTATCATCTACTTATAACTGGACTTACATCAGTGGTTTCCATTTTCCATTATTTAGAAGCAAAATGCCCTTTGACTGGGTGCACAGCAGAAATCAACAACCAGCAGCCTTCTAAAACATTAAAGCAATGGCTGATTTATTCATACAGTATATTTATTTTAACTCAAGCTGACAACCCATCTTGGGCATCCAGGGGCCCACAGTTGAGTCGTAGTTGAAAACCACTGCAGAGAAAACATTAAAATGTTACAAATTAATAGCTTTTAAAGCTTTACAGTTAGAATTTTACTTCATTTTTCAATATAAGAAACAAACGTGTGTGATAACTGTGAATTTATGAATAAGAAGTGTTTCCAATAGAATAACATTAATTAGATAATATTCTTTTCCTTTTATTCTTAGAAATTTACAGCAATCCAATAAGATATGCATACAAATAAAGAGAAATCTTCAGTAACCTTCCTTTTTCCAAATACAGAAAAAATCTTCCCTAAATACTGTACTTAAGTGTATGAACATATCCATAATATAGGTACTGTATATCTTTTTTAAAGTTGATACTTATGGTATCATTTCAAATTAATTTCTCAAACTGCAGTTGGAATTAGATATTCAAGTAGTATAGTCCATACTTTCTTCCTGGAATTATCTGCAATAAAATCCTCCCAGTGAGAAGGTACTTAGGGAAAGGTTACAATATTGGGTTGAAAAAGAGATCTATTTTTTATAATGAGATGAGGGACATAATAGAAATTAGCATTTCCCAATTTAAGTATTCCTTGAGATTAGTAACTGGATTTGAAAACTTACAAGTAGTTTTGCATTTTAAAACCACGATTACAGGTTGAGGGATATCATTTGTAACAACATAGCACTCTGTTTTGGTAAGTGAAAAAGTAGATAAAAAGCCTGTGTAACTTAAAAATGTACCTTCTGAATTGAGTAATTGTGCAACTTACAAAATATTTGATTGAACCAGCTACAAAAAAATACAGATTTATTTTAAAAAAATCATCATTATTTCATATAAAATACCTACAGGCAAAAAATGTTTATGTCTTATGGACCAAACTAAAAGCATCTACTAATAAAAAAAATTCTAGTCTACAGGGTATCTTTTTATTTATTACTTTTCCCACTTTGTTCTACCTGATCCTTTCATGGCTAGGTTCATAAGATGAGTTTCTCTCCTCCTATAGTCTGCGGACAGCTTATTAAACTCTTTCTCTGGTTGATGAGATCCACTACTGTTACAATGTTTCCTATTTTGTGATACAGAAAATAGAATTGTGCAGTTGCACATCCTTGTCTGAGAATTGGCCTGGTATGAGTGACTGCAACCATACTTGGATTGGCGACCTCTTGTTTTGTTTCATGCTTTGTAGCCAGGTGCTGCTGAGATGAGCTATGTGGTTTATGTGCAATAACACTTACTACTAAGATGAATAAAATAACGGGGGGGAACAACAGTGTTTCAGGATGGCCTTCCTATTTTACTGAACTAAGCAGAACCTCTCCTCTAATTATGCACTGCATGAAACTGCTGAAAAGGAGATATACATTCGCCAAGGAAACAGATCCAGTACACAAATCTCAATAGGATATAATAAAAATAGCTAAATACATTAGCTATGCTACATTATATTAAATTTAAATAATATTGATATATCAGCATATTAAAGTTTTACCGTTACTTTTTTTAACAAATAAAGTGAGTTTGAAAATTTTCTACATCACCTGGGGTAATTTCTATACAATCCTGTGGACTTGGTGCCTCAGAAAGTCACATCTGGCTCACTGTCATGATGAACAGAGTCCATCAACCCTGGCTGAGATTCATTATGTGTGAGGGTTTCAAGTGCATCTATAACATAACCATCTTATTTCAGAGACAGGTTGGACGAAATTAATTTTACCTGAGCATCCATTATTTGGCCTGATTGATATCTTTTCTGTATGTTGTTTCTGCAATGGCCACTGTGTAAGTCAGAGCTCATGTTTTGATAATTGTTGTTCCAGAAGTAATACTTCCTCATCTGATAGTCTTGTACAATGACTTCCTGGCCCAAAAGAGAGTTTTTTGTAGGTGTGCCAAAATTTTGATTTCAATTTCACATCACATCCCAGGAGACTGGCTGGATGTAGCATGCATTGAACTAATTTGAGATTAAACTGACATGTGTTGTCAATGCCAGTTTATTCTAGTAGCTATTTCCTGGTGAACATACAGTAGTCAAACATACAGAAACTGTCTTTTCACATGTATAGTAGTTGTTTTCATTGAGATAACTTCAGACTAGGAATGGGTCATATGACCACCTAATAAATGAATGAATTAATTAATTAAAAATTATGTTTAAATAAATGAAAATAAATTGTCAGTGATTTTTAATACTCCTAGTTCAAAAAGTGTAATTTTTAGCAGTTTGTAGTTATCATGGCAGCCAGATATCTAAATATGTGGTACATGATAGGCTGAAAGATTACATTTTAAACACGAACAACTGTTAAAGTTGCACACACCTCATCACAAAGTCTTACCAATTATTTAAAACTACAAATAATAAGTGTATCATTTTTGGAACATTTTAACATACCTCACAATGCACATTTAAAATGTTTAATAACTAACTGATTGAATATTTGTGAAATGCAAAATATATCTATATATCTCATATACATTTCCATAAAAAATCTGATACAAATAATATGCATTATATGATTAAACAAAGACCTGTTAGTCAACACAATGTTGGGGCACCAGCTATTAACCCTGTTAAATAAGGTGGTTTGAAAAGGTTTAAAGAAAAACACACATGATGGTGCAAAAATAGTGGCTCTTTAGTTGAGAAATGAAAGATGATGCTAAGGTGAAGCTCAGTATTCATCAGACAGTGGTCCTTAAAAGGTGCCCACTTCCGGTGGCTTTGGAATCTTTATATTGCTGACTCAGTAGGGCTGGGTCTTCATGTGTCAAAGTAGTGTCTAGGTCACTCATCCTCTGGCCACTGAGCCAATGATGATAACAACTCCTCTTCATTTGTATCTGAATCATCAGTGTCTAACTAGGGTTCAGGATAAATGCTCTTTTTTCCATGCCTGGCATACTGCTTTTTCTTTGAAGTAATAATGAGGGCTGGGCAAGGTGGAAGCATGTAACAGGATATTACAACTGTGACTGGGTGCTGTATATTTTTTTCACAAGGGCAGCACCTGAACACACACAGTAGGAGAGAATGCTGGATACAATAAGTCTCCATACCATGGTTCCATAGTAGTGTCATGGACTTCAATAATAAGAAAATTTGAAAGTTTATGACAAGAACAGTCTATTCAGCTTAACAACATATCCAACCCTATTTATCTAGAGTCACAAAAATAACATCATGTGTGGATTTGAAAGTTCCTAAATTCCAATTAATCTATCACATTACTAGTTAATTTATTCTATGTATCTGTGGTTCATTGTTTGAAGAAAAACTTTCTAACATTTGTGTGAACTTTAATCTTAACAAATTTCCAACTGTAACCCAGTGTTCTTGTTGGAGAATTTATTTTAAAGCAATAACAGGGAACCCTTAATAATTTTAAACACTTCAATCATGTTACCTCTTAATTTCAATTTGTTTAAGTTCAAAAAGTTCAACTCCTTTAGCCATTCCTCATATCTCATACCTTTCAGTTCCCAGAATCAGTCTAGTCCCTCTCCTCTAGACTTCCTGTCTTTTTAATACAGATACCAAAGCTGTGCACAGTACTCCAGTTGAGGCCTCGCTACTGTTTTATATAGCTTATGCATAACCTCTACTGTTCACTACACATCATGCAATATAACCTAACATTGTATAAACCACTTGTTTTCACAATTTCACTTTTTTCTTCCAATGTGTAAGGTTTATATGTGTACTTGATAACCTCCTTAAGCATTCCAGGGTAAATGTTATTTGGTCCTGGTGATTTGTTACCCACCCAACCCAAACATTACACCGATAATAATTTCTAGGAAGATAAAACCACTAATTTAGTTTCTTAATCAATCTGAATGTGTTATTGCTCTGCGCAGAGAACATCTCACCTATCAAACATACACTACACTGGTTCTGGTTTTCGCAGCGTAATTAGTCAGTCAGTCAGTCATTATCCCACCCGCTATATCCTAACTACAGGGTCATGGGCGTCTTGTGGAGCCAATCCCAGCCAACACAGGGTGCAAGGCAGGAAACAAACCCCGGGCTGGGTGCCAGCCCACCTCAGGATTTGTTACCCATTTATGTTATAATTATTACCATTATTATTTGGCCAGGTTACTGTTATTTGTTGTAATGTTGGGCACTAAGGAAGAGAGACAGCCTGTAAGCATATCATCACTGAAATACCTTTCCCAGAGTTGAATAATGTAACCAGGGACTGGTACAGTATCTATAACCAGGGTGTACCTTTGAGCATATACAGCAGGTAGTTGCAATTTGTTTTACACTCCATAAAAGGTCTTCCAGGTCTGCATAGTTATGAGGTAGTTGTCACTGATTTGGAAGCAAATGATGTGGGACTTTGTGAACTACCTGGAAATGTATGTGACAGCACATTATAGATTCCAGATAGCCAACTCCAAATGATGATGAACACACAACAACAACAACAACAACATTTATTTATATAGCACATATTCATACAAACAGTAGCTCAAAGTGCTTTACATAATAAAGAATAGAAAAATAAACACAATATGAAAACAAAATAAATCAGCATTAATTAACATCGAATAAGAGTAAGGTCCAATGGCCAGGGGGGACAGAAAAAACAAAATAAAAACTCCAGACGGCTGGAGAAAAAAAAATAAAATCTGTAGGGATTCCAGACCATGAGACCGCCCAGTCCCCTCTGGGCACACACACACACACACACACACATATACAGTATATACAGTATATATATACAGTATATTAATAAAAGTTTTTCTTTATTCATGTTTATTTTTATATTTTTTCTGTCTATGGAATCATTGTGTGGTCAGTTTTCAAAGTTACATTCAAGGGAACAGCTACATTGTTATTGGTAATGATATCTGTTGTTAGCATTATGACATTCAAATTTATCTTGCCAACATTATGAAAGGTGGTGGTGTTCAAAGCTAGTGTCTGTGCTTTATATCTGCTTAAACAAATAACAGTTTTGCTAGAGTAGAGAGGGAAAGGGTAATAGTTTAAAATGTGGACATGTGGCTTTGTTATTTATCTGTTTTGAATTTTGCTGCTCAGTTTCTCTCATCTATTTTGGGCTTATACCTTCTGACTAACTGCTGATAATTAGTTGCCCCTAAAGAAAGCACTTCACTGGTCTTAAGCTGCCATTTGTCATCTTAGCAATAACAACAGTGAAATTCACACTCTTCCAAAGGGTAAGGATGAGAACTGTATGAAAAGTTATATATCTCTTTGTGTTTTGGAATACTTGGTCACAATTGTTTGTCTACTTTCTCTGTGACACCATCTGCAACAGTGCATTTAGAGGGTACAGCATCATAAAATTAGAAAAATGTGGTAAGAATATGTGATGGTAGTTCACAGGCTATAAATATAGATGGAGTGAAATAATTTATGGATTTTATACCTCAAATACAGCTTCAGTTTTATCTTGTGACTTGTGGATATTATGCTTATCTATCACATCTCTACAGTAAGCTTTCTGTTTTAAATTCCAAAAATGAGACAGTTACAGTTCTTAAATGTGTTGTAGGAAATAGTCTACTGTATGAAGAACTGGATTTACAGTCACAGGTTGCATACCTTTCTTGTTTTTTCTTTTTTTCATCTATAGGTTTGTTTTGGGCCCTATCATTTCAAGTTACCATAAGCCAATATCAATGTACATAAACTGCCCAAAAATTGTCAATTCTAGCCTTTGTCTATATAACCTTAAGAAAACTGCAGCAAGATGCATCGTGTACTTGTTAGTATCAGCGTAGTGAGACTCCCTCAGTGACTCAGTCATTGTGCATTGCGACTTACTATGACAGAATCCAATTGGTTTGATTTTATTGTAACAATATGTTTAGAGTCCTGGAGACCTCGGCCGTCAAGCTGCATCCCCCATTTGGCCATTCCACAGCTGAAACAGCGTTGGGCCAGCCAATCCGATGAAAGGAACCCTCTACCCCACGATTCCTGCAATCCTCCATCAGGGATGACTTTACCTTAGGCAGGCAAATCAACTTGGCAGGTGGGCCGTGGCACCGAGTGCCACATTTGAGTACTGAGAAGAGAAACAGAATAGGTGAAGTTTAGTAACAAATTATAGCGATCATGTAATAAAAAAAAAGCAGTGCGAGGCAGTTATAACAGTATATAATCTTGTATAGTGTTAACGTTTACCCCCCCAGGTGGAACTGAAGAGTCGCATAATGTGGGGGAGGAACAGTCTGTTGACAGGGTGGCACGGTGGCAGTAAAGAGACCTGGGTTCGCTTCCCGGGTCCTCCCTGCATGAAGTTTGCATGTTCTCCCCATGTCTGCGTGGGTTTCCTCGGGTGTACAGGTTGGGTGCATTGGCGATCCTAAATTGTCCCTAGTGTGTGCTTGATGTGTGGATGTGTGTGTGTATGTGTGCCTGCGGTGGGCTGGCACCCTGCCCGGGGTTTGTTTCTGCCTTGCCCCCTGTGCTGGCCGGAAGTGGCTCCAGCAGACCCCCGTGACCCTGTGTTAGGATATAGCGGGTTGGATAATGGATGGATGGATGAGTCTGTTGACAGTAGCTCTGACCAATACAAACCAAAGGATGTCAAAAGAATCCTGTTTGCCACATGTTTTTATTTTTTTTAATTAACTTAATATTAATGCAGCTCAAATTCTGGAACTTTACTGCACAATTTCAGATAATAAGGTCGCAGAATAATATTGTACTTTGAAATCTAGTTGAATGCAAGTAGGCAAACTCAGTGTTGAAATTACATCTCTTAAAAATAAGTATATGCATATACAGTATAGGCTGCTGCTTACTTTTCCACTAGAGGGTGTGGTTTAACCATTGATATTGTGTGCTTGTACGTGCGGTCTCTTTCTTTACCGTTAGATGGCACACCTTTGCAATGCTGTAAACCAAAGATTTATGTGTTAAGGCCAGGTAGAAGATTTAATCTCACTTTTCTGATTTTCATTGTATCCAGTTAGAAATAAATTACCAACTTTTTGCTCATGTATAAATATAATTCAAGTTTGGGATTAACGTTAACATTTGATAAAATATTCAGCATTATTACCTGTGATTGTGCTTATGAAAGGCAGCAATTCATAATGTTGCTGTACCTTCTTCTATGGATCATATTGTGTACTTATGTTTGCAGTTCTGTCATTTCTATTCTGTTCTGTCTTGGGCTTTTTACAAAGAACAAAGGATTGAATTCCATAGCTTTCCAGAGAAATCATGACCTAAGATTATTTTCTGGGCATGTGACTTTGTAGTTATTAATTGCCACTGTTATCCTTCTGGAGTGCAAAATCAGATGGAGTGAGAGATATTATATGAAATGATCTGGAAGTTTGATCTTGGTTATGGCAGTTACTAGAGTTAACCTTGAATTTTCTGTGTGCAGGAAAATAATTGTGACCTTGTGAAACATTCACCTGGAATACACAAGTTATGAAGCACCTCTGCAAAACATCAGACATTTAAGGTTCCTCAGTTTACAGGACATTACGAGTGAATTTACAAAACAAAGTGCTTTTCATTTCCAGCAAAATTTATGCCATTGACACAAAGAAGAATTGTGTTTAGTAGTGTCTGAAGCATTTACATGCATTAGTTCTGGGTTTTCCTATTTGCCATTTAGGATTTAAATAGAAATCTCTAATTAAATAAAATATTCGGATGTAAACACCAGTAGGATTTGCACCATAGGAACCAAGTTACCCGAACTATTCTATGACATTTCAATAATTATTTACAGCTCTGATGCTGGTCTTTCTGATCTTAAAATAGGTCATTATGATAGAAATCAATGAGAAGAATTCATAATTAATTGCAGAATTACAGTATTTGAGGGTTTCTCTAGAGTGACACTCTCTCTCTTGCATGATTTGGCTCAAAACCTAATCAGCACATTGTCATCCTGTAACAGGCTTAAGTTTCAAGTTTGGCATTTTTCTGTCTAGTTGTTTTAGTTCTAGACTGTCCTCAAGAAACTGTGACACAGACAGACACACACCCATCATCAGGATATGGATGTTTTTGGTATCAGGGGACCCTGAAACATCAAGATCTGTCAAAAACTGGAAATTGAAATTTTTGACGAATCTAAAGCTATCATAGATGATAGATTGTAATGGGGGAAGGCGCAAAGCAAAAATCACTGGACTCATTTTCTGTTGCATGTAGACATTTTATTGAGCTTCTGGTAGTACTATCTCCACTTTGTCAGTTATGATGACAATCTTGGCAATCATAATCCTAAAGATGCATTGGAGACGGTAAAGAAACTTGAAGCTCCATGATACTTGGAGACTGCACATCCTTAACCTCTTCTTCACGAATCTGGAAACAACAAAGGGACTTGCCCTCCCATGTAGTGAGATTTTTCTAAAGGGAAAACACAGTAATGTGCATGATGTTGGATTGAAGTGTGCCTTTGGGTGGAACATATGCAGCATGCCATATTTTTGTTTCTCCACAGTGATGTGAATGAGAGGCATAAATAGAATTAATTTTACAGATTACACGCATTGCACTGATTCCAAAAAGAACACTGGTAAACATGAAAATGTGAATAAGGCTTTAGGGAGCAGCATTCCTTATGTTCTATCTGAAAAAAAAACTTTCAAACTCCAAGAGTTTAAAAATTGTGAAATCTTCAGCAAAACAAATTTTAGTGTCATTTTCACTATGTATAGACCTTGATTGACCTAGCTTAAACTCACAGCGTTGAGATCACACTGATGTAGACATAATAATGACCTCTCACTGTGCCTGCTGAATGTCTACTTTTTTAGTTCTTTGACTAGTGGACATGTGATAAGTTGTGTACTTTAGGTTTCTAACTTTCCTAGTAACTTTCCACATTCTATAGGATGATTCACTACTTGTTACCTGTCTTTCTTATCTGTCTACAGTATGTAAGTCTTGTAATGTTTTTGTCTAGTTAGAGTTGGTAAAGTAGAACGGATATTTCACTTGTTGCAAATAGATCTAATAAATAAGCAAATATATACTATATAATCATTGCCATTTGTAGAATGACTTCGGAACAGTAGTTTAAAAGAAATCCAAGACACTACACTGGTAGAGTCCATATACTAACTGGGTGACTCGATAAGGTAGTAGCCACATGAGCAATGTCAACCTTATACTTAAAATAGGTATGAATACTTTTTAAATATCATAGTTTTGATTTTTCCTTTTCAGCAAATTGTTGAAGTGTTTTCATTTTGTTTTCTTCTGATTTAGCATGATGTACACTGTTTTGTAGATCAGCAGGAAAAATTACTTTAATAATTGTTTAGAATCTGAGATAATAACGTGAAAATAGCTTTTGGGCTGAATACTTTTCCAAGACAGTATATAGGATTTATGCATCTTACTGAAAGCACAATTATAAATAAGAATTCTGTGAAAAACTTTACTATATTGGAAAATGTATCTGAACCTGTAACACTAGATGGAGCACTTTTACTAATAGTTTTTGAGGTACTTATTATTGTATATTCATCTTAATAGGCCGCTTTATCCAGGGTCAAAATGTGTCGGAGCCAAATCTTGATTGAATGAATCAGGTGCAAGTCGGGAGTCAGCCTTAGAGATGAAGCAAGTCCATCTTAGGATACACTCTGGCTATTATCATCATTTTTATTATAAAACAGTGTTACTAACCAATTTGAAGCAGTCCCATACAAAGGTTTGGACACCGTGAGATCTAGCAAATTAAAGGGTGCTCAAACCTTTGCAAGTGCAACATTTTCTTTTTTGCATTTTTTAAAAATGTTTTCAATTCATCAAATAAATCATAACTTTACATTAACATTTTCATACAAATGTCATCATTTTGGTTTGTTTGCTGACAAAGCTGTATTTACAATTTTTTACTTCAGATGTCAACAAAATAAGTAATTTGGCTAGGGGTGTCCAAACTTGTGCATGTATCTATAGCTCAGCTAAAGGAAGAGAAACCCTAACTCTGAGAGTATATTATATCAGACATTACAGAGAAGCATGACAAATATGAGAGCTCTTCTAGTGAGTCAAGAAAAATGAACAGAGCAGTGACAGAATTTCTCCGCATGGATCAAGTTCTAATTTTGAGATTGGCTAAGTTTAAATACAGGCAACCGCTTCAGCACTTTGCCTGCAAATATCTTATTCAAAATTAGTCAGTATATACTGACATCCCAAAGAGCTATACAAAAGCAACACATGCCAATTATTTTAAGAGAAACACTTTTATTCATGCACAACAGGCCTTATGGCCAGCAGAACTTAAGTGGAGCATTTGGACAGTAAAATGTATATTACTATTATTATTATCCATCCAGCTACATCCCAACCACAGGGTCACGGGGGTCTGCTGGAGCCAATCTCAGCCAACACAGGGCACAAGGCAGGAAACAAACACCGGGCAGGGCGCCAGCCCACTGCAGGGCACACGCACACACCCACACACCAAACACACACTAGGGACAATTTAGAATCGCCAATGCACCTAACCTGCATGTCTTTGGACTGTGGGAGGAAACCGGAGCACCCGGAGGAAACCCACGCAGACAAGGGGAGAACATGCAAACTCCACGAAGGGAGAACACGGGAAGCGAACCCAGACCTCCTAACTGTGAGGTAGCAGCGCTACCCACTGCGCCACCATGTCGCCTATTATTATTATTATTATGTATTAGTTATTATTATTATTGTTATTATGTATTGGTTATTATTATTGTTATTATTGTTGTTGTGACTGGCTACTTTGAGCAGTTGTTCAAAGGTGATCCTCCGGCTAGGACGTTGGATATCTCTGAGTCCACGGTTCTTGAGGCTGATCTTCTAATTAGCCGTGAACCACCCAATCTCACTGAGATTGCACAGGTGGTGAACCAGCTGAGGGAGGGAAAGGCTGCAGGGATCTGTAGTATCTGGAGTGAACTTCTCTAGACTGTTGGTAAGGCTGTCCTCCTGGCATTGCAAGCAATCTTTGCTTCCATTTGGGAGACTGGCATCTTCCCAGCTGACTGGAAAATGGGACTTGTTGTCTATATTTGGAAAGGGAAGAGTGATTGCCTGGATTGCAGCAACTACAGGGGGATAACACTGCTCTCAGTGCCGGGTAAGTTCCTTGCTAGGGTCGTCCTCACGAGGATCCGTGATCACTTGCTCATCCTACCAGCGACCGGAGCAGTCTGGTTTTACATCTAAGAAGTCTACCATCGACCGCATCCTGGCACTGAGGGTTCTCATGGAGCGCAAATGCAAATATCGGCAGAGTTTCTTGGCAGCCTTTGTCGATTTTCGTAAAGCGTGCAACTCAGTTGATTGAGCTGCCCTTAGGGTTCGCGGGATCCTCTCCAGGTTGCTGGATATCATGGCTGGCCTGTACACTGGTACTATGAGTGCCGTGCAGAGTGTAGGCAGAACCTCTGCGTTCTTCCCAGTTGATTCTGGGGTTCGTCAGGGGTTCAGTGTTCAATGCTTGTGTGGACTGGGTATTAGGCAAGGTTGTGGGGTCCAGTGGCTGTGGGGCATCTGTTGTTGAAGAGAGATTCATGGATCTTGACTTTGCTGACGATGCTGTGATCTTCGCGGAGTCAATAGAGGCTCTGATCGGGACGCTCGAGAGACTGAGTGAGGAGTCTGAGTGTCTGGGCTTGTGAGTGTCCTGATTAAAACCAAGATCCAGGCCTTTAATGACCTCTTGGACACAGCCATAGCAGTGTGTCTCTCTGCGGAGAGAATGTACCTTGGCAGTGACATTCACATCTCTGGTGACTCTTCCTATGAAGTTAGTAGATGGATTGTGAGAGCATGGGGTTGTTGGAAAGGGGTTTCTGGCACTCCTGATATCTATGCAAAACGACAAAGGTCCAAGTCTTTAGACTCCTGGGGTTTCCTGTTTTGTATATGGTTGCGAGACATGGACACTGTCCAGTGACCAGAGACGAGGACTGGACTCCTTTGGTACTGTGTCTCTCCAGAAAATCCTTGGGTACCATTGGTTTGACTTTGTGTCAAATGAGCGGTTGCTCATGGAGTCCTCAATGAGGCACATTACCTGCATTGTGAGGGAGCGTCTGTTACGGCACTATGGCCATGTGGTACGTTTCCCTGAGGGTGATCCAGCTGGTAAGATCCTCATTGTTGGGGACCAGAGTGGCTGGACCAGGCCAAGGGGTCGCCCATGTAACACCTGGCTGCGGCAGTTAGATGGTCATTTCCGGAGGGTGGGACTGGACCACGTGTCTGCCTGGGGGGGTTGCCAACTGGGATCTTCAGTTGTTTCGTCGTGTAGTGGGTGCGGCAACACACTGTACCTGTGCGTGCTCCCCAACTTGACTTGTTGTTGCTGTTGTTGTTGTTGTTGTAATATGCTTTTTTGCTTTGAAAAAGGGCATTTTTGTGTTCACTAGTGGGAAGGCACTAGTGTCAAACACCAGCAAAGGAGTCCAAAAATATGGGTTTATGAACAAAGAGCTAAATAAGCAATACAGAGGAACAGCCGCCGTAAGTACAACAAAAAAGAAAATAATACAGCCCTCTGAACTGTGGGTCTAGTTAAGCAGTAGCTAGTGGCTTGTTCTGCCTTTCCGTATTTTGTTTCTCCTTTCTCCCTGTGACCAGCTGAACCCTTGACTCCTGTTACCTTCCAAGTGTAAGCTCTTTTAACCAAAGGACAATAAGGCCCTTTTATATTATGCCCCAAATTCATTATGGATACCCCACATTAAACCACTAATTTGGTCTCAGGTGACATCATCAGTCTCTAGTGTGATACGGGTAGAAATCCTCCTAAAGTCACAAGTTGTCCCTGCATATTAGCTTCCATGTAGAGGTATACTGGAGAGGGCCAGGCTAATGGTCTTCCCTAGTGACCTTGTGAGACTATAACACATTGCCTCCTAGCAGCCTTAGGGATCCTCAAACCCAGCAGTAGGACTTATGCTGTTACCTAGTCCTAGATGTTTTGAGGGACCTCCTGCTGTGATGGTAGCATCCCTTGATGACCAATAAGGGCACTGCTACACAAGTTAACTTCACAATAGATACAGTATTTTTACACACATTTCCACTAAGCAATATTTAGAGACTGACTGCAGACTCAAAGCTTGCACAAAGCATGCATTTGTATTTTTGAACTTGCTTGGAAAAAGAAAAAAAGTACAATATTGGTAGACTTTTATTGCAATTTTTGTCTTAAGAGCATCTTAATTTTACCACTGTATGAATCTAAATTGTGTGGGATTTTTAAAGAAAAAAGGGCAATGATTTGGGGGTCCAGCTCTAACATTCATTGACCTGTAAACATAAATTATTCTATGTGGGATTAAAACTGTTCTTCATAAATGCATTTTATCAAAAGCAAACCTAATTGCAATTCTTGGCTCAGTTAAAAACTCTCATTTCCAACCCCACTTATTCAGGACAGGGTTGTTGGGGGGGGCTAGAGCCTTTTCCCAGAAAGCTTTGCGCACAAGGCAAGATAAATTTGTAGCTTATACAAATAGATTGTAAATACTATAAGAGTATTAATGCATTATTTGGCTTTTGTTTTAAATAGGTGTTTTTTTATCATTGTTTCCTGTCAATGCAAAAAAAATCCTTTGAGATATATTTTAAGTCAAATCAACTCAAGTGACTTTATTTTCATACCATCTATATATACATGTTATTCCAGCATACAATGGCATGAAATAATGTTCGCCAGGACCACAGTGCAACATATACATAAACAGAAGACAAGTGCAAGACAGGTAAAGAACTATACTATACTATAGATAATAAATAAATAATAAGTGAATAGATAGTAACAGGTTAAATAACAACATCTAATAATGAAAACAACAACAGTAGTAACAAGTGTAACAAATGTACTGCATATACCTGTAAATTTGCTACTAGGAGCATATATGGGGTCAGCACAGAGTTCAGAGTCTGGACAGCCAACCAGGCAGATCTGGTTCTGATGCTGCAGTACCTTCTGCCAAATGGAAATGGGACACAGAGACGGTCGCTTGGCTGAGAGTGGTCCTTCGCAATGCTGTAGGCTCTGCAGATGCAATGTTTTATATAGATGTCTTTAATGGAGAGCAGAGAGGTCTGAATGATTTTTTATGCTGTGTGGACTATCTGTTGTAGGACCTTATAGTCAGAGACACTGATTTCCAAAACCAAACAGTGATGCTTTCGCAGAGCCCTCAATGCACAGATGGGTGAGAACAGCAAGGGCCTTCCTGAAATCAACAATCACCTCTATCATCTTATCCACATTAAGAAACCGATTGTTGCACTTGCACGTATCTTTCAGTCATTGTATCTGAATTCTTTAAGCTGGTTCTTCCCCATTACTGATGAGACCTACCATTGTTATGTAATCCGTAAACTTAGTGATGGTGTTACAGCTTTATGTAGCTATACAAGAGTGAACAGAAAGCTGAACTGAAGTCAATGAAAAGCATTTAGCACAACTGTCTGTTTTATCCAGATAGGACAGTATCAGAAGAGCAGATGAGAAGATGATATGGTATCTTCAGTGGAACGGTTTGGGTGATAGGCAAACATAAGAGTGTCATGTGATTTGGGAAGTCCGGCTTTCAAGTGGCACAAGATTAGCCTTTCAAAGCACTTCAAGATGACAAGTGTGAGTGCTTTAGGCTGATAGTCATTAAGACAAGAGACAGAGGACTTCTTCGTCACTTGTATGATGGTGGTGAATTTGAAGCACCTGGAGATGACCACTTGCCTCAAGGGAAAGGTGAAGATGTCTGTAAACATATCCATCAGCTGGTCTACAAATTCCCTGAGCACTTGGCCAGGTTTGTTGTCTGGTCCCGGATTTTTGCATGGGTTTACATTTAACAAAGTTCTTCTCACATCAGCAGTGGACAAGCACAGCACTTATTTTTCATGTGGAGGGATGGAGTTCCTTGCAGATGTGCCATTTGTAGCATCAAACCATAACCAAAGTTATTTAAAACATCTGGAAGGGATGCATCACCACTGTAGACAGGTTGTGTGGTCTTCTCATCTTTGATGACTTGGATTAACTGGCACATGCACTTTGTGTCTCTGATGCCCTGAAAGTAACTATGGATTTTATGTATGTACATTGGGACAATCTCTGTTTCCCTTGGATTGTGTAAATTAGGGCTATTGTAACTCCATATACTGTATTAGTTTAGTAGTATTAGTTTATTAAATTCCATTTATTAGTCTAGCAGCAGTGGCAGAGGTTCTCTGGATGAGTCAAGTTCCTATTTTTATTTTTTGCATTATTAGTTATAGAGCCCAACTTTGTTTATTGCACATTTTCTTTTTTATTGCCTTTGCTTTTATTTTCTCTTGAGAGCTTTGTAACATGGGTTTCAGTAAGCAGAAGAAAAGAAGAAATGAAAACAAAACTATGCTGTTGTGAGCTACATCGGCTTGTTACGTAGGCTTCTTCTATGTCATTTCTCTTACTGGTCAAAGAATTAGTCAACATTGTTACACAATACCTTTAATCTTTTTTTGTAGACTATTGCTGGCTTTCAGTAAAATTGCTCCAATTTGTTCTGTGTAAATTCAATGCTGTTTATTTTTGTGTGCTTCAAGGATAAAGAGACTAAATGCACTATATAATTGCATCATTGATTTCACTATTTTACTGAATGCACTATATCATTGCGTTGAAATGTTTGTGGTTTGTGTACAAGACTGTTCCTGCATTTGATACTTCACATTTACCTGCCTACTCCAGCTGACAGCTCATCAACTATGAATACTTTTAGTTGTGTGTCCATATAAAGTATGACCATAGCTATATTGGTCTCATGGAGAATTATGATGATCGCTCAAACCCAAGTGATATAGTTCTTGGCAAGGGAGGGGCACAGCTCAGTAAAAGGTTCAAAGTGAAAGGGGGAAGCAGCTACAGCAGGTGCACATAGTGAAACAGCACAAGCCACATCACCTGAAACAGCGTCTTACTAGAGACCGACTGATTATTCACTTGGCTGATCTGATCGGTCGTTAATGGGGCTCAAAGACCTAACTGACATCAGCAGAATCAGGGGATGATCAGTTGCCAGGATTATAAGTGGTGGAGTTCATCAAAACGCACAGAATTCAGTGTATGCTGAAATGGTGTGATCCCCAAAGTGGAGGTAAACTCCTAATTTTATACAGTAGTTACATCTTATTTGTTTTAGTGAATAAACATTGTCACACACGCATGTTAAGGAGACAGTCAACAAGCCCAGAGGTGAGTGAAATCCCGCAAGACATTGGGTTTGATACTAACTCCTCTCTCGTTCTATCTTCAGAGCCAAGGAAGAAAAATAATAAAACATCATGCTTACCTTCTCCGTATCCAGGCTCCCTTAATGGCTACTCCAACCATGAAGATACCACCTCTGGTTTCTTTTCGATTACTTCACTTCCGGTCTCAACCTTATGGCGTCACTTCGGTCCCTCTGCCATGACGCCGTATCCGGTCCAATCATTTCCAGCCACCATTATTCCCTATAAATACCCGTGATATAACCATTTTTGTTTATCAAATGTTTTGATTCCTTAGATGGAAGTCTAATCATTTTTGTTTGTGTCTGGAAGACGTTATATGGTGCTACCACCCAAACCTTTTTGAGTAGTTTATCTGCTTATTATAACATATACATTGTGTACGTATTATACACAATGCCGGTGTCAAGATTGTTTTCTAAGCTTAACTAGAATATATTTCACCACAGTCAGTAAATATTCAATGTTTTGTCTTTTTTATACAATAGTAAACATACAAAAGCACTTATGGCACAAATAATGTGCATAAATGCTTAGTCTATATGTGACTATACCTTTGTGTGTGTTCTTTACATTAAAAAATATCACATTTGAACGTAGTTCAGTGGCTGTAGTCTGTGCTGGCACATCACAAACATGTTTTGTATAAGAACAGAATGGTCTGAATAAATATGTGCATCTGCGTTGTTTTTGTCAAAATTGAAGGGCACCCTGCCCCTTCTCCAGCCCTCCACTCCATTATGTGCCTATCTATCCATCTATCCATTATCTAACCCGCTATATACTAACACAGGGTCACGGGGGTCTGCTGGATCCAATCCCAGCCAACACAGGGCACAAGGCAGGGAACAAACCCCGGGCAGGGTGCCACCCCACCACAGGTGCCTATCTGTGTTTTACATAATACAGGGCATGGTACAGTAAGTCTATTTCTGTTTCACAAATGGAGTAACCAAATATACTAAATGTTGTATTGTAATGATCTTTCAATTTCATTAACCCCAACAAAAATTTTACTGCTAATAATGCAAAATTTTTAAATAAATCACAAGAAGCACAGGCAGATGAAGTGTGCGTTGAAGCCCTATTTGATAAAACATTTGCAGAGTGTGGTGCTTGTCAATTACCACAGCTTGTATCCAATTTCGTTGTGCAATGACAATAAAAATATTCACTATCAATTCAATTCAAGTATAATATATAGGACTAAACAAAATGTGATTCTTCTCTCCTTTGCAGAGCATGTGAAAATATAACACACATAACTTTAGTACTTATTTTTCATTATTCTTTTGTTTTAGGAATTATTTGTCAGCAGCCTCCAAAAGAGACATGTTGGTTAAGGTAGTTAAATATGCTTTCCTGACAATTAAAATGCTTGTTAACATGACGATTTTAAAGCCGTGAGGAAACCAGAAAAATGACAGTTGTTTTCCCATTATGCTTAATTAGAAAGGAAGCTCATTTTTGTTTGCTATATGAATGCTTAACAGCTTTAATTTAAAACATACTCAAATCAGGGGGTTTTACATTCAAGATTGAAATGGAATGGGATCAGGTGAAAAACAATACTTTTAGGGTGCTGGTGAAGAAGTTAAAATCTGCTGTTAACGTACCTGTTGTGGTGGACGACCAGCTAGCTGTTCAACCTGGCAGAAGGAGAAAGATGGGGGAAAGCAGTTGCAGAGGGACACTGCCTCCCCAAGAATGCCAGATGGAGATGATCCTGCAGCATAGCGGCATCCCAGATTCCCACAGGGCACCATGGGAATTGGAGTTCGGCTTCACAGCACTGCCGGGTGTCGTGGGTGCCACCAGGAGACACTGCAGGGAGGCTCGAGAATCTGTACTTTCCGTATAGTCTGGAAGTACTCCTGAGTCATGGGGAGAGAACCACAAAAGTCCTTCCGGACTGAAGAAATCCATAAGTCTCCATCTGACCTTAAAGTGCAGACAAGTCATGTGGATTTCATGTGCAGATTCTCGAGCCTCCCTGTAGCGTCTCCTGAAGCTGCACTCCAACTCCCATGGTGCCCTGTGGAAATCTGGGGTGCCGTTATGCTGCAGGGGCTTCTCCATGTGGTGTTCTGGGGGAGACAGTGTCCCTTTGTAACTGCTTTCCCATCTTTCTCCTTTCTGGGCGTCCTGGCCATTCGCCACGCTGTTAATCAAAAAGCAGAGTAGTGCAGAAGAAAAAAAATTGCCATTTTATAAATGATGATACAAACTAACAATTAAAAATGATAAAAATACAAATTTTGGAAGTGATGTGCAAAACAAATGAAAAATATAATAAAAGTATTGCCCCATAGTGTGTCTGGAGTAACACGAAGCCGAAATTAACCTAAAGTCATTATGGAAGAAGTTATTGTACAGTAAAACCTCGATTATCCATCACTCATAGTGTTTTTCCCTATTACCACGTGTCATGCCGCATTTTGAAATCACAATGTTGGTTTTGTAGCTTTTTTCTTTTGTTATAATTAAAGTACTATACGTTGTTATGGCCGATAAACATATGCATGTGGTGTTAGAATTGTCACAAAAAACTGAAATTATTAAAAGTTTACTAAATGACAAAAGCACATCAAGTATTGTTTCAATTTATGGAGTAAGAAGAGCAATAGTGAACAATATAAAGTGTAATGCCGACAAAATTAAAAAACGTGTCAAATGAAAACCACTGATGGTAATGTTATTCTGTATTAATGTCAGTGTTCTTCTGCATTGTAACTTTCTTTTTAAATTCTGTTATATTATGTCTTGTTAATATTTTGTGAGGTGGAGGTAGCTTGTGATGCGCTGTGCAGAAGCAGAAAGAGTGGAATGTTGTGTAAGTGATGGGACTGGGTGAAGAGCTTCTGTTCTGTAAGGGGTGGACACACCTTTCAAGACATGAGTGATAGGAAGAGTTAGGAGAAAAGGGAAGGTGTGCCAGAAGGAAGTGTTGAGTAGAGAGTTAGGAGACAATAAGCAGTAGTATTTGCGGTATAGCAAAAGACAAAACGTGAGTGGCAGGAGATAATTATTGGTAGGGAACGCTTTCTTTTATTGTTTTGGAGATGTGTTCTGTAACCCAGATAACAGAGTATAAGACAAGGCACCATTTGTTATGGAACAAAGACTCCAAGTAAAATGCAGAAAACTCCAGTACCTCTGAGTTGTATTTGCTTATTACACTGGTCATTACAATAAACTGTAATATAAATTAATAAATTTTGTTGATACTATATTATATATTGTTAATATAGTTTTTTTGTAAATAATATGACTATTCACTAAACTAATCTACTGTGTATCATTTGTAAAGTTGCTGTTCTGTTATCCGTCTTTTCTCTTATCTGTCACAGCCTCGGTCCCAACTCCTGACAGATACTTGAGGTTTTACTGTACTATGTTCAAGAACCAATAATAGACAAGATGTCAGTCATGTAGCACCAATTGGAACTGTTTTAACTACCTCCATGTTCAGGCAAAGTGATATTTGGGCTGTTCACCATCATCTCTGCTCAGTAAGTAGATTTTCAGTGTTATAGGTAACATTTAGGAGGACATAATTAGCTTTCTCCATGGTGTAAAAGCAGAGAAGATGCTCTTTCTGCATTATAATTTTCCAATCCTGTAATGGGAGTATTAGTTTGACCATGCTACTCATATTAACTTGTTTTTTGTTTTATTTAATGTTTTTTAAAAGGCACAAAATGTAAGACTATAACACTGTTTGGCAATTTGAGTATCATCTTATGTAATTATACTGAGAGAGTTTAATTCAGAGTTATATTGTTATTGTTACATATACTGTTGTTTTTTATTTTTGTGAATAATTATTAATTGACACTTTTTTTGTGAATAGTTAAAAAATGTAGTTTGTATACGTATTTTGTTATAAAATATTAAATATTTATTTGATTTTTTTTCTTTCTACTTTATTTTTTTTTTCCAAGCCCAGGGAATGGGGGTATTTATTGATCACTAATATTGGTTATCGGGAAAACACAGACTTTTTTTATCAGAATTGGCATTGTTTCACTAAAATCTCTGATCGGTCTGGCATTACTTCTCACAGAAACAAAAGTGGACAAAAAACACAGAAGGTGCCAAAGATCTCCAGTATTAACGGACTGCAAAAAATCACTGTAGTGTGCACCTGATGAAATGTTGCATTGATCACAAGAATACAATTGTTATCTTTGTTTACTGCACTTAGTAGCACAATATATCTGTGCAATTTGTTATTATTTAGGTTTTATAGGGAAATATACAAATATTACAAATAAAAAAACATTTAAAATATTAAAACATTTGTTTAAGGAGATGTATAGTGGTCAGAAGAGAGATATTGAATAAATGTTTGCACAGTTATGGTTAGTCATGGCTTGAAATAAATAAATTACACATTTTCAGGTTGGACTCAAGAAAGCAGTAAATTGTCAACTAACATACAGCATGTCTGCAGTAAATAAAACCTTGCTGCATAACTGTATAGAGCTCATTTCTTTTTATCAGTCATTTTTTTTCATTTAAGGAGTCTGTTCCATTAATTACTATATACATACAAAATGAAACATTTACCCCAGAAAGTGTAAAGGTTATGTTAATTATAACATGCTAGAAAACATTTAAAGTTTTCATAAAATGCTTAAGAGTGATATGAACATAAATATTTAAAATTTCCAAAAATCTCTAATGAAAACTTAACATGTTACAATATTATCAGTGAAAATGACAACTATAGAATTTGCAAATAATAACTTAATAAGACACAGAATTATATAATTTATTTGTAAATTAAAAAATAAAAAAATTTACACATTTTGTGCAAAGATTTTTAGTAGATAAAAAGTAACTTTTGTACAATCCATTGATAAATATTTTATACAATAATTAAAATAAAATACAGAAAAGTACAATGATACTAAATTATATATATATACACAGTTTCAGACTTTTTGGATTTGTATCTTTAAAATTAACTCTAGAAATGAAGAATGAAAAAAAAATGAAGAGCTTCATAAAAGTTATCACAGTGATCATAGCTTCATCTGGTGATGCAAGGAGACTTGTACTTTATCACAAAAAAAAATCAAATGATAATTTTACCTTTGTACAATAAGCATAAAGTAAGCGTTACTTGTAAAAGTAATATGTCAGTCTTTCTACTACTCCTAAAGTTAAAAAAATTGTTTAAAAAAGATATATAATATAGACAATGTGAAGGTCACAAATGCTTTTCAGAAATGCAACTAAGAATTCCGTTAGAGTGGTTGGATACAGAAAATTGTGAACTTGAAGTCACATCCTCATAACCTTCTGTGGTTGACAATAAATGTGAAGGAAATGCAAATACAAGTGTAAGGTGGAATATTTAGTGAAATGCAATTACAGAGATTATGCAATGTTAGTTTGAATTTTACTGGAAATTACTTAACACATTCTAAACCCATGGTACAATACAATAAAGCATTACATTTATCAGAATACTGACATCAGCAGAGGCTTTTTCTGGTTGAAAGTGAATTTGCTAATAAATGGTTCGATGGAAGTCATTTGACAACTTTGGCCACACTGATATCTCAGGAAACATCGTTTGATACTCTTATTTTTTCAAAAGTGTCACCATATACAAATTGACAGGGAAAAAAGAAGTATTGTATTGTGTTATATAATGGCAAGAGAAAAGAGGAACACATGCTATATATTTGGTAAATTAACAATTTGGTTTAATCTAAAACGAAAAAATAAAAAGTCTCTTGCTTATATTTTAACTCGGTTTTAAAACTGTTCTAATTAGTTAAGTAGATATTTAAGCTATCCCCTTTTGTTTATTTATGCATATACTTGGCATTGTTTGGACAGCTTGCAAATATTTTTGTCCCCAAGTAGTAACAGCATTTATTTCTATAGCACACTTTCATGCACAGGACGTAGCTCAGAGTGTTTTACAAGATGCCAAAGTTATAAGAAAAGAAAAACAAATTAGGTAAGAATAATAATGAATTTGTAATAATAAATCAATAGAGCTTGCATAACATAGAAATATAGTTATTAGAAAAGTAGAGTCTGTATCATATCATATTGTAAGTCTCTATAGATGTGTTCAGATGGCAAGCAGGACAGAAAAAAACAATAAAACTCCAGATTAGCTGGAGAAAAGAATCTGTAGAGGCTCCAAAAGACCACCAAGCCTGCACTGGGCAATCTACCAAACATAAACATATTCTTAAGTCATTCCTCATTGCTTCCAGACTTTGTCCCAGAGTATTCAACGCAATGGATCTCGTGGACAGATGGGGTACTCGCCTTCACAATTTCCTGTTTCTCTTATAACCTCAGTTTTTTCCCTCAGAATGATTTCTTTTGACTGTACTACAAATCAGTCTTTTCATTTTGTGTAGTTATTGTTTTATTAGTTGGTTGGTATCAATAATGTACTGAACAATATATGAAAAAAGCTTAGAAATTTCAGAAAATTCCTGGAAGCATTTCTTTTTTAAGCATTCGTGACTACTAAAACCCCACCATGATACAGCAGTTACGCAGTGTTTTTAGCGTGTAGCTTAGTTTGGTGACATTTATACTCAGGTATAATGTATGTATGTATGTATGTATGTATGAAGTGGATTTTGTAAACAAATAATTGTTTGTTCAAATCCATAAATACATGTTAAAATAAATACTTAAGTTTTTCATTAATATACATGTATTTTAGATATTAAAGCATAATGATTTAACTTTGAAAAGTCTTTTGTTTATGTAATTAAAAAAAAGAAAACTCCTACAATTTTATACACGTTAAGAAAGAAATTTTACCAAATTTTTGTCTAAAATTCTTGTCTGGAGGATATGAAAAAGTTAAGGTATCCATTTTCATACCCTGCTTTTTTTAGCATATTCTCACAGGAGGCCATAGCTTATCCCAGTGCTGTGTAGCTCAAAATAAATGCCAACCCCAAATATGCAAACTTTTGCGCACACTCTCACTAGATTAATTTACAGCTACTGGTCAAACTAAATTCTTGTTTTATTTTTCTGAAGAAACATGTTGGCAAATCATCGAAAGATGTTAGAACTAAACTTAAACCTGGTAGTACAAAAAAGAAGGCAAAAACTGCATCAAGAAAACAGAGCAACTTGAACTGGAGCTGTCAAACAATTTGAGTTGTAAAAAAATCTATTAACATAAGAAATAAGAGGTACTAATGTCACATATAAAAAAATAAAGCTGTAAACTTTGTTTAATGGGCAGCACAGTTGCACAGTGTTAGCGCTACTGCCATGCAATAAAGAGACCTAGGTTCGCTTCCTGGGTCCTCCCTGGAGTTTGCAAGTTCTCCCCGTGTTTGCGTGGGTTTCCTCCCACAGTCCAAAGACATGCAGGTTAAGTGCATTGGTGATCCGAAATTGTCCCTGCTGTGTGCTTGGTGTGTGTGTGTGTGCCCTGCGGTGGGCTGGCATCCTGCCTGGGGCTTGTTCCTGCTTGATTGGCTCCAGCAAACCCACGTGACCCTGTGTTAGGATATAGCAGGTTGGAAACTGACTGACTGACTTTGTTTAATAGAACTTAATTATCTGTGATTTTGGTACATAAACTTTAAAGCTGAAAGAACTTGTACAAATGATTGAAGAAAATAAATATTGATAGTTAACATAGCAACATAGTGATATTTCTATTTGAAAGTCAGTCAGATCATAAAAATTGTATAGAATATGGAGAGAGAAAAAAAAATTAAAAATATATATTTTTTTTCCTTCAGTGTTTTTTTTAAATATTTAGTGGAAGACTAATAAATAACAAGAACGGTGTCTTGACATTTAACAGCAACAACTTCTACATTTTGTTCCTATACATAATGTTCTGCATTTCCATTTTTATTTTTTGGTCACTCATTGCAGATTTAATTTTAGGTTAGAGAAAATTTTTGTTCTTTTTGCACTTATGTCTCTGAAATAAAAATCCTGACGAATGTACTGTATATCTTCATTAAGCTGCACCTGTTTAGAATGTTTCTTTGAAAATAAATTTTATTTTGGTACAAATCTCAATTTTATTTGAGGATTTCAGTAAGGTTAATCAAAACTACATTATGTCATAAAAATGGAAATGCACAATAAAACATACCGTACACGTTTTGAAGAAAATCAGAAAAAATAGTTATCTAGAGTGCTATGCTTATTAGAGATAGATTGAGATGATAACCAGTTTATCTGCAATACAATGTTCTCTGCTTTATTCTATGCTTTCTAAAAGATCACAGTATTTAAAAGCCATTAGATATGTATGTTTAGGGTTATGTTGCATATCCACTTTCTCTGAGGGTTTTGCCTGCACTGTTATGTTATCTCCTTTCTTAAGCTGCAGGAAAACTGCACTGCTTACAGAGTCTGTGCTGGTTCCATTAACCGTTTCTGGGCATTCGTTCTTATATGTAGCCGAATAATGTTCTGCCGTATTATAAAGTAAGAGTACACTTATTTCAGAACAATTGCAAGGTTTACGAAATGAGATCTGGAAATAAATGAAATAAATTCCATCTTCTTCAGCAGTCAGTAATGTTTCATTTACAGACATATTTTGATGCATAGATTCCTCCAATCGCCATATTACTGCCTCGTTCTTCATTTCAATACCTGTAACAATATTAAACAAATAGACTTTACAAACAGTAACATATACAGATTAAAGTACTTTAAAGTAGACTTATAATATCTTTTGTTTTATTATTTCCATAATAAACTCTTCTGATAGTCAAGATTATTTGTGTATGGAATGAAAAACGTTCATTGTAAAGTACATCCAGTGATATCTGTTACTATGTAGATTGTAAGCAGTGCTTGTCATGCAGTAATGGCTTTTTTTAGGTTCTTTGTTTTTAACAGATTTAAAAATTCATATTTCAACAGAAGGAAACTATACTGGAGTTCAGTTAGAAAAACAAACACAACTGTAAAAGGTACTTACCAGAAACATAAATATATGCCTTGTACTGCTTTTTTGCGATGTTTAGTAGAAATACATCTATACAAGGGAATAAAATAAGTTATCTTAATATATTAATATTTAAACATATTTATATGCAGTTAAGAACAGCAAATATAAAATTGGGTGAACAGCTCAAATTTGTGATGATGCTCTTACAAGAAAGAAGCCAACAATTCAAAAAGGTGCCTTACATTTAACCTTGACAGTTTTGTTAAAAACGGACATGTTGCATTACTATGAACAGCTGATCTTTTTTCATTAAAAATAATTTATGTGTTAAAAAAGTATTATTTCTTACTGCAGAAGACCCTATTATTGATGTAATGGAAGAAAAGTGCAGTATCTAGTTTGACTAAATCAGGATGTAAGTGATAATGTTTCGTTTTCTTATTAGTTTTGTTTTTTATTTGTTTTTTTCACTTTTGTGGGGTGTAGCCATTTTGCTGCTATGACACTCTGTGACACTAGGCGTGAGAGCTGTGCAACCTGTGATGACATGATAGTTGGTTATTTATACCAGGACCATTTGTTAAGTGGTACCTGAACTTTGGACAAATAAAGAAATAATATTTGCAGGAGAATTATATTCTTAATCAATATAAAGAGGAAAATTAAAAAAAAAAAAAAAAAAAACAGAAAAGTTGGTTTTTAGCAGTGATTGTGAATTACTTTGGTAATTTGTTTTATTGTGTTTTAACCCATGTGTATCTAATGTTTCTCTGTACGTGCCCTTTAAATGTTCTCTCTAAAAATTTTCAGAAATAGTCTCATTAGTTAGACAGCAACTATTTATACCTTTTCTTCTACATTAGAATATTTTTTTGATATTTCTAACAAGTTAAAAATTTGCTGAAACCCGTTACACTCTATCCATCTTTTTTCTGATCCTGCCTGTTCATATTGTGAATTTGGAGTCTGTCGAGGCAGAATTTAAATGCAAGACAGGAACCAGAGCTTGAAATTCCTTTTTGAAATCTGGAGATTGGGGCTGTTTCCTTCTTAAATTTATAAATTTAACACAAAGGAGGTTATCAGAATCCAGTGGAGGAATTAAACTGTTTTTTGTTTCAAAATTCCACAGTTTAAAAAGCTCTTTGATTTTAATATTTCAGACAATTTATTGTCACAATTTATTCTTTCTGATGTTTACAGTAGTTTCCAAAATAGTAGGAGATAAAAGTTTTACTGGAGGAGCTCTGTAATTTTAGTTTCATCCGAATCACTCAATAACTTAAAACGGACTGCACAGACACATCTCAATAAAAATTACAGAGACTTCTGCCCTGTTTAAACAGTCCGTAAAAATAAACATGATAAACTAGTCCTGTGTGTCAGTAAGACTATCCTTTTAGTGATTCGAACTAGAATAAATTACAGAGGTCATCCAGTAATAAAACATTACCCAGGTCTTAAGTGGGAAAAAAAGAAATTTCGCTGTACTCTTGTAATCCTCCTTGAGCGTGCTGAATAATGGGAGTGTTTGGGTAAGTCAAAGGGATGGGTGTTGACAATATCCCTTCAGAGCCCTGTAAGCCCGCTAATATTCACAATTTATATAGAAAAGTGGGGGTGGGTGCGGGGCTGCCCCTCTTGGAGGTGCAAACAGCCAGATTGGTTTTATAACTAGGAGTTGTTTATGTGATCTAAACTGACTACAGAGAAGAGGGAAATGCCAGTGCAGAGTACCAGGGTGTCACTACCTCATTTCCACATTCCACTAATCCCGCCTGAATATATCTTAAAAATGACACAGGTCCTACTATAATATGTTTAAATCTAATCCCGTTGGATGGTCCCAGTTGTAAAGGAAACTTTAAATAAAGCCACCACAAGCTATGTTTTCTCGACTCCTGCTGCACATTTGAACAGCTAATTGCAAATGTAAACAATCAACAAGAAAAGTAATAAGTTCCTAAGTAACTCATTTGGCATAATTATAAATTAGTGATTTAAAAAATCAACTATTCTTGCAACAAATAAGAAACAGTGCTTACCAGACAAATATGTGTGCGAAATTCACACGTTAAAAATGAGAATTGGCTGGAAATACTAACTTTGTGCGATATACGCTGAATTCCGCTCTGAACTTCAAGACCAGAGAACAATCCCTGAATAGGGTTGCAGTTTATTTCATTAATATTGCTAGAGTGCCATAGTGTATAGGTAAATGTTAACTGAAGAAAATGCTTTATTTCTTTTTTCAGGTTAGCTGTTTTAAAATAAACTTTTGTGCATATGTTTAATTTGTTTTTCTCTAAGACAAGATAACACTTTATTAATCACTGAAGGTAAATTTAGGATTTCAATAAATAAAAACGCAGACAACAAAATAACTAAGCTTCTGTTAACAGGCTGCCGCTGCTATGGCACCATCTTAGGACTCAGACCTAGTGCAGTCAGTATTTTGTATGACAAATATATCTTTAAGTAACCTGCTGGATATCTCTGTTTTAAAAATTTAGAAAACAGAATTTTGGTTTATGAAATAAAGCCCATTTCTTAACACTTAAGTATTCATTTTGCTTTTGATATTTACAGCCCTTCAGATGTCTTAATGTAGGACTTAACTCCATTATTAGCATTACCCCCAGAAATTGCTTACGTGACTATCAAAGGATTGTTAGGAGCATTGGGTGCCGCCATCAACATGGCACAGGACTCGGTACAACCTCAAAGAGAATTACATTGGGAAACCTAGTTGATCTTACCATGATAGCATGAACAGTAAAATTATATTGGACTGTAGCAGTATGCCTAATGTCCCAGAAGTAGATACCAACTGAAAATATTGTTACATTTTTTTGCCTAAAACAAGCCAAAAATGTAACAAAAATAAATTAGTAAGTAAAAACAGCTAGAAAAATTGTGGGCAAAACCAGTAAAAGAAAATTCACACAATACAGTCTTATTACGGTCGTAAAAAGGATTAGAAAAAACATAGCCTTTTCAAAAAAAAATTAAAAGAGAGTGCCTTTACACATTAGGTAAAAAGACAAGGCTGTAGTCTGAAATGAGGCTGCCACATGCAAGATTATTTTTAAGGCAGCTTTAAAGGCATCAGACACTCCAGCTAACATACACATATATGCAGTTTAATAGTCCTTTAAAAGGGCAGCTTCATCCCACTATTGCAGCATTTCATATAAACATAAGGTATCTTTAATTTGTATTGTTTTACTCAGCTTTGTTCACCATAACTGTGATAACCTATTTGTATCAATTTCAGGCACAGAGCCTGTTTAACACAATTCAATAGTGATTTTGTGGTGGCTTCAAATCTAAATAAATATATAAAATAAAAGCATACAAGTAATATATCACTTTGGTCCTGATAAGAAATACACTATAACACAATAACATTGACTGTTGGACTTGACTGTAATTTATTAAGAAGTTCAACTTTATCAGTTCCTTCAAAAAGATTTACTTTGATTGCAATTTCTGATGAGCTGTTTTTTTTCTCTTCTTTTTATCATAATGAATATGGACATATCTGGGTTGTAGTATATAAAGGAGTCCGTGAAAAACAAATTGCAGCATATTCTGGCACAGCTTTCAGATGTTTAAATTGTAAGGCTCTCTGTGTCTTACAGGATTTAATGTAAAATTATTTTAATAACCTATAAAGCTTTAAATGACCTTCCACCAGACTGCATAGGTGACCTTCTCCATCACTATGCTCCGGTTCACCACTTGTTGTGCCCCACACTAACCTGCACTCCATGGGTGACAGGGCCTTCAGCTTTGTAGCGCTCAGACTTTGGAATGACCTCCCTAATTTATATGGATCAGCTGACTCAATATATTCTTTTAAAAAAACAACTTAAGACTCATTTGTTCAGGAAGGCATTTAACATAATAATCTGACCCTTCTGTCAGTTTACCTCTCTGTCCAGATGCTCAGGATAATTTGTGAGTGTTATATCACAAATTATGTTATTTGTTCAGTGTTTTATTCTAGTGTTGAATTTGTATTTTACTCTGGTTTGCTGCCTATTATTCTATTTAATGTTTTTTACATCCTTGTACATTATCTGTTAGTGGTCTATGCAAATATCATTTGTATCCAATTGTTACATATACTCTGCTCTTCTTTCTAAGCCGCTGTAAAGTGCCTTGAGCATGGGAAAAGTGCTATATAAATAAAATGTATTATTATTGTTATTACAAAATATTTACTTTTGAGATGCAAAAGTAAAATAATAACACAACTGTAAGGTGCTTTACACATTTACATCATAAAACTATAACACTGACAAGTATGAAAAAATGATTATTAAATAATAACACAAAGCTAACTGATACTGTACAATGAAAACAGTAAACAGTATATTTTGAAAACAAGAAAATAATTTGAAATAAGATTCTACAGGGCTTTATTTACTGGTTTAATGCATTATTTATTGACTTTTTTTTAATTATTAATTTTATTGTAATCATTCCACACAAATCGATCAATTTTTAGAAAAAATAGGATTGAGAACAAGTCGACCCCCACCCCTGAGAGAGAGAGCATAGCCAAAGGGGTAAAACATAAGGCTTGTAAACATACCTAAATTGATGAGCTTAATAGGCCAATAGAGATGAATGGAGAAGAAAAAGAAATGTGGAGATAATTGCTTCCTCGGTGCTTTAAGAGCTTATCTATACTGATAAAAGGCTGCGCCCTCACTGACTGACTGACTGACTCACTCACTCATCACTAATTCTCCAACTTCCTGTGTAGGTAGAAGGCTGAAATTTGGCAGGCTCATTCCTTACAGGTTACTTACAAAAGTTAAGCAGGTTTCATTTCAAAATTCTACGCGCAACATTCATGACAGTCAACAACGTCTGCCATGTTAAACTTTCTTATTA
Organism: Polypterus bichir lapradei; assembly: GCA_026402145.1. Taxonomy (NCBI): domain Eukaryota; kingdom Metazoa; phylum Chordata; class Cladistia; order Polypteriformes; family Polypteridae; genus Polypterus; species Polypterus bichir. Next base: position 113,524,257 of record JANRMT010062806.1, on the reverse strand, counting down.
ATGGCCCCATCTTCACAAAATTTGGTAGGCGGCTTCCCTGCGCTAACCGAAACCGATGTACGTACTTATTTCGGTAGTATGAAACCAATGTCGGCGGTCATATTGAACTTTCTAACGGTCTTTGTTGCCCTCACTGACTTACTCATCACTAAATCTCCAACTTCCCGTGTAGGTAGAAGGCTGAAATTTAGCAGGCTCATTCCTTACAGCTTACTTACAAAAGTTAAGCAGGTTTCATTTAGAAAATCTACGCGTAACAGTCATAATGATCGACAACGTCCGCCATGTTAAACTTTCTTATTTATGGCCCCATCATCACGAAATTTGGTAGGCGGCTTCCCTGCGCTAACCGAAACCGATGTACGAACGTATTTTGGTGGTATGACACCAATGTCAGCCGCCATATTGAACTTTCCAACGTCATTAATTCTCAAACTTCCCGTGTAAGTAGAAGGCTGAAATTTGGCAGGCTCGTTCCTTACGGCTTACTTACAAAAGTTAAGCAGGTTTCATTTAGAAATTCTATGCGTAACGGTCATAACGGTCGACAATGTCCGCTATCTTAAACTTTCTTATTTATAGCCCCATCTTCACGAAATTTGGTAGATGGCTTCCCTGCGCTAACCGAAACCGATGTACATACTTATTTCGGTGGTATGACACCACTGACGGCCTATTAAACTTTCCAACGGTCTTTGTTACCTATGGGCCCATCTTCAAGAAATTTGGTACGCCGGTTCCCAACGCTAACTGAATCCTACTTACGTACATATATACGTCCATAGCCTGCAGCTCCGTTGCCGTGTGAGGCGGCGTTGAGTCCCCCATCCCCACGCCTCCCACGTTGTTGGCTGCTTGCCTATTTAAGGCGTCCGTCGCTCCGGTCTCTTCATTCCCTTCCTTGCTTCGCCACGCTATTCACGTCTCCCTGCTGATAACTGCAGCCTTTTTATTTAATCCACGGCTTCTCCGCTGTTTTATTGTTCATTTATTATGATTATAGTTATTTTATAGGTATTTTAGACTTAGTTTACATTGTTCAGGTACCCATTTCCTTTATCGTTCCAACCGTACCCCCATTAACATGTCTATCGAGGTGATCACAATCGATCAAAGAACTGTCACTTACCGAGTCGTTTTCATGCCCAGAGATGGCGCCTGCCTTTACCATTCTCTGTGTTACATATTGCACGGCCATATCAGGCTCACTCTTGATATCCGGAGGAACATTGTGTCTTATGTATTGAATAACTGGGACAGGTTCAAGGTGTGGACTGATGATGGTCCAGGAGATAATTATACTACACAGGAGCACTATAAGAGTGAAATGCTTAAGCCCTTCACCTATGGTTCTGCATGTGAGTTGATGGCTGCCACTGAATTGTTCGGTTGTCGCTTTCAAGTGTACCGAAATGGAAAAAATATTTTATACCTTTGGACAACTGCCAATGCCTATTAAACATCTTAGATTCACAGGTGATGATTTGAGTAGTGGACACTTTGATGTTTATGAATGTTTAAACTCTCAAAAGCTGGATGCGAAGTTATTGATGAAACCGGTTATATGCTTACAATGCTTGACAGATGCTGACTGTCACTTCAACACAACAAGTCCTGCAAATACTAACGTAATTGAAACAAACCATGAAACTCAAACCGATTATGACAACAGCAATCCAAGCTGTGAGATTTGAGGCAAGATTGCTTTTCACATGGCCAACTGTACGTTGCATGCTCAAGAGTAAGCTCAGCGCACAGCTTGGTCATATTACAACCGGAGGGCCGAACTGACAACATGGCATACAAAGAGATCCTTAACAAATAATTATTGGTATATTTTCCCTCAGTTTAAAAAGGTTTACTTTTCTTCTTAATAAAAATTTTAAGGCAGTACTTCGCCGCTGGGAAGCGCGGGTATTTTGCTAGTTCTAAAATATTTTTGATTAGATCCTGCCATGTTTTCAAATAATCTGTACAGATCCTCTAACTGAATATTTGATTTTTTCCAATTTCAAATAGTATAACACACCTGTTTCCCACTGACTTATAAGAGGAGAGTTAGGATTCTTCCAGTTTAGCAAAATAAGTCTGTGTGCCAAAAGTGCAGTGAATGCAATCGCAGTTTGTTTGTACTTCTCCACTTTACACTCATCTGGAAGAACACCAAACACAGCTGTTAATGGGTTAGGAGGGATTGTGACACCAAGGCTGTCTGAAAGGTAATTACAAATTTTGGTCCAAAATGATGTTAATTTGGTGCAGGCCCAAAACATGTGACCTCGTGAGGCTGGGACTTGATTGCAGCATTCACAGGTTGGATCTTGCCCTGGAAACATTTTGAGTTGAATAATTAAATGCTTTGCGGATATGGAGCTCAAGTGAATTCTCTGCATTGCTGCTACCTTCCACTCCTTTTCTGATATATTGATTAAGAAATCTTTTTCCCATTGTCCTCTTGGATCTTTGAAAGGGAGGGACTGTAAAATAATTTTATATATTGCAGAGATGGTGTCTAAGTCCTTGAAATTGAGCAATATTTTTTCCAGCATGGATGAGGGTGCAAGATGAGGAAAATCGGGCAAGTTGTGTTTAACAAAGTTCCTAATTTGAAGATAGTGAAAGAAATGTGTAGCTGAAAAGTTATATTTGGAATGTAATTGTTCATAGGATGCAAAGCTGTCTATATAAAGATCTCTAAGCAATTTAATCCCAATTTTTTTCCATATATTAAAGACTGCATATGTTTGTGAGGGTTGAAAGAGGTGGTTCTCTTGCAGAGGTGCCACAGATAAAAGCTTCTCCATCTAAAAATGCTTTCTACATTGGTTCCATATTCTGAGTGAGTGGAGCACAATTGGGTTATTAGTATATTGGCGATAACTTGCATTTATTGGGGCACAAAGCAGGGAATATAAAGAAGTGCTTAAGGATTTTACTTCTATTGGGGACCAGGCCTGTGTATGTTCATCTATTTGTGTCAAGGTTTTTATAGCTTGTATGTTTGCTGCCCAGTAATAAAACTGAAAGTTGGGTAGAGCCATGCCACCTTCTGCCTTAGGTCTTTGTAGGGTCGCTCTTTGGATACGTGGATGTTTTGAGTTCCAAATAAATGAGGTTATTGTTGAATCTAATTGCTTAAAAAATGATTTATTGATGTATATTGGAATGTTTTTAAATAAAAAAAGAAGCTTAGGAAGAATATTCATCTTAACAACGTTAATTCTTCCAGCTAGAGTGAGATGAAGGGTTGACCATCTATGCAAGTCTTGCTTAATTTTTTCCATGCAGATGGCGAAGTTTTGTTGATAAAGAACTTTGTGTTTACTTGTGATGTTTACCCCTAGGTATTTAAACTGATCTGCAATTATAAAAGGTAGGGTGTCTAATCTAATATTCTATGCTTGAGAATTCACTGGAAAGAGTACACTTTTATTCAGATTAATTCTGAGAGCAGAGATGTTTTGAAATTCTGTAAGTGCTGTTAAGACTGCAGGCACAGAATTTTGTGGGTCTGATATATACAGTACCATATCATCTGCATATAGAGAAATTTTCTGTTCCAGTCCTTCTCTGATAATCCCATTTATCTGATCAGCATTTTGACAGTGAACCGCCAGTGGTTCAATGGCAATTGCAAATAGCAGTGGTGACAAGGGGCATCCTTGTTTGGTACCATGTTCTAGTTTAAAGTAGTCTGAACAAATGTTGTTAATACAAACTGAAGCTTCTGGATTGGTACACAGTAGTTTGATCCATGCACAAATGTTTGGGCCAAACCCAAATTTCTCTAATGTAGTGAAAAGGTATTTCCATTCAATCATGTCAAATGCTTTTTCTGTATCTAATGATAATAGTATTTTATTGATTTTTCTTATTTTTGTTGTTCTTTTGTTTTGGCAAAAATTATGCTTCATACACAAGTGATTGTGTATATGTAGGGATCTGCTGCATCTTCATATTGTATGTATCTAAAATATTAATATATTTAGAGTTTTTCCACTGGGAGTATTATATAAGGAAAAAAATAATCTTCAGGAACTTGATAAAGATGAAGTTATAAAAATAAATCTACATTTAATATACACTGAATAAGCAAAAGTACACAATAAAGTATATGACTATTATGAGCCTGTACTTTTATGAGTTTTTCTCCCTTTACCTAAAATGAAAATGTTAGAAATATACCATGTATTGTCATCAGTTTCATTTCCTTAGCAACCTAAATTTATCCAATATTATAACAGCCTAAATGAAAGAATGAGCTTCAAAAACATTTTGGCATTGACTTTTGTTGAATATAATTCAGTCTTTCGGTTCTAGGTATATGTAAACAATATAAAATAAAAAAACCTTCCTTTTCCTGGGTCTTTGTCTATGATAAAGGTGCTGATTTCAGATCTATAATGTAAATGTATAGCAATTCTTTTTTAAATCTTAACCCCATTTCCCCTGCACAATAGTCAATCTTTTATTGAAACAAACTTTGAATAGATTAGAAAATACTAAAAAGCTAGACGTAATTCTTTACTATGTTTTTATAAAACATACTAAGCTAAGAAATAACATTTTTTCAGCAGACGTAATGAGGGGTTACACAATGTTTGAACACCTGTGAAAAAGCTCCTTAAGAAAGGTAAATGTGATAAAGACTTCTAAATAGTCACCACTAACTTCAGCCCAGTTAATGTGCAATTCATGATCTGTAAATATTTAAAAGGAAAATATTCTCTGTATCTTCCATTCTCATAAGGTGGCTCTGATTCATACATCTATCTCTTAACCCAAACTATCCTTGTCTATTCTTTTACTTGTGCAGTGGTCTGAAAGAAGCCAAATTTCCATTTCCTCTGTAAAATATGTAGTTATTTCATTAACCCTACATATCTTGGTATCTTGTACATGTAGCTATTGCCTTTCTAAGTTAAAAACTTAGCTGTTAGTTACCAAAGAAAATTATCACACTAGAATTATTGTGCTGATTGTTTGGACAGATGATAATGATGTCCAAGTTGAACACTCTCTCAGGTGAACACACAAAGCTACCTTCTTTTCTGCAACAGTTATCATTAGCATTTTTAGGTGCACAAAGGTTCAAGTAAAATTTGTAACTCCTCCAGTGTTTCCTCATAAACTGTGACTGGTTCATCCCCTGTGGGAGACAAATGGGGTCATCCTAATATACTGTATATTTAAACTACATAAACTGCCTCCTTTTGATGTAGTAAAGCAGGAATTCTTTTGCTAAGGTCTCCTTTATTGTTTAATTCCTCGCCCTGTTATGAATTATGATTCAAGTTGGTTTACTGCAGCTTTGAAGGAATACATCTGAATAGTAACAGAGTTCATATATTACCCAGCTCATTTTAAACATCCCAGTATGTGCCATGAATGTGACACGGTACATATTATATTACCATTATGTGCCTGTATTTTAACTGACTTAAGAAAGTGAAACATTGCATTGGGTTCTTGAAATATTATCAGAGGTGTATTCATAATTTTAGCACAATAAAATCTTACACACAGCTCTTACACTTCAGACTAAGGAAGAATTTTATTGGACTGTTGAAAAAGGCTATTGAGATTTTGAGCTAAAATCAGATTTTTTTGTTCTTTCCTGTTCTAACTTCTTGTCTATTTAAAGACTGTTCTGCTTTTTACTTTTGATTAGCTATGTTTCTCTGTCCATTCTTTAACTTTTAGCTTATTACATTTCCACTGAATCAAAGTTTTATAGTATGATCTCTCTCATGACTCACCTTTAGTAGGACACTGGGAATTAGTAGAACAGAGAAATTTGTTAAATATTGCATCTGGTGGTTAACAATGAAAAGTCATATAAAACAATACAGTATGTTGCTGCCTGTAAGTTTTGTAACCTTAACAGATCAGAGTCTGGTACTCCCATGGAACTATTTCACATATTACCAATATCAGCCAAGTTTGAGAGAACATATCACTACATTTATTTTAGACTTTTCTCCATGGCATGGTCATAATACTATTTTTTATATGGTAGATTTTTTTTTAACTAAAAATGCTGATATTGTGCTTTTAAATAGTCGACCTTTTACAGAAAATGTGCTGATTTTGTTGTGGGAAAAGGGTATGTCTCACTACATTTGACATCTGCCTGAGAGTTCTGTCTCTTCTAGAGTTCCTTAGTTTATTGATCTGTTCAAGAGTAGTAAGGTTGCTCCAGTGTATTAAATATAGTTGTTTTTGCCAAGTCATTTAAAAGTTCATCCTACCTTCCTTATGTCATGTTTGAAACCTGTCCGGACATATTCTTTGCCTAAAAATGGACTCTTCACCTCCTATTGAGATTGAGAATGAATAGGAATATTAGGTTTAGTCTATTTTGTAATCAAAAAACAATGGTGTGTTTTATTTAGCACATTGGCACAGTTGAGGTCCAAAGAAACAGTTTTGGGTTGCTGCATTGGATTTTTATGCTGCAAACTTATTATAAGATTTTTGTTTTCATTTATCTTTTGTGTCCTTATGGACGTGTTTGAAACTAAGGCATTAAGGTTTAATGGTTAACATTTTGTCATGCCTGTTGTTGTTGTTTCTGATTATTTTTGCATTGTTTGCATTGTCTATGGTTATGTATTGTTTTTCAGGGGCATGCCCAACTTGTTTGTGGTTGCCAGATTGATTGATGTCATATGGTTGGTTCACTCAGTTATTCTCAGCTCTATTAATGATGACATTGCAGTTGCGCAGATTTTCCTTGTTTTGGGATAAACAAAAAATAACAAATGTTATGACTTGCGATTCTTTTGTTTTATTAAGTATATTTTGAATGTTGGTAATGTTTCCTGTGAGTACGACTTTTGTGCTTTGGCTTTAGACACAAGGTCATGTAGTTTGATTTCTCTTTTTGGACCTCATTGTTTTCTTGTCACAATTTCATTGTGCGTTTTGGCAGCCAGACAGCACCTTGGAAGTACAATAATCAGTACATGTGCGGCACAGTGGGGATGTTATTAGTGATACTCTTATACTGGTGCATCTCACACTCATTACCATGCTGCTTTCAAGATGTTATAAGTCTTTAGTGTTGCACATTCACATTGAATTCCACAAACATACACACCCTGTGGTAAAATACATGCCTTCCTGTTTTAGTGGTACTGTATGTATATGCACATGTGAAGCTGTGACTGATTTAACAGACAGTAAGGGGAGACATGCAAAAAAGAGAAGTCGGTTTTCAACCACAAAAAGGAAAACTTAAAGTATACTTCATCTTCACAAAATGTTTTTTCAGATTCCTTCTGTTACTTTAAAATAAATTCTTCAACAAGAACACAGAGACACAGTTGGAAACTTGTTAAGAATAAATTTCACACAAATATTAGAAAGTGTTTCTTAACACAAACAGCCATAGACACATGGAATGAATTACCCCATATTGTGGTAGAGAACAGGCCCTTAGTGGCCTTCAGATCTCATCTTGATGTTATTTTGGAGAATCTAAGCAGGACTACCTGTAGAAAGCTTGTTGGTCTGAATTTCCTGTTTCCATCAAAACTGACCTAATGGTCTAATTACCAAGGCTATGGAGTAGAGTGTAACTAGTGGTCTCTGCTGAACTTCTAATCTCTGGCCATTATTATTTTTACTTACTACAGTTTTTTTTTTCTTTACAATTGTTAAACCTTATACTTCTGTTTGTTCAGCTGGATACAATCTTATTAATATTAAGGTTTCTTTGCTTTCTCAGTTCACCATTACAAGAAAATATCTGTGTTACACAACTAGTGAAGAATTACGAACTCAGTTAAGCTCTCTTTTTCAGACAGTCTTTCTCTTTGATGATTTTAATATTTATTGTGAATTTTGTGCATGTCAGTTAACCAAGAATATTTTTTATCCCAGCTTGTCTCTTTTGACTGGGTGCAGAATGTTCTTGTATAGTGCTTGAGCCTGCACTTAGTGAAGAGCACTATACAAAAATAAACTAAATTGTACTGAATTTTCCTATCTACCTTTGTAGTTGTATGCCCTTTATTTGTACATCTGTTGCTGATTCTGGTCACCTGATGCTGGTAAACTTATAACACCCCAAAGCTAACCTATGCAAATTATATTGTGACTCAGTAGTGTGTGTGGCCCCCGTATGCCTGTATGCTACCCCTTGGATTAGGGCATCAGTAAGTTCCTGGACAGTCTCTGGTGCTTTTTGGCAGTGTTAGATGCACTAATTCATAATGTCCCAGAGGTTCTCAGTTGGATTCAGTTCTGGGGAACATGCAGGCCACTCAATAGCATCAGTGACTTCACCATCCAGGAACTGCCTACATACTCTGGCCACATGATGAGGAACCCAGGGCCCACTGCACCAGTGTAAGATCTGACAATGGGTTTGAGGATTTTATCTCAGTACCATTGTCTAACACGTAGAGGTCTCTCTGTCCCACCAAGGCTATGCCTCCTCAGACCATCACTGACCCACCGCTACACTGGTCATGCTGGGTAGTGTTGCAGACTACATAACATTCCCCACAGTGTCTGCAGAGTCTTTGACATCTGTCACATGTGCTCAGTGTGAACCTGCTCTCATCTGTGAAGAGAAAAGGGCACCAATGGCAGAGCTGCCAATTGTGGTATTCTCTGGCGAATGCCAGTTGAGCTGCAGATAATGAGCTGTGGGCACAGGTCACATTAGAGGATGCTGGGCCCCCATGACACCCTCATGGAGTCTGTTTCTGACAATTTGGACAGAAACATGCACACCAGTAGCCAGCTGGAGGTCATATTGTAGGTCTCTGGCAGTGCTCTTCCTGTTCCTCCTTGTACAAACAAGCAGATACCGATCCTGCTGTTGGGTTGATGCCCCACTATGGCACTGTGCAGCTCTGCTCATGTAACGGCCCATCTCCTGGTATCTCCTACATGCTCTTGAGACTGTGCTGGGGGGCATAGCAAAGCTTCTTGTGATGGCATATATGGATGTGCCATCCTGCAGAAGCTGGACTACCTATGCAGCCACAATCGGATGCTGGTACCGCCTCATGCTACCGGTAGTGATAAGGACACTAGCAAAGTGCAAAACTAGAGAAGAGTCTGTCAGGAAGGATAAGGAGCGAGCAATTGTCTGTGGCCACCACCTGCAAAATGATTCCTTTGTTGGGGGTTTGTCTTGCTGTTGCCTCTGCAGTGCACCTGTGTAATCTGTATATCCTTCTTCTGCTTTTGGCTTATTGTATTATATACTTGTATTCCTTTGTTTATTGCAACAAGCGTATATGGTATATAAGTGTTCCCTTTATTTTTTTGGAGTAGTGTACTAGTTAATACTGTATTGATACAAGAATAATGCACTAATTGTGAAATTGATCAGAATAGATATATATTGGAATTTCACAATAGGTAGTACTGTTCAGTTATAGTGTGTGTGAGGGATCTCTGTTTCACCTTCCATCCAGGACTCCAGAAACATGAAGAGATCTATATAATTTCATAAACTGGTGAAAATCAAATTAAATAACTTTCACTTTCTCTTGTGGTTTGGATGTGGGGATAAAGTATTTTTCAACAAATAACCCAAACATTCTTGCTGCAATAAACCTAATAATACAATTTATTTATAATATAAGGGTAATAGAAGATAAGTACATGCAAGTATATGTCCAGGAAGAAGGGTGGTGTAGAAGGACAACATTGGACTGGTATCCCAACCTGGTTGGGAGTTGACTCCTTTCCTGGAAAGGAGGACAAAATGATGGAAGAATTAGGGCAGTTAGCTATACGGAGTATGTACTTCTTGCTGTCATGTTCTTGTTGGGGCTCTTTGGGTTTTTTTCCGCAACTGTTGCTTTTATTTATTAATTATTTTAACCCTGCTTACCTTAAGGCAGTGTTTTTCAACCTTTTCCCTGGAGTGGAACCCTGCGCAAATGGTTACCTTGCTCACGGAACCCTGTGCAATTATCCACCAGTATGTCCTATATCATTAGGACTTTTTCGGCGGAACCCTTGGCTAGCACTCATGGAACCCTTGGGTTCCGTGGAACCCCGGTTGAAAAACACTGCCTTAAGGCCATGTCACATTACATGGTTTTTCCAGTGATTTTCAGTTGTAGACTTCATTTGCATAATCTTAGTGAGTTGGATCTAGTCGCAGTGATCTTCTGCGATTGTCAATTGGGTAGTCGGACATACTTAGTGACTTAGTCCAACTAGTCTGCAGCTTGCCCCAACAAAATCAAACTGGTTTACTTTTGTCTTATATTGCTGAGGCAGGCTACGTGTGCCTGAGAGCTGACAACCAATGAAAGCTCACCTGGAAGTACAAAACATATAATGCAGTGTCAAGGAATAATGAACAAAAGTGTTTTGTAGTCCATAATCAAAAGAGAGAATGGTCTGTATAACGTATTGTGTTTTTACGTACCACTACAGAATAGAAAAAATAAAAGAAAAAAGTTCATATATTGTGGATGAATTCTCTGTACTTGGAGACCTTTTGCACGAGAACTGGCTCTGTCAGGCAGCATGCTATTCAATATTAGAGAAAGTGGCAAGTTCATAATACTTTGGAAATATGAAACTATGCTTGAAATTCTGCACACAGTTGCAAATTTGAAATAATTTGTGATTTCTAGTTGTGTAATATATGCTCCAATGACAAGATCAGCAACTTTAATCGAGTTTGACATCCCCTTTGACTAGAAGTTGTGTAATCTGATATCAAGGACAAAATGGATGAGGTTTCCAGTAACTGTGACAGCCACTTGTGGAGCTTTAACAAAAGGACTGATCTTTGTCATAGTACTTTGGTGTGGTTTTGGTGGTGTTAGTTTTTCTTGCCTGTGACCCTACTCTTACAGTTAGCCCTAATTCCTATTATCCTTGTTGGTTCTCCTTTGGCTTTAAACTTTGCTGAGTGTTAGTAAGTTTTCAGTTATAGATTTGTTCTCTTTGCTTTTTTGTATTGTATTGCTTTAACAGTTCAGTTATTTTGCCATTAGATTCTGAGTGGGGGATTTGCCCTTTATGTTGTAATCTTCTATAAATATAAAAGTCAATGTGTGTGTGTGTGTGTGTATGTACTGTATGTATGTTCCAGCATCACTTCTGAACAACTGGAGTGATTTTCATGAAACTTGGTACATATGTTTCTCATTGGTCAACTAAAAATACTGTAGGGTGAAATCAACCCTAACCCACCCCCTTCTGGGTAGGGTGGGGCATGATCTTGCAGTCTTGTGTGCATGTTATCATCCAGTTGACACTCGGAACAATCACCAGAAGGCGACCTGGAGGTGACTGCCAGCATCCTTTATGTTTAAGCACCACCGTGCCCCTGTTGCTTTTATTTTTACTTTTAAAGTTGTGCTTTTTTTAATTATATTTTTCTCAAATAATTAAAAAAAAGCACTTTATTTTCCTCCCGGGCAACATTGGGTATTTCAGTTAGTATTGTATAAATCAAAGTATTTGGTGAAGGTTTTCAATAGCATTTTTTTCAGTTCTTGTTTTGTAGTTTTCTATTCCTTCCTGTTTAGGCTAGATTAATTGGATTTTGAATACATTTTTGGAACTGTTCTTCTGTTAATTTTCTTTTCTTTGTTTCCTAAATAGTTTTTTATTATTGTTTTTTGCTTTAATTATGTTTGTATTTTATCATTATTTTTTGTGTTAAAGATAATTAATTTCTTTACTAAATATTTTATCATTTGTATTTTGAGAAAGGATTATGTCCTTTGGCAAATAGTAGCTAAGTAGGTGGGTTTTTATTGGTGATGGGTTGGACTCTGGAAGGTTAATTTCTGACCAAGCCAAAAACAATGAGTACAACAGCACACACAGAATACAACATATACACATATTATATACAATATATGAAAAGATTAATGTCACTATGACTGGCTGTTGACTAACCTTATGATAGCATTATAAAATCAAACCCCAAACAACACTTCCCAATCCCATCGCAATTCCAACCTGAAAACACTGTCCAGAGTGAGAAAGACATCAGGTATACTCCACCATCAAAATAAGCAACAGCAAACTAGAAAAAGAAGACGCTGAATCAGAACGTATGTAATCAAGTTACTGGTTTGTTGGGGAGACAGTAGTAACAGTAGGGTTCGGTTTGATGTTTTTACAATAATGTCCTGGGTAAATAAAAACAGTAAACAGGATAAATGTGGGAAATATCATAATTTCAGGTATTAAAAAGTAGAAAAGGTTGTTAAAAGAATTTACAGTGAGAAGTCAAGCAAAATATAAGCACAGCAAATATAATCAATAATTAGTACATTGTTGTGATTTGTGCTTTGTGTTGATACTGTATATAGTAAAAATGTATGTTATTTAAATACCTTTTATGATTATTTGTATTGAATCAAAATGTGTACACACGACACGTGTAAACTAGCCATGTCAAATAGATACCTCAATTAGATCCTAGCAAAAGCAAAAGTAGACTAATAGTATAATTAGTAAGTATAGGTAAAGGGGAAGAAAACATTAGGGAAATAGGCAGCAGGCATTATTAGTTTCCTGAGTAGTCTAGAAAAAAAACAACAATGGCAGACAAGCCTGATTGATTTGGGATATGGGTAGTTCAAGGCAGATTAAACAGAAAACTTAGGGACATCAGTTGTTAAAAGTGACAAGCTCTGGGGTTTTACATTGAGATGCAATGAGTAATTTGGCACAATGTGTGTAAACAATCATATGATTTGAGTAGGCATCTTCTTTCAAACCATGACGTGTGCATGTGATTTAATACATTAACTGGCATTTTAATATAGTTGTATTCAAATCATATCTTTTTTTTATTCACCTTCAAGTCCTACATTCCATTGGTCCTGCCAGGATTAGCACAGTACAATCTTGGATTAGCATCTTCATGTACAGTGCATCCGGAAAGTATTCACAGAGCATCACTTTTTCCACATTTTGTTATGTTACAGCCTTATTCCAAAATGGATTAAATTCATTTTTTTCCTCAGAATTCTACACACAACACCCCATAATGACAACGTGAAAAAAGTTTACTTGAGGTTTTTGCAAATTTATTAAAAATAAATAAATTAAGAAAGCACATGTACATAAGTATTCACAGCCTTTGTCATGAAGCTCAAAATTGAGCTCAGGTGCATCCTGTTTCCCCTGATCATCCTTGAGATGTTTCTGCAGCTTAATTGGAGTCCACCTGTGGTAAATTCAGTTGATTGGACATGATTTGGAAAGGCACACACCTGTCTATATAAGGTCCCACAGTTGACAGTTCATGTCAGAGCACAAACCAAGCATGAAGTCAAAGGAATTGTTTGTAGACCTCTGAGACAGGATTGTCTCAAGGCACAAATCTGGGGAAGGTTACAGAAAAATTTCTGCTGCTTTGAAGGTCCCAATGAGCACAGTGGCCTCCATCATCCGTAAGTGGAAGAAGTTTGAAACCACCAGGACTCTTCCTAGAGCTGACCGGCCATCTAAACTGAGCGATCGGGGGAGAAGGGCCTTAGTCAGGGAGGTGACCAAGAACCCGATGGTCACTCAGTCAGAGCTCCAGAGGTCCTCTGTGGAGAGAAGAGAACCTTTCAGAAGGACAACCATCTCTGCAGCAATCCACCAATCAGGCCTGTATGGTACAGTGGCCAGACGGAAGCCACTCCTTAGTAAAAGGCACATGGCAGCCCACCTGGAGTTTGCCAAAAGGCACCTGAAGGACTCTCAGACCATGAGAAACAAAATTCTCTGTTCTGATGAGACAAAGATTGAACTCTTTGGCTTGAATGCCAGGTCACGTTTGAAGGAAACCAGGCACTGCTCATCACCAGGCCAATACCATCCCTACAGTGAAGCATGGTGGTGGCAGCATCATGCTGTGGGGATGTTTTTCAGCGGCAGGAACTGGGAGACTAGTCAGGATAAAGGGAAAGATGACTGCAGTAATGTACAGAGACATCCTGGATGAAAACCTGCTCCAGAGCGCCCTTGACCTCAGACTGGGGCGACGGTTCATCTTTCAGCAGGACAACTACCCTAAGCACACAGCCAAGATATCAAAGGAGTGGCTTCAGGACAACTCTGTGAATGTCCTTGAGTGGCCCAGCCAGAGCCCAGACTTGAATCCAATTGAACATCTCTGGAGAGATCTTAAAATGGTTGTGCACCGACGCAAAAACCTCAAGTAAATTTGTTTCACGTTGTCATTATGGGGTGTTGTGTGTAGAATTCTGAGGAAAAAAATGAATTTAATCCATTTTGGAATAAGGCTGTAACATAACAAAATGTGGAAAAAGTGATGTGCTGTGAATACTTTCTGGATGCACTGTAATACAAAGAAAGAGAGCTGACTGTTTATTTTTGCATTTGCATACATTGATGGTCTGCTCTGTCTGTAAAAATGTTTGAGTGAGCTGCTTTCCAGTGCTGTATGTTTTGCTGGCAGCTTGCGCTGTCCACAATGTATGATATTGCATGTCTAGCTTCCACATATCAAATTAATGCTAGCTATGTACTGTTTATTTCAGGCTGTGTGAAAACCATTGTGATGCCATTTCAGACAACTTTATATTTGTTGTTTATCTAACTAAAATAACTAGAGGACTGATAGTTTGGTCTATTATTTTCTGTGCCACATATAATAAATAAACCATAAACTAACAATAACTGACATTAATAATAAATACCCAGTGATATAATTGTAGCTCAGGAAGAAATCCCCAGATAATTAAATTGGTTCAAGTAATGGTCTAAGAAAGAGCTTGTAGGTTGGAGAGAAACTCTGCCAGAGGGATTTTTGTTTTCATTTGGGAAATTCAGATGTTAAGTCACACAGTTAGGAGTAAGTTTTACTTACTAGCAATAAATAAAACCAAAGTGAAAAACAAGATGTGAGATGTAAATGGAGAAAGATAAAAAAAATTGAACAAGAAATTATGTTGGTCAAGAGCAAAACAATTTTAAGAGAGATTAATTTTAATATACAAAGAACAGAAGAGCATATTATATAAAGTCAACAATCCTAAAGTTGACTTTTTATAATGCATCCACCATGGTGTCACATGTGATATAATTTATGACAAGTTTAATGAAATTAAACTGATGGTAATTTCACAAACTAGATAATAAATAATAAAAAAAGACTGATGAGTGATAAGTGAAATAGTGGGAAGAAGTAAGATTGATTGACTCTATCAATTTAAAAGGAGGTCAGCAGATTTGCACAATTTTACGACCAGGTATGGTTTCATAGATATTTCAGAAAATTTGTTAGGTTTATACACTACAATATACTGTACTATATAAAGTGCAAATATACATACAAAATAGAATTAGTAGTGAAGGTTTTTAACTTTTATGGAAAGAAAAATAGCCATTGCCTTAAATTCTGGCCACCAAAATTTCCAATGCGAGAACAGACAATGGGGACAATGGACATTCCTGTCAAATTCACAGCTTAATTAAGAAGCCATAAAAATTTTAGAGATAGTCATAAAAACTCTTTTTGGTGTGTAATATAACACTTGTAGCCATGAGGGGGTGCACCAGCTCCCCAACCCCAACACATGGATGTGAACACAGGTTCACCACACACTTTTTTTTTTACCCCCGTGGGAAACGCCTTCCCCCTTTTTCCACCTGCACAAAACACAACTCCACGAATGCCGCCAAGGTAATGGGGGGCTGGGAAACCCAGAAGACCGCGTCAGTAAGCCGTCCTGTCTCGTCCAGCTCTCGTTCTTCTTCCCCCACCACCAGATGGTTGGTTATCACACCCATGTCCACTGTAGTGGTTGTGGCTGCTTGGCATCAAATATTATTTATTTTCGGGGCCCCTTTGCTCTGCACCCCTCTTTCCTGTATGATACGGACATCAGTCACCTGTATCACCTCATCTAGTAAAGTGGAGAGTCCCGCACTGAGCCCCCCAGGTTCGCGATCTTGTGCTTTAGTAGGATGATTACTTTCAACGAGTCCCATATGGGCTGGAGAACCCTTTCCAGCTCCCATATGGCAAATCCACAGCTATTAGTTTCGGCCAGCGACCGTGAGCCATTATGCCTGTGCCTCTCTTTGACCTCCTTGGAGATGTAGTTGAAGAACTACACAAAGAGCATGTGTAAATTCCAAAAGGACAATATATTGGGGTAGGATTTGAACACAGCATGGTGGATTCATAAGACAGCCTACATGAACTTCATTAATTACATGTTGATCACAGTGCAAGCTTAAAAGTAAAATTTACTAAAAGGTTATGCGCCTTTTTATTAATCCTTACAGTGTTTTTGATATTGATTGTTCAACATTAGTACAGATAGACATGTGTCCATGATAATGAATATCACATGTAAATACCTGTCCCCTAAATAAAATACTTCAGCAACAGAATAAACATGTTTTATTAAAAAAATGCTGAATCAAACGCTTTCTCCGTTTACTTCCTGTCATTTTTTTTTCTTCTTTTTCATGTAACCACTTTGTTTTCTGCCTTCACAAGCTTTGTTGAGAAGAGGACTTCAATAAGCAACAAGCTGAATATTACATAGTACATCATTTCCTGATATGTGAATCTTTGTTAATGTAATATTCAAAATAATTAAATGTCAAAAGTTTGATATCTTAATGGGTAAACCTTGGGAATAATTTTAAACACCACTACTGATGCTATACATTAACTGTATAAAACTGGATTATTTTATTTTAAGAATGTATAATAGCTAAGCACAAATTACACTGTACACTATAACTTAAGGCAAGAAGCAGATTAATGGAAATAATGTGTTTTATGTTTTTATACACTAAATTTTCTGAATGTAAAGTGAAAAAAAGCATAATTAATTTGGCTGGGTATCAGCACTTATGCCCTGATTCAATATCGATTTCTATCTTGACTAAATTAGCGTACACTGATATATTTGGATATATTTGGCCTTTTTTTATAAATTAATTAATCATGCATAAAGAACATTAATATAATGTGACAAATTTCAGTAACTCTTTGTTTGAAGGGTGACTTCATAACATATGGATAAGCATGGAATGGCATTTTAGAAGAAATGCTTGATTAGTAATGAACAGTTAACATCAGTATGCAGAAGATTTGGAACAAAATATCATTCCTTTTTAAAAAAAAAAAAAAAAAAAACTTTTTCACAGTACTGCAGTCATTCAAAATTCAGAATCAGAATCCACACATATTATGGGACAGCTCCTTGTTTTAATACAGTGCAATGGCATCTACTTTATAAAACATCTATGTAATCTTGCGAATAACATTATTATAAAATAATCAAGTATTGCTTATTAAATAAACATGTTATCCAATAACCTATTCTTTGTTATGAATATCCATGTAGACAACCTTCAACTAAACTGTTAGCCACATTTATTCCTCTATTGGATGTGTAAAATAATCTTGAATTAGTCCGAATTAAAGTTACAGCGGGAAGACTTATGTCCTCACAGTTCTCAGACAAAAAACAAGTATTTTAAGGTGAGGATCTAGAGATGATGTTTGTTGACAGTGGCATCGAATGAATGGAACATAAAAGAAAAAGAACCAGCCATCGTGACTCATAATGCCATTATTATGGAGCTACTTCAAGTCAAATGCTTTGCGCACATGCTCTCTTTTGTATTGCAGGCTGCTCTGAAAATTCCAATAATTGCCCACTTGTATTGCTGGGTGAGACATGTTGCAAACTTTTTCACTGTAGCAGTATAGCTAGCTAGCCACATACTTAAAGAGAAGGATTGTTTATTAGACTTGCCAACACACAAACTTGTGATCGATGTGGTCACACGAAGGAACAGTGTGTTGGAAATGCTAGAAAGTTTTTTGGAACAAGAGATAGTCATCTCAGCAGCTATACATACAGGCAGTGAGGTTGCTCCCAGTGTGACTGGCATGCAACTCGTTTGTCTGTGACACATCCGCCACAGGTGCCTAGTCATTTATAATGTGTGATTGTCATGTAATCTGCTGCCCAGGATATTCAGCTGTCCACACATCTGATTTAAGTATTGAAATGGGTAATTTCAGTTTTTCTGTAGAAAGCCTTAACTGGCGCATTATCCTTAAATACTGGATCGGACCCCAAAAATGAAGATAAGCAAAAATCTACATAAAATCTACATATAGTAATTAAGCAGGATAGAGATCAATTTTGAGATTTTAAGAACTGATATTGAATAATTAGTTGGAAAATTGATATTTTTACTCATGCCTAATAATTTCCTTTCTTATTTATGTTGCAGTAAATGATATGAAATTGTATATGAACCAGCTTTAAAAAAATAAAATCTAGGTGTCATAATCCAAAGATTCTCAAACCATACTGTAGTTCTAAACTCCATGGGAGCTTTCTATTTCCTAGCTATTTTATTGCAGTCTAAGACCTTCATTATAAAAAGCTGGATTATTTTGCAAACACCAGTCGACATAAAATCCGAACCTAAATGTTATGCTCTGGGTCTATGAAATGATGAGCAAGTTTGATGAATTTGGCATTTAAATTATTTAGAATTGTAAAGCACTGCATTTTCATTTTTTACGGCTAAACAATAACAGTGCCTGAAAATGATTCAGAAGGCTGAAACTTTTCTCCAGAAGTATTTGCTATTTATGCTGATTCTGCAAGGTAAGTCTTTACAGTTTCGCCTCTTGTTGTGCATAGCTGTTATGTTAATTGTTTGAACCTACGTAAGGAAAGCTAATATGACCTTTACAATTTAAACAGATGCTAGATTGCAAACCACACCTTCAAAGGTTATTTTTCATGTGTCATGCAAGAGAAAAAGTCCAACATTTGCTGCTAGGTTCAAACTGAAACACTCCTACACAGCCATGGGGCCCATTATGTTTTGGGAACACTTGAAGAAACTTTAACTATCAAAACAACCCTATATGATTAACAACTAATACATATACATAGTCAGTTGATCTTACTTCAAATAAACTATGTGCTTTGTTTATTTCTCTTGTTACCAAATTCATTAACACCCTATGTTTCATACTTAGGTGCAGATTCTTACAATACAAGAAGACTTACAATTCAGCTCTTGTTATAGATCATGTAAATTCAAAATTTGCTTATTTTTATTTTCGGTTCCGATCTTGGATTTATCATTTTTAATTTGAAACTAATACATCATCCATTTGTTGGAATGGTTTTTCTACAAGAGCTATGTGGAGCTGCCATAGACATTTCTGTTGAGCACTAAATACTTTGTTAATATAATTAATTTTCAATAATGGTACAGATATTGTGGATACAGTAATAATATTCTCTTAAATTATTTAGAAGAACATATTTTGTATTCCAACAAAGTCTTACAAGATTTTTCCATGTTCATACAAAGGTCTGAAATTGTACATCTCTATCTGCACTGCTTAGTGGAGGCTTAGTTGAGAAAAGGAATCTTATGAGACTGAAAAAACAGAACAGCTTCCATTAAAAGAGGAATGCAGCTTGAAAGTTGTTGCTAGCTTTTAAAACTTGCTTTGGGTTTTCAAAAATTACTTACGTGTCCCTAGGGTTTTGTAACCTTGAAATGGGCCAGATACAATAGAAAATATTGCAAACCCAGTCACCATGCTCGTTTCCTTGCTGGAGCCATAGCTTTCCTCAGCTCAGTTTTGAATGAAGATGGGAAAAAGGGATAATACACAGGGACATAATAGAGAAGATACTAGATAGCTGAAGACTAGACCATGCAGAACATGCAAGGTGGCAAGCACATGTTTGCCTTTTATATGTACCTTGTTTGTTAGGGAGCAGGGAGTTAGAAAAGCATGTCCAGCATGGTTGACAGCTGAAAAATCTCCACAAATTGGAATAATGATAATTTTTCCAAAAAAGACAAATACAAGCTCAGTTCAAATTAGGTAGTCAACCTAAAAGACAAAATTAAAGACTTAGGAGGGGCAAAACAGGAATATGCAGCATCTGTCAGAATATTGAATGTATCACAGAGTCTGACATTTTCTCTGGCTTATTAAAATTATATGTTGCAGAGTCAAACTGAGGATAACGTTTCATGTTCATAAGCTGTGTTGGCTAGTTCAAGTCAGAGTACACATCAGAACTGGAAAGAAAACCTAGAGTAAACACTCCTGTGAGACCTAGATTAAGAGGCTGTAATGCCACAGAAGGCATGCCATTCACCAAGGGGTAACCAAACAACATCCTAGAAATATCCAGGTCACTCTAGCACCAAACCTGAGCACACAGCCAATGCTGCATAAGCCAGGACTAATTAGCTGTAGGCTTCAACTGTCAATTGAGAAGGAGCAATGGCTCAAACAATCAGAACTATTGGAAACTCGCTTACCAAGCATGCTGAAATGAGTAGGACACTGGGATAAAGGACATATATACTGACAAAGTGTATCAATTTGGACCTTCACCAACTATCCTGAAATAAGTGGCTGTTTCCACTGTAAACCCCTGCAACTGTTCAGTGTCTAACAATACCTTTTTAACTATAAAAGATTAATAAAGCTATATAACAGACTATTATCTTTTACAGGAAAGGCTAAAATGAGCGTCATGTTTGAATTCCCATTAAAAATTGATTTGTATAATGTTTCTATTTTTGTCACTGCAGCATGTTCCTTAAATGCCCAAAATACTCATACCTAAATTATTTAAACTTGTAGTATTAAGAGATTTTTATTTCATAGAAAGCCACCAACAAAAAAACCAAAAGTATGATGCTTTATTACTTTACTAGCCAACCCACGGCGTAGCATACATCGCATAATTATCAATGTGAACAGTCAACGTGGTTCACAGCTACATGTGGACTGTAGCACAGACCAAAGCAAGTGAGGATGTGTTTGGTGACGTTTTGGGGCAGGCACATGAGCAAGCAGTGCACATGCCTCGACAGCAAGGGTGGACGCGGGAGGAGGGTGAGAGTTGGCGGGCGGGGATCTGTCGTACGTTCCCCATGACGTGGGAGGAGGGTTAGAGTGGGCAGTCAGGGCTCTGTCGTGCGTACCCCATGGTCGGGCGACTTGGTTGATTATATATTCAGTGGAACCTCGGTTCACGACCACAATTCGTTCCAAAACTCTGGTCGTGAACCGAAGTAATTTCCCCCATAGGATTGTATGTAAATACAATTAATCCGTTCCAGACCATACAAACTGTATGTAAATATATATTTTTTAAGTTTTTAAGCACAAATATAGTTAATTACACCATAGATTGCACAGCGTAATAGTAAAGTAAATGTAAAAACATTGAATAACATTGAGAAAACCTTGAACAACAGAGAAAACTAACACAGCAAGAGTTCGCGCTACAGCGCTACGAACCGCTCGCTAAAAACACTTTTTAAGCACAGGGAAAAAATGAACATTTGAAAAATCCGTAATTTAATAAACAACCAAGAAAAGTAACATTGCAACAATGCACGCATGCACCTGTGTGTGTGTGTGTGTCTCTCTAGCGCACCTGTGTGTGTGTGTCTCTTGCGCGCCTGTGTGTGTGTGTGTGTCTCTCTCACTCACCTGTGTGTGTGTCTCTCTTGCTCGTGCCTGTGTGTGTGAGTGTGTGTGTGTGTCTCTCTCTCGCACGCCTGTGTGTGTGTCTCTCTCTCGCGCACGCCTGCGTGTGTCTCTCTCTTGCGCGCCTGTGTTGTGTGTGTCTCTCGCACGCCTGTGTGTGTGTGTTTCTCTCTCGTGCGCCTGTGTGTGTGTGTTTCTCTCTCTCGCACGCCTGTGTGTGTGTCTCTCTCATGTGAACTGTAGTACAGACAAAAGCAACTGAGGCTGTGTTTGGTGAGTTGTTGCATACGGGCACATGAGCAGGCAGTGCACATGCCTTGAGAGCGACGGTGGACGCAGGAGGAGGGTTACAGTTGGCGGGCGGTGCTCTGTCGTGCATATCCCATGATGCAGGAGGAGGGTTCGAGTTGGGGGGCGGGGCTCTTTCGAGCATATCCCATGGTCTTAGAGTTGGCGGGCGGGGCTCTGTGAGTTGGCAGGCCTGGCCCTGTCATGCATATCCCATAGTATCCCATGGTCTTATAGTTGGCGGGCGAGGCTCTGTCAGTTGGCGGGCGGGGCTCTCTGTCTTGCGTGCCCTTAGTGAATTATATATATACTGTAGATTACTACTATCGTTTAGGACATACTCCAAATTGTGCATGTAATACACAACAGGATGTAGGTGACAAGCCAAAAGACTGGTTAATACACTGAATGATCAAACATAAAAATATAACAACTGAACATGTATAAATTTAACTCATTACAATCTTCAATAAAAAGTGTAACTTTTCTTCAGATGTTATGCTTCTTTGACAATGACACCAGAGAAATTGTTGCATTTGGCAAATGAAGTATCCTGATCTCTATACAGAATGCAATCTCTCTCTCAGCTTTGAGTATTAAACTTTCAACTTTTGGTGGGTTCTGTACAATGTTTTTCTGAGCTTGAGCTTCATTTAAACTGCAAACCAAGCATAATAGCCTAGTCAAGTGACAGGAGTGCTTATCACTATAAGAGTATCTCCCTACTTGGCTGCTCTTCTTTTTAGTTCTCACAGGATTCTAATAAAATTACAAACTGATTGATAATAGCTAATACTGTACAGTGCTGACTGGATGATTGTAAAATGCTTCAAAATTTACTGTCATCTGCTGGTACAAAAAAGCTCATCTAATTTGGAATTTTATAGTATGGTCTTGTATGCCTAAAATAATTTCATTTTCTGATTGTTTTTCTTTTTGTTTTTTGGCTCATCAGGTACTAAGTGGCTTTTACAACTGTACTTAAGTGTCAGAGATCAAACTACATCATTGTAGTCTAGTGTACCGTACTTTGGTTTAGAATTGGCGTGATAACATCTACTGCACATCTACCATTTTCACATTTTGTAAATTATATTATTATGTTATTTTTCTTTAGATATGTTGCCTCTATGAAAGAAAAATATGTATAAACATTTATTTAAAAAAAATCTTAATACACTAATCTTTTATTATCACACCTTGTTAGTTCTCTACTTCAGTGAGATCACAGTATGGACTTATTTTATCCATCCATCCTCTTCCGCTTATCCAAGATCGGGTTGCAGGGGCAGCAGCTTGAGCAGTGATGCCCAGACTTGCCTCTCCCCGGCCACTTCTTCTAGCTTTTCTGGGGGAATCCTGAAGTGTTCCCAGGCCAGCCAGGAGACATAGTCCCTCCAGCGTGTCCTGGGTCTTCCCCGGGGCCTCCTCCCGGTTGGACGTGCCCGGAACACCTCACCAGGGAGGCGATGGACTTATTTTAAATTAATATATTAATACATCACCATGTATTTAATGTATATATTCAGTACCAGGAGTCTATTTTAAAATATTATATAGCATACAACATATACCCACAATGAGAGAGAGAGTGTGTGCCTTTCATTATCTGTTTGCTCATATTTATATATTGAATGGTTTGGCTCAGACATCAATAAGACTGAAATGGATTAAATAGTATAAAGAGTAGGTAATGCCCTCATAACAGATCTTTAGCCCAGAATAATTAAAAAAAGATGAAAGTTTACAAAAATGAAGATTTATTATGTAAATACTGTAAGGACAAGTGAGGACTGAACAGTGGAAGATATACAAAAGCATGAACCAGAACATAAGGGTAAACTTGTTGCTTCTCTGGGCATACCTATACAGACTTAAGTCCTTGTCTGCAAGTTAAGGTGGTGTATCCGCTTGTCTGCTCTATTGTTTTTTGTATACATTTTCTTGACTCTGGATGAATACACATCAGGGGCAGCTGATTTGTTCTTAATGTGCAACATTGAAAAAAATTAGTTGGAGTATATAAAGTGAGCAGAAAAGTTAATGGTGATGCTGTATTTTTGGACAAGTCAAATATTCTTGTTGTCATACTACAGTTAATTCAAATTAAAATGGAAAAGCAGTTAAAAAGTACTAGGAGTTACCATGTCACTCCTTTATTTGCTGATTGGTTATGTAATGAACTGATTGAAAATCCTTCTTTAAATTAATAAAGTGTGTAGTTCAGCTTGGATTACAAGACAAGCAAAATTATGTGCTCAACAAATGTGGGGAAGGCCAGATTTATTTCCTGAGGAGCTGATAATTTGACAAAATTTATCTATGTTGTATTTTTTTGTCTATTGTGAATGAGTGTCAGGCTAACAAAAGAGTTGCTGGAGGCACCCGATCTCCAAAAGATACAAACCAAATTGGCACCAAAATGACCACACTGTGTAAGTGGAGGGTTGGTATAGTAAGCCCTGTATCTGTACTGGATGCTGCAGAATTGCATCAGGTCATTGCACTAATCCACAAAGAGTGTCAAAGAGAGGGAGAGAGCAACTAAGAAGACTTGGCAAAAGGTTGGAAGAACTTTTAGAAATCTAGGTGTAGTTATATACAGTAGCTGCCTTGGTGACGACTGCTTGATTATGTCTAGATCTGCATATAGAGACATCAATGAACACAGGGCAAAAATACAGGTTCTAAATGACCAATGCTTTCTATTTTGCCTAAATGTCTCATTTTGAACTCTAGTCAAGCTTTCTCTGCTACTTACTGTAAGTTTCCATGGCTGAATTCTGTGTTTTGTTTTAGCTTTCACCATTTTTCTGTTTCAAGTTCAGATGTCAACAAGCTGCTTACAAGGGTAGAATCTCTGAATTGGAAAAAGTATTGTAGAAGCTTGCTAAACGTTCATTATCTCAATCACATTTAACCAGTATGCTGATGTGGGAGAGCTATAAGCACATAGAGACATCTGGATCGGTGGTGGTAAAACTATCTCACAGCCATCAAGGTACTCTGGATGAAAGAAAAGAACAGAGAGTACTTGTGAAAACTTATTGCTATTATAAAATTTCTTACTAAATTAGACTTGCCCTTGAGTAGACACCGCAAATGCACGGATTCAAACACAAGAAACAATCATGTGGGTATATGAGATTTTTTTTGTCGTAGGTATGACCCAAATTTCAAACTGATTTAGTCAAAATGCTTCAGTTACATAAGCTGCAGCTTACAAGATAAAATCATTGCATTGTACGCAGAACACATTAGTTAGAAAATATCCTCCACGGTGCATTTTTTTTCACAATCATTGTGAAGCTAAATCCAAAAAGACTGATCAGTTTTCTGTTTACATTAGTTACACAGAGGCGCTAAACCTTAAGGAACAATTTATTTGCTTTATTGACATTTTCCATCATGCAGCAAGAATTATTGGCCTCATGAAAAAGGGATTTTTAGATGTGCCTATAATTGCTCAACCATTTGATGGAGACGTTGTAATGTTATGGCATTTAAGTGGAGTTCAGCAGTGAATCAAACAGGAATGCCTTTTTGCTGTTTGGGTACATTGCATAAAGTACAGGCTGAATCTCGTGCTCATTGAATTGTGCATGCTCAACAGAAACATTAGAATTACTCTTAATTGTAATAGAGTCATTGTTTGCAAAACCAAGCCACTATTAGGGTTTTTTTTATGAACCAGATAGCGCTCGTCTTAAGCCCATGCAAAGTGTACAGCCTTGTCACACCCATTGGGCATGCAAATGGTGATGAACCTATGCTGTCAGATTGCAGTGTTTGAAAGAAATGCAAGAAGAGGTAGACAAGTGCTATGTGGAGGCAAAGGGATTACTTAGGAATGTGGCTTCATCTAAAAATGTCCTGCATATCAATATATGAAAACTCTGAGCTTTATTACCTTGATTATTGTCCTTTAGGACATACTCTGAATTGTACATATAATACACAAGAGGGTGCAGGCTATACATACAACCATTGCAGATGCAGCCTCTACATTCAATAGCCTCTGAACACATCTCCAGTAATGCTAAGAGGAAGAGGAGTTATGTACTGGAGTGCAAACCCAATTGAAAGAATGGTATTAGTGATGTTTCAGCACCTGTAGCAAATGACTCAGCCAACTGTCTTAAAACAGAACAAAAGCCGTCAAACACCTCTCTTGCCTGCTGCATATATAGTGTGTAGTCACAGTATAGTATCTTCCTGTGAATGACACTATTCTGGCTGAATTATAAAGGACATTTTTAGATGAAGCCATGTCCCTAAGTGTAGCATATGATGTTGTGATCAATTTTGACAAAAAAGACATCAATCAATCTCTTTGCACACATGCAAGCCTTACAATCCATTTGTAGCTTGTGACAACTGAAGTGCCCCTTTTGAAATCTACAATTGCATCACCAGTCACTCTTGAAAAACTTGAATGAGGGAATGCTCCAGGACAACCATTTAAACCTTGTTTTGACTTCTACAGTTAATACTCTGTGAGTTGGCTATGGAATGTCGAAAAGAAGATTCTCAGTTTTAAGGAGAATTACAAACTGGCTCAGATCTGCAATGGCTTAGAAGAAATTCTCACATCTTTCTCTGCTGCACATGGAGAAGGATCTGACTACAAACTGCCTGAAGAAAAGATCATTAGACATCTATACTAGGTAGAAAAAGAGAGCTTGTACTGCAGTAGGTAACCTATCTATTTTTTTTTTCTTAGGATCATGGGGATAATTAGTTATTGCTATCATGTTGATAGTTATCTTTTATTATTAATAATTGTTACAGCAAGACCAAATAGTCCAAAGGTTATTTCCACATTGAAAAGGAAACCAGGGAGGAATACAATGTTTTGCCTGTATAGCCTTAATTTTTTTCAAGGTCTAAAGACATGCAGATTAGGTGATTTTAGATTGCTAAATTGGATTTTTCCTGCCTTGCACCTTTCTAGGATATGATAATTCATATTTAATTCAGTTTTGTGATGGTTATGATGATTACAATTTTTTCACAGAAGATTACTTTTTTCTTTTCAGCCAGTGAGCACCACTAGTGGCAGTTATAATATACAGTACCTAAACTCATTCCATTCAGAAGCCATTCTTTTGTATATTACTATAGCACACTGACATACTTTATTATTTCATGGCAAATGCTAACTTGCAACAAAAAAGTACTTTATTGCTGATGTTTACTCAACTTAGAAGTCAAATCTGAAATTGTTGAGGCGTATTGCATAACTATGTTTTACAAATCACCTTACAATTACAGCTATGATGACACACAGAAAGTTAAAAACAACAAAACAACCCTTCTTTGTAGGTAAACAGGTTTGCAAACCTAAGTTTTACTTTTTAAACTGTTATTTTAATGAAACCAATACTTGGTGAGTGTGTGGTGTGGAAAGCAGAGGCAAAGGAAGTAAAGGTGCCAATTTAATGAAATACTATAGTAATAAGTGACATAGTCTTTTTTCTTTCTGGTTATGAACACAATAAATACATTCTCAATAATTTAATAGACATCAATGTTAAGGAGAAATACTGAGATTAAACAATGAAATAAAGTTGCAATGGGATTCTGTTTTAAAAACACATACAGTATGCTGTAAATCTAAGGTTGTGTGTACAAACTGCCTACAATTTAAAATTGTACAGTCGTATTTTCTAAACAAGCACACTAAAACTTCATATCACAACAAAGTTCTGGCTGTGTCTCTGTCTCAATGTGAAGTTATGATGCAATTTAAATGCCCACAACAAGTCAATATTAATAAAAAAAAATGTTAACAGCCCTTACTAAAAATATATATTTAGCAGGATATCAATTTGTTGTTGTCAGGCAACTCCCATTACTGCTTGCACATCCACAATTCTATAATTAACAAAGGTAGTTTGTCTTTCTTTTATTTGTAAAAAGACTCGTGTTTGATTTTTAGTTGCCACTGCTTTGGCACTAAATGACTAACGATGACTCTGAAGAAATCAAAACATAAAGGTAGAATACCACTCCAAGTGTCACTTAAATGCTTGTTTACTCTGTTATGGCAAAGGCCAAATCTATAGGCAAGTGCAGAAATAATCTGCCTGGCAAACAGATGGCTGCTCACACATGTACAGTTCTCATAACATGAAATGGAAATGCTTTTGAATTTTTGCAGCAGCACCACTAAATTTTCTGTTTGTGGGAAAACACTGCCTGTGTCTTTATGTGCTGTGATAACCCTGGAATTAATGTTTTTACATATACATTTATACTGTACAGTATGCAGTATTTATTATATAGCTACAGAATCTGTGACTAAGTTGCCCATTTGGGTTACTCTAAGTTTGGGAAATACTAGCAGGAGAAGGGAACTCTCCCAAATAATTACTAAACAACAGCATAAGGTCCCTAACTTTGAAGAAAGGAGTAGTGATGTTACTTTTAAGATTAGGGCAGCAGAAGCAGCTTAACAGACCTAACATTTGAAGAACAAGTGAAGTATCGATGGTTCAAAGATACCAATAGCTGCTAGAAAGTAAATGAGTGAAAACTTTCCTTTTCTAAACAAAATAAAAAATTTCTGGTACTAAGGCAACAATGACACATGGAGGAGCTGAAAATTATTATTACTTTTAGTACTTTTCCAAATACTAAATCAAAAGGATGTTTCAGCAGGGTACTCAGTGCTGAACATGATCACATTTTTTTCAGTCTTACAAACTTTATTAAAAAAACACCTTTAAGAATGTTTTTTCGTGTTTCTTTTTTAAGCATTCATGTACATTGCTGCATTTAGCTTGTTTGCTGTATTTATTTATTTGGAAAGCTAAAATGATATTTGGGGTGGCGCAGTGGGTAGCACTGCTGCCTTGCAGTTAGGAGACCTGGGTTCACTTCCCAGGTCCTCCCTACGTGGAGTTTGCATGTTCTCCCCGTGTCTGCGTGGGTTTCCTCCGGGTGCTCCGGTTTCCTCCCACAGTCCAAAGACATGCAGGTTAGGTGCACTGGCAATTCTAAATTGTCCCGGGTGTGTGTATGTGCCTGCCCTGTGGTGAGCTGGCGCCCTTCCCGGGGTTTGTTTCCTGCCTTGTGCCCTGTGTTGGCTGGGATTGGCTCCAGCAGACCACCGTGACCCTGCAGTTAGGATATAGCAGGTTGGATAATGGATGGATGGAAAATAATATTTGTAAGTTAAAAGTACACTAAATTGTATTTATTATAAGATTAGAGGAAATAAATCATTGCACAAAACTTTTTGAATGCAGAGTACAAATTTTAAAAATAAAATAAATTTTGGAAATACAAAGGATTAAAAAAGACAAACAAAAAATATTCTATGACTGTTAATGAACAATAGTAACTGAAAATGATTAATTGTGTTTGATAAATTAAGGTCAGTTAGCCATTATTTTAAAGAGACACTTTTAAATTGTTTTTAGTGCTGTTTAAATTAATAGCAAATTTAAGAAATTAAGGATATAATGAAAACACAAAAGGAATAGTGTAATAAAAAGTAAAATTGCATAATTCCAAATATTGTGATATTGTTAGACTTTTAAAATCAGGATGGTTATTGTTAGTTTTATTATTTTAAGCATTTCTAAAATGAAATATGATTTAAAATAAAAATATAGCAACAGAATTGCAATACATAGTATTTTGAAATAAACTGTAACCCATAGGTTTAAATTACAGGAAAGGAAAATTGTTGGAGATCTAGAAATACAGCTAGATTACTTTGTCATAAGAGTTGGAGTAAAGAGTATATTAAGTGTACACTACATTTTGGAAAGCTTAACAATCGAACTTTGTTTACCAGGGTGTTATCTATGAATCTCAGGAAAAGGAAGTTAAATTTGGCATGAGTGCAGGTGTTGATGTTCCGGTAAGAATTACGAGAAAGCATGACTGACAGTGCTTCACTGGTAACCTCATACCTTAACCGCTATGGGAACTGACGTGTTAAACCATCTACATTGGCTTTCTTAAAACTATTCACATGAGAATGTCGGAGAAACATAATGTGGCGTGTATTTTTGTAATGCAAAGATCCTTTTGTTATCAAAACTGTCCTGTAGTGCTGACATTTCCAGAATTACAAATTAAAATGATAATGATTTTTTCTAGAGCTTGGACACATTGTTATTGACCTAGTTATATTGGTAAGTTATTTTTAAAGTCATAACTGTCATCCTAGTATGTGTAATAGTTAAATGAAGGGCTGTGAAACACATAAGTTCATGAAAAAGCTCAGTATCTATTATTCTTAGCCATATGAGAAATATCTTTTTAAATTTACACTCTCCATATACAGTATTCTGAAGTGCTTTTGAAGTGCAAATATTTTAGAATGTAAAATTTTTAATATAGGTTTTAAATATAAGAACAACATTTGTATCAGCTTTTGATTACTAAAGATTGTTGTATCCATACTATATGATTGACAGTATTTATATATGATAAACTACAATTTTTTTAGCTATGATATTTCTGTGCAAATTTATGTTTTTCGGTTGAACTGTACACTATGTGTGTTTAGCTGTCACTCAAAATAAAATTTAGTCGGTTAACGCAATGAATAGATAAGTACTCAATTGCTGACAGCATCATGCTGTGGTGTTATTTAAAGTAAATAAGCAGGTACCAAGAAATCATGTGTACAGTTTAGATTCGATTATGCAAGATTAAAAAATCCTAAAAAACCAAGTGGCTTTGATTGCATAACAGCTAACAGAATGAGTACTACCAAATCAGGATCTCATAATGTTTTTCCTATCAGGTGCGATGCCCTTGTGATTTTTTTTTTTTTTTTTTTTGTGCGGAATTCCATTTCTAAAGATAATGGAAATACTGCAGTAGTTCCAAAAACATGAAGACATAGTTCATCTTAATGCAGCGGCCTCCAGAATATCTAAATCTTATTTTAGCTTAGCATCTGTGGGTTAAAATTTAATGAGCTATTTGAAGTAGACATCCACCACAAAACAATATGAAACAACGTAAGAAGCTTTGATGTTGTCTTGGTCCAACATCCCAGTTTTATTTTTTAAACACCATAAATGGCCACACCTAGATTAATTTAGGCAGTTCTTAAGACAAATAAGCAGCCAATATGCTATTTAGTTTCAGTTCTTCTACTGGAACTAGCTTCCAGATCTAAAACCAATATCCCAGTATTTTGTCTGGACCTGGCATTCTCAAGGTTTTGTTTTCCTTTGGTAAGGTGTTTTTCTATTTGACATTGTGCTTTTTATGAATTGGTAACTACAGACTTTATTGTGTTGTTTAATTGCATTTATTGTCAGTTAGCATCAGCAGTCTACTGGTCCTCCTAGGGAAACCCCAGGTTTTCCCAGACCTGCTGATATACATATACATAGTACATCCAGTATGCCCTATATCTGTCACAGACCTTCTATTAGTGGGCTATGTCTGGTAAAACCTGTATTGAGAAGGGCATCTGAATTTTGTTTATAGACTAAATCTGATTGATCTCATTTTAGTTGCTTTTATTTTTTTCAACATTATTCAGACATATGTTATAGTAAAAAGCTTAGTTTAAGTTGTCAAACACAATATGAAGTTTTATAATTATAGACCTGCAGCAATGACATGTGAAAATACTTGCTTAGAGTTATATAGTAGGTTAGTAGTATAAACTAAACTGGAAACATGATAGTTTAAGACTAATAGCTCCAGTGACTAAGTCATGCTACAGGTAGACTGCTTTTGAGTGGATAATTAACTAAAAGCACTCTTTGTTATATGGAGTTCACCAAAACAGAAAAAAAAGAATCATGAATATTGTTAACATTATTTGGTTTAATCACTATCTATGTTGACTTACACCTACTTTAACTATGGCATGTGCAAAATATCACAGCCACAAATTATTCTTTCCTAATTAATTGCATAGTTTCAAACTCTTTTCCTACCTTGGATGGGTACAACATTCTTGGCGTTATGTGGTTCAGACTTTGGTGAACATTCCTAACAAAAACAAATCAATAAAATGTAACAATGAGTTTTATTTAGTGCAAAATTACGAAAATAACTTCATTTTAGGAGTAAATATAAAAGTAAGGCAATACCATAAAGAAATAGTACAAGTCCTTTCCATAACAGGGAATGTAAATCAGACCCAGAAATATACCATATGTATTACTGTATATTATTGATATAACGTATTTCATATTCACATGATGCTTCAGCAGTTACACTAGTCTGTAATATTAAATAAAAAAACTAGCAGATTTGATTTATTGATTCCAGTACAGTAAGTTTTTCAAATTATATTATGATTTCAATTTCAGCCTTTGTGTGTTTAACTAGTAGGGTTTAATACTTTTTAGTGTGTTTATTAAAACTAATACATATATTATGGAACAAAATTTCAACATATGCTCCTAAATAAATAAATACATTTTTTAAAATAAATTATAGCTACAAAAAGATTTGTTCATTTAACACTGAAAAAGTCAAAGGTATCTATATCATATTTTTTTCTTGACTTCACTTGCACTTTTCATTCACTTATCCTGGTGAGGGTTGTGATTGTAGTATGCCATGTGGAACATACCAGGCCAGTTTATTCCATTAAAAATTCCTAGGGGGACCTATTAATTCTTAGGCATTTCCCAGTTAAAGTCATACAAAAAAGACGCATCAATTCGTCATTCCCTGCCACTCTTATGTTGTTTATTTGACAGCTTAGCTTCTGTCATTACTTGAGTGTCCTTTATGAAGTGAGTTTGTTTTGAAATATATCTGTGTTTTGTGTTATTTTGGGGTTTTAAATATGCACATTCAATGTTTGATACTTTTTTTTTTACAAGAAAAAGACTCTATTTAACATAGTTAAAATGTTTTTGTGTCTTAAACTTGGTCACCACCAGAATGTCATTAGGGAAAAGGGTAGAAACTGTGTGGTGTGTAATGTCTGCACCTTGACAGTATAAAGGTCATTGCTGTGAACTTCCTGGTTATCTAAAATTGTGGATAGATCATTTAATGTTGGGTGTGCAAATTGCTAGGGTGTGGATTCAGTTATGGAGTCAGAGTCAGAGTTGATAGCAATTATTGGGTTACTTACTTGGACCTAGTAACCACTTTGATCATTGACAGTGATAAAATGCTTTGAACCTTGTATGTGGTGTTCTTTCAGTCAACACAGTAAATATGCTACTAATCAATATTGTGGTGTGAATGAGTTGCTGATGAAAATGGGGTTTTGCAGCCGTATGTGAATAATAATTTAAAAATAAGTAATTTTTTTAGAACATTAGAACACTCTAGATTGGAACAGGCCACTGAGCTCAACAAAGCATGCCAGTCGTATCCACTTAACTCTTCCTAAAGTCCTTCTGTCTACCACAAATTACTATTTCAAGCAATAATAGTCATTGTAAACACTAGTAATGTCTTGGCTATATTTTTTAAACAGTTTAATGGTATCTTGATGAAAAAAGTATCAATTTCTATTAAAAATATGAAAATGTTTGGGTGACCCCAAACTTTTAACCAGTACTAAATTGAGGAATTGGAGTTGGATTTGGAGACAAAGGTTTTGTGTAACAACTCCACAGCCCTGCAAATTACTTTGGTTAATACTTCCAGGTTAAAAAACCATAGGGTATGTATCTCAACCTTGATTTAGGAATTTTGTTTTGGGCTTGACTTCCAGGTTGAAAACTTTGCTTAGAGTTTTGGTTGATGTCCTCTCTTCTGGTCCCTTGTTACTCTTGCTGCTAGTAACATCTCCTTTGCAGAAGAAGTGTCTATAGCATATAAGGTCAGTCTTTAGACATTGGGTCTAAGAAGCCTGATGCCAAGTGTTCTTACAACAACTTCATTAATACAATCAATGGCTTGTACACAGTAACAATCCAATAAAAAATCATGAACCTAATGGCCATCCTTCCACTTATTACTTTGCAGGTATTTTAGTAATTCACCACAAGAGTGTTGAATTCAACCAAAAGAAGTACCTGTGCTTTATTAATAGATCAAATACTCTAAACAGTCCAAGAGTTACTCTCTGCACATCAAAGTAATTTTCAACCTACCATTTGTCCACTGTTACAAACATCATATTATGTTACACAGCCAACCTCCCTCATAAGGTCTGGTTCCCTTTTTACAGAAGTTTATCATCCCAAAAGCCAGTTTCCATTGCCAAAGTCTAGTATGCCTTTCCCAGATATGTATGTCTTCAGAATGGCAGTAGGGTTGGCTTTTTTGTTGTAAAAGCCACATTGTTGCTCCGCAAAGGTTTTTTGAGCAGAGACCAAACAGAAGAAATCATGTTCTTTTCAGTAAGAATTCAATTTGTACATACACTTCTAACATGTAAAAAAGTTAATTTTCTGGTCTTGTGTACTTTTTTTATACACTTTGCTGCATTTTAAAAG
This sequence comes from Polypterus bichir lapradei, assembly GCA_026402145.1. NCBI lineage: Eukaryota > Metazoa > Chordata > Cladistia > Polypteriformes > Polypteridae > Polypterus > Polypterus bichir. The sequence goes on along the minus strand of JANRMT010062806.1, from coordinate 113,490,081 downwards.
TAATTACAAATGTAAAAGGCAAGAATGTTTAATCTTATTATTTTTAATCCATTTTTACATTTCATGTTCTTTTTTTGGGTTAGTACTGATTATTTATTATAATCACAGCTGAAAAATCTGAACAGAATTTTATCATATAAAAAACATACTATATTCACAATATTAAAAGGCAATAGGAAACCAGAGTTTCAGGGGGATATTCAAGCTAACATGCCAACTTCGCATAGTAGACAGTCAACTCAGGAATAGAATTGGGGGTCAAAAAGCTGGCAGCTTTAAATGATGCTCACTACTCTGTTGCACTGTTAAACTGTCATCCATGTATTTTCTGAAACCTACACTGCAAGGTTTTGAGCAACTAGAGCAGTGTTTCCCAAACTCTGTCCTGGGGACTCTCTGTGGCTACAGGTTTTTGTTCCAACCAGCTTCTGTTTTTAATTGAACTCCTGGGCTAATTAAGTGATGTGTTATTTCCCAAGTTCTGTGTTTAGGGAACAATACAGAAATTAGAAAACTAAGTTTGTTAAAATAAATAAATACTGTAAATATTAAAATGTACCAAGCAGTTATACAGGAATAATGTATTTTTTTCTTTTTAACAGTATTTTCATCTTGATTTTCATTCAACTTTTCAAGATGTTCTAATTGTTTAATTAATCCATTATTTACTAATTAGTGGGTATGACTCTAAAGTAGTTGCAGCCTTTGATTATTCAGTGTTGTTTGCCTGGGTGTCTGATCTGCTCATTTTAAATTGTCATTATTAAGATACAGCAAAGGGGGAAAAACTGCACAGAGAAAGGGCAAAGTATAATGAAATCAACAAAAGAGAGTTAAGCATTTAAATCTATAGGAAAAGCAAAAATATTTATAAATGTCTTATAAATGTAAAAATCATGTTGCTATGCTTTTCTGAATGTCGAATAAAAGAAAACAAATACCAGCTAATTAAATGAGATCAGTGTTATCAGGTGTTGTCACTGATTATGAATGTGGTTGGAACAAAAACCTACAGCTACAGGGGGTCCCCAGGACCAAGTTTGGGAAACACTGAATTAGAGTCTATCCAGATCATACTGATTGCAGGACAAGAACCCCTTCTTGGTGGAATACTAGTCCATTGAATGGCACTCCTTGCACACATGCATACAGTGGTGTGAAAAACTATTTGCCCCCTTCCTGATTTCTTATTCTTTTGCATGTTTGTCACACAAAATGTTTCTGATCATCAAACACATTTAACCATTAATCAAATATAACACAAGTAAACACAAAATGCAGTTTTTAAATGATGGTTTTTATTTTTTAGGGACAAACAAAAATCCAAACCTACATGGCCCTGTGTGAAAAAGTAATTGCCCCCTGAACCTAATAACTGGTTGGGCCACCCTTAGCAGCAATAACTGCAATCAAGCGTTTGCGATAACTTGCAATGAGTCTTTTATAGCACTCTGGAGGAATTTTGGCCCACTCATCTTTGCAGAATTGTAATTCAGCTTTATTTGAGGGTTTTCTAGCATGAACCGCCTTTTTAAGGTCATGCCATAGCATCTCAATTGGATTCAGGTCAGGACTTTGACTAGGCCACTCCAAAGTCTTCATTTTGTTTTTCTTCAGCCATTCAGAGGTGGATTTGCTGGTGTGTTTTGGGTCATTGTCCTGTTGCAGCACCCAAGATCGCTTCAGCTTGAGTTGACGAACAGATGGCCGGACATTCTCCTTCAGGATTTTTTGGTAGACAGTAGAATTCATGGTTCCATCTATCACAGCAAGCCTTCCAGGTCCTGAAGCAGCAAAACAACCCCAGACCATCACACTACCACCACCATATTTTACTGTTGGTATGATGTTCTTTTTCTGAAATGCTGTGTTCCTTTTACGCCAGATGTAACGGGACATTTGTCTTCCAAAATGTTCAACTTTTGTCTCATCAGTCCACAAGGTATTTCCCAAAAGTCTTGGCAATCATTGAGATGTTTCTTAGCAAAATTGAGACGAGCCCTAATGTTCTTTTTGCTTAACAGTGGTTTGCGTCTTGGAAATCTGCCATGCAGGCCGTTTTTGCCCAGTCTCTTTCTTATGGTGGAGTCGTGAACACTGACCTTAATTGAGGCAAGTGAGGCCTGCAGTTCTTTAGACACTGTCCTGGGGTCTTTTGTGACCTCTCGGATGAGTCGTCTCTGCGCTCTTGGGGTAATTTTGGTCGGCCGGCCACTCCTGGGAAGGTTCACTACTGTTCCATGTTTTTGCCATTTGTGGATAATGGCTCTCACTGTGGTTCGCTGGAGTCCCAAAGATTTAGAAATGGCTTTATAACCTTTACCAGACTGATAGATCTCAATTACTTCTGTTCTCATTTGTTCCTGAATTTCTTTGGATCTTGGCATGATGTCTAGCTTTTGAAGTGCTTTTGGTCTACTTCTCTGTGTCAGGCAGCTCCTATTTAAGTGATTTCTTGATTGAAACAGGTGTGGCAGTAATCAGGCCTGGGGGTGGCTACGGAAATTGAACTCAGGTGTGATACACCACAGTTAGGTTATTTTTTAACAAGGGGGCAATTACTTTTTCACACAGGGCCATGTAGGTTTGGATTTTGTTTTCCCCCTAAATAATAAAAACCATCATTTAAAAACTGCATTTTGTGTTTACTTGTGTTATATTTGACTAATGGTTACATGTGTTTGATGATCAGAAACATTTTGTGTGACAAACATGCAAAAGAATAAGAAATCAGGAAGGGGGCAGATAGTTTTTCACACCACTGTAAATGCATTTAGGATGTTGGAGAAAACTCACAAAGACATGAACATGTTAATTCCACACAGGCAGTAACTCAAGTCTGGTTTAAATCAGATTGTTCTAGTAAGCTAGTGTTTTCACTAACCTGCTTACTAAAGACTTATTATTATAAAATGCCTGTTTTATTTAATATATTAGAAATATGCAATAAATGATCACAAAAAATGTATCTAACAAGGCAGTGAATAGAGTATAAAGGATAATATCTAGATTATACAGGAGCAGCAACACATTATTGTAAACTGGACAGCATATCAAAGAGACAATTTGAAAAAGATATTAACAATTAACATGTATAGAAAAAATGTCAGTTTTGTAAAAGCAACATATAAAAGAGTTCCTTCATCTTGGATTTAAATGTTGAATTAGAAAGAGCGTCACAGATATACAGAGATTGTATAGATTGAGCTTCATAAAGTTCATCAAATGCATGATGCAATATGTTTAACCATAGCTTGAGCACAGCAGACATCGCTTACCATTTGGAAACTCAATATTTAAAAATATATAAAAACAGAGGCTTAGTAGGCTGTAACAAACAATGTTTAATGATGAAGTGGGGAAAACTACCTCCCTTTTGACTTTTCACATATAACATTCTTACAAACTAGATTATTATATGAGATTTCCTGCCACTCAGAAACAGCTAAAAACTTCCAAATAAATACCATTCTTGATAATTTTAAATAAATAATACATTTAAAAAAATGTCTCTCATAAATAGTCACTTCACTTCAGCCAATACATGATCAATTCACTTTTCATAAAAAATTCAATCCATAGGATAAGGATAGGGTAAACCTTTACCAGCTTTTTCATACTTTTAACAAAATTTTTCAGCTGTTCCAATCTTGGTCTGTATAATTGGTAAAATCAGTTCAGTGTTACTCTTATGTGTAATTCTGAATCATTGCTCTGTTGAAAAGTTGCATTTTGTGTGCTCCTATGCAGACCAACCCATTTTTTACTAGTATTTCTTTGTACTGTTTTTGCATAAATTACCTTATGCCTACACATGTCCTTCATACCCTGATGCAGAGAAGACTCTTGTTAAAGGTTGTTACCACCATGCTTTACATATCAAAGATGATGTGAGGTGTTGCACTAGGGGCCAAAACTATTTGCTTGTTTCAGGTTATGGAATGTTCTTTAACTTAGTCTCAGTTTCTCCCACATACATGACTTCTAGAAAAACCTAGTCACAATCAAGAGTTTTTTAGCTTGATTTCTCCTTTCCTCCAATGAGGCCGTATTCTCTTGGTGGCAAATTGAAATGAGAGTAATGCCAATCAGGTCTTTGTATGACCTTAGACTTCTGAGAATTGGAGTAACAGACTTTGGAATGGTAGGAGCAGGCAGTTCAATTTGTCAGCAGATTTATTCAGCCACTTTGGCCTTTTTCATGTTTTATTAATTATTTTTCTTTCTCACATTTGGTTTCTTCTTTCTTGATAATCCATGAGGGACATAATGGTGCTATTGTGTCTCCCCACAAACAGTTTTGGTTTAGCCTATTCTAAGGTACATTTTGAGGGTGTTTTGAAAGGCAAAGTATGTGAGCAGCTGGGCAATTGTTATTCTATGCTCAATTTCTTGTTTCTTAACTATTGAACTACTGAACAGTTACTTAAAAGCTGACACAGCCCTCTTGTTGGGGTGCACAAACCATCCTATGTGGGTACTTGTTTTTTTTTTTTTTTATTTTGAAGTGTACATTACTCAGCACGGGTTCATAGTTGTGTTGTCCATTCTTTATTTATTCATTATTCATCATTTCAAGGATTAGACTGATGCTTTTGAATGCATATGCTGATATACATTGGCAATCAGTTTCTTCCAGTTGGATTTTTGTTCATATTGTATTGCGCTTAAGTGATTCTGAAGTACAAGTAGATATCAGAATTTCTAGGATGATCATTTTTTTAATAGTACCCATGTCATGAAATGTTTTGGGAACTGCTTAAATGTCAATTGTCAGCCTAAGGATTCTCTTCAAATGGAAGGGAGTTCTGGCCTGTTGTAATCCTTAAGAAGAGTTTTAGAAAAAACACAAAGCCTTAAAATGCATTTGTTTTTTTTTTCAGACCTTGCTTATCGTATTAAAGATTCAGTGGTTCAAAGCTTATCAGGGCACAAAGCAAAAACCTACTATGGATTAGATGCTTGTCCTTTTCAAGCATATATTAAAAGTAGTTCCTTCTGCATGTAGTGGAACCCACTAAAGTATCCAATGCAGTGCAGTGACAGGGACGTTGTGCTGTAAAAATGTTGCTGTCTTGCAGATGAGACAAAACTGTGGTCCTGACTCTCTGTGGTCATAAAGGATCTGTGGGCATCTTATCAAAAGAACAGGGTTTATCCCGATGACCTGGCTAAATTTACTAGCACTGCCTGACCATTCAGGCCCCCTAATCATACTCTATATTTCTAACCGGATCACTATCTCTCACCCTTTCACCACCTAATAGTTAATGTGTGGTGTGAATACTGGTGCATTAAAGACTGTCACCTAATAGTTAATGTGTGGTGTGAATACTGGTGCATTAAAGACTGTCGTCACATTATTCAGGTGGGTGCTACACATTGATGGTGGTTGAAATGGTTCCCCTCTGTCTTCATAGGACGCTTTCAGTAGTGAGAAAAGTGCTATACACATGCAATTAATCATTATTATTATTATTATTATTATTATTATTATTACAATGCATCAGCTTTCTCAAAGCAAGTTTACATCTCACAGATAATTTTATCTATGTGTTGCTTACAGGATTAGGTTTCTCTAGTCAAATTCCATGGAACCAAGTTGTTGTTTTTCAACAATACACAATGTTTTTGGCCAGCCTGCCATGCTATCATTTGTAAGGTGCAGTCAGACTGAAAACAATTTTGTCTGGAATTTAAGAAGGGCAACAAATTATGTGCATGGATTATTTAGTAGGGTGATTTACTATTGGATATCTGACAACCCTACAATGATATAGCCTACACTCTTACAAATAAAGATGCCAGAGTGGTTCTTCAGAGTGAAGCTGTAAAGGAACCATTTTTAGTTCTCAAAAGACCCCCTCCCAGTAAAGTCCCTTTCCTAAAATGAAATGGTTCTTTGTCCAGTAACAGTTCAATGAGGAACAAAACAACCCATTAAAGTGACATTCTAGAAATATTGTATTTAAGAGTGTGCATTGACTTTTGTGTTTATTTTCAGTACCGCTCATGTAATACATACAGAGTAATGAAAAACCTCCTTGAATGCATCTGTATTTGTTGTACAAATTTAAGAAATGTGTGCATGTAGGTATGTTTATTTTGAGCTATGAGTTAGAGACTTGCACAGTTTGTGGATATGAATCACTAGGCATCTTAACAACTCATCACCAATTGCCGTAATGCCAAAAAAAAAAAAAACATATTTTGAAATAAAAATTCATAAGTACATTTTACACTTTCTTTAAAAATAATGGTTCTTTAATGGCACTATGCTGGGTTGTGTGATTCCCTGTGTGAAACACTGCTTGGCAATGAACTGTTTAATTCTGAGAAGGGTTCTTTGCATATGAAATTGGCTTAAAAAGGTCCATAATATTTGAGCAAAACAGTGACCTTTTAATATATAGAAAGGCTACCTAGCAGTATACTAACATAAAGAAAACCCAAACCTAGCCTGCTTTAATGCTTGCAGGAAGAATTATTTTAAAATCATTGGCACTTCACAAGTCAGCTAACATCTGTTTGTGGTTATTTATGGCATCTGTTACAGATCTAAATAAATAAAGGTTCTTCCTGATCTTGACTTTGCTGACGATGCTATGATCCTCGCAGAGTCAATAGAGGCTCTGGTTGGGGCTCTTGAGAGACTGAGTGAGGAGTGTCTGGGCTTGCGAGTGTCCTGGGTAAAAACCCAAATCCATGCCTTTAATGACCTCTTGGAGACTGCCATCAGCCGTGTTTCTGTCTACAGAGAGAATGTTGAGTCTGTCAAGAGGTTTACTTACCTCAGCAGCAACATTCATGTCTCTGGTGACTCTTCCTATTAAGTCAGGAGTTGGATTGAGTGAGCAAGGGGGGTCGAGGGGTCATTAAGTCACTGGAAAGGGGTCAGTCGTGCTCCACATATCTTTGCAAAAGGACGAATGCCCAAGTCTTTAGAGTCCTCGTTCTTCCTGTTTTGCTATATGATTGTGAGACATGAACGCTATCCAATGACCTGAGAAGAAGACCAGACTCCTTCAGTACTGTGTTTCTTTGGAGAGTCCTTGGGTACAGTTAGTTTGACTTTGTGTTGAATAAGCAGTTGCTCACTGAGTCCCAAATGAGGCACATTACCTGCATTGTGAGGGCACATCAGTTACTGAACTACCTCCATGTGGCGCGATTTCCCCGATGGTGATCTCGCTCACAGAATCCTCATTGTTGAGGAACGGAGTATCTGGCCAAGAGGACGCACACCTGGCTGCGTCAGACAGATGGTCATTTTTGGAGGATGGGACTTAACTTCACGTATGCCTGGGGAGTTGCCAACAGGGATCCTGAGCTGTTTGGTTGTGTGTTGGGTGTGGCAACAAGCTGTACCCGTGCATGTCCTCCAACCTGACCTGACCTTTCTGAAATGGTTCCCCTGTGGCACTGCTTCAGCGCCCTTATTTTTAAGAATATACAGTGGATTCCAACAATATTTAAAAAAAGTCTGTAAACAATACAGTATACCCAGTGAACCCCACCTTGGAGCTTTTGTCCTCAATAAAACACACAATAAAAACATGAATAACTAACCAAAAACCGTTACTGCAGACTGGAATCCAGCATAAAGCATTTGTCATAACCCCGTGCTTTAATTATTCAATAATCAATAATATTTTTTTCAAAGCCATATTTTATGTCATGCCATTTATTCACATTAATAACGCTTATTTTTCTAAACCTTCACTGCGTCATAACTGTACTTTTTGACATTTCCGGTATCTCTAGCTGAGAACGCAGCACTTTTGCCTCCTCTTTTAATGAATACCCGATTCTGTCACAACTGTTCAGTTCATTTGTTTCTTTAAACACTTTGAATGTTCGCTCAAAGCCGCACAATTACATTGCAATGAAATTCAAAATTTAAACCATGCGTAAATACATTAGGAAAGGCGCGTGCCCGAGTTGGCCCGGCGACTGAATAGTGTCCCGGTGGTTTAAGCTCTGTCAAATATATTTAAAAAGATGTGTGATTAAGGGTTATTTTATTTACTAGTCACACAACTCTCTTAGAACACGTTTTAGCGCTGTGGCTGAAGTTCTAGCGAACTGTTTTGGAATTTATTTCTTAACGGTTAGATCTATTCTGATAACCAACGAATGTTCAATTAAGATTTCAACTCGGCTATCCTTGTATTTTCCCGTAGAACTCGCTGATGTGCTGTCTGCTAAGGCAATTGTCAGTACTTTTTTAAGTTCAGTTAATGTGCTTAAATATAAAACTGACACTAGAATACTGCAAGCTCTTTCCAGTTTTAATATCCCCGTATGATGCGTGCATTTCAATAATCCTGTACTGTTCAATGGAGCAAGACTACGGCACCATCTACCCGAATGAAGTCTGCACGTTCACTACATGCTTGCTGAATTTACCCTGTACGACTGAGTGAGCGCCTGCGTGTGTCTTTATACCCCATGACGGACTGACACAATTTCCAAGACTTTATTCTGGCTTTGCGCCAAATTTCTACTATATTCCAATAAGGTACGTTTCCATGCCTTCCAAGGCGTATTTTCCAGTGAGTGTGGAAAAATACTTAACATCGTCGAAATGGCATCCAAAAGAAGAAAAATAAATAGAAAAAGTATTCTACACATATTGACACAATGCTTTATTGTATGTTGGGCAACCCCGTCGACAGTCCCTCCCCGTGACGGGATATCTGTAGTCAGAACAAAAAAATGAAATTTTTGCGTCTTTTTATAATAAAAAATAGGGTAATAATAATTGTCGTTAATGATAGGTTATTGGAAAACTTAAAAACGGCATAAATTGGAAGATTATTGTGCATTAGAAAAGAGCATGTCTTTGTTACAATTGCAGTTTTTGGAACCGTATGATGTAATATTCCTCACCTGACTTCGATAGTCGGGAAACAAGATGGACATTCCACATCTCATTCATACACATTAAATAAAACATGAAAAATCAGTAAAGCGTAATATACCTTATAATATCAATTCCAGTCTATTTAATTCAATCAAATGGATAAAGGGATTTGTAATTGAATATGAAAGTGATAGTATATAATTTATGTTAGGATACTTTACACCAAAGACGTTATCAATGAAAAAAGATGACTTAAGGTTGTTCCAGGACTGGTTTTACAAACGAGTAAAGCAGACTGTCGCCACTTCAATTACAATAAAGTATGTTTATACACTGTAACGTATAGAAATCACAAGCGAATATTACGCATGGATAAGAAAAGGACATTGTAACCTTAATTATACTGAGTAAAACTTAACGCAGTCCATTTCTTGAAACAGGTAGAAACCCTGCATCTTTAAACCGCGAAACATAAATAAATAATTTCTTTATAGCCATTCATCTCCAGTTACATCGTCCGTAATTAATACCGAACTTTCTGACCGCTCATTTCGTGCATATGGTATGCGAAATAAAAACGACCTTTTTCATATATCGTTGCGTACATATATGATGAAGAAAGGACAGTTTTAATATCTACGTCTGAATGCATCTTCACAATATACAACAACACTAACAACATTGAGAAAATGGGGGAAGTCCCAATTAATTTTACACACATTGCTAACATTACTTGTTTCCCCGGAGTTTCTGTGCCGAGAGTTTTTTGTCTTGGTTTTTCAAACAAGACACGACAGAATGTAAAAAGGCTATACTTACAGCGCACTTAAAATTCCCATTCACCGAAAAGAGTAAAGCCAGAGACAGAATAAGAATTGTTACTAAACAACACCAACGGCTCCACCTGTCTGAAGGCACATAGATGACGTTCGCAGCATCTTCAATTTGGCTCATTTTTCTTCGTCTTACTTTGGAACAACTAAGCGGTCTTCACAATCCACGCATCGGCTAATAAAGAGTCTCCCACTCATGGTCTTATCTCGGCATCTTAAAGAAAACGCTTCTTTTTTGTCCAGTGCGTGTCACCCCTGGCAGGATTTTCCCTCCACCAGTGACTCGAAAGACATCAAGCATTGTTTGTAAATATGAGGGGGTGTCGGGAGAAGAAGAAGAAGAACAAAAAAAAAGAGCAGACACATGGAGCCCTTCGTGGCGATCCAGTCCGTTGCCACTCTCTGTGATGTCACGCAGTGTGCGGTTTGCCTGCTGTTGCATTTTACAGTTAGCGGCTTACGGAACTCAGTACTGTAACTGGCAGGAAGTCTGTCACTGACTTAATTTCTTATTTGCTTGCGTCCGGTTCTTAATTTTTAAAAGTACGCTGGTTCCAGATAGCCAAAGGTGCATTCCCTCGTCGTCGGATCGTCATGTTACGCAACTATGTATCCAAAATATGTCTAGCAAACGCCAGCCGGTATGCTCGTAATTATCGCTAACCCCAAAAGAAACGTACATATCTGTAGTAAGATTCTGAGATTCATATAGCCACAGTCACCTTTGTTCAGATTAATATCACAAGGGTGTTTACATTTAATTAATCCTATAATGAATTTATGTTTCCTAAACCCGGCCACCCGCTGTAACTGGAACATCGTAGTACTGTATGTTTATAAAATAATCTGTTTTTGTTTTTTTTTTAACCTTAAGGTTTGCCTTGTCATGTCTTTTGTCTCTAGATTTTGTATTTGAATTTCTGCTGATTTTCTTCTGTCATTGCCTTTGCCCTGTATGAAAGCTCAAAAATGTTTTCTATACTGTGCCATGTGTTTTTATGTAGTAAACACTATTTAACAAATTGCAAGATGCATTTCTAAATACACAAACGTTGAAAAATATGTCATATCTAAGCGTAACTTTTTAAAGTGTCACGCACAATGTTTCTGTGTTTTAAGATTATTTTGAAAATATGCCAATGTTTTTAAATGGGAGCCTTTAAAATTTCAAAAATACAGCACACGCTATTTGAGATAGCTCAGTTAAGTTTGTACTTTACCTTCAAATTTATTTAAAGAACAAGAGTTCAAAATTTTAATGAGATCGACCCAGTAGATGCTAACTTATTACATGAAGGCAATAGGTGCTTATCATATTTTATGGACATGAACATTAAAAATGTAATTTAAGGAATCAACTGTTATAACTGGAAAAACGACAGGACAAAATGAATCTATTCCGTGGACATCTATCATAATAATTGTCTTTCCATTGTAGTTCAACAGGCTAAAATTCTAATTAAGCAATTTCTAATGAAGAAAGAAAGGTTAAGCACAAGCCTAAAATACAGCAGAATCGGGCTTGTAGAATCCAAATATGTTGCTCAACAGTAAGAGATAAAAATGCTATAATACAGATGTCCAAATGGACAATGTGTGTTTTTTTAAATAAGTTTTCAGTTTAGTTTGATATAGCTTTCAATTGCACTCACGCAACAGTCAGTCATTCTCCAACCTTCTATATCCTAACACAAGGGTCTGCTGGAGCCAATCACAGCCAACACAGGGCAGGAACAAACCCTGGGCAGGGTGCCAGCCCATCACAGGGCACACACACACTAGGGACAATTGAGAATCACCAATCCACCTAACCTGCTTGTCTTTGGACTGTGTGAGGAAACCCATGCAGACAGGGGGAGAACATGCAAACTCCACGCAGGGAGGACCCGGGAAGCGAACCCAGGTCTCCTTACTGCAAGGTAGCAGCACTACCACTGTGCCACTGTGCTCAGGCAACATCTTTTACTTGTATTATGACTTGGCTGGTGCCTCTGTTCATGGAGACATACAGCATTTGAGATATAGTTGGTTATATTCCTTTTGTTTGGAAGCACAGGCAGGTGAAGTGACTTGCTCATGGTCATACAGTGGCAACAGCAAAATGTGTGAAGTCCATTGTCTTAAACACTGCACCACAGTTTTACTCTCCACTGCTTTGGAGGCTGTAGGGACAGAATTTTTGCAGAGATTAAATGAACAGCAAATAAATTCCTAAGGGCTTTATTATCTTTACAAATTTTTTTTTTTTTTTAGCTTTCGTTTTTGGTCAGCATTACTAATTGGAAAGAATTCTTAAGACTTGACAATAATGGATGTGTATACAGAATAAAAGTATAGTGGAAATTACATTTCAGGTATTGTTTAACTTAATTATAAGCAAAACAAAGATCATGTTTCAGTAATAAGCCTACAATTAATGGGAAAGCAATACAAATAAATTATTAAAGTAACAAAAGTGAGTTGGCTTAGATGGTGGGGGAGGATGCCGGTTATGCCTTGTAGACCCAAACGTGTTGTGAGGGTCTGCTGGGAACGTCTGGCAGAGTCCTCTGTCAGAAGTAGTTTCAACTCCCACCTCCGGCAGAACTTTGACCACGTCCTGAGGGAGGTGGGGGACATTGAGTCCGAATGGGCCGTATTCCGTGCCTCTATTGTTGAGGCGGCTGACCGGAGCTGTGGCCATAAGGTGGTCGGTGCCTGTCGTGGCGGCACTCTCCGAACCCGTTGGTGGACACCGGCGGTGAGGGATGCCGTCAAGCTGAAGAAGGAGTCCTACCAGAACCTTTTATCCTGTGGGACTCTGAAGGCAGCTAATAGGTACCGACAGGCCAAGTGGAATGCGGCTTCGGTGGTTGCTGAGGCAAAAACTTGGACATGGGAGGAGTTTGGGGAGGCCATGGAGAACGGCTTTCGGACAGCTTCGAGGAGATTCTGGTCCACTGTCTGGCGTCTCAGGAAGGAGAAGCAGTGCAGTGTCAACACTGTATATGGTGGGCTGCTGACCTCGACTCGGGACGTTGTGGGTCGGTGGGGGGAGTACTTCGAAGTACTTCGAAGACATCCTCAATCCCAATAACAGGAAGCAGAGCCTGGGGACTCAGAGGTGGGCTCCCTCATCTCTGGGGCTGAGGTCACTGAGGTGGTCAAAAAACTTCTTGGTGGCAGGGCCCCGGGGGTGGATGAGATACGCCCGGAGTTCCTCAAGGCTCTGGATCTTGTAGGACTGTCTTGGTTGACACATCTCTGCAACATCGCATGGACATCTGGGACAGTGCCTCTGGATTGGCAGACCGGGGTGGTGGTCCCCCTCTTTAAAAAGGGGGACCAGAGAGTGTGTTTCAACTACAGAGGGTTCACACTCCTCAGCCTCCCTGGAAAAGTCTATTCGGGGGTCCTGGAGAAGAGGGTCCGTCGGATAGTCAAACCTTGGATACAGGAGGAACAGTGTGGTTTTCGTTCTGGTTGCGGAACAGTGGACCAGCTCTACACCCTTTGCAGAATCCTGGAGGGTGCATGGGAGTTTCCCCAACCAGTCTACATGTGTTTTGTGGACTTGGAAAAGGTGTTCGACTGTGTCCCTCGGGGAATCCTGTGGGGGGTGCTCCGGGAGTATGGGATACCGGACCCCCTGATAAGAGCTGTTCGGTCTCTGTACAACCGGTGTCAGAGCTTGGTCCGCATTGCCGGCAGTAAGTCGAACCCGTTTCCAATAAGAGTTGGACTCCGCCAGGGCTGCCCTTTGTCACCAATTCTGTTCATAATTTTTATGGACAGAATTTCTAGGCACAGCCAATGTGATGAGGGGGTCCGGTTTGGTGGACTCAGGATTGGGTCACTGCTTTTTGAAGATGATGTTGTCCTGTTTGCTTCATCAGGCCGTGATCTCCAGCTCTCTCTGAATCGGTTCACAGCTGAGTGTGAAGCGGCTGAGATGAGAATCAGCACCTCCAAATCCGAGACCATGGTCCTCAGCTGGAAAAGGGTGGAGTGCCCTCTCAGGGTTTGGGGAGAGATCCTGCCCCAAGTGGAGGAGTTCAAGTATCTCGGGGTCTTGTTCACGAGTGAGGGAAGAATGGAGCGTGGGTTCGACAGGCAGATCGGTGCAGCATCCGCAGTGATGCGGGCTCTGCATTGGTCTGTCGTGGTGAAAAAAGAGCTGAGCCGTAAGGCAAGGCTCTCAGTTTACCAGTCGATCTATGTTCCTACCCTCACCTATGGTCATGAGCTATGGGTAGTGACCAAAAGAATGAGATCGCGAATACAAGCAGCTGAAATGAGTTTCCTCCGCAGGGTGTCTGGGCTTTCCTTTAAAGATAGGGTGAGAAGCTCAGTCATCCGGGAGGGGCTCAGAGTAGAGCCGCTGCTCCTCCGCATCGAGAGGAGTCAGATTAGGGGGCTCGCGCATCTGATCAGGATGCCTCCTGGACGCCTCCTTGGTGGGGTGTTCCGGGCACGTCCAACTGGGAGAAGGCCCCGGGGAAGACCCAGGATATGCTGGAGCGACTATGTCTCCTGGCTGGCCTGGGAACACCTTGGGATTCTCCCGGAAGAGCTAGAAGAAGTGGCCGGGGAGAGGGAAGTCTGGGCCTCTCTGCTCAAGCTGCTGCCCCCACGACCCGACCTCGGATAAGCGGAAGAGGATGGATGGATGGATGGATGAAGTAACAAAAGTGTATAATTTTAGATCAGTTCAGTTCCAGGCAGCATTTGCTTTAATTCCTTAAAAAGAAGCTAAATGAAACTTAAAATCTCAGTGATGCCTAGTACCATAAGACATTGAGAAATAACAGGTTTAAGCCAGGAAAGCAATAAGTAATTGGTTCTGTTCTGCGTTGGGAGATGTTTCATAGCTATCAGACACCCAGTATATTCTGATACTGGCTTTCTCACTATTCCAAAGCCTCTTTATACAAGTCTTTATCTTTGGGTCTACAAGGTACAAATACAAGTGATTATAGTGGAAGGTCTTTTTTTATTTGGTGATATCATAGATCTTCCCTGGCAGAGGTAAGTGTGGGGATCTTGCTCTTTGTGGAAAGGTGCTATATAAATAGTATTATTTTATTGTTATTATTTGTATATCAAATATAATGAAGAAGGTACTTAAATGTGTAAATGACATCAACTTAGGTCTGGATTGGCATTTGTCTGGAGCAGGAGAACTCTGATTTGGTCCTGGAGGGCCATAGTGGTTGCAGATATTTGTTTCAAACCAGTTCCTTCATTAGATATGAGAAAAATATGTGTTAATGTAAGAATAAAACTGACATAATATTCTCAGACTCTCTTACCCTGATTCATTGTCTCAGAATGCTCTTGCATATCCGGGCAATACTGAGCAGAAAGCATGAAGCAACCCAGAATTGGGCACTGCTACAAATCAAGACACATTGATGCCTATCCACACACTCCCATGAGGGCAGTTTAGTATCTACAATTAGTCAAGCATGCACATGTTTGAAATATGAAAAAAAATCTGAAATACCCACTTGGACAAGGACATGTGCATCCTCCTTACACACAATGACTGGCGTTAGTACCTAGGCAAATTAATTTATGTGGTGGATACATTAACCACTACATCGCCATAACACACAGAAAGGAAGCATATTCATTAAACTCTGTTAAATGTAATATTAATGAGTGATGGTTTTCTGAATAGTAAACACATGTACTGAGGTTCTGTTAATACACTTGTAAAGTCACTTTAATGAATATGGATTATTTATGTGCAGTAGCATTGGCTATGCAATTACTGGATATGTTTTTTATCAGTCTAATTAGAATTGGATCATATTAATATGTGGTCATTTTCATTTTAGAATCAAAAACATAATTTCTTATTCTGCAGTTATATCTGTTGGTTAAAGGTTGACATTGTGATCTAGTGCTACTAAATCTGAAAGACCAATTCTTTTTAATTTTATGTTACCTTCTTTATTGTTGAAGAAATTGCTAATAATACTGCCTCTGAGAGATACCTAGATGCAGTCTTTATTTATCATGAAATAAATCAGAAAAAATTTCAACAGCAATCATACAACACAGAATATTGGGAATAAATACATGTAATATTTATAATTTAAAGTAAAATTAAATAGAACTTTTTCAGTGTGTTGGTCTAACACCCAGTTTAGGACCCTATGCTGTTGTGATTAGACCATGTTATGCATCAGACAGTTTCTTTTTTATTTCTCAGGATAGCCATTGTTTTACTGTTAACACTAGACAAGTGTTTTAAGTTTTTCCTACTGAAAAATGTTTGTTGAATTTAGTAGACAGCTTCAAGCTGAACACAAATAGAACTTCAGATTGACTTTATCCTTTAGGAAGTAGAATAAGCATAAAATTAACTTTTATTGAATTCTACATATTTAATCACTTAACGATGCTGACTTTACTGCATTAGTTCAGTTGAGCTGAAAATATTTGGTTGCTGATTTTTGTTTGTACTTAGCATCTGATGCTTCTTATTTCTTTGTCCAATAATAGTTGACCAGTAGTTTCATTTGCCCTGATACCATTGTTGCAGTGTTGTGGTGTAACCTTTCATCCTCTTTATCACTGACTGCTCCAGGATTAGCAAAAGTGAAATCCAAGGCTAAATGCAGAAAACAAATCTTTAGCAACATGTTTTACTTTATGGTTTTGAATGCTTGAAGCATGTTGTCAACCAGCTGCACATAGAATGGTGGTTTGTAGTTAATGAGACAATGCTCAACAATATCCTGGAATGCTATCTGTTCAGTTTCATTTGGCCTCACTAGAAGACCCTTGAACTGTTGGTCATGGATGATGTATCTGATTTGTTCACCAGCAAAAATGCCTTTCTTATTGTTGGCATCAGTTATTTGTGGAAATGTCAGTCTCAAATATCAAGATCATTCACCTTCATTGATCATTGCTTTTAAGAATGTTTTATCAGTCCAAATTTTATCTCAAGAGGAGGCAAAAATATCTTTGTTTGGTCGACAAGTGGTTTTGCCCCACTTTTCGGCCATGGAACCAAATATAACATAATGAGACTCTTTAGCATGGCTCTCCCATATACCTGGTATATTCAAGCTGCATTCCTAATAGCCATGCTAAGACGAATGAGAAATTGGCTGGATTAAGCTATCATCTGATTAGGTTAAAAGAACAGGGTCGGTACATTTAGGCAGCTAGTAGTAAACACCAGTGATGTACGGTGAGGTTCATGACTGGTGAGGCACTGACTCCTTCAGAGTCAAATTTACAAATAAATGAACCCAAAAGAGTCCCTTATTCACTAATCAATTGGCAGCCAGCCTGCACATTGACTACTGGCTATGTTTCATATCTCATCAGCATTCTTAACACACTCATAGACAGGTAAGGTTCATATTTGGTTAAGAAAGAACGCTACATTTATAGTGGTGAGAGAGAGAGAGCAGAGAGAACGCATTTGCTCTGCACTCTCCTTGTGTTCTAAATTTGCCGTTGCAATTCAACAATTCATATTCATTCAATACAAATGAAAGTATAGAGTGGTGTACAAAAAAAAAAGATTTCAATTTTGACCTTAATTGAAATATTGCTTTAATCAATTAATTCAACAAAAGGATAACTAGAAAAACAAAAGAATAAGGTCAAAATTTAGTTTTTAAATATTGGGTTGTTTATTTCTTAGTCTGATTCCATTTTTATAAAATTGAAAACCGTTTATGGTCTTACCTTTGTTTGTAAATGAAGTCCATGCGCCTATCCTTCTCCACTTTCTTGTAAAAGTCCTCCTTATTTTTCTTTAGATTTAAAAGTCTTAATCTTCCATTTTGGCAGTCAGTTGGAACAAAAAATATAAATAAACGAACTGCTGCAGTGCACTTGACTTTCTGATATCACTGACTTATTGGTGCCTAGAGCCTCTGTGTAGAAGAACAGCAGCAACAAGCACCTGTTGGACTCACATCCACCCCTTTCAGGGCAGCACTGTACTGTCTGCCTCACCTTGTGCCTTTTCACTGCGGTTTTATGTCTAATCAGCAAGACTAAATATGTCACACACATTCATTTAAGATATTAGCCAGACTGTGGAAAGTCAGGGTGTATAATAAATGTGTCTGCAAACATTATATTGGTGACATACAGATAGACAGCAACAGGCATGCGCCAATTGCATGCATCAACCCCGTGTGTGAGGGAGAGCGCAGTGTGAGGTGAGGTGAGGCTCGTTGCTACTGCACCTCTGGTTTCTCCATTGTATTTGAGCAAGAAATGCTCAAATTCAGCGATTTTGACTATAAAAATGTTCAAAATTATTGGAATCATACAGAAAACAAATTTATAGCACAGACCAGTGGAGAAATTTATTTTATGTTATCACTATTAGTTTTTTTATTTTTCATGATGACCACACGTCCCTGTGAGATGAACATGAGCATCTCACAGGCAACCATTAATATTCTCATACAAAACTTTGCATCTTTGAACTTAACGCTAGAACTGCCACACATTTTTTTCAGTGCTATAACTGCCAAAGCTATGTCAAATGGCATCTGAATCTTTTTGTTCTTACTAATGGCCGATTAGCTCCTTATGCTGATAAGTACATCTTTATTGCCCAACCCTCAAACACCATAGATAACCTAATACAGCTTGAGTGAATGAAACTATTAATAATAATTTCTTAGCACACAAGAGATATTCTTTGCATATATTTTCACTTTTTCAAGTAAAAATAATAAAGAAAAAAAACTTCCTGGATGTGTTGATGAAAACTGTTTCAGTATTTATTAGTGAAAAGCAAAATAAAACATTTCTATCAGCTGGATGACACCTAAAATAATGAGTGAAGTAAAAACAAAAAATTTTCTATATAAATAGATTATACAGATTAGAGACATATTTCATGAAGTATATAGGTGAAAGGCAAGCAGCATGACAAACATATTTTAAAACTATCAACAGTCTGTCAGGGCTCCAGTTATTTTAGTTAGCAAAAATAGCATATACAGTATAAACTTGATTGAAATTGCATTGTAAATTGCTTTGTAAACTTCGAAAAGAAAGTATACTGCCAGCATCAATCTGACGTTTAGAAAGGAGAATGAGCAAGGTGGCATATTGTGTATTCAGATCATATGTATATTTTTTTAAAAGGCACCTCATTCATGGCTTAGTACAGTGTTACATCTGGTCTTCTGTTTTCACAAAGAAAGCTCACTGTTCATTCCACATTTGCACACATTGCTTTGTCTACTGTGACTGTGAAAACTCTGAAAGCAAGCCTTTTTCTCTTATAGCTCCATTCATCTACAATGAAATTATGTGAAAACACTGTAATGCAATTTCAGATGAGTTTATATATTTTTTTGCAAACTGAAATAACTGGATCATTGATAGATTCCAGATTAGCGGATTATCATTTTGAAATTTTTTTTCTGTGATTATTGTATAGTGATCTATAGGAGATAGAGACTGCAATTCACATTTTGGCAGCGACATACAAAAACAATGATAAACACAGCAAGATTACATTTTGTTGAAGTGAAAGAATATGCAAATGTGTTCAACTGCGAACTGGAGGAGGGACATCAAATCACATTAAAGTAACAGCATTCAGTGGTGTCGCGTGTGGTGAAAATTGGTCTTTCATTTAAAAAATAAAGAAAAATATCATCAAGGACAGTTTTTGAATGTAATTTCAGAGTTGCAACAACATGGGCATTTGAAGTACAACAATTTTGGAAAAGTCCAGGAACTCCTGTCCTTCCTGACATACTGACTGATGAAATAATTAAAAGATTTTAAAACACAACACTTCTAATGTTAACTAATGCAAACACAAAATAAACTTCTAAATGTAAGTTCTCTTTGTTCTTCATCTATTGAGAACACGTGTACTGTACATGTTGTGTGCTCTGCAAAGTTCACAGCCTAGCTTTTCCTGACAACAGCAAATGTTGACATAACACATTAATTCAGGTACTCATCACTCAATGTTGGACAACAAGACGTGCTTATAATTGTTGATTACGTAATGCAGAATATTAGAATTCCAAATAATGTAAGACCATCAGTTAAATCAAAATGCTGCTCAGGTATCAAGGTTTTAACATTGAGGCTAAACTAGAATGCTGGCCAAAAATATTTACCTTATTATTGCATTTTGGCACTAAAGATACCTATTCACAGCAGTCTGGGGTATTGAAGGGGGACTTTATTATCTAAATGTATCAAAGCTACCCTTTATAAAATAATAGTTAACTTATTGTTGTTGACAAAATTACATTCTTTGCAGGATTTCATTAGATATGTGGTAGCCATTAGGTAAGGTAAAACTTGGATTGACTCTCCTATTAATTCATCAATTAATCCATCAATCAGTAAATAAGCTGCTTTTTATTAAAGGACACTTTTTCAAGAGAGAGACTTTTTAATCTAACTGACAGAGATCTAACATTTTATCCCAAAATATGGAAGCAAAATTGTTATGCAGACTAATCAGAATACAATTCAGGCTGCAGCCTTGTGATCTTAAATTGAAAACTGTTTTCTATACCATCTGTTTTTAACTTCTGTGCAAAATCTTAGTATCATGTTATACTGAAAAAATTATTCAAGTAGCAAAGTATAAATTAACTGATAGCCAAAAAACAGGGAACATAATAGACCAAGAATTAAATTCATCCCCCACCAAAAAAACAGCTAAAATATCTTGTAGTTTCAAATGCTGTTTTTTTAAAATAGTATATTACTGTGAGATAGTTAGATAGATAGAGCCCTTTATTATTTGCAGTGGTGATGGACAGGTTGACAGACGAGATTAGACAGGAGTCCCCGTGGACTAGGATGTTTGCTGATGACATTGAGATCTGTAACGATAGTAGGGAGCAGGTTGAGGAGACCCTGGAGAGGTAGAGATATGCTCTAGAGAGGAGAGGAATGAAGGTCAGTAGGAACAAGACAGAATACATGTGTGTGAATGAGAGGGAGGTCAGTGGAATGGTGAGGATGCAGGGAGTAGAGTTAGTGAAGGTGGATGAGTTTAAATACTTAGGATCAACAGTACAGTGTAATGGGGATTGTGGAAGAGAGGTGAAAAAGAGAGTGCAGGCAGGGTGGAATGGGTGGAGAAGAGTGTCAGGAGTGATTTGTGACAGACAGGTATTAGCAAGAGTGAAAGGGAAGGTCTACAGGATGGTAGTGAGACCAGCTATGTTATATGGATTGGAGATGGTTGCACTGACCAGAAAGCAGGAGACAGAGCTGGAGGTGGCAGAGTTAAAGATACAAAGACTCGCATTGGGTGTGACGAGGATGGACAGGATTAGAAATGAGGACATTAGAGGGTCAGCTCAGGTGGGACAGTTGGGAGAGATTGGTCAGAGAGGTGAGATTGCATTGGTTTGGACATCTGCAGAGGATAGATACTGGGTATATTGGGAAAAGGATGTTAAAGATAGAGCTGCCAGGCAAGAGGAAAAGAGGAAGGCCTAAGAGAAGGTTTATGGATGTGGTGAAAGAGGAGATGCAGGTGATGGGTGTAACAGAACAAGATACAGAGGACAGAAAGATATGGAAGAAGATGATCCGCTGTGGCAACCCCTAACAGGAGCAGCTGAAAGAAGGAGATATTACTGTGAGATAGTTTATTTGATCAACTACCCTTTAAAACATACATAATACAGTATGGTATACTGGTTAAGTTTTTGAACTTCAAACCTTGAGGGTTCAAATTCCACTACTGTTTGACCATGAGCAAGTCATTTCAGCTGCCTGTGCTCTAACTGGAAAAAAAGAAATGTAGCCAATTTTATTTCAAATGTTGTTAAGTTGTCTTGGATAAAGGCATCAGCTAAATAAGTAAATGTAAATAAATGTACAGTCAAATCATTGTTTCCTTACTAAAGCCTGGCTTAATAAATATGACATTATTACTTGAGTTGAGGAAGCACTGAATGTCTTTACAGTCTTTCACAAATCAAGAAACATTGGTCATGAAGGTGGCAACTGTTTAGTTTTATGTAAGAAACTACATATTGATTCTATATGCTACACCGATCCCTCTCCCACTTGGACAGAGGCATTGTTTCTGTAAGAATTATGTTTCTGGATTTCTCTAGCACCTTCAACACCATCCAACCTCTGCTCCTTAGGGACAAGCTGACAGAGATGGGAGTAGATTCATATCTGGTAGAATGGATCGTAGACTATCTTAACTCTTTCAGGGCGGATGTCGACTTTTGTCGAAATTCAGGAGTAGTGGATGGTAATCAGCTGTAAACTGTGACAAAACTCGCCATTATGTTTTAGTTCGACTCTCTTTAAATTTATCTTCGTTGATTTGCGTGTGCATGAGTAGCGAAGAGCAAACAACCCCACAAATGGCATCGACATCTGGCAAAAGACCAAACCGAATGCACAAAGCAAAATACTCTGCGGACAACGTTTTGCATATCATATCGCCAAGTCAGACTCTGAGTTCTCGGATTTTGATGCAGGTGATCTGGAGATCAAAAACGAAAGTGAGGGGCAAACATCAGCTGATCGTGGTGCTGAACATGTCCGTGTAGCTACTGCACCTACATACCTCACCTGTGAGGACTGCCTCTAACTGATGACAAGAGGCATAAACCAGATTGCGACTGCTGCGTGAAGACAGCCATGCAGCTGGCCCATCGCGTATTCCTTCTGGTCACTGAGCTGCCCCCACTGCTGCCAGAGTCGCCAAACGGGTGCTGACAGCAGCCCCGGCATGCAGCAAAGCACGTTTCATATTGATTTATACGTGAAACCATTGCTTTGTGTGATTTTTTAGAAAACTGGAAAAAATATTCAGCCCTCAAGGAGTTAAAGACAGACCTCAGTATGTGCGTCTTGGGAACTGCAGGTCTGACATTGTGGTCAGCAACACAGGAGCACCGCAGGAGACTGTACTTTCTCCGGTCCTGTTCAGCCCATATACATTGGACTTCCAATACAACTCGGAGTCCTGCCACGTGTAAAAGTTTGCAGACGACACTGCTATCGTGGGCTGCATCATGAGTGGGCAGGAGGAGGAGTATAGGAAACTAATCAAGGACTTTGTTAAATGGTGCGACTCAAACCACCTACAACTGAACATCAGCAAAACCAAGGAGCTGGTGGTGAATTTTAGGAGGCCCAGGCCCCTCATGGACCCCATGATCATCAGAGGTGACTGTGTGGAGACGGTGCAGACCTATAAATACCTGGGAGTGCAGCTGGATGATAAATTGGAGTGGACTGCCAATACTGATGATCTGTGTAAGAAAGGACAGAGCCGACTATACTTCTTTAGAAGGCTGGTGTCTTTCAATATCTGCAATAAGATGCTGCAGATGTTCTATTAGACAGTTGTGGCGAGTACCCTCTTCTACGCGGTGGTGTGCTGGGAAGGCAGCATAAAGAAGAAGGATGCCTCATGCCTGGACAAACTGGTGAGGAAGGCAGGCTCTATTGTAGGCACGGAGCTGGACAGTTTGACATCCGTGGCAGAGCGACGGGCACTGAGCAGGCTCCTGTCAATCATGGAGAATCCACTGCATCCACTGAACAGGATCATCTCCAGATAGAGGAGCAGCTTCAGCGACAGACTGCTGTCACCGTCCTGCTCCACTGAGAGACTGAGGAGATCGTTCCTCCCCCACACTATCTATCTATCTATCTATCTATCTATCTATCTATCTATCTATCTATCTATCTATCTATCTATCTAAACATTTTGGTGACTTGACATTCTTTGAAGTACTAATGCTATATAATAAAACTGAATCTCCCAAATTATACGAGTAGTACTAATTTTAGTTTGATGGACAATATTCATTGTTTGTTAATGAATTTAGCTGCTTTTACATCTGAACTTGCAATAAGTTATGTCCAGTGTGGAGGAGTGATTTTAATATTTGCATAGATGTAGAAATACTTTACCAAATCTTATACATGCATGCTAAACCGGTAGGGTTTTGCTAAAGTGTTAAAGGTCAAAATTAGTACTATGATCATACTCTGCTGGTTCTTGTTACTAATTCTGGTGTTGATTTTCAAAATGAAAGTATTACACCACTGAATAAAATTTTATTTGATAACTACTTATTTATGTTTGGCTTGTCCCTGACCTCATGAATACAGTTATAGATTTGAGAAAAAACTTTGAGGTCTATTCTTTTTCAATAATTGTAAGATATTGTGAACAACTCAAACTTAATTCTGCAGAATTATATTCATTACATTAGCTGAAATATAATGTTTTCCTGAAAGTGGCCTTAAATGCTGTAGCCCCACTCAAAACAAAAGTGATTAAGACACTAAGAATCTCAAATCAATTTACTGTTGTCACTTGTTCTACTAAATTAGAGTCCAAGAATTAGAGCACAGATGGAGAGCAAGAAAATAACAGGCCTTTTCTCCCACACGGACAGGTAATGTTTATAAGTATAGACATGCTCTTTTCTGGCCTGCTGCGAATACTATTCTAGACTAACAGATGAAAACAGAAATAATCCTTATGTAAAGTTTGAAAGTGTGCTGATTTGCCAATAGGTGTATCAGAACTGTCTTGTGAAATCCCTAGGAAGAGCAGCAACACAGATTTTTTAAACGTCTATAATGATAAAGTTGATTGTGTAGCATTCCAAATTATAGTTATAAGCATAGCATTGTGTGTTGAAATCCTTCCTATTGTTGAATGTACACTGCCTGGTTAATATTTGCAGAATTGGCCTTTCCTGTTTAAAATACTGCAACTTTAGTCTCACTTACTCAAGAAATTTCATTTTGGCTTTTGCATTCGTTACTGAACAGAAATGAACTAGTGTGGTTAGTATACTTCAATGTATCCTGATGAAAAAAATGAAATACTTGTTAGGTTTAAGTACAGTCATTTTTACTTTTGTTACACACATTTAAATTTTTCTAGTACTCTCTGACATTGATTGAAATTGGAAACAAACCCTATCATTAAGCAAGTTAAACTTTGGACCCCAGAGACTGAGAGCACCCTGCAGGACTGTTTGCTCAGACAGACTGGGATGTGTTTAGGGTTGCAGCCACTCTAGAGGACTCTTCTATCAGCATACAGGACTATGCCGAGTATGTGACTGGGTACATTGGCACCTGTATTGACAACATCGTGCCCACAATACCAGTCAGGAAGTTCCCCAACCAGAAGCCATGGATGAACAGTCAGGTACGCCACATGCTGTGTGCCTGCTCTCTTGCATTTAGATCAGGCACTGAGACGGAGTACAAAGCTGCGAAGTACGGACTAAGAAAAGCCATCACAGCAGCCAAGAGGCAGTACAGAGAGAAACTGGGTAGCGGTGGTCGGCTAGCGCAGGCTTTCAGCTTAGCATGGAGCCCTCCCCTGTTGACTCGGTTGCGTCGCCATCTCCGGAGCACTCTCCTGGGGTCAGCTTGGTCACTCGAGCTCGGTGCTACGGGGTCTTCCTGGGTGTGGTTGTGATGTTGGCTGCGGGAGCGAACAATGAACTGTAGCTCAGATGGTATAAAACCGGTAAATTCAAGGGTACTGTGTGAGTTAGCAATGTCCAACAATGCCTGTCTGCTGTATGATAGTACTGCAAGGCATTTGTGCACTGTAGAGAAGGCAACAAACAAAAACACAAAACAATATAAAAAACGGCATGGAGTGGAGCCAGCAAATATGTCTGCCACGGAGGGCACCATGTTTTGGGACTGTGAAGGCCAATGAAGCAATGTCCACTTGCTGTCATGTTCCCAGAACAATTTGGTTACTATATGTGCCATGTGACTTGGTGCATTATCATGCTGGAAGTGTCTGTCTAACAGTGCATAAAGCTGTGCCACTGAGGGATGAACTTTGTCATCAATAATGTTCCGATATACAGTACATTGCTGTTCAGACATTCTTCACTGAGTTATGTGTATAAGGACATACCCTATGCCATCATAATGGCACCAGCTTTTATAATGAACAATTTACCAAAATGGTGTTAGGCCTGTAAAAGACCCAAAAAACCACGCTAGACCCTTCCCTATCCTGCCTATAATAGGCCTCACTTTAGGCCTGCTGACCTCCTGTTTCCACAGACAGGCTTTGGGTTTGTTGAGGCCACAAGAATGGAGAACGGGCTGTTATAGTTGAAAGTAACTTAAATGGTCCAAAATACACATAATATGAAAAAATGTCCTGTAAAAGAGAGAAACCATAAAAATCCTCTGACTTGGAAAGGACAAGGCCGAAGCAGAATCTTTACAAATCTAAAAATAAAGACAAAAAGGATTTCCCTAAAAGATATGGTAAAAAGTAATCCTTTAAACCATAAATCCAGAAACCATAATTAATAAAGAAAACAATACTTAATGTACATACTTCAAGAAAAATCAAACAAACTAAGTGACTTGCCTTGCAGTCACAGTTTATTGGGTGAGGGTGGTCCGTCAGCAGTGACATAAGCGTGGTCCTGTCAACCAACAAAAACAAGGAACATCAGAGAACACATACATCTACTATATGCTAACACACTAAAGTCTGTGTGTGTTTGTGTGTCTGGTCCCTATGAGCAATCTGATTGGTCAGTTTAGCTTTGATGTAATTGGTCAGTTTGGCTTTGGTGATTCAATAGAAAGCAGAAGTGTAAGACACATGAGTAAGAGTAAAGCTGTAGGAGGCACACTGATTGTTGCCTTCAAAGACAGGAATTAAGGAAGTGGACAGGATGTGAGCATGGTGCCTAGAAATGACAGAATCTGAGAAGCAGGCTTTATGGAAACATGTTTAAGAGGAAGCGCCAAGCAAGAGAGGTTCGGAAACATTCAGACATACAAGGATACCAGAGAAAGGTGCTCAGAGTACTCATAGGGCAAGAGATTTGAAATATTGTTTAATTTATTCTGTGATAGGCAATTGGGTAAGTTGATATTAAATAATAGACAGATCTATTTTAACACAAATTAGACAAACACTTGAAACCTAATTTAAAATAATAAAAATGACACAAAAAAGGAAAATACATATAAAGCACAGGAAAAAAACCCTGGCTAAACCATAACTCTACCAGCTTATACTGTTCACATAGTCTTTTAGTAAATATTTATTTACAGATGAGATCAGATGATTCAAATTAATATTTCATGAGCAGTAGTAATCACTTTTGTTATGTAGCACACCTATGCTACCAAGCTCAACTTGATGTCATTTTGGACTATCTAGGTGAATAGGTTTGACAAGCTAATTGGATTGAGTGGCTTGTTCTCGTCACAATTGTTGTAAAGTAGGAAACTGATGAATCATAATAGATTTAATAAAATAGGTGAATGCAATAACTGTAAATTTTAAACAAATCCACTATCCCACCTTACACTAGCACATGAAATGCTGAAGTACTGTGTTAATCACTTGGGCAATAGCAGTGCTAGTGTGAATGGTCTTTCAGTAAAACCAATGGGTTAGTACTTAATACCAACAGGTTAAATCAAATTGATTATGCTCCAACTGGACTATTTACAAAAAATAAGTTTTGATCATATTACACCTTTGTTGGCTCACCTATCCTGGTATCTTGTCAGATATTGATCCAAAATTCTTCTACTAGCTTTTAAAGCTGTTTTTTCTTCCAAGCCAGAGTTGTCAACATTGTTTGGAATGTATAAATCTATTAGACGCTTGACACTGACAGTGGCCTCCTTTATACTCCAAAGCTATATGTGCAGCTCTGTTCTTATTGTATGTTAGTTTGTAACACTCAATCCCTGACTTTCAGAGCCAAGCTAATTATCATCTAATTCTCTCTGACTTTTTAATTGCTGTACCTTAATTTTCAAGTTTCGTTAGGTCACATTATTCACCAAAATATTACTACTACTACCACATTGTGTACTACAATAATATGATATATTACCTTTAAAATCTCTATCCCTGCAACTATGTTGTGTCTTTTGCTTTGTGTCTCACTTAGTTGGTGTAGATTTGTTTTTTTTTGCTATACTGTATACTGTTTGTTTGAATTGTTTCTTTTGATATACAGTGGAACCTTGGATTGCGAGTAACTTGTTTTGCGATTGTTTTGCAAGACGAGCTAACATTTTCAATAAATTTTGACTTGATAAACGAGCAAGGTCTTGCAATACCAGTAGTACATATACGCTTTGTCTGCCGAGCGTCACGTGATCACAACTGAGCCGATGGTTCTTCTCTCTCTTGCTGCAAGATTGTGGGTAATCGTCTCCCATTCTTGGGCTCAGTTGGCGTAACGCACTCATATAGTCAACATCCGTATGAGCGTATACTGTTTACTATAGCATTGTGACCACGTGTTTGTGTTGTAATGTGAGAGTCTCTGTCTTGCACCCAAAAAACACGAAGCTGAGTCTCAGTACTTTAGCAACATCAGCTTTATTCAGCTTGAAACAGGAACAGCATGGTTATTTATTGTAGAGGGATCTGCCACTCTCCTATACACAGACACAGCAGTCAGGCAAGGTCAGGGCCAGGTTAGTGGCTAAGTAGTACTGCACCCTGCATTTACAATGTTCCTTGTATAACCCATCAACGACAGGCACTTATAGCATGTCCACGATCTTTTCGGATTTGCTTTTATGGCGAACTGCTACAGCGCTGGGAGCCTGCAGTTGCTTCGGGATGCTCTTCTGCATGTCGTCCCGTTGGATGGAATCCCAAAAGAGTTTAGAAACTCACTCACACCAGCCGTGATTCTTTTCAAATGTAAAGTGCAGGTTCATTTGTTTTATGTATTTTTACTTTATATTTTGTACTAGCAAAATACCCGCGCTTTGCAGCGGCGAAGTACTGCCTTAAAATTTTTATTAAGAACACAATTAAACCTTTTTAAAACTGAGGGAAAATATACCAATAATTATTTGTTAAGGATCTCTTTGTATGCCACGTTGTCAGTTCGGCCCTCCAGTTGTAATATGACCAAGTTGTAGCTGTGCGCTGAGCTTACTCTTGAGCATGCAACGTACAGTTGGCCATGTGAACAGTAATCTTGTTTCAAATCTCACAGCTTGGATTGCTGCTGTCATAATCGGTTTGAGTTTCATGGTTTGTTTCAATTACGACAGTATTTGTAGGACTTGTGTTGAAGAGACATTCGGCATCTGTCAAGCGT
>JANRMT010062806.1:113415378-113426288 GCA_026402145.1 Polypterus bichir lapradei | reverse complement strand
TACAGTGCTGAGCTAATTAGTAGAAATGTGCTGTATAATTAAAAAAAGAATAATCTGAAACTGAAGTTGAAACAGAGAAATTAAATATACAATTCCACAGATAAATGCATTTCTACAAAAATGATTCCATTCATTTTTCATCCATCCTGAGTTACGAGAACTGAAGCCTTTTCCCGCTAACAGTGGGAATAGACAGGAACTAAAATGAAATAGTGTGACACCCCATTTGATGGTCCAGGTTGGCTCCACGTCCTTGGCAATGCTTGAACTTGGAATGGTCGATAGTCACAGAACGTGAATGAGCTGGACAAATGAGGACACAATCAGTCAAGAGGTGGTGAAAAGTGCTTTTTACTTTTATTATTATTTTTTGTTCCACAAAAAAAAAATAACAGTGCAGTGCTCCAAATAGTCAATAAATAAATTAATAATCTACTTAAAACAAGTGCATGTGGAGGTTAAAATCCATAATAAGTAGAATAAGTAATCCATTAAAACAAAGTTTAAATCAGGGCATTAATCTGACCATCCTTTAGGAACAATGAGCCTCTGGGCTTCTTTCTAAAAACTGATATCTTCTCTGCTTACCCTGGATGGGATCCTGCAGCCAGACAAGACATCCTTCCGACAGGCAGAGCCAACACTTTATCTAGGTTTGTCTCCCTGCTACTATCCCAGGCTCTTGGCAGTGTGCTGCACTGAACTTTGCTCCTCTGACTCTTGCTGCCACTCCTCAGTCTTGAGCAGTGGGCCACTATTGAGATCTGAAGATGCTCAGCTGGAGTGACCCTCTTCAGCCCCTGTAAGCATTGGCCATATGGCCTTCTGCGGTGCACAGTTTCCTGGCACCCTGCTTTCTCTCTACTGCACTGGTCTCTGGCTTCTTACTTACTTTCACTTTCATTCTTCATTTTAACCTCTGATCTTTCCTTTTATTTGTGTCGTTTGTTTTTCCATGTTTCTCCTTTGTTTCCTGCCCAGGCTCCCTTTTATACATCTGTCATGATGCAGGTGTTGCAATAATGAAACCCAGAACACTAGCAAGGAAATTGAACAGTGCACACCTTCGGGCTGCTTGCACACACTTTTGCGTACTCCTACACCATCTTTATTTATTTTCTTAAAAACTGTTCAAAGCCATATACCTCTCATCACACCTCAACATAGGACAGACAGGACACTTGTTTTCATTGGGCCTGTTTTGCTTGTAATTAACAGGGAGCTTTTAGAATGTAGGAGCAAATAGCAGAGCCCAGAAAAAAAATCATGAAAAGGAGGTTCAGTGAGAACTATGTATCCATAGAGACAGCAGAAGAAAAACTAAAATGACTGGGAGAATTGCACGTCAAGGAATAGGCCACAGGTCAAAACTGGTAGTTGAAGAGATCTTTTGTCAAAACTAATATATGATCAAATAGTCAAAATCAAAAACAGCAGAGTTTTGAAAAGAAAGAATAACAAAATAAAGTTTTTTCCACTGGGTTAATAAGAGGTTTATCCATTAAGCTTGGATACCCTGGAAATGTCTGGGGTGGATATTTGGATGGATCACCATATAATAGGTGAAACAATTAAGACAAATGGTGTGACCCATACAGGAAACAAAATGGTGTCGCGATAATATGCTATTAAATATTAAACTTTGTCATGTGTATTCTACACAAATTTAAATATCAAAATCCTTGTGTCACAAAACAAATATAAATAAATAAAAATATAAATATAAAATATATATTTTGTCAGAAAGGAATTTGCACAAAGAAATGTATAGAAGTTGGAGATCATAATACATCCATTTTCCTAATCTTGTAATTCCAACTGAATGTTTAGCACATATTGTCCAATTGTACAAATATTTGTTTTCCTTTAAAGTCGTAAAGAATGCCTGATTCAGACAGAAAACACATAAAAACAGTAGTGTATTGAAATGTAATATTTTTTTTATTGTTGATAGATGTATACTGTGATAGCATGATAAGTTAATGTATTGCAAGGGGGTTTCCAGCTGACTAGAGGTTGTCTAGGGCAAGGGCAATATCATGGTGTCACAGGGTAGGGAAAGTCCCACACATTTTCTTCACTAGGAACAAGACTTACACAAGCAAAGCAAGAAACCATGCAAGCCGCAAGTGTGTGGAAGACCCTATTAAATACAGTGTCCTAGAAGTGCAGCTAGCAGGAGGTAAAAATCAGAAGTTAGAGTAGTGCCCTGGGTGGAAACATGCTAATGCTAAAGGACCAGCAAAGGGAAAAAGTACCTGACCTACTCCTTAAAAGAGTTTAAGAGACAGAGAGAGTTGTAAAGAGATCACATGGTCTCTGTCCTTACCCAGGGACAGGCTGATCATTTGAGGTCAAAGTGAGGGCAAATTGGCAGGAAGGTAGGATATAACATGTAGTTGTCCATTTCAGAGAGTGAACAGTTGCTTTGGAATCTCAGTTCTTTAAGGGCTACTGGTGAGGTGCAGAGATCACAAGGACTATTTGAGGGATTATACCTTGGTGCCTCATTACCAGAAAATGCAGTCCTTGTGCCTCAGAATTAATATCAGACCCCAGGAGTGGGATTAATACTCACTGCTGGGAAAAAGAGTACAGATTATTTTTGAAGAATTTGGTGTCTGGGAAAAAGGGAAGGTAACAAAGGGTTCATGGTAGCTGATAAGTGGTTGAACCAGGCAGAGAGGGGTTCAAGACCTGCATAGGTATGTCCAGAAAGGTATCAAAGTTTTGTTTATAGGCTGGTGTTTTTATACATTATGACATATCTTCTGTGCTTGATTTAGTTTAATAAACAAACATTTTTTAATATTTGTGGCTCCTTGCAGATTAAAAGAGATGCTACAAGGTTGCTTCCCCCTATTATGGTTTGTAAAAAAGTAAAGGATATAGAATATTCTCATTTTAAACCTCTATAATTGTACTGTATTTCACAAATTTCTATTAGTGCTATCATATATTGCCATATGCTGTTTTCAGTGAGTGATTCTTTCATGCGTTTTGGCTCAGAGCACTGTAACAGGTTCACATTTACAACTTTACAAATGACTAATTATTTAATTCACTCTCATAAAGGTACAGATTTGTTTAAACAAAGAGTTCCCAAACTTTTTCCGGCCGCAGACCCCTTTACCAAAAACTTTTAAAACCATCGACCCCCTAGTCATTTACTTTACTTACTCAAATTAATAAATTTGTACATTACTTGATATTAAATATTTCACTAGATATCAAACTTTTCATTTTAATCACTTGTAATTAATGATTGAAAAAGACAAAAGGACTACGGAATATGGCATTATCTTGTGCAACATTTAATATCGAAACCTGCACTAACGAAAATTAAAGCAAAAAAATACATTTTTGACATTTATGAAATAAATATGTAAATTCAAAATAAGAAAAAATAGTCCAGGCTGTACTGTCTGCATTTCTTTTTTGGGTTCCGTCATATTATTATCTGAAGAAATAAAAACTTTTATTAACAAACCATTTCGACAGCCCTGTGATAAAAAAAAAAAATAAAGTATGTACTTACTTGAAACAGAAGATTTTTGTTCAAACTCGAATAAATAAACTGTGTCCTCTGATTTTCTTTTTCGTAGTACTGCTCCTCAATAAATAATTATATTCAAAGTTCAAATTACAAATAAGTACATGTCACATCAAACGAACCAATTTATAGTGTTTTATGAAAGCATGACCATACAAGACTGATAGATTCTGCTAATATCGACTGTCCGTTGTCTCGTCCCACCACGAGCAAGTGTGGACATGCAACGGTTTTTCATGTCCTCACTTACTTTGATACATTCGATAAGACACTGCACAGACATGTTTGTGCTACATGTATTTTCATGCATTCTTACATGTGACTCTTTTAATGACACATTTTACCTTTTAGTTCGCAAGTTTGGTATGTAATGTCTTTTTATCAAAAAAGTGTTTTTTTGAATTATTTTACTTCTTAATTAGGTACCTATTGGAATCATAGATATTTTGAAGTAACAAATAGAATAGAAGTAGTAAGGGGGTCTATTTTTGTTGTCGTTGACCCCCAAATTTTTTTGTTGAAACTATCGACCCGTAGAAAGTTCATATCGACCCCAGGGGGTTGATATCAACCACTTTGGGAACTCTTGGTTTAAGCAAACAGTATGTGATGGTGCGGGATGGCTTCATGCTACCGGATCCCACTGGGAAGCCTCTTTAACCTGCCACCGGCAATAACGTAACTGGATAAGCTTGGCATATGAGGACACTACCCAAAGCAAGGGGAAGATGCA
Source organism: Polypterus bichir lapradei (assembly GCA_026402145.1). NCBI lineage: Eukaryota > Metazoa > Chordata > Cladistia > Polypteriformes > Polypteridae > Polypterus > Polypterus bichir. Next base: position 113,422,002 of record JANRMT010062806.1, on the reverse strand, counting down.
AAGTACTCATTGCTTTTATTAAAGCAATTAAAAAAAAATAACAAGAACTGTTCAACAAGTGCAGTGTGAAGTTTCTAAATAAATAAATAATCCAATTGAAAAGGTGAATTTAAAATTAGAATAAATAAGTCCATTAAAACACGGTTAAAACCAGCTGGCAGGAAAGTGTCCTTTCTAAAAGCCATTTGCATTGTTCTTTTAACTGGCATCTCCTCTGCTTATCTCATGTGGTTCTTGCAGCAGAGGAGCCACCCTACTGACAGACACAGCTGACCTTTCACAGGTCCCTACCATCCCATGGCTACGGTAAGGCTCCCACTCCGGACCTAGGTTTAGGTCTCCAAAGGTCATGGTACTCAAAATGGGGCTCTTGGTCCAAGCCTCTGACTCACGCTGCCTTCCTGGGCTTCTGAAACCTCCCCCAAGTCGATAGGCTGGAGCAATCCACTACAGCAGCCTCCTGGGTGTTTAACACCCAGTTCAGGGGCTGTCCATACAGCTGCCTGTCTCTGTTCCCACTCTTGAGCTCACTCACACCGGCTCCTTTTGCTGCCTGCCTTTTTCTCTCTCTCTGTTTAACCTCTGTTCTGTCCTCTTCTTTCAGATCTTGTGCTCCCTTTTATAGGCTGGGGAGCGGTCGCAGGTGAGATCACCTGATTGCCACTCCGGGATGATAATGAGACAATCAGACCACGTGCCGGCAAGGCAATGTACGGTCAGCTGACTGCCATGCACCATCCCGGTAAAGCCTGTGTTGGGCCATCTAATATGATGACAGAATATTTTCATGCTTTTATTCTGAGACTCCCAGTATCTCAGATGTCTTTCCCACGGGTAGGAAAAAGTAAATAGATCCATAGCACCCAAAGACTAATAAGTAGGGAGCCCAAATTCCTTACCAGATGTAGGAAGTTTGATTAAATGATTTCTTGAGACAGAAATTTATTAAATCCTCCCATATGGAACACCATCTGGTACTTATCTGATATCAGTATTCTATATATTGTAACTCAATTCCCTTAGTCTTTTATATACACCTTTATATAGGTATGCATTTAATTTTAATGTGGGGCTGTTCATTGTAGGAAATGTTAACTTTATATTTCCTGTTAACATAGACCATCTGTTATGTTAAATAATTAACCTTTTGACTTTTATAGTAGTTCTTCACCTTTCTTCAACTATTACTCACCTTATATTTTCTTTAGTCATCCTTCCTAGTATTGAAAAGGCTTGTTATGGCACATAATTTGGTCTTTAGAATTACTGGTTGCTTAATGCTGAGTATTGCAATTTTATTTTTTCATGACGTGACATTCATTTTAGCCTTTCTGCTTGTAGTGTTCTAAATAGACTTTCAAATAGAATGAAAGCAACTAGAAGGATTTTAGAAATTTTGACCAGGGCAATTCTAACTTAGAAACAAACATGGGGAACTGATTATAGTTTACAGAGCCACTCACAAGATTGTAAGATACACATTGTAAAAAATGTTATTTTGCATTAACTAAAGACATAGTTATAGAAATAATTGTATAAACCTTGAAAAATTATATTTAACTGAATATTTTTGCATTTTTATTTAATTTGAACAATGTGATTCATTTATGTAAGAGCATAAGAACAATCCAATAAATCTCACCAATTCTATTCACCTAAATTTTCCATAATATCATTGGGTTGAGTTTTGATGGTTCCTGAATTTCTACTGTCTGCTACACTACATGCTTATTCTATGTATCTGTGTTTCTCTTTGCAAATAGACCTTTTCAACATTTGTATGAAATTTACCCTTAAGCTCTATCTTTTTCCCTATATTCTTGTTAAAGAGTTCATTTAAAGTAACAGCAGGGATCCACTGTACTAATTTCCTTCCATCATGTCACCTCTCAATTTTCCTTTGCTTAAACTAAAAAAGGTTCAACTCCTTCAGTCCTTCCTCATAACTCATACCTTATCGTCTTGGAATCAGCCTGTTCGATCTTCTCTGAATATTCTGTAGTACTGTTATGTCTTTTTTTGTAATAATGAAAACAAAACTGTAAACAATACTTCAGGTGAGGCCTCCCTAGTGTGTTATATAGATTAGGCATGACCTCCCTTGATTTATAATCCACACATTTGCCTATGCAACCTAAGATTCTGTTCATCATCTTGAGTGCTTTTGTATGCTGTGTAGATATAGTGGCGAGTGCATTATGATGCCTAAGTCCTTCTCATAAGGGGTACTTACAATTGTCAGATGTCCTCGTTGTGTTTTCATTTCTCACATTTTTGCTTCTAACATGTAATACTTCATATGTACTTATATTAAAAAACATATCAAATTAAATCAAATATTAGATTGATTTTTATTGAAGTCTGCCTAATTCTGTATGTGTTTCAGGTTCCACAATAGTGATTTGGTTGATTCTAGGTTAATTTAATATCTTTTGCAAACTTAACCATCTTGTTATTTAAATTTATATCCAGATTATCTATCTTAATTAAAAAAGCAGGGGCCCCAGCACTGAAACCTGACAAACAACACTTTTAACATCATCTAATAATGACAGAGTTGCTCACACCATAACTCATTGCTTTCAGTGGTAAAGCAATTTGCACCAATATATACACTGTTCCTTTAATTTGTTGTTTTTTTTCTTGACACAAGTGCTGTATCTCCTGCAGCATTTCTTTTGCTGTTGGTTGCACTACATAGCATCTAAGGGTGGCTAACTGCATCAAATGTCAATGAATGAAATAAGTGCTTCAAAATGGCACATCGTGACAGAATGACTGTGACACTTACTTCCATGTACTGTATACGCCTCATCCTCCATGATTGTCTACTTATTTAAGACAGAATTTTCAACATATTCAGCACATTCTTTGCTTCATTTGTAACAGATGTCAGTCAGTCAGTCAGTCATTTCCCAACCCACTACATCCTAAAACAGGGTTACAGGGCTCTGCTGGAGCCAGTCCCAGCCAGCACAGGGTGCAAGGCAGGAACAAATCCCTGGGCAGGGTGCCAGCCCACCGCAGGGCACACACTATGGACAATTTAGGACTGCCAGTGCACCTAACCTGCACGTCTTTGGACTGTGGGAGGAAACTGGAGCACCCGGAGGAAACCCATGCAGACACGGGGAGAACATGCAAACTCCACGCAGGTAGGACCCGGGAAGCGAACCCAGGCCTCCTTACTGTGTGGCAGCAGCGCTACCACTGCACCACTGTGCTGCCCATAACAGATAGCATTATGACTCAAATCAGTTTAATAATGAGCAGTCACTTACACTTTATCAAAGTGCAGGTGCCAGCTTAGAGTTACACTGTAGTAGTTGTTATAGGCATTATTTAGGTTTATCTGTTTGACTCTACATCACAATCAGTGCTAACAGGAGAGCCTCACCAATTACTTTTTCTGTGGTTTTCATTGGCATATAATTAACGGTCAGTTACAAATGTCTTGGTAGGTTTCAGCAAGTCATAACTTTGAATAAACTCAAGGATCTTTCCTCAAGGTTTTGGGTACTGAACATCTGAACATGTAGAAACTGGTTTAAGGGGTGACAGGTTAGCTGATTTTTGTCTTCTATTAAATACTATAAAGTTATGTATTAAATTACATTCTTGTTAACCGTTGAGACAATGTGGTGTATTGGACGAATATGTAATTCCTCTGTACTCTGTACATGCAACAATACTAATATTGCTATTTCTTAATTTTGAAATATGTGGCATAAATATGCAGAGCACACTTTCAAATGAAGAATGTCTACAAAGTTACAGTTTGTATTGGTTTTTCACACATTTTAGTTTTGTAATGTTTACATTTTTTTTTCTCATTGTTTTGCTTCATATTGCACAATTAAAATAGAGTTCAGAAAAGAATGTGGCTAACTCTCACAAAATGAATTTATATTTGGCTCATTTGGAAATGGTCAGTATCATGTGTTTTGTGTTTTGTAATTGGAGAAAAAGCCCCTTGCTGTCACTTGTCCCTGGGTGCACACCCAGAATGCCCTGATGGTAGATTTGCCCGTGGTATACCCACTAACGCTACTGTCACTCCACTCCATGCATCCAACCACATTTTCATTCAATTGTCACTGCTCCTTTCCTCTTTTTCCACTTCCATTCCTCCCACTCTACCCTTTCTCCATCACGTCCACTTATTCTGTTCCCCCTGTTTCTTTACTTTATTCTTTTCTGTCCTCCCTCCTCCTGGCCATGTCTGTCTTGATACTATTGATGCCACTAACACATATCCTTTTATCTTGATACTGTCTGTCCTCTCTCCACTAGGCATGCATGCTAAAGCCCTTCCTGCCCATGACTTAGTGAAGGTCAGCATAGTCTATGGACAGAGCTTTGGACATCTGAAAGGTCAAATGCCCAGACTGACTTGGATATGTAGCGATCTCTTCTATCTTCCTTCTCTTTTGCTACCACCAATGCTAAGGCAAATTTCTTTTAAAACAGGATTAGCAGCACACCTGATAATCATAGCTTGGTCTCTGCTTTTACCCCCCTCCTCAACCCTCCATCATCTCCACACTCGGCTCCTTGACTGTTTATGACTTTGCAACCTTTTTTCAGGAAAAGATAGCTGTCAACAACAACAACAACATTTATTTCTATAGCACATTTTCATACAAAAATGTAGCTCAAAGTGCTTTACATGATGAAGAAAAGAGAAATAAAAGACAAAGTAAGAATTAAAATAAGACAACACTAATTAACATAGAATAAAAGTAAGGTCCGATGGCCAGGGAGGATAGAAAAAACAAAAAAAAAAAAACTCCAGACGGCTGGAGAGAAAAAAATAAAATCTGCAGGGTTTCCAGACCATGAGACCGCCCAGCCCCCTCTAGGCATTCTACCTAACATAAATGAAAACAGACCTCTTTGTATTTAGGGTTCTCATGGAAGGACTTGATGATGTTGGTCATGTAGACTTCTGGCTTTTAATCCATCAATGTAGGAAGATCATGGTGCTTTGATTAGGTGGTGGTGGCGCAGGTTGCCGCCACAAAAAAACGGGAAAAGAAACAGAAGATAGAGTAGGGGTTAGTACGGATTTTAGAGCCACCATGAATAGTTATGATAATAAATTGAATATACAGAGTATCAGGATTAAATTAAAATGAAGTTATGAGAAGGCCATGTTAAAGTAATGAGTTTTTTAGCAGTTTTTTAAAGAGCTCTACTGTATTAGCCTGGCGAATTCTTATTGGCAGGCTATTCCAGATTTTAGGTGCATAACAGCAGAAGGCCGCCTCACCCCTTCTTTTAAGTTTATCTCTTGGAATTCTAAGCAGACACTCATTTGAGGATCTAAGGTTACGATTTGGAATATAAGGTGTCAGACATTCCGATATATAAGATGGAGCGAGATTATTTAAGGTTTTGTAAACCATAAGCTGTATTTTAAAGTAAATTCTGAATGACACAGGTAACCAGTGTAGTGACATCAAAACTGGAGAAATGTGCTCGGATTTTCTTTTCCTAGTTAGGATTCTAGCAGCTGCATTCTGCCCTAGTTGCAAACGATTTATGGTTTTTTTGGGTAGTCCTGAGAGGAGTGTGTTATAGTAATGTAGTCGACTGAAAACAAAAGCGTGAACTAATTTCTCAGCATCTTTCAATGATATAAGTGGTCTAACTTTTGCTATGTTTCTTAAGTGAAAAAATGCTGTCCTAGTGATCTGATTAATATGCGATTTAAAATTCAGGTCACAGTCAACAGTTACCCCTAAATTCTTTACCGTCGTGTTGACTTTTAATCCTAATGTATCAAGTTTATTTCTAATAATCTTATTGTCTCCATTATTGCCAATCAGTAAAATTTCTGTTTTCTATTTATTTAGCTTGAGAAAGTTACTATTCATCCAATTAGAAACACAAGTAAGACATTGTGTCAGTGAAATAACAGCGTCTGGGTCATCAGGTACTATTGATAAATACAGCTGTGTGTCATCAGCATAGCTGTGGTAACTCACGTTGTGCCTCGAAATAATCTGACCTAACGGAAGCATGTTAGGTCAGATTTTCAAGTCCTTCCAACAGAGGACTGTTTAATTTATGTTAGGTAGAATGAGGGAGAATGCCCAGAGGGGGCTGGGTGGTCTCGTGGCCTGGAACCCCTGCAGATTTTATTTTTTCTCTCCAGCTGTCTGGAGGTTTTTTTTTTTTGTTTTTTCTGTCCTCCCTGGCCATCGGACCTTACTCTTATTCTATGTTAATTAGTGTTGTCTTATTCTAATTCTTACTTTGTCTTTTATTTTTCTTTTCTTCATCATGTAAAGCACTTTGAGCTACATTATTTGTATGAAAATGTGCTATATAAATAAATGTTGTTGTAATGCATCAAGTTTATTTCTAATAACCCCATTATATCCATTACAGTACTAGCAAAATACCCGCGCTTCGCAGCAGAGAAGTAGTGTGTTAAAGAAGTAATGAAAAAGAAAAGGAAACATTTTGAAAATAACATAACATGATTATCAATGTAATTGTTTTGTCACTGTTATATATATATATACACACACACACACGTAAACATATACATATATATACACATACATATATATATACACACACACACACACATACATCCACATATATATACATATA
>JANRMT010062806.1:113368127-113397636 GCA_026402145.1 Polypterus bichir lapradei | reverse complement strand
ATTAATATATATATATATATATTTATATATATATATATATATATATAATAAGTTTGGGACATCTCTGGTTGTTTTTAGGGGCTAACATATGGTGTGTTTTGCAGTTGCTGGAGTCCAGGTCTGGAGTCATCCAAACAGATGCAGAGAGAGAACTGTGGCAGGCTGCAATTCTGGACCTGATGTCCGATGAAGAGGATGCCATCGTTGATGGAAGACCGGTGTGGGTTGTGAGGTCTCCACCTCACAGGAACCCACAATTGTCTGAGCTTTGCCAGCAGCTTCAGTCCAGATTGGAGGTGGATATGCGCTATGCTCTTACACACCGTCAGCGTGTAAGAGCTGATGGAATTGGGCCAGAAGAAGATTCATTTTTGGAACTTTAATAAGCACTGGTGCATGTGTTTGTTTCTGTTTGTTTCATTGCTTTTAATTTACTTGCACCGTCATATTTGCAAATTTTTTTCTCCATATTTTCAGTTTTTTCTTATTCTTACGTTGTATATTTATTAGTGTTTGGTTTTATTTTAATAAACACATTTCTGAATCAATTTTATTCTCATTTTTTAAACGGTGCGGGGGATGTATAGTACAGTGGGGGGTGGGGGTGGGGAGTGTATATGGTCCGTCTACATACCTGCCCAATAACCAATCAAGTCACTAAGCTATGAGTCAATGTTAAGATAAAAGACCAATTTAGAACAGCAGAGTTGTGCAGAGGTGTAAAATGCAAATGGTTCTTGAGGTGTGAATGTCTCCTTGAAAGAGCCTTGAGTGGATTATTTGCCATGGCAACAAATGGCTGTACCATGGAAGAATCCCTCAGCAAGATACATCCGAATTGGTATCAATCCGGAAGTATCCTAGGTTGGTGGAATTTGATGTATACGCTCAGTGGTACTTGTAGATACTTCCGAAAATCAGTGGTGTACACAGGAGTTTCCTAGTACAGATACACCTCTTTTCATGTAGTGTAGTTTTAAGTGTAATCCTGCTAAACTTATGTGGATACAACCTATATATGAGACACACCTTAAAGGGGGTCTTTGAGGAAACTAATAGTCATTGTGGGCCTTATGTAACAAGTTTTGAGTATTAACGAAGCAAGTCAGTTAAAAAAGACCCCAAGGGCTACGGGCCGTAAGTCTGACACCCCTGCTGAAGCTTGACTTGTAGTGATTTAAGTATTTTGCTTGTATTTTATTATTATTTTAAGTCACCTTGTAGCTCCCAGGTGAGGTGGAGAATCCAGGTTGAGAACCACTGTGTTTTCTTTTTTTTTTTTGACTCAGCTTGCTGTGTCTTGCTCATCAACATGCTACTTTAAACAGTGAGATTTTAATATTTACTAAAGCAAAAATTCTACAAAATGCCGAGAGGATAGATTAGTTGATATTTGAATGTTTTACAATAAACAGCATAAAGTAAATCTCTGTACTATATGTTTTGCCAAAGTATAGTAAACATTATTTTAAAGAAGTTAAATAATGTTTTTACATTATGTGGAAATAAGATTCATCTTCTTCTTCTTCTTCTTCTTTCGGCTGTTCCCGTTAGGGGTCGCCACAGCGGATCATCTTCTTCCATATCTTTCTGCCCTCTACATCTTATTCTGTCACACCCACCACCAGCATGTCCTCTCTCACCACATCCATAAACCTTCTCTTAGACCTTCCTCTTTTTCTCTTGCCTGGCAGCTCTATCTTTAACATCCTTCTCCCAATATACTCAACATCTCTTCTCTGCACATGTCCAGACCAACGCATCTCACCTCTCAGACTTTGTCTCCCAACTGTCCAACTTGAGCTGACCCTCTGATGTCCTCATTTATAATCCTATCCATCCTCATCACACCCAATGCAAATCTTAGCATTTTTAACTCTGCCACCTCCAGCTCTGTCTCCTGCTTTCTGGCCAGTGCCACTGTGTCCAAACCATATAACATAGCTGGTCTCACTACCGTCCTGTAGACCTTCCCTTTCACTCTTGCCAATACCCGTATGTCACAGATTATTCCTGACACTCTTCTCCACCCATTCCACTCTGCCTGCACTCTCTTTTTCATCTCTCTTCCACAATCCACATTACTCTATACTGTTGATCATAAAGTATTTAAGCTCATCCACCTTCGCCAACTCTACTCCTTGCATCCTCACCATTCCACTGACCTCCCTCTCATTTACACACATGTATTCTGTCTTGTTCCTACTGACCTTCATTCCTGTCCTCTCTACAGCATATCTCCACCCCTCCAGGGTCTCCTCAACCTGTTCCCTACTATCATTACAGACCACAGAGTCATCAGCAAACATCATAGTCCATGGGGACTCCTGTCTAATCTCGTCTGTCAACCTGTCCATCACCATTGCAAATAAGAAAGGGCTCAGAGCCGATCCCTGATGTAATCCCACCTCCATGTTGAATGTATCCATCAATCCTACTGCAGTTCTTACCACTGTCACACTTCCCTCTTACATATCCTGTACAACTCTTAAATACTTCTCTGCCACTCCCGACTTCCTCATACAATACCATAGTTTCTCTCGAGGCACCCTGTCATATGCTTTCTCCAGGTCCACAAAACACAATGCAACTCCTTCTGGCCTTCTCTATACTTCTACATCAACACCCTCAGAGCAAACATTGCATCTGTGGTGCTCTTTCTTGGCATGAAACTATACTGCTGCTCACTAATCATCACCTCCCTTCTTAACTGAGCTCCCACTACTCTTTCCTATAACTTCATGCTGTGGCTCATCAATTTTATCCCCCTGTAGTTACTACAGTCCTACACATCCCCCTTATTCTTAAATATCAGCACCAGTACACTTCTTCTCCACTCCTCAGGCATCCTCTCACTTTCCAAGATTCCATTAAACAATCTGGTTAAAAACTCCACTGCCATCTCTCCTAAACACCTCCATGCTTCCACAGGTATGTCATCTGGACCAACGGCCTTTCCAGTTTTAATCCTCTTCATAGCTGTCCTTACTTCCTCCTTGCTAATTCGTTGCACTTCCTGATTCACTATCTCCACATCATCCAACCACTTCTCTCTCTTATTCTCTTCATTCATCAGCCTCTCAAAGTACTCTTTCCATCTGCTAAACAAACCCTCCTCGCTTGTGAGCACATTTCCATCTTTATCCTTTATTACCCTAACCTGCTGCACATCTTTCTCAGCTCAGTCCCTCTGTCTTGCCAATTGGTACAGGTCCTTTTCTCCCTCCTTAGTGTTCAGCCTCTCATACAATTCATCATACGCCTTTTCTTTAGCCTTCATCACCTCTCTGTTCACCTTGCGCCTTATCTCCTGGTACTGTTGTCAACTTTCTACATCTCTCTGACTATCCCACTTCTTCTTTACCATCCTCTTCCTCTTTATACTTTCCTGTAAAGGACTCATAATATTATAATTTTCATGGTGTGTTAATATAGGAATATAGGATTAAGATGAGATGCAGCTTTTAAGAGAAGAAAATATGCAAACAAGATTGTAGAGCTCATAATGGAAAGGCTAGGTTCCCAGTTTGGCATGACTGGGTTGGGCAAGTATTTTTAGAAAGGTTGTTGGCAGCTTTCAGATAAAGAGTAGTCTGAAGGCATGTGGAAGTTTTGCAAATATAAAAGCAAATGCTTTTGTAGTGCCATGACTATAGATTGGCTATTTTAGCTGTGCATAAAGCACATACATTATATGCTTGTAAGGAAGTATAAAATAAGTGACTGGACCTTTTACAGCTAGCGTGACTATAATCTTTGTTGAAATCTCACTGACAAGTAACAACGCAATTGGCAAGTTATCATTTGTACAATTGTAGCATGATGCAACTCTTTCTTCATGTAAGCTATGTGATCCTATGTATCATCCTCATTTACCAGTACTTTTCCAATAGAATTACCTCCTTGACACATTATATTAAATAGTGGATCTGAGAACTCTTTTGTGACAGTGTTTTTAAGCTTGCCACAGCAGCATCCCAACCAACAGGAGCAACTCAGATGGCTTAAAAAGAAAAGTCTGTAAACTCTTTAACTGCTCAAGGCAACCCACCTGACACAAAGCTTGCTCTGTAGACATTGTTTTACATTGTTCAAGTTATATGATATCATTTGATTAACTCCTAGTGTTTGATATGTCTGGTTTCTCTGCAAAATAAACATTTAATGGTTAAAGAAAAATAAAGTTTGTTTTTACCTATTTCAAATGACTTCATGCTCACTGACATTAGCAATTGCCAAAAGGGCAGGGATTGCTTTCCTACCCAATTCAGGTCATGTGGAGATGCAAGGGGACACCTTGGGCAGCATCACAGTGGTGAAAAGCTGGGTTTATCTGAAGGAAAGGTGAATGGTGGTAGGATGTAGCCCTAGAAAAGTGAATCCCATCACTGGTGAGGTTCCCAGGGGTAAGCATTGCATGGTGTGTATGTAACAGAAGGTTAATAGGCTAGGTTATTGTTCAGGGACATTTCTTGCTCTTTAATTACAAAAAAGACTTATATAGTGCCTTTCATGAAAAGCAACAAATACATACAGGGTTAAAAGTAATGTACAGTTATCATGTGAGTACAGATTTAACTGCTCATAAAAAAATTTAAGCTTGAACATGAGTATATGAAAGGGCATATATAGTATTGGTGGTATTTGGCTTGATAGCTTTTGATACAGCTACTTTACATTTATAGAAATGAACTAGATTATTCACTGAAGATCGAAGTATGTGTCCAATTGAAACGTCATAACTACAATAAAATTGGCAAGGTAATTTACCATGTGCATTTCATATTATGTACAAAATACAGCTGAATGGCTATCATACTATTTACTTTAGATATTAATACTTTTGAAAATTTTTGAAGTTTTCCATATTCTGTGGGAGACACTAGAGTGTAGAACAGCAAAGAAAAGGAGTAATGTATTATCTGTCTAGCCAAAGTCTCCTTAAAAATATTGATATTAGATCTGAGTGCCACATTTGATACCATTGATCACAATATTCTTAGAAATCACCTTAGTCAGTGGGTGGGCCTCTCTGGCAGTGTCTTAAATTGGTTTGAATCCTACCTGGCAGGTTGAAAATTCTTTGTTAGTTGTGGTAATTATACTTCAAAGACCCATTATATTCTATATGGTGTTCCACAAGGCTCTATCCTGGGTCCACTGCTCTTTTCGATCTACATACTTCCATTAGATCAGATTATCTCGGGGCATAATGTGAGCTACCACAGCTATGCTGATAACACGCAGCTGTATTTATCAATAGCACCTGATGACCCCGACTCTGTTGTTTCACTAACACAGTGTCTTACTTGTGTTTCTGAATGGATGAGTAGTAATTTTCATAAGCTAAATAAAGAGAAAACTGAAATTTTAGTGATTGGCAATAATGGATATAATGAGGTTATTAGAAATAAACTTGATGCATTAGGATTAAAAGTCAAGACGGAGGTAAAACATTTAGGGGTAATTATTGACTCTGACCTGAATTTTAAATTTATATATTAATCAGATCACTAGGACAGCATTTTTTCACTTAAGAAATATAGCAAAAGTTAGACCTCTTATAACACTGCAAGATGCTGAGAAATTATTTCACGCTTTTGTTTTCAGTCGGCTAGATTACTGTAACGCACTCCTCTCAGGACTACCTATAAAAGACATCAATTGATTGCAGCGAGTGCAGAATGCAGCTGCTAGAATCCTAACTAGGAAAAGAAAATGGTTACCTGTGTCATTCAGAAATGACTTTAAAATACTGCTTGTGGTTTACAAAGCCTTAAATAATCTCGCTCTATCTTATACTTCGGAATGTCTGACACCTTACATTCCAAATTATAACCACAGATCTTCAAATGAGTGTCTGCTTAGAATTCCAAGAGCTAAACTTAAAAGAAGTGGTGAGGCGGCCTTATGCTGTTATGCACCTAAAATCTGGAATAGCCTGCCAATAGGAATTCACCAGGCTAATATGGTGGAGTACTTTAAAACACTGCTAAAAACACATTAGTTTAACATGGCTTTCCCATAACTTCATTTTAGTTTAATCCTGATTCTCTGTATATTCAATTAATTACCATTACTATTCATGGTGGCTCCAAAATCCGTACTAACCCCTGCTCTCTCTTTTGTTCTTTTTCTGGTTTTCTGTGGTGGTGATCTGCGCTACCACCACCTAATCAAAGCACCATGATGTCCCTCCATTGATGGATTAAAGGCCATAAGTCCATGTAACCGTCATCATCAGGTCCTACCATGAGAAACCTGAATATAATGAGGACTGATCATTTATGTTAGGTAGAATGCCTAGAGGGGGCTGGGTGGTCTCATGGCCTCAGAGTGCCTGTAGATTTTATTTTTTCTCTAGCCATTTGGAGTTTTTTTTTTGTTTTTTCTGTCCTCTCTGACCATCGGACCTCACTTTTATTCTATGTTAATTAGTGTTCTCTTATTTTAATTCTTACTTTGTCTTTTTTTCTCTTTCTTCATCATGTAAAGCACTTTGAGCTACATTATTTGTATGAAAATGTGCTATAGAAATAAAGGTTGTTGTTGTTTGGTGGACAGTACTTGAGAAGAAAAAGAAGGCTGAGTAATGGAAAACAATTTAATGCTTTAATATATTTTCTCCAGGTCTATGTTTATTTCTTCTCATCCTGAGAAGCTTGTGGAGTTTACATTTGACACTACAAACTGAGTGCTAGCAAAAATAGATGACAGAAACAATTCAAGCCCACCAGGACAATATTCAAAATTGGGCAACCATTTGGAAAAAGGACGATATGCAGGTACAAAGTATCAATGCCGCAAATTACTTAATGCAGAAGGGGCACAGGGCTAGCAGACAACTGGACAGGTTGGATTTACATGTGACAATAATGACCTTATGAACCTACTTTAGAAGAGAAACCACACAGATTAGTGGAGAGCCTCTTTGAATGGCAGTGTTGTTATTTGTGCTTATGATGTTAATAACTCAGTGAAGGGAGAGAAATTTAAGTTAATCCAACTGGTGAATATATCCTATTGTACAATGAAAAGCATTTTCTGTTAGTTCCACTGATTTAGGAAGATGCAGTGATTAATGTAGAACAGAGTATAAAGAAACACCTAACAAAATTACTAAATAATTACTCAATAAATATATATATATAAATAACAAATTAAACAAATACATTATCAGGTATAACTAACATAAATCAGTAACAAGTCAGTTAAGTGAATCTCTATTGAATTAACTGATTGGTAGTGTGGGTGCTTACATATTGGATTTTTGGTCACAAAACAAAAATATGGTTGCATCTGAGTCAGCAGTTTAGTGGTTGGAAGTAAAAACTATTTGAAGTCTGGGGTCTTACATCCAATGCTATGATCACACATGCTGGACTGCAGGATGCTCATAGTTTGATTAGTTGTGTTGGGTCTGTTACAATGGAAAAGTGTTGTCTTCTGGTTTCTCTTGCCATTTAATCAAGGTGGTGTTCAGTTCGAAGGCTCTGGGGCTTTTCTACGAGCTTCAGAGAGATCATGACATTGACAGTTGGCTGAGCTAAAGCCTTTAAACAACATTATGAAATTAATAATTCATTTGCCAAGGTGGATTGTTTGTTAATGGTGTTCTGTTTTCATCTGTTTACTTTGTAGGCAAACAGTTTTGAATCCAGTATGTTTTGGATGTGGGGCCATGGCTAGCCACTTGAAGCACTTTATGATGGTAGAGGTGAGTGCTACAGGCCAGTAAACATTCAGTTATATCAATCTGCATTTCTTTAACCCTGAAATGGTGATAGTTGGCAGCAAGGGTTTCCTAACATTAACAGGTGGGACTGTACTACAAGTTATGGATGGCAGTTAGAATGAATGTATGAATTCTGGGGATGCCTGGGGGAGCTTAAGTGGAAAAGCATCAGGACTTTCAAACAGTAATCTTATTTTCAGAAGTACGTCCTAACTCCAAAAGTAATACCTGTTTAGTGTGTAAAGGTCATTTGCCACTAGTGGTCCAGTGGCTCAGAAATAAAGTAAGGATAGTTCTTTAATTCAATGTTTAGCTGCGAATCTAGGAGTTTTTATTTCTTGGGGTATTATATATAATAATCAATTTGTAAACTCACACATTGTTTCAGACCATCTTAGGCTACTTATTTTTAAAAGTAAATGCCTGTGCTTCTAATTGGGATAGTCTTTCATAAAAAACTTTTTTTTTTCCTAAATCGGAATACTTAATATCTGTGAGACCATAAGCTGTGCAAAAGATCCAAATTCGGAGCTGCCACGCTTCAAATCCATAGCCACAAGGTCTTTTAGACTTTTAATAGTCAATAGTTTTTTTGTTTGTTAAACAGTGCATATATATATTTAAAATAGATTAAAAATCAAAGTTCATCAGTTTAAATTCAATGCCATCTAAGATTGTGCTCCTTGGTTATTTTATTTGTTTTTCTTTTTTCTGTTATAATTGTAAGCTTTTTCTTGCTTAATTTTGGCTTGCTGTTCAACAATGCATTTTACTTACATATGTGTAATGTTTGATTTTTTTTAAGGAAAAATGTGACTCCCTTATTGTTTTTATCTCAACTATGGGAAGCTTTAATGATTTAATTAATGGACCAGATCAAAAATTACTAAGATCAGTTCTGAAATTAGTGAAACAGTATTGTTTCTTCATAACTTTACAAAAAAACAACTAAATACAGTAAATAAGTTAAAAAAATTGACATAATGTTTACTTTTTAAATACAAGTAAAGCTTATCAGTTGCTGCTTCACATACACAGCACTCTTTATGAGTAAGTGGATAAAACAATCTTGATGTTTACAGACGTAGCGGAAAAAAATTGGTACACTTGCATTTTATTCAAACAATGCACCAGTTGTACTAAAAAGTATTGACATAGTTTTATAAGTGGAACAAAACAAAAAAGCTGGGAAAAGAGCTCAATTCTTGTTTCAGGTCAAAATTGTTGGAACCCTTCAGAAGTTGAAGCAGTCTAACATTTTTGAATGCTTATCACAGGTAGCTTCAATTCTGTCATCAATTATTCAGCTAGTTTAAGCAACTCACTTCATTGTTTGAGACACACTAAACATGGTAAAGAATAGCAAAAGCAGAGACTTGTCTCAGGAGGCAAGATGGACAGTAACAGTTAAATATGATCACCCTAAAGGCAAGAAGACCATCTGAAAAAGCTTGATGTTCATTTGACCACTGTTGTGAAAATCATCAAGAGGTTTATGACCCATGTGACTGTATGGGCCACATGGCAAAAGCTAACTCAAGACTGAAGAGAAAGACTGTTTGAATGATGAAGAAATAGCCAAGGAAAACTTCAAAACAGGCCCAAGCTACCCTTCAAGCTCAGGATGAATAGAGAGAAACACAAGCTCTCGAGTTTTACACAATGCATGCTGACATGCTACAACCCTTTGAGCGAAAGTCCTTTGGACAGATGACACAAAACAAGAGTCTTTTGATAGTTCACACCAACACTGTGTTCAAAGTAAAAAAAAAGAAACAAAGAACACAATCCCTACTGTGAAACATGGAGGAGGCTTAGTGATGTTTTGTGGTTGCTTTGCTGCCTTATTGAATCTGAAATGAAATCAGAATCAGTCTGTGTATGTGGTGAAGCATATAGCCCAGTATCAGAAAGCTGTGTTTAAGTCAAAACAGATCTCATAAAACAGCCAAGAATGGAGGAGAAAAAACATGGGGCCATTCTGAAGTGGCCTGCTATGAGTCCCGTTCTGAATTCATTGAACAACTGTGGAAAGAGCTGAAAGTCAAAGCTGGGAGAAGCTGCCCACCAGGCCTGATTGAACTGAAGAAGATTGGGCAAAATGAACAGCTGAGAAGTGGAGAAATCTCACTTTTTGCTACAGGAAGCACTTGATGGGAATAATTTTAGGCTGTGTTACAGAATATTAGGTTAAAGGTACCAATATGTTTGTGCATGCTATTTTCATTTGTTTAAAATAATATGTTTGATCATGAATCAAAAGCAAATGTTGTGAAAATGATTCTTTACCAGTCCCCTAATAGTTAACACTGGATTACTCCAAGCTGTTTTAGAAGTCTGTGAATAACATTTTTAAGTATGTATAGTATGTATTAACTATATACTGTATATATAAAATTACTAGCTGTGTTTTAATTTTTAAAGACAATGGGCCTCAATTATAATGCCATCAGATAATCAGATGTATCAAAAATATTATGTAAGAATTAGTATTTTTTGTACCAGGAGCTAATATTATTCATTCAGTGAACCTCTTTACTTGTGTGCATGCTATATACAGTACATCAGTAAAACATTTGTGCTATAGATCAGTTACTGCTTTTACTTGTGACTGACCTTTTGTTTTGCTGATTGTCATTGTATTACACAATTTTGCAGGAAACTGTATTCTTTTTAATTGAAAGAAAGTAAGTAGTGGGAATAATGGGAATTATAGGTATAAATGTAATTTCTCCTGTAGCACATCTTGTCATAATGGTATCTTCAATCACAATTTAAAGTAATAGTTGATGTGTAATCTTTACAACGTTTTGAAGGATTTAGATCAAAAGCAATGCACACATTGAAACAGGTAGTTTATGAAAAAAATAGTTTACCTCAAAAAAAATGGGGAACTAAAAACTGATGAGATTATGCCACAAGTGGAGAAGTGTTAGTATCTCTAGATCTTTTTCATGAGTAAGGGAAGAAGAGAGTGGGAGATCGACAGGTGGAACAGAGTGGTATCAGCAGTTATACGAACAATGTACCAGTTAGTTGTGGGGAAGAAAGAGCTGAGCCAAAAGTCAAAGCTCTTGATTTGCTGGTCAATCTATGTTTCAATCCCCTTACCTATCGTCATGAGTTATGGGCATTGACCGAATGAAGTAGATCACAGATTCATGCAGCAAAAATGAATTTTCTCCACAGGTGTTTGAGCTCAGCCTTAGAAATAGGATGAGGAATGTAGACGTTTAGGAGACACTCAAAATAGAGCCGTTGCTCCTCTGAATCAAAAGGAGCTACTATAGATGAGTTAGTTGAGGCATATGTTTAGGATGGCTCCTGAATGCCTTCCTGCAAAGGTGTTTTGGACATGTACAATCAGGAACAGAGCTTGGGCTAGATCCAGGGTACATTGGAGAGATTATATCTCTCAGGTGGCCTGGGAATGCCTCTGTATACATCTGGAAGTGTTGGATGAGGTGGAAGGGAAAAGGTACATCTCTGCATCTTTGCTTAGACTGCTGCCACCGCAACTCGTCACCTGGATAAATGGCAGAAAATGAATGAATGGATGGATGTTTTTTCTCCAACAGCCATAGCCAGTCAGTAAAGTTCTAAAAATGAATTGTGTTTTAATGTAATTGATACAAACAACAAAAACTTTTACAGGCTGCACATGCAATGAACATTTTAAGAATTTTCTAGAAAAGAACAGGTGAAAAGAAATAATATTGTGAAATATGTACTTGGCCTATTTCTCTTCTAGCCATGGCATAGGCTAGTTAACTGTGGTAAAGTAACACTTATGGTCACTCACAGTCACAGCAAATAGCAGGAAATTTAGCAGTATAGTGAAATTGTTGACCACATCTTATTTGAGCTTCACCTAACTTTCCGTTATCCACATGACAGCTCTTTTTCCACGCAGGTCACCATCCCATCTCATTTTACTTTGCAAGGCACCACCCCTTCTTCACTCACCACCAGCTCCATTTCTTTGCATGATTGCTGGCATGTTCTCGAGAGTTATAGCATAGTTGCTAAAAGACATCTTACTTTAGCTGCTCCTTAGTTTGCTTCATCCACTTCACAACTCTATGTTGATGCCATCCAGTCTTTTTTTTGTGCAGGACACCTCATCTTCTTCACTAGCCATGAACCCATTTATCTTCACAATCAGGTGTCAGCGCTGTGCCAAAAATGGATGCATACATTGAAATGTCCTTTCTTAGCAGATACCTACTGACTTGGATGAGCCATCCTTTAAAATTTCAGCCTTTTGACTAAAATGGAAATAGTGTGTTTGTTGATGAGTGAGTGAGTGTGTCAGCTTTGCATCTTATACAGTATATACACCGATCAGTCACAACATTAAAATGACCTTCCTAATATTGTGTGTCCCTCATGCCACTAAAACAGCCCTGGTTCGTCAGGGCATGGACACCACAAGACCTCAGAAGGTGTCCTGTGGCATCTGCCCCAAGATGTTAGCAGCAGATACTTTAAGTCCTGTAAGTTGAGAGGTGGTGCCTCCATGAATCTGACTTTTTTTTTTTGTACATCCTATAAACACTTGATTGGACTGAAATCTGCAAAATTTGCAATCCAAGTCAACACCTTAAACTCTTTGATGTTTTTGAACATTCCTGAACAGTTTTTACAGTGTAGCAGGGAGTGTTATCCTGTTGAAAGAGGTCAGTGCTATCAGGGAATACCAATGCTATGAAGCATGTGATCTGCAACAGTCTTTAGGTAGGTGGTACATGTCAAAGTAACATCCTCATGAATGCAGAACATTTCCCAGCGCATCACACTGCCTCCACTGTCTAGCCTTCTTCTCACAGTGCACCCTGCTGCAATCTCTTCTTCAGGAAAGTGGCGCACACGCACTTATCACTAGAATCCCTGAAGCCTACGGAAAAAAACGTAATCTCGGGCCATCTTAAATTCCTTCGAACCTCTCCATTAACGTCTTTTGTTTTGCAAATGCATCGATCACCACAAGCATCAAGCAGCCTGTTATCCCATCACCCACCGGCGCAGCTGAAGTTGAACAAAAAGTTCTCCCAGCTCAAGTCTGTTTATCTGGGAGTGAGGTGCCTTGAATTTTATAGGGTATATCGTTATTTGGAACACATGCATTTCATGTGTGTTCTGTGTCCAATGATCTGGGTAAATGTAGGATGAGAGGAAATGCAAGGCAAGAAATGTTGAACACATAGCTAAAACAGAAACTTTTTTCATGTTATAGTACTAATGATCCTAAGACCCCACATGGTTTTAAATCAAGGATTGGCATTTCCATTGCCCGGGGGAGGGGCTCGCTGGTGACCTTTGACCACCGGACCCAGCCGGGCTCAGCCCGAAGGAGCAACGTGCAAGAGAGGCCATAGGGGTTGGGTGCAATGTGATACGGGTGGTGGCCGAAGGTGGGAGCTCTGGCGTTCTGACCCTCGGTTGCCAAAACTGGCTCTTGGGACATGGAATGTTACCTCTCTGGCGGGGAAGGAGCCTGAACTGGTGCGAGAGGTTGAGAGGTAATGGCTACATATAGTTGCACGGTCTGGGCTCTGGATCCATTCCTCTTGAGAGAGGCTGGACTTTGTTCCACTCTGGAGTTGCTGTGAGTGAAAGGCGTTGGGCAGGGGTGGGCTTGCTTATGGCCCCCTGGCTCAATGCCTGCATGTTGGACTTCTGTGCTAGCCATGGATTGTCCATAACTAACACCATGTTCGAGCATAAAGGTGTTCATAAGTGCACTTGGCGCCAGGATGCCCGAGGTCGCAGCTCGATGATTGATTTTGTAATCGTGTCATCGGATCTGCGACCTTATGTCTTGGACACTCGGGTGAAGAGAGGGGCTGAGCTGTCAACTGACCACCACCTGGTGGTAAGTTGGATCAGATGGCGGGAGAGGCCAAGCAGACCCAAACGTATAATGAGGGTCTGCTGGGAACATCTGGCGGAGGAACCGGTCAGAAAGATCTTTAACTGCCACCTCCAGCAGAACTTCAGCCTCATTCCGAGGGAGGTGAAGGACATTGAGTCTGAATGGGCCACGTTCTGAGCCTCCATTGTCAAAGCAGCAGAATGGAGCTGTGGCCGCTAGGTTGTCTGTGCCTCTCGTGGTGGCCATCAAGTTGAAGAAAGAGTCCTATCGGGTCTGGTTGACCAATGGGACTCCAGAGGCAGCTGAGGGGTATCGACGGGCCAAGCGTGTGGCAGCATCGGCTGTTGCAGAAGCAAAAACTCAGGCATGGGTGGAGTTTGGGGAAGCCATGGAAATCGACTTTCAGTCGGCACCGAGAAGGTTCTGGCAAACCGTCAGGTGCCTCAGGAGGGGAAAGAGGTGCTCCACCAACACTGTGTACAGTGGCGATGGGGCCCTGCTGACTTCAACTGCAGACGTTATTGACCGGTGGAAGGAATACTTTGAGGATCTTCTCAGTCCCACCAGCATCTCTTCCTTAGAGGAAGCAGAGCTGGAGGAATCCGGGGGGGCCCATCCATATCAGGGGCGAGGTCGCCGAGGTAGTTAAAAAGCTTGGAAGTGGTGGGGCCCCTGGGGTGGACGAGGTTCACCCTGGGTTCCTCAAGGCTCTGGATGTTGTGGGGCTGTCCTGGTTGACACATCACTGCAACATCGCATAGACATCGGGGGCAGTGCCTCTAGATTGGCAAACCAGGGTGGTGGTCCCCCTTTTTAAGAACGGTGACCGGAGGATGTGCTCCAACTATAGGAGGATCACACTCCTTAGCCTCCCCGGAAAAGTCTATTCCGGGGTGCTGGAGAAGAGAGTTCGGTCGATGGTTGAATCCTGGATTCAAGAGAAACAATGCGGATTCCATCCTGGCCATGGAACACTGGACCAGCTCTACACCCTGGCCAGGATCCTGGATGGGGCATGGGAGTTTGCCCAACCAGTCCACATATGTTTTGTGGATTTGGAGTAGGCATTCGACCGTGTCCCTCGAAGCATCCTATGGGGTGTGCTCCAAGAGTACGGGGTACAAGGCTCATTGTTACGAGCCATTCAGTCCCTGTACAGGAGGAGCAGGAGCTTGGTCCACATTGCCGGTAATAAGTCAGATTCATTTCCTGTTGAGGTTGGACTCCGCCAGGGCTGCTCTTTGTCACCGATTCTGTTCATAAGTTTTATGGACAGAATTTCTAGGCACAGCCAAGGAGCAGAGGGGGTCTGGTTTGGTGACCTCAGAATCTCGTCTCAGCTATTTGCGGATGACGTGGTTCTGTTGGCTTCATCGGACAGTGACCTCCAGCTCTCACTGGAGTGGTTCGCAGCCGAGTGTGAAGCAGCAGGGATGAGAGTCAGCACCTCTAAATCAAGGCCATGGTTCTCATCCGGAAAAGGGTGGAATGCTGTTCAAGTATCTTGGGGTCTTGTTCATGAGTGAGGGAAGAATGGAGCAGGAGGATGACAGACGGATCGGTGCGGCATCCGCAGTAATGCGGGCTCTGCAACGGTCCGTCGAGGTGAAGAGAGAGCTGAGCCAGAAGGCAAGACTGTCGATTTACCAGTTGATCTACGTTCCTACCCTCACCTATGGCCATGAGCTTTGGGTAGTGACCGAAAGAGCAAGATCGCGGACACAAGCGGCCGAAATGAGCTTTCTCTGCAGGGTGGCTGGACTTTCCCT
Organism: Polypterus bichir lapradei; assembly: GCA_026402145.1. Taxonomy (NCBI): domain Eukaryota; kingdom Metazoa; phylum Chordata; class Cladistia; order Polypteriformes; family Polypteridae; genus Polypterus; species Polypterus bichir. The sequence goes on along the minus strand of JANRMT010062806.1, from coordinate 113,382,257 downwards.
TAGAGATAGGGTGAGGAGTTCAGTTATCTGGGAGAGACTTGGAGTAGAGTCGTTGCTTCTCCTCATTGAGAGGAGTCAGTTGAGGTGGTTTAGGCATCTGGTCAGGATTATATCGCCTGGCTGGCCTGGGAACGCCTCGGGGTCCTCCCAGAGGAGCTGGAGGAGGTGGCCGGGAAGAGGGAGGTCTGGGCTTCCCTGCTTAGGCTGCTGCCCCCGCGACCCGACTTCGGATATGTGGTGAATAATGGATGGATGGATGGATGGAGTACTAATGACAACATTTTGACATGAAGTATATAATGTGTGAAGACTGAAGTCCAAATATCAAATAAACACTTTTACAAAAGGTACAAGTATTACAAAATAATTGTGCTTTTATTCAAGAATATAACCAAAGAAAAAGAAATCAGGTACCTTCAAGAAATGTTTGTTGACTTGCTGCCTGATATATCTCACCTCTTGACATGTGCCACTGTAATAAGATAATCAATGTTATTCAATTCACCTGTCATACTACATGTACTGTATGTATAGCAGCTTTAAACTTCTTGGAGTGATTATCACAAATGTAGAAGACACAGCACATTTCAGCCCTTGTCAAGAAGGCTCCCTAGTGCTGCATTCCTCTATTTGTGCTCGAAGTTCTACATGTGTGCCACTCACTAGCAGCACGACATCCTTGTATGACACCTGCTTGGATCAAGATCTGTTCATGACTTACATAACACTTACTGCCTTTAAAATGCAAATAAGATCATCCTGGTCAGCCTGCACAGTCATTTTTAACTGTCCTCCATCTTACGAAGAGTACAGGGCCATTTATACTGGTAACAGTAGATTCAGTGAAAGCTTCTATTCACAGATCACATTATTACTGTACAGCCAATCTTACCAAAAATTATTGTAACAAGCGCTGTTTATACAAATATAGTATATATTATTTGTGTGTATTTATACTTTTTGTGTGTCTTAATTATTTTGTATTGTTGTGAACTATTCTGAGGAGACCTACAAATAAGAATTTCATTGTTCTGAGTACACATGACAGTAAACTTGAACTTAATTTAAAGTAGTAAGGCACCAAGGTTAGATAGTATACATTTGAACTTAAAACATTTTCTTCTAAAAATTCCCATCGTGTTAGAAATGTTTCAAGACACATTAACTTTAAGCTATTTACCCTTTTTTTACTTAATCCAGGGTAAATTTCTGAATCCTATCATCCAAGTGCAATGTGAAGTGAAGCAAAATGACACATTTTATTGGCTAACTGAACAAATTACAATATACAAGCTTTCAAGGCAGCTCAGGCCCCTTCTTCAGGCGAGTTATTTACAAGTGCAATGACTGTTCATTTGAAACCTAAGGTCATTAGTATCAAAAACACCCTTAATCTGAAACATTGTGTTAAAGGGGTCACTATGATACATAAACATATTTGAGAAAGTAGTTATATTTGTGGGTGGCACGGTGGCGCAGTGGTAGCGCTGCTGCCTCGCAGTAAGGAGACCCAGGTTTACTTCCAGTGCCCTCCCTGCATGGAGTTTGCATGTTCTCCCCGTGTCTGCGTGGGTTTCCTCCAGGTGCTGCGGTTTCCTCCCAAAGTCCAAAGACATGCAGGTTAGGTGCATTGGTGATCCTAGTGTGTGCTTGGTGTGTGGGGGTGTGTGTGTGTGCCCTGCAGTGGACTGGCACCCTGCCTGGGATTTGTTCTTGCCTTGCGGCCTGTGTTGGCTGGGATTGGCTCCACCATACCCCATGACCCTGTGTTAGGATATAGCGGGTTGTTTAATGGCTGACTGAGTTATATTTGTTTGCTACATTAAAGAAAATTAATATTATTGGAAAGTCTGTCACTTTTTAACTAACCCCATGCACTACATAGGTACTAACACTCTGTTTTCCCATATTTTCCTCTTATAATGAAATCCTTTTTAAAGGATTAAGATTTACTGAAATGCTTCAAGCTGTATAGCAATATGGGGCTAAACATTTTCTCCAAATCTTTATGCTTATTGCAGCAATGTGAGCAACATCATTTAGTTTGTACAACTACTGCATTAGTGAGGTGCAGAACATGGCACAGACTGAAGACTTGTATTTTTCACATTTAAGTTATACTAAAAGAATTCACACCTGTCTTGTAACTGTGTTACATTATTCTTGGCAGACATACAAGGCATGTCTGGTATGTTAAAACCAAAAAAATAACTTGAATTTAATCCAGTATAACTGACTTGGTAAACCGGGCCATGCTCATTTTATGCACTTTGTGTTACAGGTAATGATGTAAGTGGGTAAAGAAATACTTTTAACATAATGCCCTAATGGTGTTTTTACTATACAGTGCTTGGGCAGTAATGACAATGTAAAGCGGTGTTCTCAGTAACAGAATTAAAATTAAGCGTTACTACAAATATCTTTTCACATTTCTCACAAACTTCTTGTATTCAGACCAAAATTAAATGAAAATTATGCACGTATTTAAGCTTTAAGTGAAATTCAGTTTTTTAAATTTTATTTTTCCAGTCACTCAACACATTTTTCATTTTTTAAAACTGTGCTTTGGAGGATTTCTGCTGCCACCTAGAGCTAGACTACAGGCACTTCTATGTACAGTTGTCATTATTATCATCATTATTTTCATTTCAGTGCTGATAGCAATACTGTGAACTGTGCTTACCTGGCCTTGCTACCCCAACAACTTCCTAGAACTTCTCCTGTGGAATGCTCAGACTCATAGTACACCAAATAGGGAGATGATCATTCTGGTTGGTCCTGGGTATACCTCAGATGTTCTTCTATGGTCCATGCCTTGTCCATCTTCTGAGGAAGATGGCAAAAAGTATCCTAATTACGTATCCAAGCCAAGCACCTCATGTGGCTCCTCTCCATCTGGAGAAGCTATGGTTCAACTAATATGTCCTCACCCTGTAACAGAGACTGTCACCTTATACAATAAACTCAGTTGCTTATGCTTGCAGTGTCATTCTCTCAGACAGCACTCTTAGCTCATGACCATTGGTTAGGAGGGGGACATTGACTGACCAGTAAATTGACAACTTCATCCGAGGGCTCAGCTCCTGCTTCACAATTACAGTCCGGTACATTGTTTATAAAACCGCCACTGCTGCACCAGTCCATTGGACAGCCTCACAGTCACCTCTAACCTGAATGATAAATAAGACAATAAAGGCAGTTAGGTCAGAACAATCAAAATAATTATGCAAAGGACAATTCACAATTCTCCCTTATACATGATTGTAAAAAAGTAAAAAAAATCATACTTGTTTTGTTGCAATTTTTAGTTGCCAACTGAATCAGCACATTTTAACAAAAGAAACAGGAAATTTTCAGAGCCATTAAATTTATATGGAAAAATTTAATTTTGTTCTCTCATTCAATAATACCTTTATGAAGTTAAGTATCTGTCCCAGACCTATTTATATACAACCACTATTTCACTCACCAGTAATGGCACAGGGAGGCTCATGGGAAAATAAAACCATCAAATGACCAAACAGTCTCCTTCTGCAAATTTAAGGCATTTATTATGAAAATGTGGATTTGCCATCCTTCCCTTGACAGTAAAATGTCTTTTTGTTTGATCTTAGCGCCTGACACTTTAATGGCTATTTCAACAAGTACATTTTTTGGCTTGTTAGTTTACAGCAGCACACAATAAAGTGTACCTTGCAATGTTTTGTGCTGTATAAAATCTATATGCTTTTTTGGTGTCTTGTAAATGTTATACCGGTAGTACTGCTACACACAAGTCTTGTTTGTCTATATACACAAAAAAATAAATCATGATAAATGCATCACTCACATTTATTCAGCAAATCTTGGTTTTGGCCAGTCTTGCATACTTCTTTAGCATTTGTCAGTGTGCCTTTATTAAAAGATATAATTGTGTATGTAATTGGATTTATATGAATAGATAATGGCATATCTTTACTGTAAATGAGTTTTATGTGGTCCAGTCTGTCATCTGAAAAATGAATGCTGCCTGATTTCTGGTTCTGGATTGGAAAATAAACAAAAAACAATTAAACACCTTGTGTGAAAGGATGATGAGACGTTTTCAAGGATCCTCAAGGAGCTAGGACATTTAATACATCCCTTATATACTGAATATTCCACCTTTGACAGAGACTAAGAACTACAATTAAGATATGTATGGGACTGCAATATATTTCTTAAATGATGTATTTATAATGTGAATTGTGCATACTGACATAAATGATGTTTTAGTTTGCAGGACTCTGTCTACTTGCTAATGGTGAAGGGTGATATTTAGGTGCAGCTGGCAGTTATGTCCCATGAAATGCCTTGGTTTCATTCTGGTGGTTGTTATATTGTCCCAGTTCTGGGTGGTCTGTGCCATTATAGGGAGTTAATGTAAAAATGGTTGTAAAATGTGTCCCTGGCGTGCTCCTTATGTTATGTCCACATGCCTCAGCCTTTCTAATAATATCTTCATCTTTATGTCTTGTAAAGTTATTAAACACCTCTTGAATATAAATGCATCACAATGTGCCTTACAAGCAGTTTAAATTATAATACAACCAACATAACTGTAAAAGTAATTTAAAACATAATATATTGAACAAGTTCTACAAATTAATGTATATTAAAATCATGAAACAATAAAAGACATTTTTTAAATCAGATTTAAACCTACTAAAAGTAGTAGAGTTTTTTCAAAGCATTCCACAATTTCAGAGGATAATCAGCAAATTAGGACTCCCCCACATTTAAAATTAACTGAGGGAATGACTAAAAATAAATCACAGCCAGGGCTAAGGTGGGCTGATATTAGGCTGGTCAGTGTCTAATATATTCAGAATCTAAACTATGCAGAACCTTCAAACCTGTTCCTAAAACCCACAGAAAACCAATGCAGCTTCTTAAGAACAAAAGTGGTGATGCAGTGCTTATAAACAGTCTTCATCCCCTTGAAAGTTTTCAGATTTTCTTGTTGTACCAAATTGAATTACCGTTGTATTTTTGACACTCATCAACAAAAGAACACTTTGTAATGTCAAAGTGAAAACCGATCTCTGAAAAGTGGTCTAAATTATTACAAATCTACAACACAAATTCATTGATCAGGAGTGAACAGCTTTTTTAAGTTCAACCATAAATTCTTAATTGGATTGAGATCTGTGCCTGTATTTATCAAGTGCCGTAAAGTAGGAAAATGGTCTTAACTGGCTCAAACCTTGGCTCTACATTTTGGCGTAGTAGTAAAAGCATTTTATCAGTTTTCCTAGTTAGTAAACTATGCCTAAATTTAACAGGATTTAGAAGAACTCGTGAAGTGTGGAGCTTCCAAAATGGCATTCAGGCAGAGATCAGCACACACATCCCAGGAAAGGCAGAATGTTTTGGAAATGCAGGACAACAATAAACTCATTAAAAGATATTGATTTGACAAAGATGGATTAATATTCATAAGAAGTGTTAAATGTCATATGATCACTTCACCTAAGCAAAGAAGCAATGCATTGTCAGTCGAAAAGAAAGTGCTGCTAACATTGCAGTTTTTGGCCACACAGAAAATGTAGCTTTGCAATAGTGGTGATTTGGGAGTATCGCCACAAACCATTTCCTTAATTTTGTATCAAACTTTTAAAACCCTTACAACTCATGAGGTTCCACAACAGTCCACATGAGGTAGTGTTAAAACAGGCTGCGTTCATGTAAATCATTGGATTTCCTAGAGATGTTTGAGTGATTAATGGCACATGCATAAAGATCATTTCCCAAAGTATGGATGAGCATGCATTGTGATATCACAAGGGATATCATAATATCAACACACAAGCAGACACGGTTACAAACTATATTCGTCTTGATGTTGTTGCAAAATGGCAACATTTACATGCAGCTTAGCACAATATCCTGCCTTATTATGTTTCCTTTCTTTTTTTCCCAGCTTACTATCCTTGTGGTGAAGCCATAGCGTTAGTATCAGAATACTACAAAATGTCTTCATGATTTCCAAGGTGAACTGCAAAATGTCTTCACAAGTGCCACTTTTTGGCTCAAAGTGTGGTAAAATTGTGATGTTCATTCTAAAATTTGAACTCCCAATCCTCAGTGGAAGTAGCTGTAGAACGTTTTGTAATTAATTCTCATAACCTACTCTGACATAGGACAAATTCTTTTTCAAGTCAGACTTTAGTGCAGTTCCTAAGAAAGTCTGAGATGCCTGATAAATACAGGCACTGATTTATTTTCACCCTTTGCTAGAGTCTCAATCTGCTTCTGGGATATTCTTAGCTAACATGAGAAATTTCATCCCTCTAGCATATGTTGGATTTTCCTCTGTCCACTAACCATTATCTGTGCCTTTTATACAGTGTCTAGAAAAAGTATTCATTGTTACATAACATTGAATCACAACAGGTTTAATTTGGCTTTTTTGACACTGATTAACAGAAAATGAATGTTTGCAAAGTGGTCTAAAATAATTAAAAATATAAAATACTACATTATTGATCACATAAAACAATGCCCTTGTTAATTAGGTTAATAAGATGGAAGGTTGGATGGTGCAGTCTGTGATCCTGGAGTAGTTAAAAAAAAAGTCAAACAAAATCTATGTTTCTTAGATTTGGAAATGGGGACAGCCACGTCAGAGGTGCCATCTAGCAAAATCAGAATTTTAGACCTAAAATGAAAAAATTTACAGCCACCACTCAGTGTACCTCACATGAAGGCAAACATGGGGAAACTTATCATGCAAATATTGTGCTTATGTTACAGTCATTTTAGGACTAATCTTTTTCTTTTAGTCGAAATCAATAACATGTAGGTGATCAAGTTAAATATTGTGGTAGTTTCCAATGTAAGTGCTTTTCCAATAGTCAGACTCAAATTAACACTTTATTGTTGCAATCTTTCATTCGTGTTTCCATTAAACTTTCATTACTCATTATTTGTTACCTCTCTTGGTTATCTGCTGTGGTTTGGTAGTCATTCCTTACTTTTATATTAATATTAAAATGCTACTTAAGGGAAATGTTTTATACTGGGAAGAATGAAGACTGTCTCAGAAAGCTTCGGGCATAAAACAGGAACAATCCCTGGACAGGACACTTGTCCATTGCTTGATGAAGTCATTCACACACAGTGAGGGCCAGTTTGCCAATGCAAGTTCACCTAACTTGCATATCTCTGAACTGTGGGAGAAAACCAAAGCACCTGAAACCCAAACAGACACAATGTGCTCCACCCATTGAGCACCTGGGACATTATTATTCATGTCATAATGTATTTTGTAATAGGCATAGCACACATTAAGGTATTCTTCGTAATTGACACATTATGAGTGGATCCTAGGTGCATAAAAGACTTCAGACTAAACTTCATTAACTTAAAGATAATTCATCACTGTTGACTTCAAAACTAGGTGTGGCCTTTGCGATATAAAAGTCAGAGTAACTATTTCAGTCTCTCAAGCTGAGTCTCATACACTATTTAGGCCTATCACTGGGAGCTCTTCAAGTTCAGTCCTGGGGCAACCTGTGGCTGCAGGTTTTTATGCCAGTCAGTTTCACAATTCATACATTATTCTTGCTTTTCATTGAGCTCATTGTTTAGGTTTCTGTCCTATAAATAAAAAAAAAAAATAAATATTTGTATTCTTTGTCATAGCTTTTTCACATTTCGTCTTTCCTGCTATGTCACACAAACCCTCCATTAGCACATTTTATTTTTCTAACACTGTTTGATGTTCAGAATTCTTAAAGTGACACGATGGCACAACCCCTGCAGTTAATAGTGATGCCATTAATTTGAGTGTCAGATCAGAGGTGTGGCTATGAGATCAACGGCTGAGGTTAACCCAGGTGTTAAACTCCAGCTCACTTATGCTGTGATCTCTTAGACATGAGTCACTGTTTGGTGACCACTGACTTTTAATATTTCAAATAATTTTCCCTGCAAATTGAACAGAAACAACATGAGACAACAGAATATAAGAAGTTTGAAAATGACCCTGGAGCCCTCTTTGCACAGCAGTTTTTGTTACAGTACAAGCTATAATATCTCTCATACAGATCATCAATCCTTGATGTCCAGTGGTGCATTTAGAGTTCATTCAGAAGATTCAGTGTTTGCTACACTGGCATGAAACTAATAAAATGTGACAGAGGGAGTTATGCAACTAATCATCATGTCACATCAGTGTTTTCCAGCTTCTGATTTTGCATAGCACTTTAATTAGCTATGAGACTGATATGAACAGTGGAAAAAATACAATGCAAAAATAAATCAGTATTTATATATTCACCAACACATATCCTGGAGTCTACCCTGTGGTCTAGTAATGCTAGGACACTGGGGCTTAATACAGTGTGGTTACAACTTGAGTGACAGTTTGAGGTCAGCTTTATGTGTTACCACTGTAAACATTGTGGATCTTGGCTTGAAAGCTCAACTTATGTGTACCACATTTATGTTGAATTTCTCAGTGTTCTTTTATCTCTCAAATGAGCATTTTAGTCCTGTTTTTCTATTCAGATACTGTAGTCTTACTTCTGTTCTTTCTTGACATGCAGAAAATGCTCTGCTCTACCTGTAGTGTTTTAGTCCTGCTCCTTCACAATGTGCCTCAAAAAATGTAATGCTGAACTAAACAAATACATAACAAGAATGAAGGCGGTCTCTAAGATTAAATTAAGATTGGGGAATCTCCTAAAGTCTTTGTACCATTACATGACTTTTCCGGCGATTTTCAGTCATATACTTCATTTACAAAATCTTAATGAGTCAGAGCAGTACCCAGCAACTCAGTCTAATAGGTTTGTGACTCACCCCGACAAAATTAATTATGTTGTAAGTGTAAGGGTTGGTTCTTTGTGTATGAGGGCTGACAACCAGTGAGCGCTCACTCAAAAGTTCAGTGCTGCAAGGAATACAACATGTGAGAATTTTGGACCTCACAAATAGAAGAGAGGCTTGTCTGTCTGATGTTTGTTTTACATAACATGACAGAATGGAAATTAAAAGAAGATCTGAACGCAGCCTTCCCATGCATAGATTTACACACATAGACATTGGTTACATCAAACATCAGCATGTTTTAGGCTGTCACAGAAAAGGGCAAGCTCATGATATTGTGAGAATGTGAAACTCTGCTGGAAAGTCATCATGCAATCATCTAATCTGTCATATCCTGGGATTTCTAGTCTTGTAATCTGAGATACTCAGGCGACAAGATCAACAACTATAGTCATCAAGTTTATCATCCCTTCCAACTAGAAGTCATGTAATTTGACATGGACTTGAGGTGGCTAACCGGTGTAGGGCTTTGTAAACAGCTTAGCACAACTGAAACAGATCCCCTTCACATTTTACGGTTTAGCAATTCCCTAAATGTTGGAAATTCTTTCAGTGATTCATCTTGAGAAAATCTTGAACTTCGTCTTTAAGCATTCAACAAAAATACCAAGTCTTTATCTGTAAAGAAACTTTGAACTACATTAATTTTAGCATCTGTGATGCCCGGGTGTGTACAGCTGCCCCAACCCTGACGCAGACAGGCAAGACACTTATTCTAGTCCACACAGCACACAGTTTATTTACATAGTTGCCTTTCACAGCACACAAGGCAAGCACAGTCTTTTCACATTCACCTTTAGTCCTCCCAAGAGGCTTGATTTCTGGTGACTGGACCCTTTCTATAGAGCACCTGGAAGGACTCTAGGTGCTCAGTGAGATACTTCTGACAGCACTTCCTGCCCTGAAAACATCCATGTGCTCCATGTGTGGTGACCACGGGCCCCAACAGGGTTGAGCTTCTATGCTCATGACCTGTGGCCCCGCTGGAAACCAAGGGGGCTGCCCTCTTTTGGTCTGGGGTGGAAACTGTCCTGGAAATACTCTCTTCCCCAGGCCTTCCATAGTCAGGGTGTCCTGGCCGGGTAAGGGCCCTGGCTGTCCGCCACACATCTTTTATTATGGCAGTTACCTAAATAAGGACTATTGAAGTATGCCCAGATAATCATCAATTAATGATCCCATATTTATGATATGTAAAATCACAAATGTGGAAGTTAATTTAAGCCTTCAAATTTGTGATGAGACATGATCCCTTTTTTTTATTTTATTGAGTTTATTAAAATCAAATAACATTCCATACAAGCAAGTCAAGTTTTACAAAACTAGGTTTGAAACAAATCAACCCCCATCCATGGAAAACAAAGAAAACTAGATAACTAGACATGATCCTTAAAGAGAAATCTGTGATAATTGTAATAAGCAATTGTTACATTTTGTTGGTTCAATTCCGGTCAACTGGAAGTGAATCATTTCACATTAAAATAACAACTGGGAGGAATATGGGACCCATCTACACCCTTGAAATTCAAGAATGTTGCCAGTTTACTCAATCATAGTCATTTCACCAAATGATTTTCATCTCAATTCATGAAGATCACATTATAATTGCCCTTCTCTTGAATTAACGCATGTTTCAGAGCCTAACATTCCTTAGTTGCTTACAGCTGTCACTTATGTAATTAGCACTTTTATTCCTGGGTTATCAGGCACTTTCAAAATTGTTTTTTATTTATACCAGTTAGTACTATAATAAATGAATATCTCTTTAAAGGCTGCATATTAAAATGTGATTTACTGTTCCATGTTTTTAGAACATTAGAGCAATCCAGATGACAACAGGCCATTCAGCTTAACAAAGCTTACCAGTCCTATCCACTTATTTCTTCTAAAAAATCATCGTTGAGTTTTGAAAGCTCCTAAAGTCTTACTGTCTACCATGCTACTTGGTAGCTTATTCCATGTGTCTGTGGTTCTCTGTGTAAAGAAAACTTCCTGTTTGTGCAAAATCTACCCTTAACAAATTTCCAACTGTATCCCTGTGTTCTTAATGAACTCAGTCTCGATCCACTGGACTAATTCCCTTCATAATTTTAAACACTTCTATCATGTCACCTCTTAATCTTCTTTTGCTTAAACTGTAAATGCTCAGCTCTTTTAATCTTTCTTCATAACTCATCCCTGTAGCCCTGGAATCAGCCCTTTCTCTCTTCTCTGGACCTTTTCTAGCACTGCTATGTCCTTTTTGTAGACTGGAGTCCAAAACTTCACACAGGACTCCAGATGAGGCCTCACCAGTATGTTATAAAGACCTGAGCAGAACCTCCTTGGAATTGTACTCCACACATCAAGGCGCTATTTAACCTGACATTCTGTTAGCCTTCTTAATGGCTTCTGCACACTGTCAGGAAGCTGATAGCGTACAGTCCAGTATGACTCCTAAATCCTTCTCATAAGGTGTACTCTCAATTGTCAGACCCCCCAATGTGTATTGAAGCCTAACATTTTTACTTCCTATGTGTAATAATTTACATTTACTGACATTAAATTTCATCTGCCACAAATCTGCCCAAGCCTGTATGCTATCCTAGCACTGACCCCTGCGGGAACACCACTCTTAACATCAGTCAATTCTGATAAAATTCTTCACCCCATCACCATCTGCTTCCTGTGTCTGAGCCAATTCTGCACCCATCTACACACCACACCCTGAACTCTCCACTTCTTTTAGTTTGATGCACAACCTCTCATATGGCACCTTATCAAGTGCTTTCTGAACGTCTAGATAAATAATATCATATGTTCCACTCAGATCATATCCTTTTGTTGCTTCCTCATAGCATTCCAGCATGTTAATAAAACATGACCTCCCTCTTCTGAACCCATGCTGACCTTTCAGAAAAACTCCTCTCCTTGCCATGTGCTGCTCAATCTCATTCTTAATAATTCCTTCCATTAATTTTCCTCTGATGCATGTTAAGCTTACTTGCCTATAGTTGCATGGATCTTCCCAGTTACCATTTTATATAATGGGATAATATTCGCCATTTTTTTTTTTTTTGCCAGGTCCGCCAGTTCTCTACTACAACGCAGGCCAGCCAACTCCTCCTCTAGTTCAGCGACCCAGAGCTTGAGCAGCTGGATCAGCTGGCCTCTCCTGCAGATATAAGCCTCATAGACGACTGGCTCCTCCAAGCCATCATCTAAAAAGTCCAACATCCAACAGGACTTCCATTGCATTGGCCTCATTGTTAAAATTTGATTCAGGATTACTAAAACTATATTAACTTTTTCTTTTTTTAATTAAAATTAAATTATTTAATTTAAATGATAAAACTAAAAAATGTAGCCAAAGAAAATAGATTATAGAAGTGCTACAGCTATTTTACACCTTCTGTCCCGTTAAACTCCTGTACTATTCTCCCTCTCAACTGCCTGCTGTTCGTCCTTCTATAAGGTTAACTTTACTTTTCTCTGTCTGTTGTTTTTCTAACCTTGCACTTCTCGTATTCCTTACGTAAAAGCTCTCAAATCACACTGCTTGTATACCCCTATATTAATGAACCCTTACACTAATGCCCACTTAACAGTTCTACATCCAGACTGCTAAGAACTGTTCAATCTAAGTTAAATAAATACATAAAACTTGTTTAGTGAATATCAGCTGCTTGTTAATTTCTTACTGTCTTATCTGCTCCTACAGCCCCCTTTGCCTGATCAGGCAAGAAAACGCTGGCCGCTTACCTACGCACTGCTGAACCTTACCCTTTATTGCTTTGAAGTCAAAGCCACTGCCTTTTTTTTAAACTAAGGAATTGCTGTTTCAGTTACTTATTAACTATTTTGTGCTACTGTGTGGTTATGTACTTACAGATGCTGATACCAGTTACTGCTGCTTTCTACCCTGCCTCCTTAATACTAGTTCAAATACAGATAACAAAAAAAGTACATGTGCAAGTACAAGGAACTTTTCTAAGCCCACCTCCAAACACTGGCTACTTTTGCTCCTGCGCAGTTGAAAAAAAAGCAAAAAACCTTCCAAAGGGAAAAAAGCTTTCAAATTTCCTGCACAGCTCCTTAGCGGCAACCAAACCAAGTGTATAGGAGCAAAATGTATTTTTTAATTAATTCTCACACCACAGAAACCCAAAAACTCTCAGCAAATCTCAGCATCCTCTCTCATTCGCAAAGTTGATGTCAACGCATCCTCTCAGAGCCTACCAGTCTCTCTCTACTCACTTTTATCAGTAACCTATTAACAGTATTCAAGTCATTAAAATGTCTATGGATGAATGAAGGCAATACAATTTCTGCCTGAAAAGGCTATGGTTTTCATTTTACTTTGTCTTCATTCCATAGTTGAAGGAAGAGTTGTTTTAAAAAAAAAATCAACTTTCGATTTATAGTGGAGAAACAGTTCTTAATATCCCATGTTTTGAGTATTTTAGGATTTGCGTCAGCATGTCGATTTATTTGTCTTTCTGTGTCAGATGGACTGATACTTAATGAAATTTTGTGAATAACTTGTGCTTATTAGTTTTAGGAGCTGTTTAAGTTTTGGGTGAATTCCAGGTATACAGCTTTTTAAACCACTGCTCAGACCTTCATAAAATTTGTCGGACACATTTATAACTTTGGAAAAAAAAGAATTTTGTGAATTGTGAGTGTAGTTCAAAACCTAAAAATCTCAAACACTGCAATCATCCCAGCTAAAGCGTAATCACAGTGAAACATTGATTACTTTTAACACTCAAATGAAATTACCATGTTTCATTGTCTGTGGCAGGTTTTTTGTTTGAGTTTTGAATTTGATACTTTCAGTTTATGATTTTGTAGGGCCACCTCCTCTTTGTGACAGAAGGTGAAAGTTTACATTCCTTCTCCTCAAATTTGTAATGTCTTAAATGAAACAAACTTTGACTAGAAGAATTCATAGGAAACTCATGTAGTTTCAGGTAAATTGATACACTAATTAATTGTACATATTTAATCATAATTGAGTAGTACTAGGGTGTTGTGCCGTGTTAGCCATTATGTATGTAGTGAGAAGTCAAGCAAAATGACAACTGTTATTGGCTAACTAAAAGTATTACAGTACGCAAGGTTTCTGAGTTGCCTCGAAAGCTTGCATATTGTAATCTTTTTAGTTAGCCAAACATAATTGAGTTAAAGAATTCATAAAGAATTCACATAGTAACAGGTAAATCAATACACTAAATAATTATTGAAATAAATAGATAGATAGATAGATAGATAGATAGATAGATAGATAGATAGATA
>JANRMT010062806.1:113317862-113368117 GCA_026402145.1 Polypterus bichir lapradei | reverse complement strand
ATAGATAGATAGATAGATAGATAGATAGATAGATAGATAGATAGATAGATAGATAGATAGATAGATAGATAGATCTTTATTGTCATTGTCACTTTTACAAAGGAACAACAAAATTGAAGGTGCAGTCGACTCAGTGTGAGGCATAAGAGTTAAAAAGACAAGAAGAGAGAAAATAATAAATCGAATAGTAATAAAAGTACTTTACAAAATATACAAATTGCACTTGTTATATATACAAATTGCACTGGTTAAATGTACAAATTGCACTGGTTGACTTAAGGTCTATATTGCACATTGGGAGAATGATATGGAGCAGTTTTATTCAGAGTTCAGGGCCATGATTGCTTTTGGATAAAAGCTGTTTTTAAGGCGGTTTCTCCTGGTTTTCATTGCTCTGTATCTCTTGTCCGATGGCAAAAGCTGGAAGAGGCAATGACCGGGATGTGATTAATCCTGTGAAATGTCTATTGCTTTTTTGCGGCATTGGGAGGTGTAGATTTGTTCCGGAGTGGGGAGGGTACAACCAATTGTTCTCTCCACTGTCCTGACGACCCTGTGGAGCTCTTTCCTTTCTGAGGAAGTGCAGCTGGCGTACCACACACACAGTCCGTGCGCGAGCACACTCTCGATGGAACAGTGATTAAAGGCAAGGAGCAGATTTTTGGGGAGATGGTTCTTTCTGAGTATTCTCAGAAAATATAGTCTCTCCTTGGTGTTGGCGCTCCAGGTCAGGTCATCCTCCAGCTCAATGCCCAGAAACCTGAACACTGGGACCCTCTCCACACAGACCCTGCCAATGATGAGTGGCTGGATGTCAGTTTTGTTTTTTCTAAAGTCAATAACAAGCTTCTTCGCTTTTGTGGTGTTGAGGAGCAGGTTATTGACTCTGCATCACTCTGACGGCCACTCCACCTCATCCCTGTATGCCAGCTCACCCTCCTTGCCCGAGATGCGTCCGACCACTGTTGTGTCATCCCCGAACTTTATGATCTTGTTGCTATGGTGAGTGGGGACACAATCATATGTGTAGAGGGTGTAGAGGAGCGGGCTGAGCACACAACCCTGCTGCGTCCCGGTGTTGAGGCTGAGAGCAGTGGAGGTATGGGGACCCAGCCTGGCCCTTTGGGAGTGACCAGACAGGAAGTCCAGTATCCAACTGCAGGTGAGTCCCAGATCTGCCAGTTTGGACACCAGTCGTTGTGGGAGGATGGTGTTAAACACCGAGCTGAAGTCCACAAAGAGCAGTCTGGTGTAACTCCCCTGCTGCTCCAGGTGGGTCAGGGAAGCATGAAGGGCTGTGGATCTCTTTGCTTTGTAAGCACATTGAAATGAGTCCAGGGCTGCTGGCAGGCAGGTGATGATATGACTCTGCACCAGTTTCTCAAAGCACTTCATGATGACAGATGCGAGTGCCACTGGCAGAAATCATTCAGACTGTTTGTGATGGATTTTTTTGGCAGTGGATCAATGACGGAGGACTTGAGGTAGGATGGGACAGTGGCCTGGGACAGGGACTGGTTGAAAATTCTACTGATGTAGGCCAAAAAAAGATAGGACAAATTATTTCATACATTTAGTTACATAGTTTGAGTTACATTTGCCTTAAAATTAATTATATTCATATAGCGCTTTTCTAGCTACTCAAAGCACTTTACATAGGTAGATGGGAGGCACTTCAACCAACAGCAGTATATGGCATTCAATTGGATGATGTGAAAGTAGCCATTATTGAAGACTAAGATGTAAATCATAAAGTTTAATGGTATTGCATCTCACATCTTTATTGGTAAGTTCACACTGTATACTTGTAATACCTAATTAGAGGTAGGCAGAAAATAATATTGAAAGGTTAAGAGATGGATGAGACAAAAATTGAACCAAGCAGGGGTCAATGCAAATATTAACCAGAGCACAATACATAACCTAGATCTTAATTTTAAAATACAGTGATGTTTATTTAACAATGTGAGACAACTGGATAGAAAGAACATGGTAAAGTGTTGTGGTCTCCTCAGAGAGTTCCCATTTATTAGCAGCAAGAATACTAAAAAAAAAGGAGAAAATCAAACAGAAAACATGGTGGGACATCAGCCATGTCCTGAGATATTCAGTACAAGCTTTGGGCTTCTGCAGGCTAACTTTGCCCTAGCAGTTGCAGTAATTTAGAATGAACATCCCTTTCCATGTTTCACACTGGTTATATGGAGTCATAAATGGAAAGGCAGGGTGCCCAGGATTCCTGGAATTTGCGTCACAGTTTGTCTGAGCACTCCTCTTCCATTTGTGGGCTGGATAAAAGCTTGGTGCACATGCATCATCATAACTTGTCATCGTTTTAGTTTCTGGTTTGGGACCATTAACACTTTCCCTCCATGTGTATGTCTGACACCAATAAAGGCAAGCAACACCTTGTAACAGGCTTAAGTTTTTTTGTTTTTTTTTTTAATTTCAGATGCTAAGAGACAGATACAATTGTTGCATCTGTGACATCACAAGTGTGACTTTTTTGGACCATGTCCTTAGCAATGGACCATAGCATAATGGCAACCAAGTTACAAAATGGCGGCACCAAACAAAATGGTGATAGGGGTACAGCACATTCAACAAAAGCAAATTCTTTCTAGAGCCACCACATGGATGAAATGGTCATCTCATAAAATTCTGTGTGGTTCAAACCTACAGTGAAACTTGACTAATGAATAAAAAAATGTAATCAAAAAAAAATCTCAACACCACCTTGCTCCTGTTGTAAAGTCATGTGATGGCCAAATTATTGTAGCTTTATTGTAGTTTTTTCCAATCCTCTTCTACCAGTTCCAGTGTAAACCATTAAAATAATCAGTTAATCAACTGGATTTCCTGTTGGCCTTTTTGTATGCCATATTCAATCATCTCATTGCAAACCTTTAGGTTTTTCTTGCCCTCCAGTCACATGACATGTTTGTAGTCACCAAGCTCGATGCTGCTACACTGGTGGCAAGGCTTGCAAATCTAAAAGGTATTTTCTCCCATCAAAAGAACACCAATGTCTGAAATACTGTAAATTGTACTGGCTGACTGATTTCTACTATCTCTGCACTAAAATAGTATGAGATGAAGAGAAAACCAGTCAAGAAAATACTGTCCCACACCTTCGGATTTTCAGTACTGCTTGTTCAGGTCAGACTATGTCAGCATGTGCTTGAAAAGTTCATTGTTTCAAATAACTTCTCTATTTCTTGGCAACAAACCTGGAAAATTTAACTTCAGAATGTTATTTTTTTTTGTTTAAATCTTCAGTTTCAATTACATGGAAAATTCAATTATTTTTGCTGTCAAATTCCTCTCTACGTCTCCACCCACATGAGCACCAAAGCAAAACTGATTTCAATATGGAAACTTCCCTCATTAGTAGTCAGAGCACTTTGTTTTCTGCATCAAAACAAATGAAAAGACATCCCATCCTAGTTCAGCCTCTCAGTAAAACCTGCACTTCTAAATTTGTCATAAGAGTGGCATACAATTCAGCGTTTCTTGGACAGATAGATTTTTTTGCTGTTGACAGCTACTCTTTGTTCTAACAGGTGTCTTCATATTTAATTAAACTTAATGGGTGTATTTGGGTTGTTGGTAATGGTTACCTCACTCTATCAGTGATCCTTTTTCAATAATGGATTCAGAAAGTACTCTGACCTCTTCACTTTTTTAACATTTTGTTATGTTGCAGACTTGGGCTAAAATCATTTAGATTCAATTTTTCCCAAATCAAGCAGCACTGAATACCCAAGAATGCCAATTCAAAAACAG
Organism: Polypterus bichir lapradei; assembly: GCA_026402145.1. Lineage (NCBI taxonomy): Eukaryota > Metazoa > Chordata > Cladistia > Polypteriformes > Polypteridae > Polypterus > Polypterus bichir. The sequence goes on along the minus strand of JANRMT010062806.1, from coordinate 113,364,331 downwards.
GATTTTATGAATTTTTGAAAATTTATTAAAAATTAAAACTGAAATATCACATTCACATAAGTATTTAGGCCTTTAACTCCATACTAAAATAAATCCCGTTTGGAAGCGATTATGGCCTGGAGTCTTCTTGGATCTGACGTGAAAAGCTTCTTTTATCAGGATTTGAGGATTTTCTGCCAGTCTTTTCTGCAGATCCCCTAAAGCTCTGTCTGACTGGAAACAGCCAGACAGCTATTTTCTTGTCTCTTCACAGATGTTTGATTTGGTTTAAGTGCATTTCCATAGTTGTTCCTACGTTACTACTGTGTTGCTTTTGCTTTATGCGTTGGGTCATCATCCTGTTGAAAAGTGAGCATTCTGCCCAGAGAAGAGAAGATTATGAGAAGATTCTAGAGCAGGTTTTCATTAAATATATTTCTGTATGTTGCTTCTTTCAGCTTTCCCTCAGATCTGTTTAGTCTCCCAGTCTTCAGCCCTATTTCCATCACCATGCTTCACTGTTAGACTGGAATTGCACAGGTGATGAGTGGTGCCTGGTTTCCTTAAGACATGATGCTAATGTTGGTTTTATCAGACCAGAGAAAGTTTCTTGCCGTCTCAAGTCCTTCAGGTGCCTTTTTGTAAACTCCAAGTGGCCATCCATGTGTCTTTCACTGAGGAGAGGCTTCTGTTTGGCCACTGTGTGATAAAGTCCAGATCACTGGACTGTTACAGTGATGGTTGTCCTTCGGGAAGTTTTGCCCTTCTCTACAAAGGTTCTCTGGAGTGCAGAGTGACCATCGGGTTCTTGGTCACTTGTCTTGGCTCTTCTCCTACAATGGTTCAGTTCAGCCAGGTGGTCATCTGAAGGATGAGTGGTGGTTGTTCTAAACCTCTCCCATTTAAAAATTATGGAGGTTGCAATACTCTTGGGAATCTTCAATACTGTAAAAACAATTTTGTAGCCTTTTCCAGATCTGTGCCTTGATATAATCCCATCTCTAAACTATGCAGGCAATTCCTTCAACCTTATGGTTCGGTTTTTGCTTTACCATGGCACCTTCTAGAGAGAGGTGCATGCCTTTCCTAATCATGTGACATCAATTGAATTGACCACAGGTGGACTCCAAACAAGATGTCTCAAGTGTCATAACAAAGTGTCAAAATACTTTGTGTCAGGTGATATTTCAGTTGTTTATTTCCAATACATTTGGAAAACTTTCAAGAGTCCTGTTTTAACTTTGTCATTTTGGCTTTGCTGAATGTTGTTTGATGGGGGAAAAGTAATTTAAACAATTTTAACATAAGCCTGAAACGTGTGAAGAAAAGTAAAGGGGTCTGAATAATTTCAGAATCCACTGTATTCTAGAAACATGTGGTATGTGCTGTTTTGCACCACCCTACTCTTGTCTTATGTCATGTGATACGGACATTTTGGTTTGGATCCATACGAATAGCTGTCTGTATGGTAAAGCCATGAGTACCGTGGACTTGGAAAGGACACTTTCCTGAGTTTTCTGTAGTGAAATACTGAAGACTTAATATACTAGCATAATAAGAACATAAGAAATTTCACAAACAAGAGAAGACCATTCAGTCCATCAAGTTCATTTGTTTAGCTGATAACGAAGCTATTCTAAATATCTCATCTTAAAGGTTGTCAAGGTTTCTGCTTCAACTCCATGGTGTGGTAGTTTATTTGAGGCTCCCACAACTCTTTGCATAAAGAAGTGCTTCCTGGCTTTAGTCCTAAATGCACTTCCCCTTAACTTCCACTGGTGTCCACTAGTATGTGATTCATCCTTCAGTTGAAAGAATTCTACTGGATCCACTTTATCATTGTCTTTGAGGATTTTGAAGACCTAGATTAGGTCTCCACACAGTCTATTCTGCTTGAGACTAAACAGGTTTAATTCTCTGAGTCTGTCTCAGTATGACAATTCCTTATGTCCTGGGATTCACTCGGTTGCTCTTCTCTACAAAGCTTTAAGTGCTGCTATGTCATTCTTGTAGCGTGGTGACCACAACTGCACACAGTACTCCAGATGTGGTCTCACTAGTGTGTTATAAAGTCTAAGCATAACATCCCTTGATTTAACCTAACATTTTATTTGTATTTTAATAGCTTCTGCAAATTGCTTAGATTATGAAAATGTATCAACAAGAACCCCTAAATCCTTTCCAGAGGTGGCTTCCTATAATATTTATAATTGATGTTCCTATTGCCCACATGTATCACTGTGTACTGTGTTACATTAAACTGCATTTTCAAAGTATTCACCCAGTTCTGAAGCCTGTCCAGGTCTTTTTGAATTGTTTCTGCTGCCTCTTCAGTGACTACAATTGCTCCAATTTTAGGATCTTCTGCCGAATTCACAAATTTAGAAATTATATCAAAATCAGTGTCATTACTCTAGTCAGAAAATGTGCTGGTCCAAGGAAAGGCCCCTGAGGGAGTCCAATGAATACCACATTCTCCTCTGATCTGTACTCCTGATCTCCTGCCAGACAACAAATTTGAGCTCCAGTTTTTTAGGTAACCTCTGATGCCTATAGCTAGCTACTCTTTTCAGAAGATTCCTTCAGTGTTGGACTTTAACTAAGGCTTTATGAAAGTCTCATAGTAAATTCTGTCATATGCTTTGCTTTTGAAAACTACCACAGCAGCCTCCTCAAAAAATGGAAAAGATTGTTTTGTTTTTTTTTAAGATCTTTCTCTCATAATGTCTGCTGGCTGTTATTTAGTATGTTATTTCCATACTAGGGGGTTCGCTCCCTGCTTACTTTGCTCGCCAACTCAACCGGCCTGCGCTGCCACTTTGTGTCTCTGCCGCTTGGGTTGACATGGTTGCTCCTCCAAAACCCCACCTTAAACGGTGAAACATTGTGTGAGGGCAGGGAAGAATGAATTCTACTAAACATCAACAACAACTCAATGAGAATGCCATATAGTCAGTCAGGGAACTGAGGCTAAAAAAGGATGGCTTCTACAAAGAGACAATGATCCAAAACACACTTCATAGTCTCCTATGACGTAGGCCAAGAAGCACAAGTTGAAGGTTTTGGAATGGCCCTCGCACTTCCCCAGCTTGAATCTGTGGGTAGCTCTTCAACGTCCTGCATACACAAGACAGCCTAAGAATATTTCACAGCTGGAAGTAATTGGGAAAGAATTGAGCTGAGGCCAAACAGGTACAGGGGAACAGCTTTTCCAAGGGAGCCTTTAGTGTTGGAGGTCAAGTGTAAACATTGGTAGCCACCGTTGTCTGCCTGTTTAATTTTATATGATTAATTGCTGCTGAATGAACCCATAAAATCCGATGTTTCTCCCTCCTTTAAGAAGCATCTCTGATATAAATAGCCTTTACAAACAAAGATTTCTTTTATTATCTGTTAAGTCAGAGGTTTTATTCACATTACTGGAATGCATATAAAATTAACCTGTACCTTTAACTACTATAGAGTCACTAATCAACCTTACGGGTAAAATGTGTAATCTTTAAATTATATATAGACTTATAAAACAGCTCATCTTTCCACTGAGTAAAACAACATTGGAAGGAAGAGTTTAGTTTTTACAATCATAGCAAATAAATAAAAAAAAACTTTTCAAAGAGAGTGGCATGGTGGTGCAGTGGTAGCACTGCTGCCATGCAGTGAGGAGACCCGGGTTCGCTTCCCGGGTCCTCCCTGCGTGGAGTTTGCATGTTCTCCCAGTGTCTGTGTGGGTTTCCTCCCACAGTCCAAAGACATGCAGGTTAGGTGCATTAGTGAGGTTAAATTGTTCCTAGTGTGTGGGTGTGTGCACCCTACCTGGGATTTGTTCCTGCCTTACATGCTGGCTGGGATTGGCTCCAGCAGATCCCCGTGACCCTGTTTTAGGATATAGTGGATTGGACAATGACTGATGGACTTTTCAAAGAATATATTTTTCTCTGTTCAATATCGGCTCATGTTTAGAATATTTTAATTATCAAGGCAGCCTTTCTGACTGTCTACATTGTTTTAAATATTCTGTTAATTGTAACTGAAAACCTTTTTCAAGATTTGTAATGGTGGTTCCTGCTAAGTCTAGACGGTTTAATTAGCTTCTTGGATTTGTTATTATATCTTGTATTGCTGAGGTGGGTTTTGATGAGGGTAGGAGTTACAGTAGTATTATGAGCTAGCTCGAGTGCCACACCACCCTGTCACACAGCTATTTGAAATTCATTCATTTCAAGGCTAGTGTTCATCGTGAGCAGTCTAGGATAGGTCAAGCGTGGTCCGCCTCATTCTCTTGAGCCATGCATAGCTCTCCAGAACAACACCATGGAGGTCGTCTCACTTCAACTTCTTAGGCAGCAACCAGTGAAATGCAGACAGCGTCTTCTGAGTGTTTTATTTATAGGATGTTGCCATACAACTCTGCACTTGCCATGTGCTGGTTTCAATGAATATTTACAGCATGATGCACAAAGCAGCTGTAACAGCAGTCTGTCTTGGCTTCAAGAGTCCTTGTTGGTGTCCAGCCCTCTGAGCTGTACATCAAAATGTTCTCTGCATAACCTTTGCCTTGCATATAACAACATCCTCATTTGTTTCAGTGATTCAGGAACTGAGATATTCAAAATCATTCATTGACCAGTTTAAGGTCTTGTTTATCCAAATTCTTCAAATTGGTGCTTGTATCTTGTTAGCAGCTCATATGTTATACAGTAAATCATTGGCAAAGGTAAATTAAGATTTAGAAAGTTAAAGATCTAAAAGAAGATGTAAAATGTCAGGTCAAATGATGTCACTTGATGAATTGCTCATTGATTAAGAGCCCCAGTAAGATATAAGTAGTGTTGTGTGAAAAGGAATCAGCCTGAGGAATGTATTATTTCACACATGGCAGTAATAGACACCTTTGTTTGAAATCCTCAGTTTCTTGGCAATCTGTGTATAGACAGCTGTTTTGTTTTGGCTATATTTGAACCCAGGGTTGGACTTTAGCAATACCAGTACCTTGCAACAGTGAATAGAATAACAGGTGTCAGCGGTGCTCATGCAATTACAAAAATTTCTCTAATAGACTCATATGAGTCCTCTTGTGGTAGACCACTTGGACCCACTGCAGTTTGCCTATCGGACAAAGACTGGAGTGGAGTATACGATTGTCTGTCTGCTCCACAAGGCTTATTACCACCTGGACAAAGCTGGCAGCACTATGAGGATTATGATTTTGGATTTCTCCAGTTGCCTCCAGTACCATCCAGCCATCTCTGTTAAGGACTATGGACTATCTGTCGACCAGACCACTTTTTGTGACACTCAAAGACTATGAGGGTAACACTGGAGCACCGCAAGGAACAGGCCTGTCTCCTGTTCTCTTCACTGTGTATACATCAGACTAGAAATTTAACACCGGGCCATATCACTTGCAGAAATTCTCAGATGATTCTGACCTGATGGTGTGTACTGATTAGGGGATTGAGACAGAGGAGACAAGTCAGATGAAACTTTGTTTCTTGGTGCAAAGAGAATGGTCTGCATCTTAACATCAGCAAAACTAAGGAACTGCTTATTGACTTTCACCACACCAAAGAGCATCTGTGTCCGGTCACCATTCAGGGAGTGGATGTGAAGGTGGTTCACTTGGTACTTGTGGGTCTACACTAATGACAGGTTGGACTGGTCTCAGAATGCAGAGGAACAAGAGATGAAAGGATTGAGCAGACTTTTTCTTTAGAAAACTGGGTGGTGTGGTGTGCTGGGCTGGGCTGGTAACATCACTTCAGGAGAGGACCACTGAAGCAACAGGCTAATAGTCATAGTTATGGGACACACTCCAAATCTCCTGGAGGTTGTAACAAAGAAGAGAATGAAAACAAAACTGAGTTCTATTATGAACAAAGCTGCACATCCTCTCTCTGACACACCAACATCTAAGGACTTTCAATCAATGAATTGTCAAAAGTTCCCCCTGCAGACAAATAAAGCTCTATCTACCTACCATATAGTGTCTTTCACATCAATCTATCAACACTAGTAATGCCTTGACTATATTTTAAATGGTATTTTGATAATTAAAGGTTTAATTTCTTTCAAAAACATGAGAATTTCTGGGTGACCCCATACTTTCGAACACTAATGTATATACGTGACAATGTTTTAATTTTTTGGAGATCATTTTAAATGTAATTTGTCTTTTACCAAGATTTAGCTGCATTTTGGAGTGCATTAACATTTGAAGTCAATATTAATTTATTCTCTAAGTAGACAATAATAAAGAACTATTTTTGTTGGTAGCAGACACAAGCATTACACACCAGAAACCTGGAACAGGATACCCACAGAACACACAATTTAAGATATGTGACCACAAACATTACATATTCAACACGCAAAGAGAAGAAAGTTTTAAGTCCTGTCTAATTTTCTTATATAACTGAAAATAAAAGCCCAGCCCATTAGAACACATTTGGGTATCTTCATTGAAAGATTCTTCATACATGATGCAATTTATTTTGAGACATCTTGAAATGAGCTGGAAGTCACTTTGCTTTTGGAGATGTCTGATGTAGATAACTAAATATCAGTCTTGTTTTTTTGACATTGCATCACACTGAGTCACTTCTTATTAGCACACGCGAGTCCAGCTATTACATTTCTTTATGTTGCAGGGGGACAATAACACCACTGGGTAACATACTGTGGCACATAAAAGTTCTAATTTGTGGTTGACCTTGGCCACCTCCAATTTATTTGATAATAATCTTGACTTAAATAGCGCATGGTTTTACTGAAACAACATCTACAAGCTGGAGCCTCAGACGAGCAGGATTGTGGAGATCTTGCTTACCGGTAAGCATTCTGGACGAACAAGGTAAGTCTTCTTTTTCTTTAAGCTTAATAAGATACAGATCTACTTCATGCACTCTTTTGTCCCATCTGGCACGGTTCCTCACTCACCTGTCTTTTCTGAACGCTGTTTCTGCTGTATTTTATTCAGCTTAGTCATTTCTTGTTTACAAGGTGTCACTCTGGCCTATTTGAATTCTCTTGGACAGATGATGAGGGCCTCATCCAGCACTTCCAGTTGTTCAAAGGCATTAATAAAGTTGACCAAATTCAGCAGTTGTAGTTAAAAAAAATGAACAAAAATAAAGGGAAGAGCATTGTATTCACTGTACATTTCTTATACATTTTTAGAGCATTGTCTAACCCAGGCGTCCTCAATCACAGGCCTGAAGGGTCGCAGTGGCTGCAGGTTTTTGTTCTAACTCAGTTGCTTAATTAGAATGCAATTCTTGCCAGTAATTTCATTTAATGGCTTGTTAGTGCTTTAACTTCGCTATGTCAGCTCATTCTCATATCCGAGATTTTCATCCCCTTTCTAAGGATATCATCCAAATGATTTGAAGGCTAAAATGGAGGAGTAATTCACAGTCCTTCTCTTTTTTCTCTTCACTTTCCTTCCAAGTATTTAATTAAACCAAATAGTGCACGATAAATACACAATAAGTGTAAATGGTAATAAGCTAAATGGAGAAATGCTAATCTCTTTTGTCATTTGCATGTTATGGCTAATAAGGAACAATTAAAAACCAAGAGTACAGCTGTTTAAGACTAAAATAAGCAATAAGGGTTCAAAATCGTAATGAGCGAGACAACTAAAGTGAAGCAGAAGTGTTACTTGAGCAATAAGTGCTTCTTATTAAACAACTGGATTGGAATAAAAACCTGCATGCACTGCGGCTCTCGAGGACCGTGATTGAGGACCCCTGATCTAACCTGACGAAAGAAAAAAAAAAAATCACAAAAGGGTGTGGAGGTCTGCAAAAAACTTGTGTAGGACATTGGAGCAGGGGGCATAAGGAAATCACATCTGCATCAGCAAAACTGCTGCTTGAATACAGAGAGTTTCTTTTTATTATCTTGCGAGAACCGTTTTACTTCAGGATAAGAGAGCTAGATATGCTTTATTTGGCCCCTTGGAGAAATTAGAACATTAGAGAAGCACAATGTTGGCGTGTCACAATAACACCTGTTGAAAGTCTTCTAACTGTCAAACACATGGACATTCAACCGGTTTTATGTCTTCATAGGTCAGTGGAATAAACTGGAGAATTTCTATGATGTGTAATAACTTCATAAACATGTTTGGTCTTAATATCTAATAAGAAGAGAAAGAAAAACACATTTTATTTATATAGCTCCTTTCCCATCTGTGAAAACTTTTGCTTTATCGTGGGACTGTTTTTTTTATGAAGTGTCAATTTGTCTCCCCCATTAGTTTGTATTTTTTCAGAAGCAAATAGAACGGGTGACAACTCTTCTTTTTTACAGCACTCATTGTCCTAACGGTTGAGCTTTGATGTCAACTAACTTTAGGTTCTCAGGGTGTACAAGGGCCGATGATCCATTTCTGTCCCAAGTTTGCTATTAAAAAATTGTCAAGTGTACTGGTTATCTGCCAGCTATCATTGTAATTGATGCTGAAGAGGTATAGCGCCCTCTACTGTGGGCACACACTGGAACTCGGGCCCTGAAGTGTGTAGTCTGAATATTTCTGTTTGGTGAATATACTTTAATAGTTAGGCTTTAAATCAAATGTAATACATGTTAAGGTGGGCTGCCTAATCTCAGAGCTCTTACTGTGAAACATATGCTAAAGAATGGTGCTTAATCTCTGAGGTTGCCTATGAAATGTTATTTATGTAACACATGCTAACTAAACAGTACACATTCACTGAGATTACAGATAATAAGTGAATATTAGCTATAATTGTATTGCTTTTTGGGTGTATATAAAGCAAAGCTTTGAAAATGATATCAAGTCAAGCTACCTCAGTCATTACAGTAACTTATTAACTAATTTATATCATAAAGATAAAATTGGTCTTAAGGACCAAAAACACAAAATTGGAATTGGAGATTAATGGTCCACACTACTATTTCTCTGTTGGTGAGGTTGTAGTGAAACTTGGTGAGTTGAAACTTTAACAGCCTCCTAAACTCACAAGCAGGTAAAAATACCTACACTACTAAGTCATGGAAGTGAAGCAGAAAAACAAAATGTATTATTTTGGAACAACTTAGCTAATAGCTAACCACAAAATGACAGACTGAATGAGCTCCTCTTGTTTGTTAGTCTTTGTTCCATTTTGAAGTGCAGAATGGTATGTCTGTCATATGCATAAAAAAAGGGAAGGAGCTTGTCAGATTAGGACAAACAGTTAGCAGGGGGGATCTGCATATACCAGACGCTTTACTAAAGCTTAACCACTTCTTTGGATCCAAAGTTTGAGGTGAGGCTCTATGGTGTGGTACTAGGTGGGACTGGTTGGTTTAATCTGTACTCAACATCATCTCTTATCTCCTTTTTTTTTACTATACTGATCAGTTTGTATATAAAGCTGCATTGTAGAAGCACCCAATGATGATGTGTACTGTTAATGGTCTTGTGTAAATCACATTAAGAAATTTTCTTACTTCATTTACCATGTTCGCACATTCCCGTCCTTTTCTGATATCGAGTAACTTGTCCGTACTTTTATTACACCCTGCACTGAAGAACAGCAGATACCCCTTTTAATCTTTTTACCTCCTCTCCAGCTGCTTCAAAACCACTACTACTAGAGTCCTTACACAGACTCGCAACAGCGAATGCATAACACCTGCCCTGCTGCACCTTCACCGGCTCCCTGTGTCTTTTAATCGATTTAATCACAAAATTTTATTAGTAACCTATGAAGCTTTAAAAGGCCTTGACCATGACTACATCAGTAACCTCCACTATGCTGCTGGTCGCTCACTAAGGTCCACCGATTTTGGCAATCTCATGTTCATTGCACCCAAAATTTGGAACGAGATTAATTAGATCAGCAGACTCCTTTCATTCTTTAAAAAACAACTTACATCTCATTTATTCAGTAAGGCATTTAACATTCTGATGCTTTCTTTCAGTTGACCCTCTCTGCCTGGGTGATTAGGCTGATTTGTGTTTGTATCACAAGTCAGATCAGGGTTTTCTTATAGCATTTTGTATTTTTTTTCCATTTTATTGTCTCTTATTCTAATTTAAAGCTTTCCTGTATTTATCATTTAGTGTTTTATGTTGCTGCGGTGAGCTGGTGCCCTGCCCTGGGTTTGTTTCCTGCCTTGCACCCTGTGTTGGCTGGGATTGGCTCCTGCTGACCCCCATGACCCTGTAGTTAGGATATAGCGGGTTGGATAATGGATGGATGGATGCTTTATGTTGATACTGTACTAGCTATACTTACCTGTTGAAGACAGATAATAGAACACATTTTAAAATCTCTAATAAATCCTGCCCTTTGTTTACTCTCCATGTTCCTCCTACACTTTTCCTCTGTATCCTGTGTGTCTTTTTTTAAATGAATTTTATTGTAATCATTCCATACAAATAGATCAATTTTTACAAAAAATAGGATTGAAACATCCTTGTGTGTCTTAACCCCTCTTGCCCAGTGCTTCCTCTCTGAATTGTGTTCCCAAGGACCCTGCTTCTCCTACTCTGTCATTTCATCTTTTAAGTCAGCCACTAATTGTAGTACATCCCCAATTACCCGTTCTGAAAACATCATTCATAATCTTGCAAATACCATCTTTAAAGGCAAGTTGGATTTTACCTTGTTAGTAATTAGTGTTGTTCGGTTAAGCTATTTGCTTTGTTGTCAATGAAATGCCATGTTTTAATCCATGTTTTATTAAAAAATAAAAACATTTGTCACAATCAGGAATTGAACTTCACACCCCCTAAAATATTGTCTCATCATCCGTAAAACTGAGCAACCAAAGCCTGACTGACAAATCAGAATGCTCAGCGGGAACAGACACAAACACACACACACACGCACACGCACACCCAGACAGTAGTGTTTTATTACATAGACTAGCTAAGAATCGGCTTTGTATTTAAGAATGGCCGTCAATGTAGACCTCAGCATGTTCAGTCTTAATGTTTGCAGTGTACCATCTATATGTACATTTTTACTGACTAACTTCAGTAACAGAATAATTGCTTCCGATTCTGATACTACAGCCATGGATATTATTTATTGAGCCTCTGTAAAAATCTAAACTTCCCCTTTGGGACAAATAAAGTGTTCTCTATCTATTAACATTATAACTGCATTAATAGCTTTTAAACAATTTACATAAAGAGGTGACGGTTTCAGCCATCTCCCCTAAGTGACGCTTGATCTTGCATCTCTTTCTTGGAAAAGGTGATTTAAAAAAAAAAAAACATCATCCAAAAACTGCTATTTCTTCTTCTTTTTTATATAAATGTGGCATCTATTCAAATAATTTTGTATCCAGAAAGAGGGTGCAGGAACACAAAAGTCACTTTATGAAAGATCAACAAAGGATAGACATTATCACGGTGCTTAACCTTAAGAAGTACTTTTCCGTTTCCTCATCATTCAGTTTATTTTTATTTTTAAAGAGCAGTCAACAGATCTCATATTCTCCTGTCGTCATTGTGTAGGTTGAGCACATTTGGAATGAAATGTTCAAGATTGAAGCACGCCAGGCAAGAGGAGACTTACCTCATTCTTTGAAAGGATGTGGTGAAGTTACTTTCTAACTTGCCACTACAGTATTAAGTTATGACCGAGCCAGCAGAACACCACCAAACAGCTCCAAAGAAACACAAACAAATGCACCATAGAGAAATCGGACATCTTCCTTCCTCTTACTGTGGGATATAGAGGTTAATGCTGTGTTTGTGCACTCGTGTCACATAACTTGTCACCAGCAAAGAACAACACACAAAAGCATCACATATTTAAACTTTATTACTTAAAGATTATGGCAAACACCAGCAGTCTTAAAAAAAAGACACTCAGATTTCAAGATGTAACTGGTGGGTGGCAACAGAACCAAGTAATCAGTTTTCAAACACATTCAGAGGGCGATACCAGCAACTGGAGAGAACAGAACTGCTAAGTTTTAATTTAGTCATAAGAGAGGAAAAACAAACAACTTTAAGACATTAAGTAGTAAAAACGAAATACAAGGGATTTATAATAAAAAATATTTTGAGAAATAAAGACATAACTAAAACCATGTGCTTTGTTCTTGTAAGTTTTTTCTCCTCAATAGCTTTCACATTTGTAGCAGACATTTGAAAACACAACAAAGCTCTGAGGAGAAAAAAAAAAAACATCCAAAATGTATTATTTATTTTTAATTGAAAATACAAACACATTAAACCTTCATTTATTTCCCTCATTTGGCCTTGCAGGTTATCTTTTACAATTTTTATTTGTGTCACCCGCTTTGTGTGTTATGGCATTATCTACATTTTTTGTCTTTATTTTTTTTCGTTGTATAAATGCTATGTTTTTCTTGTAATTAGGTCACTCATTTTAATCATGTGTTGTCAGCTTTGGAGAGTACAAGCTGGTAGAGTCATAGTGAAACATGCACTCAAGCCGTGTATGCTTTCCACTTTAGCTAACACCTCCAATTAGTCATTTCCTCACATCCTGCTTTATATGTACTGTATGTGCGCATTCACTTCTGAGGATAAAACGTTTCAGAGTTAAAACTTCAGGCTAATCCTCTCCACAGTAGGAGCAGCGTCATTCTTTTTAACTAGTCATGTTATATTCAAGTGACAACAGAGGTCAGTTCACAGTACAGTATGTAGAAACCCCTCCACAAGACGAGACAGCTCAAGATGTTACTGCATGTTTCTATGGAAACAGGAAACCAACACATATGCAAGTTTTGCCACTAGAGTCTTCATCTGGGTCACCACGTCCTTATTTCTAGTTAAAAATCTAGAATACGTAGAAAGAGAAGTATAAAGGTGACGCAGGTAAGTGTCATTGTACATGTCCAAGTGTAATTCAGCTGTATTTCCTTTTGCAAAGCCTGCTAGGTGTCATGTTTGGTTTTTTGGAGCTATTCCTGCATCAAGGAGAAGCTCCTGAGACATTTCAAGGTTCTAAATTATACTCTCCTTTGCACACTTACTTAATATTAAAACAAAGTTTCAAGCAGCATGGTAACTCAAACGGTTCCTATGTTGAAGAATGAATGTGTGTAATTACACATTGTTCAAAAAACATTGGCAAAAATAGAAATAAAAACCTTTAAGTAGTCCAGTTAAGATTAAACTAAGGCCACACACATCTTTGACTACAGACATTTAATTCCAATAAACGGCCCACCCCGCAAAATCTCAATGTGCCACTTCTACTAATTACTTTTAATGCTGCAAGTTATTCAAGGGTGGGGACCACGACAGGTCACAAGCAGCAAAACGGACATCACTGACCCTCTGCCTGATAGACTTGAAATTGCTGAGGGGAGTATTACTGTACTGCACTTCTGAAAAGAAGGCGGATATAAGATGAAGAAAGAAAAAATGGGTCTACAACAAAGCAGGACTAACATGCTCTCTATCTCCTTGGCAGACCTGCAGGGTCCGCTGTTAGCTGGCTTTTTCATTGTCACATACAAATACAGCCACACTTGCGCCATCTAGACTTACTTGCCAAACTGCTTAATGGTGCCACCTGCTGGTCATTATAGATTTAAATAGCCCTACACCAATATGCCCATGTGTTTATATATTAAATATAAAAAACACATACACACCCCCAACACCCACCCCTTTCACCAACACTTGTCATTTTAGTCCCAGATGAGAGAAAACCAAAAATGTTTCATAAGCTGTCAATGACATACTGTAGATATTCTGCATAAAGCATACATGTCACAATTATTACTAGATGATTTTTTTTATTGCCAACTCTCTTAATAAATTTGTTTCTTTTTGCTTTTCCACAGTTTCTACTTTACATGTTGCACTCGTGCACAGTCACATTGGCATTTAGTGTAAATAATAATAATGAAATAAGCACGTAGACTCCCCATTCTCTGTACCTGGAGCCAGATGCATCTGGGTGCTAACCCATGGAACAAAGTCGAAGGGGAAAGCAGCCATAATGTCTGTTTTTTCTTGGTTTTTAATTTCATGGACAGAAGTGACCTTTCCATTCTCTGGAAGAGATGTTATTTGAATGACTTTTATCCTTTAAAATAATAATATTTTTTCACTAGCACACATCAGGTGTATCTGTCATAGGTCTTCCAGTTTAGTATAATAGAAAAGTCCACTAAATATCTTAATTCCTGTCCTCATCTAGCTTGTGTTGTTACAAAATGGTAATGTCCCTTGTTTCCTTTTTTATTTAAAACTTTATCCAGGCAAATGATCAACATTTGTGTGAGCAGCGCTGCTCATCTTTCAGGGCATTTGCTTACACTCTATTACTAGACAAAGTGCTCGGTATTTGCATGGGCCCTTTCTTCTGTTTTCCATCATGTGTGAGGTAATCTCACTTTCTTGTTGTTGCATGAGGTTTCCAGTTCTCCCAGAGAACATTTTCATTTTGTGCATCAAACAAACATTTGGGGCTTTATGTCTGTTGTGCTAGAAAATAAATTAGTTCTACAAACACTTTCTTCCAGCCCCTAAATGTAGTTATTACCATGCTGAAACACCCATTCCACTGAGGTTCAGGCTTTATACATGTTGATTGGGGCGCTAAGAGAGAGTTGTCCATTCGGTGCTACCTCATTCCCATCATCTTCCAGTAATCCAGAGACGTCAGCATTAGGGATACTATCATGGTAACTGCTGAAGCTAATGTTGTCCTCTTTGAGCTCGATGGTCCAGAAAGGAGCATTTAGCTTGCGGTTCTGATACTCCCGGTACATGTAGACTCCGCCCACAAAAGCCATAAGAACCACCACCACAACAATGATCACTGCGAGAATGATGATATTAAATTGTGTCCATGATACCTCACTGGCTGACGTGGTAGTGTTCTGCATGGAGCTGGGCGGAGTGGTCAAGATGATCCGAGTGGTGCTCGTCAACAGAGTCGTGAAGTTAGTGATGGATTTTGTTGACATGGTGGTTAATTGAGCAGTGGTAGTTGTAGAAGTGGTGGTTGTAACTAGGAAAGAAACAAAGCAAAGAATTAGAATTGACCGATACACAAAACCAGTCCTGATGTTCCCACGTATGTAGTGTTATCTTTCAATCTAGGGTTTTTATTGTGAATCACATCCCATTACAAATTTTGGTAATGTCGAACAGTAACAGCAATTGTTGGTAAATTTTTAGAAATGTCTGGTAAAAAATTATTCACTTAAAAATAAATGAAAAAAAAAAACTTTTGGTAAAAACATTGCGACATCTAGTAATGGAAATACTTGTTAGTATAATAAAGAATGAAAGTGTTAACAGTTACGTAATGTTATTTTGATGAGCACATGCTGCACACATCCTTTGAGGACAAAAATCACAGCAAAACAACAACAACAAAGGAAGAGACAAAGTTGCTCTTTAGTCTGAGTTTTTATGGCTTTAGGCAGTAAAGAGCAAAAAGCATTTCTGTTATCTCCCAAAAATCTTATGATATAATGAGAGAGTTTGCCTTTTGTGCAGTTACACATTAGGCATCAGCATAAAGCCAAATACACGACAAAGTATGTATTGTCAGAGATATCAAATAATCATTCCTTTTTCATTCAGTCACCAGCCCATGATATCATGTACAAACAAGGACATGACTCTATTTGACAATGTTAAGTTTTCCAAATGTGCTCCTCAGATTAAAAGAGGTTTTTTTAAGCAGAGGGCACCAAGGATAACTACCAGAGTGTATAATAAAATTGAGGATAGGCGTGCTTTTGCACTTAAATAGCACCTGCAGAATACATCACAGTTCTTTCTTTTGTCAGTATCACTGCAGAACAGATTTTTTTTTAATGTTCTTAATTCTGCCTGCCTGCAATGCTTGTTCTGTTTTGAAAGACGCTTTTTAAGTATCTCTATTAGGAGTGCAAAGTTTCATTACATTCATAAGTGAAAGTCAACACTGTTTGATCAATTAGGTTTTCATTTAGGATGTCTCTGTGCTTTGCTCCATTCAGCTTTCCCTCAACTCTTTTCAGTATTCTATTCCCGTTACTGAAAAACAACCCCCAGGATGATGCTGCCACCACTATGTTTCATTGTTGGAATGGTATTGCACAAGCAGTGCCTGGTTTCCTCTATGACACTAATTTTGGTTTCATTAGAGCAGTGTTTATTTGTCACAGTCGGAAAGACCTTCAACTGCATTTTTGCAAACTCCAAGTGGGCTTCCATGTGTCTTTTATTAAGGAGAGGTTTCTGTCTGGCTACTTTGTCATAAAGCCCAGATCAGAGGACATAAAGCCCAGATCAGAGGAGTCAAGGTTGTCCTTCTGGAAGTTTCTACCATCTCTACGCAGGTTCTCTGAAGTTCAGCCAGAGTGACCACTGGGTTCTTGGTCATCTTTCTTACAGTCTTTCTGTCTCTCTCATTGCTTAGTTTGACTGGGTGGCCCGCTCTAGGAAGAGTCTTGGTTTTTCCAAACTATTCATTTTTACAATTATGGAGACCACTGTGCTTTTGGCAACCTTCAATGCTGCAGGAAATTTTATGGAGCATTCTCCAGATCAATATCTCGACACTGTCTCAAAACTATGATGGCAAATCCTTTGATTTCATGGCTTGGTTTTTAGCTCAACTGTGGAACCTCATACAGACAGGTGAGTGCCTCTCCTAATCATGTTCAGACAATGGAATTGACCACAGATGGACTCCAGATAAAGTGTAGAAATGTCTCAATGATGATCAATAGAATAGGATGCACCCGCGTCAGATTTCAAGTGTCACATCAAAGAGTCTGAATACTTGAATCAATATATTACAGTTTTTTTTTTTACTTTCTCATGAACAAAGTATAGGGAAAGTATTGTAATTGTCCAAAGATTCGATGTTGATTCGAGATTTTGATGCATCTCGATGTTTTAGACCTCCCTTACTTTCTCATATCGGGAAATAATTGGAATCCTCCAAAAAATCAATATCAATTTTAATGAATCTCAACGTTTTAGACCTCCCTGAGTCAGAAAATACCGTTTTTGGAATTATATCTGTGTGTGTGTGTGTGTGTGTGTGTAAGTAAAGACGATAACTTGAGTACACTTTCACTTAGGTCAACCAAATTTTGCATACAAGATTAGGTACAAAACGTAGATTTCTGTCAACTTTTGGTGTATTTCCATTAATCGGAAGTGATACTTTACCTTTTATTACCGTATATACTTACATATAAGTTGGGTCTTGAAACCCGAAAAATTGATCATAAAATCAGACTATGACTTATACGCCAGTTCAAAAATGCGACACTTAAATTTTTTTTTTACACCTTCTTGCCTCCTCCAATCTCGCATCAGTTTCTCAGACGCATTGAATTTTGTTGCAGCAGCGCAGTTACCAATTTGTTCCGCTACTTCAACAACGTTTAATTTAAAACCAGCTTCATATTTTCTTCTGATCGAACACTCCATCATAAATAAGGGATGCTCTTACGATAAAAATGTATGAAGGTGTGAGATACAAAAACACAAATCAGTGCAAACGTATGGTGGTCACGTAGGCACAATAAATAGGAAAAAAGAAGGCAGTGTGCTTCATGGGTACTCTCTCAGGTGGGCATTAGCATATCATAATCTCCTGGACTAATAGTGTGAGTTTTCTGCATTCTACTTATACGAATAACATTATAAAATACCAGAAATTATATGGTAAAATCAAGTCCTGACTTATCTGCGGAAGAACTTATCCGCTAGTATATACGATATTTATAATAAATTCACTTTGTTATTCTGGGGTATTGACTGCAACTTGATGAGGAAAAAAAATTAATTAAAAAGTTTTAGAACAAGGTTGCGAAGTAGCAAAATGTGAATAAAATGAAGTAGTCTGAATAGTTTCTGAGTCCACTGTATATTATACATTTTATGCTAAGGATCATCTCAAAGAGCAGTAATGCAGTATGTCACACTTTCTGTAACTGGATCCCAAACAAGCTAAAGACCTACTAACCTGATACCTTGTGGCCCACTTCAGCCCCTTAACCACAAGATCAGTTACAGAAGCAATTTAGACTGTAGTACTTCATCAAAACATACCAATTTTAGTGCAGTTCCCTGCACGGGCATCTCCAGCATAGCCTTCTGCACACTTTTCGCAGTGGTCACCAGTAGTGTTTCGAATGCAGCTCAGACACTGGCCGTTGTCAGGATTACAGATGCGAGGAGATATGCGGGGGTTCTCATTTCCATTGCATTCACAGGGCATGCATATGCTGTCTGAGTTGTAAAACCCATCGCTGCATTCATTGCAGTTGGATCCTTTGAATCCATCTCTGCAGTGATCACACACAGGCTGTCCAGAAGAATCTGTTAGGAAAAAACAAACAGAGTAAAATCATTTAATTGACTGGCTCTCAGACAAAAGGATGATTATCAGCAATAGTTCCAATGACAGATTATCACTACAAGTAACAAATTCATCTATCTGGACTCACAGAATTCATTGTCATCATTACCATCATTTTCGTTCTGCTTTTCCTTGTGAGGGTTACAAGAGCTTATCAGCCCTCCATATCCTCATCAACTACCTCCAGGTGTTCCCAGGACAGCCAAGAGATATAATATACGCATTGTATCTTATGTATTCCCTTCAGTCTTGTCCCAGGGGGCTGTGTCTGGTACACCTTTGGTGGAAGGCAACAGCTGGATCCTTTTTAAATTGAGAAACCACTGTTGTAAGCTAAGGTCTTCCTGTATTGCAGAGCTTCTCACCCCATCACTGTAAGAGAGACCAGCACAGCCTGTACTTGCAGACTCATTCTTTGAGTGGCTACCCAGATCCTGTAACTGAAGGTGCTTCACCATCACTGTCGGATATGAGTTCCTAAAACTGCTGCTGCTACATTGATTTGTTTGTCAATCTCATCATCAGAACTGCTCTCACTCATGAACAAGGAGCCAAGGCAACTGAAGTCTTCAGCTTAGGGTATCTGCAGAACAGGTTTACTGTTTTGTGGGAGGGGACCACAATCTCAGGTTTGGAGGTGCGAATTCTTATTTTCACTGCATCACACTCGGCCGTAAACCTTTCCATTGTATGCCAGAGACCACAGTGTGATGAGACCTAAATAATAATATCATCTGAAAATGACAGAGATGCAAGTGTTCAGACTAGATACTCTCTAAACCTTGACTGGGCCTGGATATTCAATCCATGAAAAGTATGATCAGGAGAGGAGACAAGAAACACCCATGGTGAATTCCATCACTCACATTAAAGGTCTGGAATCCACACTTGCTCCTCTTGACTCTATATTCTAGCTCCACATTCAGATAATATCTAGAGATTTCCATTTTTCTTGGTCAGATCTTATCCACTGTAGGAACATTGACACTATGCATGAACTTCAGTCACATAGATGGACCCAAAATTCAATCAATGCTTCAGGAACTTCCTGCTCCTTTGGGGGGATACTCACCAGGACTGGGAGTACTTAAAATAATCCTTTCATCTCTTAATATACCCAAATGTGGTCACTCTCCTCCCTTGACAAGAACAACATGACCAAAGTTTCGCTGTCCACCTTGTTGCTAGCTAAATAATTGAAACAGATGTTACACCCTGCTTTAGATACCGTCATTGCTAATTTTATTGAAAAAGATTTTAATTTCATTGGTCATGTAAACACTGCTCCAGATTGCGGCAAGGAAACATGTTAATGTAAACCGCACACTGCATATCACTTCGCCTACTGTGTTCACTTTTCTAAAGGAACAACTTCTGCTCTTCTTTAAATACTCAAATTAATCTAAACAACAGGTTTCAACTGTTGAAAATCTCCACACACTGGAGAAATTTCTAGGAACCATAAGCCAGAAAATATTATTATGTTGTATAAATAGGGTGATCGGGCTGATCCAAGCAACTATAGGCCAATAAACGTAACAAGTATCACAGCCATATAATTGGTATGAATTATTAAGGAAAAGATGGAGCAGCACATGGTAAGAACAGGAGTGTCAGCAAATGGTCAGTACAGGTTCACTAATATGCTGACATTCTATGAAGAAACAACAAACGATATAATGAGAGGTTTGTATGATATTATATATGTTGATTTTCAGAAGGCACTGGATAAGATACCCGCATGAAAAGTTAGTAATAAATCTAAAAGAATTGGGCATTCAGGTATCTTTGTGTAGGTGGGTCAAAACTGACTGAAACACTGGGAACAAAGGATTATGATGAGAGGAACCTCTTCAGAATTAGGTGAAGTTCAAAGTGGTGTCCTTCAAAGGTCAGTGCAGGGGCCGCTCCCCTTTGTAATATACGAAAACGATCTGAACAAGAATATAATCAATTGGCTGGTTAACTGTTCAGATGATACCAAACTGTAATTATCAAAATTGTTCTAATTTTTCAAGAAACCTACAAATGCAAGCAGATTTTATTTTTTTATTTGTTACTCTATTATTTTTACAATAGATTATTTTAGAGGTTTAAATATATTTTAAAGAAATATCTCATGAACCCACCACAGAAAGTGAACAAACAAAATATACATAATATTACTCCTTATTGGTGGCAGAGGCAAGCCATGAATATGGTAAAAATTCAGTTTACGGTACACTTACTTGCGATCACAAATAAGGTTGTCAAAAGTATCATCATAACATTTTAAAAATTGTTTCAATACTTCTTACTTTATTGAACTATACTTCAATACTTCATCAATATTACAGCCTACATTACTAATGCACTTTTGTTTTGTTCTGGCTTTTAACAGTAGAACTTCATGGGCTACTAAGGGGAATGGCTTGAGCGGCAGCCCTGTTTTTGCCCACTCAAAGGTGTTAACAAGATGGAACTTCAGAATTGTCAGAGCCTTCACTAGCAAGCTTAATTGGCAAAGAGGGCAAACCAAATAAAGGGGTAAACATAACCAACTAAGCCAAACACATTATGGACTGGCATGCAAGGCAATATCAAGAATTTCAAGAGGTAGGTATGTAGTAGTAGGGTGATGAACCATGATGGCTGTATTATGTACTGTATGTATTGAGAAGTGAAGCAAAATGACACATTTATTGGCTAACTGAGTAGATTACAAGATACAAGCTTTCAGGACAGCTCAGGCCCCTTGTTCTTTACAGCTTGTCTGAAGAAGGAGCCTGAGCTGCTTCGAATGCTTGGATATTGTAATCTACTCAGCCAGCGAGAGGCAGGTACAGTATGTTTAATCATAAAAACATTCATCAGTAGAAACCTGTAAACTGGTGTGTTTCTTGTTTTTTTTATCTATAGGTTAAAACTTCTTCTCTAGTCAGTTAAATGTTTTAACACATTAAGGCAGGGGACTGCAATTATTTTTACTTGTGGGCCAGTTTTATTCTCTGCTATTCATTCAGGGGCAACACTCTTTAGCACTAGAGCTCCATCCCTCCCTCAATTTTTAAACCTTCACTGTGAAGTGTGCTGCTGTAGTACATTACTTTCTTTTATTTTATTGTGTGATTTTAAAATGATATTTCATCACATTTACTATATAACGTAAGGTACTGTAAATCTGCCGTGCTTCAGAGCATGTACTTAATATGTCAGGGCTCATTTGCAGCCCAGCAAGTATGCTCCTCACAGAAGAGCACATTGACATGCTGGTCTTCCAAGCAAGCATTTTGGAAGTTACAAAGACATCAAAGTCAGTTTAAAGAAAAGCACAAGGTGCGCCGTGCCCATCTGTGTGCTGCTTTTCTGAACAACTGGTCTGCCGTGTTTTCATTATTTGCTGCTTACAAAAGACCACATTAATGTTCCTTTTGACTTGAATGTTTATTTGCTGCTTGTTCTAATATTTTTTGGTATAAATTTAATGCCATTTGTAACATTTCATTGTACTACTTCAGAAGCAGCATTTGTTTTCATCAACCATTGACCATATTTAAATGTCTTTACTTTTTATTGTGTACGGAACTTTACTCTTACCTTTTACAAAAGACTGCACTACTTGAAGTATTAGCATTTAATGAGTAAAATGTCTGCCATTTGTTTTCATCAATGTAAAGATTTTAATGCAGACAGAGTTGCAATTTATTTAAATACATTTTTACAGAGTTACATTATATGCTGTTTTGGGTATCAAAAACTATACTGAATTTCAGTACTTTTCTTAGCATTGTGTGAAAGTTTCAAATTCTGATATCGTGACAACCCCAATCTCAAATACTATGGTGGTGCCAGACTCCAGTAAGCTTTTTAATGGTGTTATTGTGTGTCTTTAAAGGCCAATACAAAGGCCAGAGCAGCACTGTTCACCAGAATTTTAAGAATTCCTTTAGTGGCGTGTATTCTGGCCATGGTATGCCATCTGAAGTTTAATTTTGCAGATGTCAGTTGGGTGTATGGCTGGAGTGGTACAATAAATTACACAGCTTGTTTATTATTATTATTAAAAAAAAAAAAAAAACACTCTAAGGCATGGCTTTTATACCAACTCTGTCTTTAACAGAAATCCCAACCAACAGATGCTGTGGTTTGTGCACACTGTAGTTTGTTTTCCCTAAAGAATATTCTGAGCAGAGATGGAAGTTTTCAAATGACTAAAAATAGAACAGCAGATGTGGAATTTTGTTGCCAACAGCCAGATAAGAAAGCACCATGATGGAGGCTGATTTTGCCCTAAAGCCACTAGATGGCAGCAGTAACACACTTTTTAAACATGGCGGCTGGCTGCCAGTTTTTCCAATGAATGAATGAGGCAGCGGAGCTCTCTAGAGAACAGTGAAGGAAGTGTCTTTCAGGCCAAAGTGATTTAAGTACCAAATATCAAAAGCTGCAGTGCTGCTGTGCATTTAGCTGATATAAAATTGACTCACATGAACTGAGGGTGACAATGCTCTGTGGTGCCCCATCCAGGGTTAGTCCTTTTTATTATTATTATACACTTCACTGGCGTGGCACTGTGGTGCAGTGGAGAAGTTCTGTCATCACGTGGACCGAGTATCTTGGGTTTGAATTGCACGCCTAGTTGTTGTTTGTGTGGAATTTGCATGTTCTCCATGTCTGTGTGGCTTTTCTTTTGGGTTGTCTGGTTTTCCTCATACATCCCCATAGATGTTCCTGTTAGGATGACTGTCAGTTTCAAATTGACCCATTGTGGTTCCGTGATGGACTGGCACGCTTGTTCCTTGCTGTTTCTGGACTTGTGCCCTGAGTTGCATTGATAACTTCCAGACCCCCAAATCCCACTGACCTGGATTATGCTGTTATGTTTATCTAAGGGGACTCGCAAGGGGTTGTAAGGGGTTGTTTTTACACATGGTGCACAGTTAGCTCAGGGATATCCAGTAAAGCAGACGTGGGCAAAGAAGTTACTTATTCAAGTCCAGTGCCTTGGCCCCTACATCAAACTGGCTCCTGCCTTGCGCTTATACTCATTCCGAGACCAATTCATCTTATGTTCTTAACACCCTTAATTCAATTTTTAGTGTTGCCTCTCCTTAAAACATTGCATTCTAGGTGGGAACAAGACCGGGACAGGGTGCCTGTCAGGTCTGAGAGGGGGAACTGTGCACAGTTCAGGTAACTTAAAACGAAGTTTCCTGTCCTCACCAGAAGTGTGACGTCTGAGTACTGATCGCCTAATGTGACATGCCAAGTGACTCACTCCAACTGAAAGAGAAGATAATATGTCTAATGTTTTGTGCTTCACATATCACAGCAGAATGGAGAAAAAGAGAAAAAAAAGGTTGAGATTTCAGCTGAACTCACTGTACCTGTTGATCCTTCGTACAGCACCGGCTCCGTCAGGCAGTACGCTATTGGCTGCCAGAAAAAGGGGCGAGCACCACAGGGCTCAGTGGGTAAATGTGACATGGGCAGCACGTTTCAGTCATTTAAATTGATTTGGTCCAACAACAAGATCAGCAACTGCATTCAGCAAATCTAACAAACCACATGATGAAAAGTCATATAATGTGGCATCAGCTTAAATATTAGGCAGATTTAGTTTTGAGTATGGTGGCAGTGCTTAAAGCTGCTACTTCACAGCTCCAGGAGCCATGTTCAGTCCATGGCCTTGTCACTGTGTATTTGTACATGCACTTTGTCTCTGCACAAGTTTCTCTGGGTATTCTGATCTTTTCTCACATTACAGTGACATGCATGTTAATGACACAGGCAATGTTAAACTGTCCTGATACAAAATGGGGCTCACTAGGAACTGGAATCCCACCCAGGGTGTGTTTTTGTCAAGTACTTGATAGTACCCTTGTATACTCTGGCTGTCCACAACCTTGAGATGGTTAGGAGGAGTTTGGAACTTAAAGGATTTGATTTAGTACAAGTGTAAATTAAATTATCAAGGTGACACGACTTCAAAGTGAACACAGATAATCTGTTCGGAGCTCAAAAACAGAAAACATTAAGACACTGAAATACCTAAAAAATGTATTTATGTAGGACAAGTACTTCTTTTCTCAGTCTGGTATAGAGCTATAGGACAAAATGGAGTCAAACCCAGCAGCACTAGGCCCTTGAAAAGGTGACTTGGATGCCAAAATAAATATAAATAATTTGAATTTTAAGGATTTTTTTTAATTTCTTTTTTGTGAATCATTTCACTTGATAATCATGTCTAGAATTTCTTCAACAAGAAAATGGTGACCATTAACTGGTAATTTCCCTTGTATTTTTGAACAGATTTGAACACTTCTATCAAATCATTCACTGAATTACATTACTGCATTTATTAAGCTGGTGCTTTTATCCATGGTGACTTTCAAATCAATAGTTCTATAAAGCTGCCTAGATGTGACCACTCGCATGCTCAATCTATTCACTGACCTGTGATGTTCTGACTGGCAGGCCCAGTAGCACCCCATGTGCCTTTTGACTTTCCCACTTTGCACACAAACAAGTACACACAAGACCAAGTGTTTCTAAGTTTTGTTTTGATAAACCCTCAATATCTCCAGCATTAGCTAATTCGGATCATGTTTGCTTGCTTTCTTCATTTGGTCCCTTCCGTTATCCAGATGTAAGGCACTATTCTACAGATGCTTATTCCTGTCACTCAAAAAATGCTTTGTTATTATTTTGCAAATGTAATGCCATATTTCGCAAAAGTAGTGTGTTATTTTACAATAATTATTGCACTCATAAAGATAGTGTTATTTTGCAAAGATAGTGCCTGCTACTGGTGGTATCATCGTGCAAGTGTGTGCTCTGGTCCTCTAGTGACAGTTAATAAGAGGATGAGCAAACTGATGTTGCAAGTATGTATTTATTCTGTTAAAAATATAGTATGTTTAGTACCGATGTTTAACAGTGGCATGCAAGAGTTTGGGCTCCCTTGCTTAAAATGTCTGTTACTGTGAATCGTAAAGTGAGCAGAAGATGAACTGATCACCAATAGGCATAAAGTTAAAGATGACACATTTGTTTTCAGCATTTTATTCAAGATTAGTGTATTGATTTTGTTTTGTACAAATGTACAGTGAAAAAAGGAAAGCAGCATGCAATTGTTTGGGCACCCCAAGATAACTTTTCCAAAGGTGGTCTCAGACCTTCATTAGCCCGTTAGGACTATGGCTTTGTCACAATCATGATGCTCAATTGATGCTCACGAAGCAGGAGAAGGCTACAAGATGACAGCAAAGCATTTTCAGATCGATGTTTCCTCAGTTTGAAATGTTATTAAGAAACAGCATCTAGCAGGAACGGTGGAGGTCAAGTTGAGGACTGGAAGACAAAGAAAACGTTCTGAAAGGACTGCTTGTTGGATCGCTAGAAAAGCAAATAAAAATACCTGTCTGACTCTGCAAAAGACCTTCAGGAAGATTTAGCAGACTCTAGAGTGGTGGTCCACTGTTCTACTGTGCAGCGACACCTGCACAAATATGACTTTCATGGTAGAGTCAGCAGAAAAAAACCTTTTGCTGAGTCCTAACCATAAAATTTAGCACCTGAACTTTGCAAATGAACATCTAAATAAGCCTGATGCAGTTTGGAAAACAAGTGGACTGATGAAGTCAAATTAGAACTTTTTGGCCACAATATGCAAAAGTATGTTTGGAGATAAAAGGGGGTCGAATTCCAGGAAAAGATCACGTCTCCAACTATTAAGAATGGCGGTGGATTCTTTAGGCTTTCGCTTTTGCTGCACCCGGTGGCCCAGGGAGAGTGAATTCAAATAAATACAAGCAAATTCTGGAAACAAACATCACACTACCTGTAAAAAAGTTAAAAAGAGGATGAGTCTTAAAACAAGATAATGATTTGAAACACACCTCAAAATCTACAATGGAATGTCCCAAGAGGCACAAGCGGACAGTTTTGCCATGGCCCTCACAGTCCCCCAGACCTAAACATCATTGAAAATCTGGGGATAGATCTCAAAAGAGAGAGCAGTGCATACAAGATGGCCCAAGAATCTTGCAGAATTAGAAGCCTTTTGTAAGGACAAATTGAGCGAAAATACTCCAAGTAAGAACTGAAAGACTCTTAACTGGCTACAAAATGTGTTTGCAAGTTGTGATACTTGCCAAAGCGGTCTTAGTAGGTACTGACCAAACTTTTAATCACTACTTAGGTCAAACTTTTGCTTTAGGCCCTTTTCATTTTTCGGTTATTTTGTACTTGCGAATTGTGAAAATAAAACTATAATCTTGCTTAAAATATTAAAGAAATGTGTCATCTTTAACTGTATGCCTTTTGGTGATCAGTTCATCTTCTGCTCGTTTAACTATTCACAGTAACAGACATTTTAAACAAGGATGGCCAAACTTTTGCATGCAACTGTACCACTGGCAGAGTGGTGGGGCAGAGCTTAGCATTGCTGCCTCACAGTGCCAGGGTCTGTAGGGGTTTGCATGTTTCTTGTGTATATTTGTGGACTGATTGGTACAAGTGAGAAAACTCAACTATGGATGGTTACCTGTCCTGACAATGAATACTAGAAATGTGTCAGTAATACTCATCAACTGCTGAAAAATATGGTTAGTCCCTCATGTATTGTGAAGTAAATAATATCCATCCGCTTTTTCTATCCCCAACCTGAGCCCCTGAAGATTCGACATACAAACACTGGCCACTGTGCCACCAGATTACACTGTTTTAAAATACACATGGATTAAAGTTAAACCGATACGTGTCTGTCACTGGATTGCACACAGAACACTCTTTTGTGACTGGCTGTGTAAATTGAGCCCTGCATAGGACCAACGTACCATCCACTATGTTTGCTTCTTGCCTTACAGCCAGTGCTGCTGTGATAATCATGGGCTCCCTGTGACTTTAAACTGGGAGGATTAAATTTGCCACTCAGCACATGAACGATGACAGCCACAACAGCAAGCAATATATTTGTGACTCCGATGTTGTTCCCTAGGTCTGTTGGTACACATCCACTGATAGACTCAGATCTCATGTAAAGACTCGCTTCTTTTCTCTTTCAATTACTTCGACCTCACTGTAATGATGTTCTTTCTCTATCCTTCGTTTTATTGTACTTGAGCACAGGAAAGGTGCTATATAAATAAAATGCATTATTATTATTATTATAGTACTGATTCTCCTGCTGTCTGTGTACTCCAATGGACTTTTCTGCTCTTCATTCATTTACTCTTAGCCTGTATTTCTATCTAATCATATCAGTATGGCGTGCCATCCATGTGATACTGGAAGAGTAAATGGGTAAGTAACATATCTGCTTAATTGATTGTTGTCTATGTAGATGTATTTGTATGTTTACATAATTCCTTATTGAAATAAATGACATACTGAAGTAGAAAATGATTTTTTATACACAAATATTTTGAGTAAACATTCTGTCTTCATTGGAATTAGTTTTTCTTTAGGTTTTGCTCTAGGCTAAGTAACATTTGCTTGTCCATGTGTTAAACTTTAAGGGTAATGATCTGTGCTGGTATCTAGAAAGATGCCAGTTCGAATCCTGTTACTGCCAGAACGGATTCTGCTCTGCTGGGCCCTTGAGAAAAACCCTTGACCAGAAATTGCTCCAGCAGGGCGCTGTACAATGGCTGACCATATGCTCTGACTCCAAGGAATAGGCAATAACTACATTTCATTGTACCTGTACAATGACAATAAAGCCGAATCAATCGTTAAAATTGGCAATGATAAATATTTACCAAAAATATCTCAAGTTTGCCTAGAAATGAAGATAGAGGACATGGCACATGTGCTTACACCCCTAAATGTAGTAAAAAAAAAAATGAATGCAGTAACACAGTTACAAACACAATTCTGCATCGGTCTTAACATCAGTATTCTGTATGTGGGTTGTCCAAACCAGAGTTTCTGCTGTGTGTTGATTACGATCCGCATATTCACTGCATTCATTTTTGTATGTTGTGTCAGTTTATGGTTTTTGATGCATGGGAATGTACTGTAGATGCAAGACTGATAATTGTGAAATCTAAAGTGTCATCCTTGAGCCATACATTGATATAAGGATATGCAATTAAAAGCACTTACATTTGCTGTTAATTTTGAAATGTATTTCTTTACTGCATTAAAGTGTCTTGTGACAGAATAGCCTATGAATGGCACTATACAATAAAAACAGTCACTGATTGGTTGGTCTGAGGAACTGCATTACTTGTGTTCTGAATGAATCTGTTAGTTGCGCACAAGTACTCTTTAATGGCTGACAGACCATCTGAATACAGACACCTCCAATGTTGTTTGTCTTTCACCGGCATGTGCAACAGTATTGAACTACGGGCATTTCCAGCTATCAGTTCTGTTCTAAACTCTTCTTCTTCTTTATGTCTTTGGCTTTGATGATCAAAGTGACTGCAATGACTTCTCACAAGCAGCTCAGTGGTTCCGATTTAGCACAGGAAATCACTTCCCTCAGTATCTATATTAGTTCCACCTGTTTGAAGGAAAAAGGTCACCAGCGTAAGATCATTGACATGAAAAAGGCTTACCGGCCAGGGTCCTGGAAAAAATTAAGTTAAAGAAAAGGCAAAATGGAATGGCTGTACACATGGCTTGTCAAATGTTGTATGGTTTTAAATAAAACAAAGTAAGAATACTGAAAACTGGAAAGATGGATTTTTCGTTGAGTTCACCACATGTTGGAGGGTGAAATTGGCGCACTTGTGACAGATTAACCAAAAATTTTAAGTTGGCTGAGTGTGGGCATTTGCATAAGTGGACCTTGCCATAGCCTGGCACACCATCCAGGACTGATTGCTTCCTTTCTTTAATATGTTAGCAATATCCTGTGATGGGCTGTCCACTGTTTGTCCCTGGCTATGCCTTATGCTGTCACAGTAAACCCTAGCACTTGTGACCCTGAAATGCATGAACAGATTTGATATATAACAACACAAATAACAAAACAACATAGCAGCGCTAGAAAATGTCCAGAGAAGAGCAACTAGGCTGATTCCAGGGCTACAGGGGTTGAGTTATGAGGAAAGATTAAAAGAGCTGAGCCTTTACAGTTTAAACAAAAGAGGATTAAGAGGTGACATGATTGAAGTGTTTAAAACTATGAAAGGAATTAGTCCAGTGGATCGAGACTTGTATTTTAAAATGAGTTCATCAAGAACACGGGGACACAGTTAGAAATTTGTTAAGGGTAAATTTCACACAAACATTAGGAAGTCTTTCTTTACACAAAGAACGATAGACACTTGGAATAAGCTACCAAGCAGTGTGGTAGACAGTAAGACTTTCAAAACTCGACTTGAAGTTTTTTTGGAAGAAATAAGTGGATACGACTGGTGCGCTTTGTTGGGCTGAATGGCCTGTTCTCGTCTAGAGTGTTCTAATGTTCTAAAAATCATGTCAGAACTTTTTCCATCTTTATTGTGAAATGGCAACCTATATAACTGTTTAGAGGAAAAAAATCCTTATATCCACTGTAGATGTTTTTGTTTTCTTCCCTCTGTACTACACAAAAGAAGTCCAAAGTGGTAGAAAAAATAAAACGTGTTAATTTATTTATTTCTTTACTAGCCAAAGTGCTCCACATTACTCAAGTACACAGTATTTGTCTAATGGGTTAAAGTAGGGTTAGGCAGCATTGGTCTTGGAGGGCCGCAGTGTCAACAGGTTTTTGTTCCTAACCAGTTTCTTAATGAAGTGACATTTTGATGCTTCATTTTAGTGGTCTCACTTGTTAAGGTACCCAACCCTTAACTGCTTACTTCAATCTTAAAAAGGTGCATTCACAGTTTTTAATGGCTCCTTATTAGCAATAAGATGCAAATGACAAAGGAGCCAGCAGTTCTCCGTTTGACTTGTTTCCGCTTACACCAGTGTGGATTCATCCTGCACCGTTTGGTTTAATAAAACACTTAACAGAAAAATGTTAGAGAATTATCAATTTTAGGCATCAAATCATTTGGATGATTTCCTTGGAAAGGAGAAAAATCAATGATATGAGAACATTACCTTGCAGAATAATTAGCCATAAAATTAAAAAGGTCTGGAGGATTCATTTCTGATTAAGCAATTGGGTTGGAAGTGTTGACCATTTTATTATAAACTTCACTTCAGCCATTTATGAGTTATGCTTTTTTTTGCCTTCTCCTCCACTCCACTTTGCAACCACCTTTCCTGGTGATTTTTTTTTTAAAAGCTATGCATCCCAAATGTTAAATGGGTTCATCTTTATTATACATACAAAATTTCATAAAGGTTGACTCTGCTACTTCAGAATAATGCACAGTTTTTGGATGACATTTTTTAAAATGGCATATTGTATAAATTTTAAGTTGGACCAACGCCAGGCTACGTGTTTCATGTAATTTCACATAAACCAACAGGTGGGGCACATTACAGGACAGGTAAGATTTGGCCACCAAGCGGTCAGTGACTTTATGGCATGGGTGAAGCAAGTGGTGAGGCTGTGGTAGCATTTATCAGATATGCATCGTGATTGGTCTTTATTGTTCTTGTGGTTATTTTGTCACCATTGTGATGGCAATGTATGCAGAACAAACTCTCCACAGAGCCTTTCTCAGTCTTGAGCCTGAACCACTCATGGAGGTGGACACAATACAACAACTACTGCATTTGACAAAAACTGTCATCTTCTTTAACTGCAGTGTTCATCATTTGTGAATTACTCCTCCTTAATAATAAAATGAATCATAAAAAGAAACAGCTATAGCCCTGTTCTAGGGGATGCCTCTTTGGATGTGAGAGAGCCCCTTCTACTGTATAGTATCTGGAGGTCTTCACCAATTCCCACCCGATAGCTCATTCTTCCAGCCTTTACCTAGGGCTGAATATTGTGAGGATGGGAATTGCTTTTTATAATCGGACATAGGAAGGTGTTCCATATCAAAATGATAACTGAAAATCTTCTGCACTGTCGCTAAGTGTCTGTGTACACGACCAGCTGATACAATCTTTGCACTGACCACAGAGGTCACGCAGGCACAGACAGGTTTTTGGTTGGCAGCCTAAGCTGGTGACAATGCAGATAGTCACAGGTTTCCACTTATTTACATGAACAGACAAAGAACTTCCATGTTATTTATGCTTTGTGATGTTGGTCCATTTTATAAACAATCAAGGTGTGGCTACGTACCGCTTGGCAACACCCAAGACGAACATGACAAATTCAAAATCAAGGTGCAGAAAAGATAATCTTATACAAGCTGAAAAATGGCTGGTGAGAGGACACTGGTCTGACTTGAAGGCCTGTTCATCACATCAGCCTCCAGTGTGCCTCTGGTCATCTACTGATCATCTACTTAAGCACAGAGTGAAATGGCTTAAATTCAGACAACTCCAATAGCACATAGAACAGTAAAATAAAGATACCACATTAATATCACCTGACCCTGGGTGCACTTGATCATCACGGGCTGAGAAGATGGCCTGGTGGATAATCACCGTTCCTCATCACACAACAGGCAAAGAAAAAGGAAAACTCAAAAAGTAACAGGCACAGAAATTGTTTTTGTCTCTTTGTTCTCCATTCTATTGTTTTTTTTTTTTTTGCCCAGTAAAAACCTCTAACCTTGAGGGACACCACCTCAAATATGAATTGATTTCTGTAGTCCTGGACACATTTTATTTCAACTAATAATTGACAACACAAAAAGGTAGACAGCCTCATTCATTTTTCTTCATAGTTCACCCCAGGGAACAATGAGGTTGAGAGCCTGCTCTACAGACATCAGCATTGTATTTATTAGTGTTTCAGTACTGGTATTGTTCCAGTTTTCTTTTTTCTTTATTTTTAATAACAAAGCCCACCATTGTTGTTTGAGTAAGTGGAGGAAGATGAAAGTAGACCCAGGCCACATCTTTCTTGGGCAGACTGTTCAGAAACAGAAGATGTTTCCGGCGTGAGCAGGACACATCACAAGTTCCAGAAATAATAGGCTTCCTCTATGAGGCCTACTGTATGTAACCACTGTGCCATTTTTAAATTTTGGCCCCCTCAGCCTTCTTTACTAAACTATGGGAAAAAAAGTACAAAGAGGATTTGAACTAGGGCAAAGGCTTTCAAAAATTAAAAAGACTCAACATAAAAAGATTAGTTTTTTAATTCCTTTTTTGGCAGTAGCAAGGCAAATAAACTAAATCATTTTATATTATCACTCCACATTTAAGGAGGACAAGAAGCTTCCAATGACACGCATGGATAATCTACAAAGCAAAACATTGGTGTATAGCTCAGCATATTATAGGCAATAAGCCACATACCAGCGCACCAACATGAGCTGTGCTGGCGAGATGCATAACTAAAGGTGACAGTCACTGTAGATTCAGGCATGAATGGTCATGCGGTGCCAAATGAATAGAAAAAGTTAACTGGAATGAGAGGAACACATTGACATAAAGACGTAGGCAGCCGTTAGGGCTCTGGTTCTCACTACTGGCCAGAATCACTGTATGTATGTGATGTGACACAGTATGGTGGGATTAAGAGGCCATCACGTTATAAACTGAATAAGTGTGCATTGTTATTATATAAAATCAATTTGTTTTCCTTTCTTGCTGTTTGCAAGTCCCAATGAGCAGCTGCCCAACTTACTGTACTTTACTTTGTCCAAAGCCATTCATGAAACATGTATGCCCTCTGGTGGTGAACAATGGACAAACAGTCAAGCTGTATATTGTATATCTATAGGTTTATATATTTATGCAGTCATTAATATCATGTGTACTGAGCACAGTGAAATTCTCACTTCCATGTGCAAATTACATCGGCACTCACTGGCACCATAACGTTACCTCAAAAAGTCTACATTACTTACTACATTTAATTTGAGACATTGGTCTTGCCTGAAAGATCTCAGGACACATCTGTCATAGCAGAAACGATTAAGGAATCTTCACTTTGTGGCTGTAGGTAGAGTGTAACGTTGAGGCAGCTGGGATAGCCCCTGAATCAGATTAAGAAGTTTTGAAAAACGTCATATGGCTTAATAATCTTCAAATAAAAAAAAAAAAAACACAATGGATTCAACAAAAGCACCATGCAGTATCTGTGTGTGTGCAAATATACTGAATGTCTCCATAAGGAAGGACACGATTTGTCCTTTAGTTTGGCATTTCATTAATGGCCTGGTGCCTCATGTATAAACGGTGCGTACGCACAGAAATGTTGTGTAAGAACTTTTCCACGTTCAAATCGCGATGTATACAACCTACACTTGGCGTAAAGCCACGCACTTTTCCACGGTACCTCATACCTTGTCGTACGCAAGTTCTCCGCTCGGTTTTGCAGACTGGCGGCACCCAGCGTCAAAGCAGTGCTACTGTTCCTGTGTGGTTACACCTTATTTTCCTGACGCGGCTTTATAAATACACTGAAACTAACCGCATATTGTTTATTAGTGTAACGCATCTGATTGTAATTAACTTGTAACAATATAATGGTCCAGGGAACAGCCATAGTATTCCAAATACCATAACTGCTTTAGCGTTGTTACTCTAACTGCACCTTCTTCTTTCAGCTGCTCCCGTTAGGAGTTGCCACAGCGGATCATCTTTTTCCATATTACTCTCACTGCACCACTCGGAGTATTTATATCACTGTATCAGAGTGTGAATCACAGCAGCAGCTGATCTGAAAGAGAATTATCGGTATGCAGCTTCAAGGACACGCTGTCTCAGCCACGGCAAAACGTTTCAAAGCCTTTCCTGTACGGACCTCGCGGTTCAGAAACAGTTTCATCCCAAGAACTTTAAATGCACTCAATCAATTGCTCCTTGTAGAACTGTTTGTACTTATAGGTACAATCACTCCACTGTAAACTTGCACTACAGTTATAATATCGCACAACCTGAGCCACTTTATAAAGCGCGTATTTACATATGATGACGATATCATTTTTAAGGTGAAATGCAGCAAAATATGTTTATTATATTATACAGATAAAACTTTAACTCCATTTAAATAATCTATATTCTTCACTGGGAGTGTCGTGAAGGATAGAATAATTAAACATGTACCACGAAGATATTTCAATGTTCCTTAAACGTTTTGAAGAATCGGCGCTCCCTAATTCTGTTTGGGTATTTGGGGAAAGAAAAGCAAGGACTGCAGTGGCGGCTACGCCAATATATATTGAATATAAAACAGAAAGAGAAAATAACAACACAGCTAAAAACGCAGCGACAAATTTCGGCAAAAGTTAAATGCTTGTGTCATGAGCACGAGGCGGCTATGCAGTGTCTGCAACGGCCATCCACCGTGCATAAGCTACCTTACGGACATTGGCGGGCGAAAGAGCCACCGATTCTTCCTCTGCCCAGTGCCACCACAAGCCTAGAGCCGCCCCTGAGTACTGCTGCAATAAATTATTTCATCGAAGGTCGTACACAATCACTGCGCCGTGAAAGCCATGTTTAATAACGTGCTTTAACTCCTATCATCATAAAAATGATACCACGTATCTCGGTATTTTAGTTATTCAGAGAGCTGTAATATCACAAATGTAATGGATTCTGTGTCCAGTTGGAGGAACAGAGCGCCGGTTTAAGAAGCAAGTAGTGATTCACACACATAGAGCACATAGAAGATCAAATACAAAACAAAGCATTTAACGTGCTATACTTTAATTACGATGTGATTTGAGAAACTGGTTAATTCAACGATTTTAAGATAAAGTTTATGATGTTCTACTTTAATGACAAAATAAACTACGTGATTAAAGTGGAAATGTCGAGATTGAAGTTGACATTTCGTGCTTTTTCCCCACTGTGTGCCTTTTTTTCCTCTGTACCCTAATAAGCTTTCATATGACACTCAGTGGGCTACAACTTGCCTTTTCACGGCGACTTTGATATGTGACTTTTTTTATTTCCGGCACTGTGCGATTTTGTGAACGTGAGCTTTCAAGTTTCTCCAATACGCTATGTCACTCGATCAACTTCCTTTTGTTGATTATACCACGGTTTATTTGAACAAATAGTATGTTTTTCCTTTGCCTCCACTTGGTATTCTGTGAAATTCTTATATTTTCCCCCGTGCTTTTCTCATTGTCTTTTCACAGAAGGCTGAGCTTAAGGGCGATTTATATTGATTTGCATATTCAAAGAGGCGTAATTCTGGGAGGAGTTGGGGCGTTATATAAAGCGCGTGCACGAGCGTTACTTTTCACGCTGATCGGGATTTATGTAGCGGAAGAACGTGGAAGTTGGAGTACGCACAGATTCCTGTATCTGGATTTTTCTGTGCGTAAGCACATTTCGGCTTTTGTGCTTACGCCATGTTATAGTGCGAGTTCTACGCATGGCGTTATACATGAGGCCCCTGGAAACTACTTTTTCTGTAGCTATTCCCATTTTTATATGGGGTTGCAATGTTTTTTTGCTTAGACCTCTCCAATAGAACCTTCTGATAAGTATTACATATACTGTAAACAGCACGCATGAATGTTTCATAAATGATAAAGTGAAATCTTTTCAATTAGTTTGTCATTTAAACAGGTCAACAGGTCATTACATCAGAGATAATTTTATGTGGGTTTTGTAGTGTTTTTTCATGCCGATTTCAAGTCATTGTTTAGTTTTCCTCTAGCATGTCTAGTTTTTGTGATGAAGCTAATTGTATATTGCATAATATCTTTATATATAATACGCTACCATGGCTGTTCGTTTGTCTGCCTAGGATTTTAAATCACTTGTAGCTTGCAAACCGTTTGACCGATTGACGTGAAATTTGGTACACATACAGTTGTGCTTGAAAGTTTGTGAACCCTTTAGAATTTTCTATATTTCTGCATAAATATGACCTAAAACATCATCAGATTTTCACTCAAGTCCTAAAAGTAGATAGAGAAACCAGTTAAACAAATGAGACAAAAATATTATACTTGGTCATTTATTTATTAAGGAAAATGATCGAATATTACATATTTGTGAGTGGCAAAAGTATGTGAACCTCTAGGATTAGCAGTTAGTTTGAAGGTGAAATTCGAGTCCGGTGTTTTCAATCAATGGGATGGCAATCAGGTGTGAGTGGGCACCGTGTGTTATTTAAAGAACAGGATCTATCAAAGTCTGCTCTTCACAACACATGTTTGTGGAAGTGTATCATGGCACAAACAAATTAGATTTCTGAGGACCTCACAAAAAGAGTTGTTGATGCTCATCAGGCTGGAAAAGGTTACAAAACCATCTGTAAAGAGTTTGGACTCCACCAATCCACAGTCAGACAGATTGTGTATAAATGGAGGAAATTCAAGACCATTGTTACCCTCCCCAGGAGTGGTCGACCAACAAAGATCACTCCAAGAGCAAGGCGTGTAATAGTCGGCGAGGTCACAAAGGACCCCAGGGTAACTTCTAAGCAACTGAAAGCCTCTCTTACATTGGCTAATGTTCATGTTCATGAGTCCACCATCAGGAGAGCACTGAACAACAATGACGTGCATGGCAGGGTTGCAAGGAGAAAGCCACTGTCTACTATCCGCTTTTGGGGTCATGATTGACCTCCAAGGTTATTCCTCTTTTTATTTTTAATTAATTTTATTGTAGAATCAACTCTTGGCAGCAGCCAGCAAGGTGGCGCATGTGTACGGACACCGTTTTCATCCCTACCTCCTTCGCTGTCACTTCCCCTACCTCTTCATATCTTAAATTATTCTTGAGGCAGATTGAAGACTTAAGTGCCCGCTTGAGTGAAAAATTAAGGAAAACATACTAAGTAATTGCAACACAAACACTGACTTAATCAGTTTTAATGCGAAAAGATGCCGACGAAACAAGAGAAGAAGCGGGCCACTAGGGTGGAGAAAAGAAGAGCTGCTCAGGAAACAGCAAGCGCATCAACCTCTGAGCTAACGAATGGTAAACATACTGAGAAAGAGGAGGAAAACTATAGGAATGCTCAAGTCAAGTGTATTCGTGCTTTGTGCGGTTACTGGTCTCAGATATTTAAACTTTTCCACTCTTTTCAATGACTCTCCCTGCAGCTAAACTCTGAACTCAGTCCCCGGGTTACAAATGAGATAGGGACTCTAGGTTTGTACTTAAGTTGAATTTGTATGTACAGTGCATCCGGAAAGTATTCACAGCGCATCACTTTTTCCACATTTTGTTATGTTGCAGCCTTATTCCAAAATGGATTAAATTCATTTTTTTTCCTCAGAATTCTACACACAACACCCCATAATGACAACGTGAAAAAAGTTTACTTGAGATTTTTGCAAATTTACTAAAAATAAAAAAAGTGAGAAAGCACATGTACATAAGTATTCACAGCCATTTCCATGATCTCAAAATTGAGCTCAGATGCATCCTGTTTCCCCTGATCATCCTTGATGTTTCTGCAGCTTAATTGGAGTCCACCTGTGGTAAATTCAGTTGATTGGACGTGATTTAGCAAAGCACACACCTGTCTATAAAAGAACCCACAGTTGACAGTTCATGTCAGAGCACAAACCAAGCATGAAGTCAAAGGAATTGTCTGTAGACCTCTGAGACAGGATTGTCTCGAGGCACAAATCTGGGGAAGGTTACAGAAAAATTTTTGCTGCTTTGAAGGTCCCAATGAGCACAGTGGCCTCCATCATCCGTAAGTGGAAGAAGTTCGAAACCACCAGGACTCTTCCTAGAGCTGACCGGCCATCTAAACTGAGCGTTCGGGGGAGAAGGGCCTTAGTCAGGGAGGTGACCAAGAACCCGATGGTCACTCTGTCAGAGCTCCAGAGGTCCTCTGTGGAGAGAGGAGAACCTTCCAGAAGGACAACCATCTCTGCAGCAATCCACCAATCAGGCCTGTATGGTAGAGTGGCCAGACGGAAGCCACTCCTTAGTAAAAGGCACATGGCAGCCCACCTGGAGTTTGCCAAAAAGCACCTGAAGGACTCTCAGACCATGAGAAACAAAATTCTCTGGTCTGATGAGACAAAGATTGAACTCTTTGGTGTGAATGCCAGGCATCACGTTTGGAGGAAACCAGGCACCGCTCATCACCAGGCCAATATCATCCCTACAGTGAAGCATGGTGGTGGCAGCATCATGCTGTGGGGATGTTTTTCAGCGGCAGGAACTGGGAGACTAGTCAGGATAAAGAGAAAGATGACTGCAGCAATGTACAGAGACATCCTGGATGAAAACCTGCTCCAGAGCGCCCTTGACCTCAGACTGGGGCGACGGTTCATCTTTCAGCAGGACAACGACCCTAAGCACACAGGCAAGATATCAAAGGAGTGGCTTCAGGACAACTCTGTGAATGTCCTTGAGCGGCCCAGCCAGAGCCCAGACTTGAATCCGATTGAACATCTCTGGAGAGATCTTAAAATGGCTGTGCACCGGTGCTTCCCATCCAACCTGATGGAGCTTGAGAGGTGCTGCAAAGAGGAATGGGCGAAACTGGCCAAGGATAGGTGTGCCAAGCTTGTGGCATCAGATTCAAAAAGACTTGAGGCTGTAATTGCTGCCAAAGGTGCATCGACAAAGTATTGAGCAAAAGCTGTGAATACTTATGTACAGGTGATTTCTCAGTTTTTTTTTTTATTTTTAATAAATTTGCAAAAATCTCAAGTAAACTTTTTTCACATTGTCATTATGGGGTGTTGTGTGTAGAATTCTGAGGAAAAAAATAAATTTAATCCATTTTGGAATAAGGCTGTAACATAACAGAATGTGGAAAAAGTGATGCACTGTAAGTCGGAACAGGTACATTATTTTAATAAATGCTATTGTTGACCGACTGTAACCAAGTGCTCTGCCAATGAATGATGGAGTTTTACCTCTCTCTGACTTTTTTTATTATTTCTACTTTAATTTTCAATGGTGATGGTTTCTCTCTTCTTTACTGTATCACCAGCACTTGCATCAGATTTGTGTTTTAGAGTCATTGTTGAAGGGTGAAGACAAAAGGTTAAGATGAGCTCTTCTGCACAGCACTGTACACGCTATCACAACAAGAAGGCACCCGTCGTCAACACGTCTGATGTACTGACAAGAGACAACTTCCCGCTATGTACGTAACAGAACACGGTGCGGCCAAAGGTGGGTAGTGAATCGGCCACCACTGCCCCCATTCAACAGGCAGCCATCCGATGCACACTACAATGCTACCCCCCGTCGCCCCATTTACCCTCAATGGCCTCCGTTCAGCTACAACTGGGTCACCGCTTGCAGCATTACCAGCCGCCCGCCAAGAACGAACGGGGCAGCTGTGTGTGGTGGGCGGGCAGTGAAACCGCTTGCCACTGGGAGCCCCCCCGAGGGACACTACACTACGCAGGCAACGAAATCGCCCCCCTCCAGCCTCCGTCCAGCCACTGCTTGCAGTGCCCCCAGGCTGAAGATGACGGAGCGGCAGTTACTGAGGTACATGCGTCGCAGATGCAGCCCATTCATAAGTCGTAGGTCGAATGTCCATAACCTGGGGACTACCTGTACTCTGTCTTCGTCCTATTTATCTTCAACCCTCTGTCTTCCAAAGCCCTTCTTCGTTTTTCCAATTTCTTCCCCGCTTCTTCTTTTTTGGTGCTACACAACACAATGTCATTAGCAACCAGGGGTTGGTCTTTATTCTAGAACTAACATGAGGCCCAAAATGAAAATTAGGACACATTGAAATTAAATATACTTCCCCAAATTTCACATGGCCCTAGTCTAGACTAACAGATAAACCTAACAACTACAATATGGCAATGGCTTTACAGGTGCCCACTGAATTGTCCATGGCCTGCAATGTTCCCAGATCACAAAATGATGGTCCACAGATTTAAAAGGTGCCGCACGTCTTCTTTGGTCTTTCTTTTGGTCTGCCATGGAGGAGGCTGGAGTTGTGTCTGGACTGAACTATAAATGCTGAAGCCATAAAAGCCCTGTACATTACCAGAATTCTACCAGCAGATTCTCCATTAGGTTATCTTAAAGCTAGCAATAAGTTCAGTGCTGTAGAATCGAGTCACTATCCTTATTCCTCATCGATAACGACACCTGTTCTTGTCCACCTTTGCTGCTAGTACATGCGATTGGCACCATGCTACTGTAGATGAATATGATCTGAAGGGCTCTTCAGTTCACCCCATGTGGACTTGAATGGTGTTGACTGATATGTGACACTTAAATTGGACTGTAATATCTGTTTAGTGACAGGCTATCATGACTGAGGCAAGCAGTTGGGGTGCAGAGCTCAGCACAGCCTTCCTGCAGAAAGGGCAGTATGTACCTGATGAGAACTCTGGGGATGACGATGATGATGATGGAGGAGGTAGCAGCTCATATTCCCATAATCATGACGGGCTCTGGTCCAGCAAGCTGTAGTGGCTCAGCAGGAATACTCCTATGTTGATTTTGGGCACCAGAAGGTAGGTTTTCTTTATCTTATTCACATGCAGTATCTAACCTTAGTGGCTGATGTAAAGTACACAAAAATGCTTTAATTTTATACTAAACATGACAAAATCAACATAAAAAATTGTCCTTTTTTAAAGCAAGGCACAAAAACAAATACAGTGTGACCAATTAGCTTAAGCATTGGAGTGTAAAGCACAAATGGCTGACTACAGGACATTTAGCCCACCCAGCTGTAGAAACTGTACCTCATACATGGGATTTGTAAATTTCCTTGGGTAAAATAATATGAGGGAATTGTGAATAAGCAGTGCAGACTCAGCTATTGTGTTAAGATGTCAGGTCAAGCAGGAATTGACGAATGTGGGTCAATAGGGCAGAAGGATTCTGACAGAAAGACATAGTGCTTTGGTGATGCCCACTTCAGCAAAGGAAATGAGAGTCAAATAAATGTTAAAGCCCATATTCTATGTGCAGTGCCCCTCCATAATGTTTGGGACAAATACACCTTTTTCCTTGATGTTACCCCTTTGTTCTACAGTTTAAAATTACAAATCAAATCTGTGATTGAAGTGTAGATTGCAGAATTTCAATTAAGGGGATTTAAATATATCTTAGTCACACAACACTT
This sequence comes from Polypterus bichir lapradei, assembly GCA_026402145.1. Taxonomy (NCBI): domain Eukaryota; kingdom Metazoa; phylum Chordata; class Cladistia; order Polypteriformes; family Polypteridae; genus Polypterus; species Polypterus bichir. The sequence continues at coordinate 113,323,030 of JANRMT010062806.1, read as the reverse complement.
TTTCATTATGACCACCTGACCCCAAACCCCCCACCCATTTTAGGGCACCATAATTTTTGGGGGGCAGCATGGTGGCGCAGTGGTAATGCTGCTGCCTCGCAGTAAGGAGACCTGGGCTCGCTTCCTGGGTCCACCCTGCGTGGAGTTTGCATGTTCTCCCCATGTCTGGACCCTGGCCTGGATTAAGTGGGTTAGAAAATGAGACGACATGACAACTGCTGTCCAATCGTGAGAGAGATAAAGGGGCTCGGAGGCTGAATCAGGTCATAGGATTGATCTGGTTGACTGGCACTTGTGCGACGTGTTTGAGGCAAACCTGTATGCACGTTTGTGTGGATTTCATTTTTATACTGAGATTTCCTAACTGGGGTGGCGCAGTGGTAGCGCTGCTGCCTCACAGTTAGGAGACCCGGGTTCGCTTCCCGGGTCCTCCCTGCGTGGAGTTTGCATGTTCTCCCCGTGTCTGCGTGGGTTTCCTCCCACAGCCCAAAGACATGCAGGTTAGGTGCAATGGCGATCCTAAACTGTCCCTAGTGTGTGCTTGATGCGTGTGTGCCCTGTGGTGGGCTGGCGCCCTGCGCGGGGTTTGTTTCTGCCTTGTGCCCTGTGCTGGCTGGGATTGGCTCCCATGACCCTGTGTTAGGATATAGCGGGTTGGATAATGGATGGATGGATAATTTTTGGGATATAGCAATTGCAGGTCACACATCTCCAGGAGCTGAAGATCTTCTCTGGTGATGCTCTGCCAAGTGTCTAATGATGTGCCGCTGTCTGAAACCAAATTACTTGGCAACCAGGACCAGTATATGCTGGTAATGGGAATCATAACATGGTGGTGCCCATATGCAAAACAAAGTAATGCTGCGGCACCACAAAATAAATCATCACTATGATCAGGAAACATTAGAATGCAAAAGTAACTGCACAGAAATGTTCCAGAAATAAAGAAACCCATACTAATATGTATACTTATACTTGAAATATATTGTTAAGGTGAACAATTCAGAGGCCAGGGTTATTATTTGGAGATAATGTACAGCACGTGGTGGGGGTGATGCAGGTCACTGGTATAGCAGGGCTTAAAGCCCCTAATGCAATGTTAGCATCACAACCCTCAGCACCCCAAATGCTCCAGGCTCTATTGTATTGATTTACAGCATTATTTCCATCATGCAGTTAGGCTAAAACCAGACACTAAGATGCCCACAGGGTCAGATACTCTGTCACATACAAGACATGAGATCAAAAAGGACAGAGAAGAGCACTGACCGGAAAGGACCAGCTGATACATAATGTTGATTCTCTTCACAGTGAAAGGCCCATTCTCAGGGAAACTGCCCAGCACCACCAAAAGGAATCGTGAGTGAACTTCACAATGTGCAAAATGTGCATTCACACATTTGACTCAGTGGCGCCGTTTGTCAGCTTTATTAAGTGGCATTCTGTGTCCCAGGCCATGTCGTCAACCTCTGCTTTTACTTAAGGGGCCTGAATCCAAATGCATTTTCTCTCCTAGCCCGTGTCCTAATGTACTGCATTCTGAGACCTGGCGCCTGAGCCGCGAGGAGCCAAAAGGGGGGCAGCAGCGGCAGCCCTTCAGCTAGTAATGAGGAAACAGGGGGCTTCAAAGGTCAGTAAGGAGCTGGCCAGATTGTTTACATGCATGCTGAGATAGCACGCGTGTGGGCCAACAGGGCACAACACCAGGAAGTTCTTGGTATTTATAAAATTCTGAGGTCTCTGAGCCTTAAATCTTCTCCACTTTTGTGGACAGCTGGATCATGTAGGCTGAAATCCCAACTACAGTAGTGCGGGGAAAGACAACCAGTGGCACTTATTGTGTGCTTGTTCGTATTATAATGGAATAAACAATCCATAAAAAGAACCAACTGTCGTGCCCTTGTGATAACGGAGTGTAGGGTGCAGCAGGTTTGGACCCTATGAGAGTCTATTGAGGGCTCAACTCACCAGCAGGAGGCAGTAGATACAGTACCTTACGGCACATCTGTCAACCTGTACTCAATGACAAGAAAGAAGGAAGAATAATTTCAATAACTCTTAGAACAGACCCACTCATAAAGGCCTGGAGGGTGGTCATAGTTTTAGTATTTATGTTCCTTTTATTCGTTTCCTTATCCTTACTTAAACAAGGGTTGTAAGCCTATAAACTTTAATAGTTAAAAAAAGTTAGATGTTATGATCAAAATCGGAATAATATACCATGTAAGGGAATTGGGTTGGGGAGGCAGCAGAGTAAACCATCATGCAGGTTATGGGGCTGTAGGTAGCCATTAGGGTCAAATAAAATTCAGTGTGTCACTGCAGTTGGAGTATTCAATAAGCTTTGAGCTCATATAACCTACTTATGAAGTTTTATTTTTTTCATGTATCATTTTAGCTTGTTACATTGCTTACTCCTCCTTTACAATACAATTTATTGCTGTATAGCCCCAAATCACACAAGAAGTGCCGTAATTGGCTTTAACAGGCCCTGCCTCTTGACAGCCCGCCAGCCTTGACTCTCTAAGAAGACAAGAAAAAAGTCCTTGTAGGGAGAAAATGGAAGAAACCTCGGGAAAGGCAATTCAAAGAGAGACCCCTTTCCAGGCAGGTTGGGCATGCAGTGGGTGTCAAAAAGAAGGACGTCAATACAATATAATACAATACACAGAACAGAACAAATCCACAATACAGTATAAAAATAAAAATTTTAGAAGTACGTAGCAGAATTTAACAGTGGATGATATCACATAATATGACTTGGATTTGTTTAGAGTCCTGGAGACCTCATCCATCAAGCTGCCTCCCCCATTTGGCCATTCCACAATTGAGTCAGTTGCTGTGCCAGCCAATCTGATGAAACAACCCCTCTACCCCACAATTCCTGCGATCCTCCATCAGGGATGACTTTACCTTAGGCAGGCACGACAACTTGACAGATGGGCAGTGGCACCAAGTGCCACATTTGAGTACCGAGAGGAGAAACAGAATAGGTGAGGGTTAGTAACAAATTATAACTGTCATATTCCTTATGTTTTAGTGCTGATGACTAACAACAGAGATGCAGTCTGTACAGTTAATCAGCAGCTCTAGTCAGGGTGTGCTAAACTGAAGTTGTGAGTCTTCAGCTGGGATTTGAAAGCCGAGACTGATGGGGCATCTCTTATAGTAGCAGGCAGACCATTCCATGGTTTAGGAGCCCTGTAACGAAAAGCTCGACCTCCCACTGTTATTTTATTAATTCTTGGAATCATTAGCAGACCGGCATCTTGAGATCTTAATGCACGCTCTCGTTTGCAAGTCATGATAAGTTCAGACAAGTTAGCCGGACCTTGGCCTTTCTATTATACATTCTTACTTTTGTTTTCATTGTTATAGGGTGGAAAAATATTTATTGGGATCTTCTAGGAGAAATGCTGATAAGGGGGCACAGCTCTTAGTTGAACATTGATAGGTTTGTTGTGCCAAACCAGTATCTTTAACTTAGCACACATTAGCATTTTGAAACCCGTGTCAAGCATGTGAGCACTGGGCATGTAGCACGGTTTTGGGTTCATCTAAAATACTTATAGGAAAGGATTTGGTTGTGACACAACCTTTAACACAATTTCCAAGTGCCCTACAATGGAGCAGAACTCCCTGGAGGACTGCTGACATCACTTCCTCTCTCGATTTGTCAGCTCCTCCCCTTCCCCTTACTCCATTACCAAATCCAATAGAGTCTAGCTGCGGACCTCCAGAGCCCCGCTCCATTAAGGAGGTTGTCGCTTTACATTATACACTAGTGATGTTTCGCAATATGCCCGGTTATACTGTGGTTAAGACTAGGGTTGTGGGAGGATTATCTGACTCAAATAATGACAATTATCGAGTAAATCAACTGACATAAACATGTAATCCAATTCGTTGTTCAGTAGAGATACTGAATCGCAGAAGTGCACAGGTCTGCAACTAGACCCTTCTCTTCAAAACTATGGTCCAGACCTCTGACAGGCTAGGATCTCCTCCCGGAGAAAAGTCTATATTAAAAACAGCTGTGAAGAGCCATTAGCGACAATTTTCCACATTCTGGGCATTTTAACTATTTTTCATCTCCTTGGACATTAAACTGGGTTACCTGTGGTGTTCCTGTTTTCTCATTTACACCCCACTACTGCTGAACCCTGGAAACACTGGAGCACTAAAACTGCTGACCTGCTCTACTCTGGGACTTTTGCATTGTGGCTTTCTGTAATCTTCCAACCTCCTAATTTCTGTAGACTCCATGAGTACTCGCGCTAACTGCTGTGTTCCCCTCTAACAAGTCTTATCAAGGGTCTCCCAGCAGGGCCGGAATGAGAGTTTGTATGCAGAGAGATTTTGTAATACAGGCTAAAAAAAAATTATTTGTGTCATGATTGATTTGTGTTATTGTTGTTGTGGTTGTGAGATGGGACAATAAGCCAAACAACTTTTCCACAGTGCAAGTTCCAACACTGAGCCTGGTTCATCATTGAGCCATGGACCTAATGGCTCCTGCTGGACATAGGACCTCTTGTGCTTTGCGGTGTCTGATAACAAATACCCTCACTTTTCTCTTCCGTTCCATCTTTCTAACTTTGTGCATTTCTCTTCTTTCTCCTTTTTCTATAAACCCACACTCTTGCAATAAGCACCCTTCTTTAGCACTTTCAAATGTGCTGTTCCAAGTGCACCATACACCTTATACAGTAGTGAGCATACATAATGGGGCTTCTTCATATCTACAGAAACATGCCATTATAATCACTTACTGGACCTGCTCTTTTATTTTACCCAAGTCAGTGGTTTTCTTCTTTTAGCAATTCTTGTATGATTTTGAGGGGAGTTGTTACTGTTGTATGCTATAATATTTCTTGAGCTTCTGAAAAAAGCTCAGTTTTCCCCTTAGGGCAATTAATATACTCTCTGACTATCTGTCTATCTATCTTATAGTGCCCTTCATATCTATCTATCTATCTATCTTATAGTGCTTTTCATATCTATCTATCTATCTACTTTATAGTGCCCTTCATATCTATCTATCTATCTATCTTATAGTGCCTTTCATATCTATCTATCTTATAGTGCCTTTCATATCTATCTATCTATCTTATAGTGCCCTTCATATCTATCTATCTATCTTATAGTGCCCTTCATATCCATCTATC